>CM035422.1:34198523-34848523 GCA_020310875.1 Ceratopteris richardii
TTGTTCATAATCAGCAACTCTTCCTCTGTCATGTCCTCTGTCTTTATTTCTTCAATGACATTTTCAAAGTCCTTGAGGAAAAGAATACCTTGCATTTTATGCTTCCACAAATTAAAGCCATTCCCTTGAACCTCTTAATCTTAAAGAGATCCTAGACTTGTGAAGAGGAAGCTCCCATTTCCAAAGTCATACGGGGATGCGTCCCCGGGTCCTAGGGTGCCGGGATGCTGTCCGCTCAAGCTAATACCTCCGAACGCCAAGCGGGGACGGTAGCCGTCCCCTTACAACAGTCTGAACCAGCAAACCGTCCTCGGGATGGATTCTTGTCATGACCTTGTTTGGGGACGGAAATCCGGGACGAATCAAGTGTTTGGACGATTTTTTTTGCGAGAAAACTTCCAGTTTTTTCTTTTTTGGCCAAAAAAACTTTTGGTTTTTTTGGCCTCTCTTTTAGAGTCTCTTAAGCCAATGTTAGGGGTCTTTATAACCTTCTTGAGGGCCATAAGCAACCATAAATAGACATTGCTCCCTTCAATTTTTCTCTATGGATCTCGTGTGTATGAAGGGTTAAGCTACCTTCGGCCATATGTGGAAACCCTCTGCACCCTTTCTTCACCCTTTTCCTCTTTTCTCCATACTCATTATATTTATGTTTTAGTCTTAAGATTTTTTGGTTTTACTTTTTAGAATCTACACTTGTTGTTTCTGTTGGTCCATAGTATGATGTAACATTTTTTTGCTCTCAATGCTCATGATAATACAATATGTATATGAAATTTGTATATGATGGTGATGGTAATGATCATGATGATGATGTTACTGGAGAATGTTTTTCTTTGAGATGATGAAATATAAATGATAATTTTGACTGTCCAAACTTCAAAGCGTTTGATGCATGTTTCTACTTGAAAAACACTTTTTTTCTATAGTTTGTTCTTATTGGTCCTTTCATATGTTAACACATTCATTGTCCATTACTTCTTTGATATTTTTGAAAAAATCAGCATTTTTCTAGTGTCATCCCGGGGACACGTCCCCAGGACACCCTAGGCTCCATCCCGTCCCGGGGACACCACCGTTCTCGGGACCCATCCCTGTCCCCTGGTGACTTTGCCCATTTCATGTATTCTAAGTGTTGAGGGAACAAAATGGACAAAAAAATTCTCCGAAACTAGCAAAAGTACAATTTTGATTTTCATTTTGCAAAAAATTAAGAATTAAATTCTGTGAGATTTACAACAATTTCTTGTTGTTTTCACCATAGACCATATATATAAAGCAAAGAAGATATTTCCAGGAACTTATGGATGCAAAAGGCCCAAATTTTAACAGTTGTAGGTGCTGAAATTTCCTCAAAAAGGTGAAATGCTTATTTTATTAAAAATTCAAGCAAAATTGGATTCCCATAATGTTTCTACATGCACCCCCACTCCAAATGAGAGTATTCGCCTGTAGAACAAGCTTGCAACCTGCAATTTTAGCTAGTGCAAAGATAAAATACGTCTGTAGGAGTGGACTTGGGGGTGAGGGGGAGGAAGAGAAGTTCTTCACATTGAAACTTGAAAGCGAAAACCTGAAATTTCACTTGAGCTTGTTAGTCTCAGAATTATCAATTACAGCAGTTGTGCTATGACAAATCACCTTGCAGCTCTGACACCAATTGAAAGAATGTGGGGAGAGCTAGGAGAAGGTATGCTATGTTGTCCCAATGCCCAAACAGGTGAGTAAGGGATTGAATATAGAGAAAATAGAGAGAGATGTGACACAAAAAAGAAGAAGGAGAGTAGGGGAGTAGTTTTTTGCATTTACAAGTTTTGAAGTTCTCACTTAGCATGAGTTTGAAAATCTTAGTTTTATTAAAATGTGATCTTTGGTCACTTGGACATGTTCACACATGCCTAGTGATCAAAAGGTTGAAAGTAATGGAGAAATGACTATAATGCTGTCATATGTGGACCAAGAAAATACAAGAAAAGTATATGGGATAGCTCTTGATGAAAACTATGACATGGAAGGGTTGACCATGTAGATAGGAAGAATTTTTGGGGCCTTTATCCCTAACAATAAGTAGAATACTAGAAGGGTTAAAATCTCTCTCTCTCTCTCTCTCTCTCTCATATACCCCCAGAGATAGGGCTCCATCAGCCTTAGTATTTTACCTCACATGTTTGAGACTAGATTGTATTAGCTTTTTATGATCTTGTTTTCCTTTTGTGACAGCCGGATGACATCCACATCATGTATCTTATGTTTTGTCTCATAGGCCGACTTTGGCCTGTCAAGGACGTAAAAAAACTTTCTTTCTTTCTCTCTCTCTCTCTCTCTGCCCATCCATCTTGGGCTGTGTGTAGGCAACAAGGTAAAGCCTAAAGTCAAAACCAGTGCAATTTGCAAGGCAAAAGGCCTGGGGCTGTGAGCAAGAAAAAGGCCTCGCAAGCAGTTGCACATAAGATTGAAGAAGATTGCATGAGTATCGAGACTGAAAACAAAGCAACCTAAAAAAAAATTGGGGGTATTGGGGATAGAAATCACTCGTGTGCTATTAATTACGAGTATATTAAGCAGCTGTTTATTTGAGAGGAAGAATCACAGTTAAAACCTACTATGCCCAATATGCATTTTTATTAGTTCATTTACTTTTTTAGCCTCTAGGACATGTTCACAAGTCACTAGTTTTGACTCAGCTCACTTCAATTGTAGGGACTTTAAAAAAACATGGTACATACAATTATTTCTTCTTCTTCTTCTTCTTCAACCTTGATTTCTTCCATTTTCTGTACAAACCTAAGCTTCCATAGCCAGTCCCATTCTCTTCTCAGCAGCTGCACTTTCTCTAGGCCAAATTGAACATATCTGGTATCAGCGTGAAGCTATACAGCTTCTCTTTCATTTTTGATTTCCTCTCGATAGTGAGATTCAGTTCTTAAAGTGGAAACATTCAATGATTGTCCTTGATTTTGCCACTTCGATAGTAGGTAGTTACATGAACTTGACACATAAATGCATACACACATACACATGCACATGTTTACATGTATGTATGTGTAGCGTGCATGTGCGCACACACTTGCACACACTTGCACACACACACACACACACACACACACACACACACACACACACACACACACACACACACACACACACACACACACACACACACACACACATGCATGCATGCATGTCTGGAAACAAGCATACAGCAGACACATGATGTAGCAAATGATATGCCGATCCTTAGTACTCTGAATAGTTGGTATCCATCTATTATAGTGCACAAGTTATGTTTACTTGGGCCTTCAGAAGATTAACTCATCCGTCGTTGCTTTACTGATTTTTGAAGGATGCTTCCTACAGTAAAAGAAGTTATCTGATTTGGCAAATGATTGTTGATAAACAACCTATAGCAGTTTGTCGCTGTGGAATGGTTGATTACTTGACTTTTTTGGTTGGATTCAAAATTTTAAGGCAATTATTTGGATGCATGTGTTGGATTTTATGTCAATGCATGGTTGATATTGATTCATGCGTTGATGCTTCCATCTGGATAGTTGTTTGCATGGTTTAGTATTCAGTAAAGTTTAGTCTGCTTGCTGTGACAATGTGTCTGCTTCTTCTAACATGGGGACATGCAGCCATTGCAGTTTCTCCTGCCATTGACCTGTGATTGAGAGCAAAATTCTGTTCACAGACACCAGAGTTTGTTAGTGGTAAGAATTTTTGGGACTATCAATTTTAATTGAGAATCAGAGATCATCATTTGATCAAATTCAGAATTTTGACTGCAGGTGACTCCAGTAAAAACTGTAAATACCAGAAATTTGCTTGGAGTACTCGCAGCTATTCATGTAAGCAATCAACCAAATTCCTCTTTTTTTTGAGAGTACAATGAATTGGAAAGGCACACACACCCAACCTCGTAAGGTAGAGGCACCAATCTTGGGGAATTCATGGATATGTCCAGCCAGGATTTGAACTCGCGACTTCCTCCCACAGATTCAAAGTGTAAGCCACTAGGCTACGCCGGCTTGGACGAACCAAATTCTTCTTTAATTACTTAAACAGGTAAGAAAATTGGGATTACTGAATATCTCATTGTTGGTTGCAGCTGATGACCTCAGTATTCGCTTCAATCAATCGCTGTGTTGAACATACTAAATTAGGTTTTGAAAACACACTTTGAGAGCGTAAGCTCATACATCAATGGCACAGCTTGTGGATGGTGATGGAGAACGAATTCACAGAGGGCTTATTGGGAATGCACCTGCTCTACCTCCAAGATTTCCTTCTCTTCCAAATAGAGTATCAGATCTTGGTACTATGTTTCAGGGCTATTATGGAATGTCTGGAAGTACAGCGAAGAATTACAAGCAGCACAGAAGCTTGCCTGCATATCACATGCCCATACAAGCCATGCATTTTCCACATATGCAATCAACAAATGGATCTGATATCTTGTCGATTAACAAAGCTATGCATCGACGTAGTGCAAGTGATTCGTTTGTGTGCCTGGAAGAGAAGGGAGATATCTTTACCTTGAATGATATTCCAGAGGAGAGTGATGTAAAAGAACTAGCTTTAGAATCATCCGAAAAGGCAGAGAATGAAGTTCATGAAGATGGGGATCAATTATCTGATTTGCTGGAAGAAATTCAACAATTACACAATCGGCAGAATATTCCCGTGAGAGATGGGTTTGAAGCCTTCCATCATAAGTCTGAATGCTCACCTCTATATGAAGTAGGATGTACCAACTTTTCTGCAGAGGCTGGATCAGGACATAGACTTCATCAGCAGGTAGTCACGTTGGTACCGAAGTCTGTATCATCAAATCTTGAGAACAACAATGAAAATTCCATAGCCTTGCCTGAGAGTCATGAGGGAGACTTCAATTCGAAGAGGACAAAACGGTACTATTCTGTAAAATCCTTTCTTTCATTTTATAGACCTCTGGATACATCAATGCCTAGGCTTTTGTGATCGAAAAGTATTTCTGACTGAAAAGTGTAAGGCAACAGGCAATCTGCTCAACGGTCTCGTGTACGGAAGCTTCAGTACATTGCTGAGCTAGAAAGAGTCGTTGGTACTTTGCAGGTTTTCACTCAATAAGGATTATCTTATTTTGTTCATGCACAAGCTAAATATAGGGAAGTTCGTCATTATAATGTGGCTGTTTCTTTCACTGATTTCATTTTATGTTAATTACTTGAAGATGGAGGTTTCATCTTTGTCCCTTCAACTAATGTATCTCAAGCATGAGCGGGCACGCTTGAACATGGACAACAGCGCCTTGAAGCAACAAGTTGTTTTCTTTGTGCAGGAGAAAAGAAACAAGGATAGTAAGTAGTCTTTGTGGTTCTGCTTTAAGGGATTCTCTACTGTAAAAAAAATGAACTCATCCTGAATAGGCATGTCCTGCAGTCTGTTGCATTTGATGTGTTTGAACTTTTTTCCTTATGCAGTCCAAAATGAGATTTTGAAAGATGATCTCCGACGACTTCAAAAATCCCATCAAAAATCATCACGAATGCAGCAGATGCAGCAGACAAAGCAACAACAGATACAGAGGCACTGTTCTTTACCCACTGATTTTATCAGTGGGAGCTATCAATGTGTTGAGTTTGACAAGGTCTCACAGCAAATTAGACCAGTTGCTGGTTCTGCAGATGAGCATATTGGTTTGATGAGAGATTTTGTTGGACTGTCCTTAGAAAGTGCAATCAATGGAGAGAGAACATGCCTGGATGTGAATTTCAATGAAGAGGAAAAATTTTCTACAACAGATGGCATCCGTATTGTGCGAGATAGCAGTAGATGATACCTCAATATGATTAGCTATATAGAAGTCATATTTCTTTTCGTGCCGAAATTGGAGTAAATCACTTAGGATGTACTGAAGGCTTAGATGCTTTTCTTCTATATGGCATGTTTATAAAGCCTAAACAGTTTTAGGGAATCAGTATCATGTACATAGGAGGCAAGGTAAAAGTAGAATTTCTGAGCTTTACTTTAGTATAGGGACAGCTAGCAGAGTTCATGATGTCTTACAGAACTTCGTCGTGAAGTTCATATTTGCAGAAAAACCTTTGTGAGGCTTATAGAGATCTTCAACCAGTAGTTAAGTATAAAGTGGCTGTAATTCATAACCTCTGTTGTTCATTGCAGCACCTGAAAAAGCAACACTTTAAATCTCATTCTCGCAATGGACAGTGAGCATATTTTCTTCTGTAACTCTTAATCACTTGGCCAGGTGTTTTAGAAATGATAAACTTAGTATGGGCAAGATGCTGTTTATCATATAATCTCTGTTGTGCTTTGTAGCACACAATAAATCAGAACAGTTTTTCCCTTTTTCTTTTTTTGCAGGAAACATTCTATCTATAAATGAACATAACTTTTACAAGGTTAGAGGGTCCTCAAAAGTCCTTGAAATATGGTACAGAGTCTTTTTATGCTTAAGTAACTTTGAGCTAACTTTCCAAGCTATTTTTAGCCTATCCCATTGAGGCTTAAATTCTTTGATGCCTCTGAACACCTTGTTATTTTTGCATGATTTTAACCTTCTACAGAGAATGGTCACCATGCTCATTAGAGAAGTTACAGTAGGCCTGCAAGTGAATTTCATCTCTAAGTATTAAAAAGTTTTCCTCATGTTACACTTCAGAATTTGGTTGAACAGTCTTCCCTTCAAGGAGGGCTTGTTGCTAGGAGATTTCCCTTATCTGGAAAGAGATTGACTTTCAGTTACCTTAGTCTTCCGCATTTTGTTTTGCATCATGGGCACTAGGGTTTTCATATTGTAGTTTGTCTGCCCTGTTCTTGGTTAACATCCCTTGATGCAGAGTGAGCCACATAATACCTGCTTTTTAGCTCTCTATAAGTGGGTACTGGAGGCTGTGAAAATTTGGCTGACATCTTTGTAGGTGCTACAAGAGTTTGTATCCCTTTTTAAGTTTCAGGTGGATGGTGATGTCGTGGAGTCTGGGAACCTACAACAGCATCCTTCTCATAAGGGTGTATGGCAGTCATTGTCTAGAGGTTGTGAAGCCTCTAGCATTTTGATTTCTTTGCTGCTCAACTGGGTCATTCACTTCATAATAATATCCAGCCTTCATAGCCTAGATTGGTGCCAGATTTTGTAGATCTCTTTGTGAGATTGTCCTAAAATTTGGACCATATTGTGAACCATTGGCTTTAGAATTCTCTTGGTTCGTTCTATTAATCTACATAAGGTTTTGACAACTAGCATTGGGTACGGTATAGAGGACTTTGGTAGAATTCCAGCAGGTTATCTCATGTCCTTATGGATAATGCATGTTGTGTTAAGCTCTCGTGCTGCATGATGTCCACAGGTTTCTCATTGGTTTGAATCTTGAGCTTTGGCCTAAAATCAGTTCTGTTTGAGGTTGTTTGGATTCATTCAAGATTTAGCCATACATTGGCAGTTAGCTTGTTTGCCATTCTGATAATATCCAAGGTCCCCCCATTCTTCATAATTTGGAAATTCCACAATCTTGAAACTTTACTCTAAGTTTCTCCTCTTTCAATATCCCTCCCCATAAGAAATTCTTATACCTTGCATTTAACTTCTGTAATGAGCCTTACACAGTGGTTAACAGGACATTAATTCAAGGTCAGCACAACCATGTGTCTATTGGTGACCATTATTCTTCTTCTTGTCTTTGGCTTCTAACCTTGTCATCTGTTGAGGTTCTCATCTGCTATGTTGCACATCCATTTCTTTGTTTGAGAGAAACTTTGGATCCCATTGGGAAGATGGGAAATCGGTCCTTCTATATTTCTTTACATTCTTGATCTATAAGCCATTGCCCAAATTGGCCAGCGTGAGGAGTTCTGTGCTACTGTAGTGGGTTTTTGAGCCAAATATGTGGAGAAGACTTCCAACCATTGGTAGAATTATTTAATGCTTGGTCTTTATTTAAAAAAGATTGTTTGTATCATCCTCCAGTAAACTTGGGAATAATTGCCCTTACTGTCAGGTATAGCTACTCCAACTTGTGTGTGTATAATGTTATTATCTACTGGCCAACTCATAATCAAGGATGTACATGAGATTGATTTGTACTGAATAAAAGCCCAAACAGGTCTCGGTATACACCGTCAAGATTCCCTTAGCTTTTTCAATTAGAATTTTGGGCTTATTGATTTACTCTCTTTTGAAACCCATGTCAAGAAGAGCTTGTATTATGTAATCCAATCCCAGTTCATCATCAGTATCATTTGTGCTAATTTTGAAAGAGACAGTTTAGATGGATGATCAGTGCACTCTGGATGTCCTCTCTATTGAAAATTGAAATCTTTAAGACGAGATCTGTAGCCAAACTTGTTGAACTGTAGAACTACAAACAAGTTTTAAGATGATGAAGATTTGCACTGTCAGATCAGCCCTAAACAAGCCCAAACTGATCGCCGTTCTATGTAGCTTAAAAAAATCTGAATATGGAAACTAGGAGCAAAAGGGGACGTGGCATGCATGCAGCAGCAGTAGGTGAATGTAGGCTGCAAAAAGATTGCTGGAAAAAATAGAATGATAGGAGAAGTGTGAACATAAAGTTCTTAAGGATTGCTCTCAAAAAGATGGATAATTTCATGTTTACAATGTTGTGCCACCAATATCAGAAAAAACCAAGATGAAGCTATGCTATTGATAAAATATTCAGAAACAAAAGTATGATACAAGAACAACTAATGTGAAAGGTATTTTGAGACTGCGCTAATTAATGGATAATCCAAGAACATGTATAAATCCATATGTATAATGTTATGTCACAAATATTGAGAAAAATCTAAGAAAACCATGCCTTTCATAAAATTATATAATTTTAATGAAAACAATGTAACTTTCTGGATGACTTCATAAAAAAATTGAAAAAAAAAGTATTGAACTGTGTATATACTGCATTTTTTTGAAATACCAGATGTGCACTCATTTGATCATATTGAGTTAATGGTATTCTCAGTTCTACTATGATTTGTCTTCTTCCTCGTAATGATAAGCAAATGGACATTGGCAGTTGTCTCAATAATAAGTACTATTTATGTATAGGCTCTAAGGATTTTTCTTGAGCATATTTCTTGATGCAACATTCATTTTCGCTTCTGTCCTTGCCCACTTTATGTTGTTGTGGCATTTTTGTATTGAGGGGTTCTTGGTAGAGTGTAACTCTACAACCACTGATGTAAGGAAAACTTCATCCTCGAGTGTGATCAGTTGAATGGCATCACCAGGTGATATGCAATGTATCACATAGGGACCATGCCCTCTCTTATGTAGTTTTTTTGTGTAAGGTTTAAGTGTACTTATAATCACACGATCATCTTCTTGTAGTTGCTTATCCATTATGTGGGCATCAAAATGGGTTTTTTGGTGCTTTGTATGAGCATAGATGCCTACAACAACTCATAGAGACGTTTCTTGTAATGGATCCAGCTTATTTGCCAATGCAAATAGCTTGTGACCTTTCTACTCATAGACTCTCACTAATTCAAGAGTTGGAACTAAGAAGTAAAATGGAAAAATTGCATGTCCATGCACCAAATTGAATGGATCGATCCAAGTGCTGTCGTGTAGGCAATTGGACAAGGCCATAGTATGTGGTGTAGTTTCTTATCCCAATTTGGGCATCCACTATTAATGAGTTTGGTCAGAATAGTGTGTATCACTTTATTGGAACTCTCAGCTTGACCATTGGCTTGCGGGCGATATGGAGCTCACTTTTTATGGAAACCATACTTAAGTAATGCATCTATGATTTCGTTCACAAAATTAGTGCCTCTATTGTACTTATCTCAATAGAAAGGCCAAATCATATAAAGACTTATTCAAATAGAAACTTGGCTATTATTTGAGCATTATTTTGCATGATGCGTGTGCCTCTAACCATTTGGTGAGATAATCTATAACAATAATTATGTACTCGACATGAGATCCTTTGGTAGGTGGGCTTATATGATCAGTGAAGTATATTCCCCAATTGGCAAGTGCATATCTTACTATCATAGGCCTAAGAGGCATTTGATCTCTATCAAGCAGATATTTAGCTCTTTGGAATGTATCATAGATTTGCACGAATCTTTGTGAAGTATTTTGATGGCGATGCACCACAGTGGACTCTCCTCGAGAGCTCTACGACGATATCCTCGTAGTAAAAAACCAAGCTCCATACATCACACAATACTCCACAATGAGGCTTCAAAATATAGAGAAAACACACAATACACAGACCACGAATATAGATTTCTTAGATCACAAATGCAATCGAACTTACAGTATGTGGCTGACCATGCCACTATATGTTTTATTAAGGAACATATACCAAAGTGCCTAGTGGCCGTCTGGCCTTTCACATGGAAATTAACGATAATTATCTTCCACTAAAGGCCAATATGGCCAAAGTGACGATGGGAGAAAAATAAAGAATGATAAAGAATACCTGGGTGTAAGTATACAAACTATACCTCCCACCTGATGGGTATGTTATACATTATACAAGTAATTGTGTAAGGTCATGAATCAAGTAACTCTCATCAAGTGACAACAATGTTGAAAGCTATCCTGTGGTAGAGCTTTAGTCAAAGCATCTACAACATTTTCGCGAGTAGGAACCTTTTCAAGAATAATGTGCTCAGTGGCTAAGAAGTCTCTAATGAAGTAATACCTCACCTCAATGTGTTTGGTCTTTGCATGATAGATCGGATTCTTAACCTATGCAATGGCACTCTGACTATCATTGAGCAAATGAAGTACATGTTGACGTAGACCCATATCACAAGTAAGATGGGAAAGCCACAATGCTTCCTTACATGCCTCACTTGCTACAACATACTCTGCTTTTGTAGTGGAAACAAGAGTACATTCTTGAAGACGAGATCTCCAAGAAGTAGCAACTCCAACAAAATGGAAAATGTACACAGATGTAGACTTACGTTGTCTACACAAACAACATAGTCAGAATCTATGTAACCAATAATGGATGCTTTCCCTCTACCCAAGGATAGACACTTGTCCTTAGTGCAACTCAGATATCTCAAAATCATCTTGATCGCTTTCCGATGCTTCTTGCCAAGATTCGACATATATCTGCTCACAAATCCCACAACAAATGCAACATCTGGTCTCGTAGCTACCATAGCATACATGAGACTACCCAAAACAGACTCATAAGGAATTTTGGTCATGAATTCCTTTTCCTCATCTGACTTGGGGCAATGATCCTTGCTTAGTTTTACATACGTGGATAAAGGTGTACTCAATGCCTTTCGATCCTGCATATGGAACCTGTGAGGTACTTTGGATATGTACTCACTTTGAGACAAGAATATGCATCTTTTACTCCTATCACGAGTAATGCACATACCAAGAATATGTTTGGCATCCCCAAATCCTTCATATCAAATGTCTGACTCAATTTCTTTTTGAGAATTGACAAGTCATAAGAGGACTTCCCAACAATCAACATATCATTGACATAAAGTATCAAGCATATCAAGCTGCCATCTGAGCATCTCTTTGTGTAGAGACAATGATCCTCATTCCTTCAAGAATAGCCTTGCGATGTCACAAAGCATCAAACTTTTGGTATCATTGTCTAGGGGAATGTTTAAGGCCATATAAGCTCTTCTTCAGCTTACAAACTAGAATTTCTTTACTAGGAACTACATAACCCTTTGCTTGTTCCATATAGATCTCATCTGTAAGATCTCTCCATGCAAGAAAGCAATTTTCACATCCATTTGGACTAGCTCTAAGTCCTCCATTGCATCGAATCCAAGCAACATTCGAAGGGTAGTCATCTTGACAACTGGAGAGAAGATTTCCTCGACATGAACACCATATTGTTGCTTAAAACCCTTTGCAACAAGTCCTTCTTTATACTTTGGCGAATCATTATCTGATGTGAATTTCAATTTATATACCCATTTACATGGTAAAGCTTTCCTGCCCCTTGGCAAAGGTACTAAATCCCAAGTATCATTCTTGTGAATAGAATCCAACTCACTCTCATGGCACGCCCCCACTTGACATGATCTTCTGTTTGCAAAGCCTCTTTGTAGAAAGGAGGCTCACCAACATTTGTTAGCATAACAAAATCCAAACCTGGAACATATCTATAAGGTGGATGTGAGACGTGTGTAGAGCATCTCAATGGTTGTTGAACTGGAACATTTACATATTGATTTGATCGGACATTCTCTTGAACATCCCTATGTGCAACATTTTTATGCATGATAACTAGAGAACTAGTATCCTCAAACACCACTCTTCTCACTTCAACCCCCTTAATGGGTTGTTTATGCATCTTAGACTCATTGAAAATAACATCACTACTTTTGATCATTGAACGTGTTTTAGGATCCCATAAGCAATATCCAAATTGGACTTCTCAATCATATCCAAGAAAAATGCATTTCTTTGACTTATGGGTCCAACTTTTGTCTAACGTTCTTGGGTATATGAACATATGCTTCACACCCAAAAACTAAAAGATGATCATAATATGGTGGCTTCCTTGTCTATAACTCTTGTGCCACTTTCAGAACTTTGGAAACACTAGATGAAATCACATTATTGCACTTAATACTGCTTCTTCGCAAAAGCCCTATGAAATAGAAATTATTCTATCCTGAATAGTCCTATTCATCCTTTCAGCTACACAATTTTGTACTAGGGTATAAGGAGCCCTAAAATCTTTACGAATTCCTCTAGACTCATAGAAAGGCTGAATTCATGTGAGGTATACTCACCCCCATTTTTTGAACGTAAAGCCTTAAGCTTAGTTCCTTTTTTAGTA
This sequence comes from Ceratopteris richardii, assembly GCA_020310875.1. Taxonomy (NCBI): domain Eukaryota; kingdom Viridiplantae; phylum Streptophyta; class Polypodiopsida; order Polypodiales; family Pteridaceae; genus Ceratopteris; species Ceratopteris richardii. The sequence goes on from CM035422.1 coordinate 34,211,336, forward strand.
TCAATTGAAGCAAGCCATTTTTTGAAATTATCCCATACTTCGTCCTTTGCTTTGATAGGATATACCTAGAATTTTCTAGTAGCATCATCTATGAAAGTGACAAAGTAAAGAGAACCACCTAATGACCTTGTGGGCATAGGACTACACACATATGTATGAACAAGATCTAAAGGTTGAATTGAAGAGTCAATGTGCATCTTATGCACATTCCTAGTTTGCTTTCCATATTGAAAATGCTCACAAAATGAAAAATCAAAGAAAGATAACATAGGTGAGTAGCCAGAATGAGAAAGATTTTCCATTCCACTACCTGATATATGGCCCAAATGGCTATGCCAAATACAAGCCATAGGCTATTCATTAACATCTAACAAGTGTTCTTTCTGTGATACAAATAATTTAAGAGTGCTGCACATGTATCATCATAGAACAGTTTACCAGCAGGTGCACTATTGCTAATAGTAGTACAAAACATATCCCATGATGATGGCAAGGTGCGTAACAACAAGACTGCTTTCAATTCATTATCCATGTCCATTTATTGGGTGTGTAACTGGGAGAATATAGCATCAAACTCATTTAGATGAGCAATAGCACTATCTATGCCCATGCGAAGGTCATATGACTTTCTCATCAGATAAAATTTATTTGATGTCATTTCTTCTTCATATGTATTGCATATCTTCTCCCAAAGCTCCTCTGCACTTTCATAGTCCAATACCATAAAGTAAACATTATCTGCTAGGTGCAATTGAATGGTAGACCCAGCCATTTCATCCAACTCATCCCAATCATCTTAATCCATGTTAGCAAGCTTCTTTAAGATTCCATTTACTAGCTTTCATTGCCTTCTCTGAATGAGCACATCTTTAATATGATTCTTCCATAGAGCAAAGTTTGTGCCATCAAATTTTCAGATCTCAAAATGGTCTTTGCTCTACAAGTAATAACTCCTTCTGGGAACATGGCACTAGATAGTGTGTTGCTTGAGTCCTTGGAAGGATCTCTCGCACTCTTTTGTTCATTCAAAGTTCTTCAATAGTCCATACATTTTCTTGGAAATGTTTGCTTACATATGTATGAACAACCTATAAGAACCACAACATGTCATAAAGCCTTCAACTTATTTAGCATAACATGGTTGTGGAAGCTTTGCAATTGCTTTGATCTTATCTTTATCTATCAATATGCCATTCTTAGAAATTAATTCTTGAGGATTTTAGCTTAGTGGATCATGAATGCACATTTCTCTAGGTTTAAGAGACACTTGTCAAATATTTTCTTGAGGCTGGGTACATGTTCATGAAATCAAAATCATCTACATGGATGTGGAATGGTTTGTCCCAATCCAGGGACTTAAAAAGTTGGCATTGATATGAGATATCTTTTGAGCCCTTGGAAATATTTTTCAAACTCTTTCATCCACTCAAAATTCTTTAAAAGCCCATACATCATCTTAGCAATGGTGCATACATGTGTATGAAACTCCTATAATATTCATAATGTCTCAAAAAATCTTGGACTTCTTTTGAGTTTTGTCTGTTGGTAACTTGACTGTCACTCCTACTTCTTCCTCATCTATTGATATGACATTCTTAGAGACTATGTCCCCAAGGATTTTACCTCGATTGACCATGAAAATACACTTTTTAGGATTTAAGAACACTTCATATAAGTTGCATTTTTCAAGTATGCTTCTAAGTTCTAGAACATGTTTCTTTCTTTCATCTAAATACACACATAATTCATTGTAATAAACTTCTAGGAATTTTTGAAGGAATTCCTTAAATATATGGCAGGTAGAAAGAAAATGTGCCCCATTTTGTTTCAAAGGTGGTATTATTTATCTATTCTACTATTCACACTAAATTGTATCCAAAAACACCATCTAAGAAGCTATATAATTTTTTTTCACATATCATCTCCAGAAAATGGTATGCTATTAGCAATGGATAGCTATTCCTTATTGTGGGTGCATTTACTTTCTTAAGATTAATGCAAGCTCTAAGTTTTCCATTTTTTTAAAGAGAACCACTATAGGTGAGACCCGTTTTATATGATCGATTTCATAAATGAAACCGGTTGCAAGTAATTTATCAATCTCTTCTTTGATTTTGAAAAAGTAGGTCCCATTGTATGTGTATGGTTTCCATTTGGATGGATGAGCATCAAGTGTGATTGGAATTTTATGTGTGTGTATCAAATCCTTTTAAGTCCTTATACACCCAAGCAAAGACATCCCAATATTCCCAAAGGAGGTGAATGAGTGTCGAGATCTTCTTGCTTTGAACTTGAAAAATCATTCGCAATACAAGAGCATCTTTCTTCATTTTCATCAAGTGCTATGACCAATTTTTTTCTATCTCCTTTGTTTTGACAATTCTCTCCCCTCTTCTTTTCTTGATTTGGCAATGAAGGAACTATTTTGTGTTTCTTGACTTGATATTTCTTTAGGTGTTTAAGAACTTCAATTGTTTCCAACTTTGTTGACCTATTATTGAGGACACTAGTTCATTCATGCTCAATTTCTTGCTCATGGAGTTTGAAGATAGCATTTGTGGGCTTTTGCATGTTGAAGGATCCATTAGGGTCCCCATATTTCACATGTAATCCTCTTCATCAAAGTAGGGTCCTTCCATGTAGATACTATGATAGTCACTAATGTCTAATCCTACATCACTTTGTGGGTATAGTATTACTTCACAAGGTCTTAGTATCTTGATTGGATCCTCTACAACACTCACCATGAATAGATCCAAGTCAAACCATTTTAATCAAAATGATGTGTAAGCATTTTTCGTTTATGGCTAGTTCGATAGAACTCAAGATGTGATTCCAATCGAAAGGATGAAATTCATCCTCTTTAAGATTAGCATTTGAAGTATATTAAAAAAATGCCTTTCAACTTGTTGTCTTGGCTCTTGTTTTCCTATTTAACACAAGCAAAGACCGTTGTGTTTGTGCATCCAAGAAGGTTGACTCGAATGCATGCCCTTTACAAAGCTTTTGTCCTCATCATCACATATAGTGCACCATTGGATCGGTGGCACATCTCAATATGCATTGTTCTACAAGTTTATCTTGGTGGTTGTGCCTTGATGCTAGATGTAAATAGGATTACCTCCCAAAAAATGGACTAATTTAATCTACCTTAGCACTGGTTGATCTAAAAATAGATCATAGTTAATCCCATTGTCAAATTCACAAATCACAATGACATGCTCAAATTCAACACCACACATGGTCAAGACAATTCTTTTAAGGAGACCTAATGGTCTCTCCATATGTCCATCAGCTAGTGGTAGCACTGGTTGATCTAAAAATAGATCATAGTTAATCCCATTGTCAAATTCACAAATCACAATGACATGCTCAAATTCAACACCACACATGGTCAAGACAATTCTTTTAAGGAGACCTAATGGTCTCTCCATATGTCCATAAGCTAGTGGTAGCTGCATATGAGTAAGATGTAAGGTTGGCTTTACCCATTTCTCCCATAATTTCATAGTAGCAATAGCTACCCCTACAATAGAGTCTATGATAGCTTTGCTAACCATACCATTATTTTTTATTAATGTACCTTCATTGCTTTCACTATAGTCACCAATCCCATCTCGAGGGATTTCATGAATGTGTGATTCAATATTTTTGTTTTGTCCTTTGGAAGATGGTTTAGATTCAAATATTTAGTCTTTTTGCATTTGCAAGCTTCCTTTTAGTCTTTGAGATAAAGACATGGTGTGTTTCCATATCGTTCCATGACATTGGACTTATAAGCCCTTGAAGAGATGAGTTACTTCTCATTGAATCATCACATGTTGGGAATTTTAAGGAAAGGAGATTTTGCTTGTGATTGGGTGTTCTTGTTCCATTTGGGCTCTAAATGTTTCTCTGAAAGTTCAACTTTCCCAGAACCCATGGTATCTGGCTTAAAAATATCCTCTTGAGGCAGTTGATCATGGACTTCAATGGGTTCTGGTACCATCGAATTCTTTTAACGTTTAGGGTTGGCTCTTTTGGTTGGTGTGGTTGCACAAACCTTTGATGCTCTTTTAGAACTTTTCAGAATTCTTCTCTTGGAATGCATGTAGGAAGAACAATAAGGAACTTCTCCTAAAAAATTTTTGGTTACTTCTATCATCTATTGGGACATGGCAAGACGTTCCTTTTCCAAGTCTCCTTGTTAATACCATTTTTTGTAGTTCTCAAGTGGTGGTCCAATTGTAAGTCTATCATGATAGGCTCTCAAATCCTTCTAACTAGAGTGTTAGTGGATGAGCTTATTGAAAGAACTTGGAGAAGCTTGTAGAAGGTAGAAAAGTGCGTTTCAAAGTGACGAAGTTTGGTCAAGCCAACCGGCACAAGACCAGCCCTTGAGCTTATGCAGAATCAAATAGACCTTATAGCATGCTATAAGTGCAAAGAAATGCACTATGTACTTTGGAGCATCAAGGAGAATGAGTCGATACAAAACAGATAGGTTCGTGGGTCGACTAGCTCAAAAAACTTACTGTCTATGGAAGAGACAATGAACTTCAAATGCCCATAGCGACCAGCGTGATTACAATTAGAAAAAATCATTTTATGAGAGTGATACACATAGGGTTGAGTGTATAGAATGCACAAAAGTATAAGGAATAAGCAAAATATGCTATAGGAATTAATGCAACATTCACTGGTGGTACTTCCTATTTTTCAGGAATACGCAAAGATTGACCCCGAGACACACAAACTAATATTTCTCCCAATATAATGAACCAAATTCTTTGAAAATTTATAGCATAAACTAGACACTTATACCTTTCCAATGACTCATCTTGCACTCAATTTTGAGCTCTGGAGAGAGAGCAACAACCTCTTCAAGATTACTGTTGGCAAAGAAGATGATGCACAGAATTGAAGGAGCAAGACAATGATGGTCACAAGTGTATGTATATTGCTTCCATGTAATGTACAAGTGATTTCAAGTCTTTATATAGACTCTAGGAGTGTTCCAAGACTTTTACAAGTTGAATTTGAATTCAAATGAAGGTGGGAATGGTTGTTGGAGGGAAACAATTCACTTTCCTACAATCTAGGAAAAGTGAAGATCTACTTTGATCTACTTTTAGGTGATTGATTGCTTGATTGAATGCAACTTCAACCACCACAAATTCGTGGGATTTGGGCTCTATCTTTCTAGATTTACATGTGTAAAGCTCAAGGCTTTTACAACGGTAAATGAACCATCAAAAATCTCTCAAAAAACTATAATAAATGAGCATATGAAAAAGAACTCTCCAACGAATATTCTTTCGACGTGATAGCCTTTGATGTAGATCAAATCCACCTCAAGCATAGTGTAAGCTTGATGGTCCAACAGCTCCCCCTCAAGATAAAGTATGCTTGAGTCTTCATTCTCTGATAGGTTGAATACCTGCCATAGCTTTGAATCTACAAAGCTTTATTCCATCAAGTGCCTTCGTCATCATATTATCTGCTACTTGCTTTTCAGTAGGAACAAAAGAAATGTCAATCTCCTTTGCATGAGCTTCTCCTTGATGAAGTGGTAATGGACTTCTATGTGCTTGGTTCTCGCATGAAAAATAGGATTTTCCGCTAGATGCATGGAACTTACATTATCTCCAAATATGTGAGGTTTGGAACTCACAAGTCCCAAATCTGTATACAATGCTTTTAGCCATAATGCCTCTTGAGTTGCTATGGTCAAACCTATGTACTCTGCTTCAGTTGAGGATAAAGCAACTATTGGTTGCTTCTTGGAACTCCATGACACTAGCTTCGAACCTGCAAATGCTAAGTAACCAGATGTACTTTTTCTGTCATCCTTAGCTCCTGCCCAATCTGCATCTGAATAGATTTTGATCTCCAAATCTGAAGAGTACGGATAGAATATACCTTCGTTGATTGTACCTTTGAGATACTTAAGTACTCTCTTAGCCGCATCCATGTGTGGTCTTCTCGGTGAGTGCATGAACTGACTAAGCACTCCCACACTATATGAGATGTCTGCCCTTGTATGAGTAGCATATATCAAGCTACCTACCAAGCTTTGGTACTCTTTAATGTCTTCAATTTTCTCACCTTCATAAACACTAAGTTTATGATTCATCTCCAAAGGTGTACCTGCAGGTTTAGTGTTCTCCATTTTGAACTTGAGAAGAAGATCCTGAATGTATTTTCTTTGAGTCAAATACATTCCTTCATCTGTATATATCACCTGCATCCCTAGGAAATATGTGAGCTCACCTAGGTCACTAATTTTGAACTCCTCTTGCATGTGTCTCTTGATCCTTTGAATGCCATTTAGATCATCACCTGTCACAATAATGTCATCTACATATACACATAGATAGATAACCTCATTGTGAACCCTTTTGATGAATAGAGAAGGATCTGAGCTGCTAGCTATGAACCCTTGATCTTGAAGATATGTAACCAACCTATAATTCCAAGCTCTAGGAGCTTGTTTCAATCCATATAATGCTTTCTTAAGTCTGCAAACATAAGATGGATGATTAGGGTTTTCAAAACCTGGTGGTTGTGACATGTATACCTCTTCACTTATCCAACCATTTAAAAATGCATTTTTCACATCAAGTTGGAGAAGTCTCCAATTCCTTGCAGCAGCTACACTTATCAATGTCCTGATTGCAGTCATCTTTGCAACTGGTGAGAATGTTTCCTCATAGTCTATACCATGAGTTTGTGAGCATCCTTTGGCAACTAATCTTGCCTTGTACTTGCAAACTGATCCATCTGAATTTCTTTTAACTTTATATACCCATCTACAACCAATTACCTTTTGATTCGGTGACATTGGAACCAAATCCCAAGTGTCCATCTCCTTCAATGCATCTATCTCTTCGTTCATGGCCTTTTCCCAATTAGGGTTTCCCTTTGCCTCTTCATAGGTTGAGGGTTCCTCTGAAATAGAGTCTTTTGCCAAGTAGATTGAATGCTTTGTAACAAATGTGGAGTCATATCCAGACCTTTGTGGTTGTTTCTTCTCTCTTGCTGATCTTCTAGGTGCTTGTTTTGAGCATTCTCCAACCTCTTGCATCTTTGCTTTGCCTCTTGACTTCCATAGCTTGTAATCCCTTTCTCTTTCATCTTGGTCATCGTCTGTATCACTTCTTGGATCCTGGACCTATGTATCATGCTTCCTTCCTAATTGATGAGAGTCAGAATCAAGATCATATGGTAGTGTTACCTTTTGTTTGTCTTCATCATACCAAGACCTGTGTTCTTCAAACACAACATCTCTACTTGTAGTGAATTGCTTGGTTGAAGGATTGAAGAACCTATAACCCATCTGAGTTGAATCATATCCAATAAACACTGCCTTTGTTGCCCTTTCATCTAGCTTACCTCTTATTTGTGATGGTACATGAACATAAGCTAAACAACCAAAAACCTTGCAATGTCCAAGACTAGGTTTTCTTCCATGCCATGCTTCATAAGGAGTCATACCTTGAAGTGATTTGGATGGTAGTCGATTGAAAAGGTACACAACAGTTGAAATAGCTTCTGCCCAAAGATAATGTGGCAACTTCTTTTCTTCAAGCATTGTTCGGGCTGATCCAACCAATGTCTTGTTTCACTTCTCTGCAATTCCATTTAGTTGAGGAGAGTACCTGGTAGTCACTTCCCTTTTGATACCTTTGTCCTACAAGAACTCATCAAACTATTTGGAGAAGTATTCTCACCCTCCATCAGATCTGAGCTTCTTTACTGATCTACCTGTATGATTCTCCACATGTGCAAGATACTTCTTGAAGCAATCAAACACTTCATTCTTACTCTTGATAAAGTATAGAACAGTCCATCTACTATGGTCATCAATAAATGAGATATAATACCTTGATCCTACCAATGAAGGTTCTTGACTTGGTCCCCATACATCTGTATGTACTAAGTCCAATAAGTTGTTGTGTATGTAGCCTTTGTGGTTGAATGGTTGTCTTTGTGCCTTCCCAATCTGACATGCATCACACCTGTTGATCATGTGTTGCTTTGATATGTTTGGAAGTCCTAGAACACTTTGATCCCTGCATATATCCTTCAAGGTTCTTTCATTCACATGAGCAAGTCTCATATGCCACACTTCAAGCTCACTTAGGGTTTGAGACCCAAAGTTGAATAGAGCTATGTTCCTGGTTTCTCCTACCTCAAAAGTAAAGAGCCTACCATGCTTCTCACCTCGGGCTATCTTCTTGAAGCCTTGACATGGATCTTCCACAGAAGCTCCATGTTGGGTGAACCTAACTTGCAAGGCTTTTTCAACTATTTGGCCTACACTTATTAGGTTTTTAGTGATAGTGGGTACATAGAGAACCTTACTCAGAATGTTTGTCCTGCCATTGGAAGCTTTGACATTACCAATCTTATCCACATTGTGCTTTGTGTCATCCCCCTGTTTGCAATTCATGTCTATGCTTTGGACTTTCCAAATCAGATAGAAGAGCAATATTGCCTGCAACATGATTCGAACATCCTGAATCTATGTATAACAAATGATCATCTTCTTTACCTTCTTTGTGGCTTAGATTCATAAGAAGCAATGAGTCTTTATGTGGTTGATCTTCTGAATAATTGTTGTAGTCCCTTCTATTATAGCTTCTATTGTTATTGTTGAAGTTGTGTCCACCTTTGCCTCTATTGCTGCCATATCCACCTCTTCCACTTGCTTTCTGGGTCTTCCCATTGAACCAGGTGTGTTTGGTCTTATCGCATATGGCACAAGGTTGAACATTCTCACCTTTGGCTTTGTCTTGCTTTGGTCCTTAGTTCTTCCCTTTCCACTTGCTCTTGCTTGCGAAGTTGGCTTGAGAAGTCTCTTCCTCATCTTCTTCCTGCTTCTTGCCTTTCTGCTTCTTATCCTTCTTATCTGCATATAGAGCACTAGTTGAATTACCGTGATAGGAGTTACCTTCCTTTATGCTATTGTTGGCTTCTTGATTGAAGAGTTTTCCAAGAAAGATGTTGAAGTCTGGAGTTTTCACATCCATGATGAGATCATAAGCCATCGTGAAGGATTGCCATTGCTTATCACTTCGAATGCCGTTGAGAATTTGCCTCATGATGACCTCTTCTTCAATCACCTCTCCAATGGAGGCTAACTGATCCGTGACCTCCTTGAACTTGGTAACAAACTTTGTGATGGTTTGTTTAGGAGTCTTCTTCATTTGGTTGAACTTGTTCCAAAGATGATTCTTTCTTGCTTTGGTACTAGCAGAAAAGAAAGTCTCGAGGGCATCCCAAGTCTCTTGAGATGTCTTGCATCCTTTAATATGTGGTAATAGAAAGTCAGAGATAGAGTTTAGTATTTACGACCTTGCTTGAGCATCCCTTGCGCACCAAAGTGTGAGCTTATCTGTCTCCTCTTGTGTAGGTCCTCCTTTGGATCTTGGAATAGGCATAGCTTCCTTACCTGCTACAATTCCATAAAGATTTCTACCTTGCAAATAGGCCTCCATTTTGATTTGCTAAGCCGCATAGTTGTGTCGATCAAGCTTCTCGATTATTGAGGGAAAGCCGACACCCATGTTGATCTAGCTCTGATACCAATGAAAGAACTTGGAGAAGCTTGTAGAAGGTAGAAGAGTGCGTTTCGAAGCGACGAAGTTTGGTCAAGCCAACCGGCACAAGACCATCCCTTGATCTTATGGAGAATCAAATAGACCTTATAGGCATGCTATAAGTGCAAAGAAATGCACTATGTACTTTGGAGCATCAAGGAGAATGAGTCGATACAAAACATATAGGTTCGCGGGTCGACTAGCTCAAAAAACTTACTATCTATGGAAGAGACAATGAACTTCAAATGCCCATAGCGACCAGCGTGATTACAATTAGAAAAAATCCTTTTATGAGAGTGATACACATAGGGTTGAGTGTATAGAATGCACAAAAGTACAAAGAATAAGCAAAATATGCTATAGGAATGAATGAGACATTCACCGGTGGTACTTCCTATTTTTCAGGAATACGTAGAGATTGACCCCGAGATATAAAAACTGAGATGTCTCCCAATCTACGAAACCAAATGCTCTGAAACTTTATACGCATAAACTACACTGCCAAAACCAAAAACTGTTTAAAGCACATGAACACTTCGGACTTTGCTTTGAGTGGATATACCCATGCATGCCCTTATACCTTTCCAATGAGTCATCTTGCACTCAATTTGGAGCTCTAGAGAGAGAGCAGCAGCCTCTGCAAGATTACTGTTGGCAAAGAAGATGATGCACAGAATTGAAGGAGCAAGACAATGATGGTCACGTGTATGGATATTGCTTCCATGTAATGTACAAGTGATTTGAAGTCTTTATATAGAATCTAGGAGTGTTCCACGACTTTTACAATTTGAAATTGAATTCAAATGAAGGTTGGAATGGTTGTTGGAGGGAATCAGTTCACTTTCCTACAATCTAGGAAAAGTGAAGATCTACTTTGATCTACTTTTAGGTGATTGATTGCTTGATTGAATGCAACTTCAACCACCACAAATTCGGGGGATTTGGGCTCTATCTTTCTACCTTTACATGTGTAAAGCTCAAGGCTTTTACAACGGTAAATGAACGATAAAAAATCTCTCAAAAAACTACAATAAATGAGCATATGAAAAAGAACTCTCCAACGAATATTCTTTCGACGCGATAGCCTTTGATGTAGATCAAATCCACCTCAAGCATAGTGTTAGCTTGATGTTCCAAAAGCTCCTCCTCAAGCTAAAATATTCTTGAGTCTTCATTCTCTGATAGGTTGAATACCTGCCATAGCTTTGAATCTACAAAGCTTTATTCCATCAAGTGCCTTCGTCATCATATCTGCTACTTGCTTTTCAATAGGAACAAAAGAAATGTCAATCTCCTTTGCCATGAGCTTCTCCCTGATGAAGTGGTAATGGACTTCTATGTGCTTGGTTCTCGCATGAAAAATAGGATTTGCCGCTAGATGCATGGAACTTACATTATCTCCAAATATGTGAGGATTGGAACTCACAGGTCCCAAATCTGTATACAATGCTTTTAACCATATTGCCTCTTGAGTTGCTATGGTCAAACCAGTGTACTCTGCTTCAGTTGAGGATAAAGCAACTATTGGTTGCTTCTTGGAACTCCATGACACTAGCTTCGAACCTGCAAATGCTAAGTAACCAGATGTACTTTTTCTGTCATCCTTAGCTCCTGCCCAATCTGCATCTGAATAAATTTTGATATCCAAATCTGAAGAGTATGGATAGAATATACCTTCGTTGATTGTACCTTTGAGATACTTAAATACTCTCTTAGCTGCATCCATGTGTGGTCTTCTCGGTGAGTGCATGAAGTGACTAAGCACTCCCACACTATATGAGATGTCTGCCCTTGTATGAGTAGCATATATCAAGCTACCTACCAAGCTTTGGTACTCTTTAATGTCTTCAATTTTCTCACCTTCATAAACACTAATTTTATGATTCATCTCCAAAGGTGTACCTGCAGGTTTAGTGTTCTCCATTTTGAACTTGAGAAGAAGATGCTGAAACTATTTTCTCTGAGTCAAATACATTCCTTCATCTATATATATCACCTGCATACCTAGGAAATATGTGAGCTCACCTACGACACTGATTTTGAACTCCTCTTGCATGTGTCTCTTGATCCTTTGAATGCCATTTAGATAATCACCTGTCACGTTAATATTATCTACATATACACATAGATAGATAACCTCATTGTGAACCCTTTTGATGAATAGAGAAGGATCTGAGCTGCTAGCTTTGAACCCTTGATCTTGAAGATATGTAACCAACCTATAATTCCAAGATCTAGGAGCTTGTTTCAATCCATACAATGCTTTCTTAAGTCTGCAAACATAAGATGGATGATTAGGGTTTTCAAAACCTAGTGGTTGTGACATGTATACCTCTTCACTTATCCAACCATTTAAGAATGCATTTTTCACATCAAGTTGGAGGAGTCTCCAATTCCTTGCAGCAGCTACACTTATCAATGTCCTGATTGTAGTCATCTTTGCAACTGGTGAGAATGTTTCCTCATAGTCTATACCATGAGTTTGTGAGCATCCTTTGGCAACTAATCTTGCCTTGTACCTACAAACTGATCCATCTGAATTTTTTTTAACTTTATATACCCATCTACAACCAATTACCTTTTGATTCGGTGACATTGGAACCAAATCCCAAGTGTCCATCTCCTTCAATGCATCTATCTCTTCGTTCATGGCCTTTTCCCAATTAGGTTTTCCCTTTGCCTCTTCATAGGTTGAGGGTTCCTCTGAAATAGATTCTTTTTCCAAGTAGATTGAATGCTTTGTAACAAATGTGAAATCATATCCATACCTTTCTGGTTGTTTCTTCTCTCTTGCAGATCTTCTAGGTGCTTGTTTTGAGCATTCTCCAACCTCTTGCATCTTTGCTTTGCCTCTTGACTTCCATAGCTTGTAATCCCTTTCTCTTTCATCTTGGTCATCGTCTGTATCACTTCTTGGATCCTGGACCTGTGCATCATGCTTCCTTCCTAATTGATGAGAGTCAGAATCAAGATCATATGGTAGTGTTACCTTTTGTTTGTTTTCATCATACCAAGACCTGTGTTCTTCAAACACAACATCTCTACTTGTAGTGAATTGCTTGGTTGAAGGATTGAAGAACCTATAACCCATCTGAGTTGAATCATATCCAATAAACACTGCCTTTGTTGCCCTTTCATCTAGCTTACCTCTTATTTGTGATGGTATGTGAACATAAGCTAAACAACCAAAAACCTTGCAATGTCCAAGACTAGGTTTTCTTCCATGCCATGCTTCATAAGGAGTCATACCTTGAAGTGATTTGGATGGTAGTCGATTGACAAGGTACACAACAATTGAAATAGCTTTTGCCCAAAGATAATGTGGCAACTTCTTTTCTTCAAGCATTGTTCGGGCTGATCCAACCAATGTCTTGTTTCTCCTCTCTGCAATTCCATTTAGTTGAGGAGAGTACCTGGTAGTCACTTCCCTTTTGATACCTTTGTCCTGCAAGAACTCATCAAACTCTTTGGAGAAGTATTCTCCCCCTCCATTAGATCTGAGCTTCTTTAGTGATCTACCTGTATGATTCTCCACATGTGCAAGATACTTCTTGAAGCAATCAAAAAATTCATTCTTACACTTGATAAAGTATAGAATAGTCCATCTACTATGATCGTCAATAAATGAGACATAATACCTTGATCCTGCCAATGAAGGTTCTTGACTTGGTCCCCATACATCTGTATGTACTAAGTCCAATAAGTTGTTGTGGATGTAGCCTTTGTGGTTGAATGGTTGTCTTTGTGCCTTCCCAATCTGACATGCATCACACCTGTTGATCATGTGTTGCTTTGATATGTTCGGCAGTCCTAGAACACTTTGATCCCTTCATATATCCTTCAAGGTTCTTTCATTCACATGAGCAAGTCTCTTATGCCACACTTCAAGCTCACTTAGGGTTTGAGACCCAAAGTTGAATAGAGCTATGTTCTTGGGTTTCTCCTACCTCAAAAGTAAAGAGCCTACCATGCTTCTCACCTCGGGCTATCTTCTTGAAGCCTTGACATGGATCTTCCACAAAAGCTCCATGTTGGGTGAACCTAACTTGCAAGGCTTTTTCAACTATTTGGCCTACACTTATTAGGTTTTTAGTGATAGTGGGTACATAGAGAACCTTACTTTGAATGTTTGTCCTGCCATTGGAAGCTTTGACATTACCAATCTTCTCCACATTGTGCTTTGTGTCATCCCCTGTTTGCACTTCATGTCTATGCTTTGGACTTTCCAAATCAGATAGAAGAGCAATATTGCCTGCAACATGATTCGAACATCCTGAATCTATGTAGAACAAATGATCATCTTCTTTACCTTCTTTGTGGCTTAGATTCATAAGAAGCAATGAGTCTTTATGTGGTTGATCTTCTGAATAATTGTTGTAGTCCCTTCTATTATAGCTTCTATTGTTATTGTTGAAGTTGTGTCCACCTTTGCCTCTATTGCTGCCATATCCACCTCTTCCACTTCCTTTCTGGGTCTTCCCATTGAGCCAATAATTTTGAGTGGTGTGGTTGGTCTTATCGCATATGGCACAATGTTGAACATTCTGACCTTTGGCTTTGTCTTGCTTTGGTCCTTTCTTCTTCCCTTTCCAGTTGCTCTTGCAAGCGAAGTTGGCTTGAGAAGTCTCTTCTTCATCTTCTTCCTTCTTCTTGCCTCTTTGCTTCTTATCCTTGTTATCTGCATATAGAGCACTAGTTGAATTACCATGATAGGAGTTACCTTCCTTTATGCTATTGTTGGATTCTTGATTGAAGAGTTGTCCAAGAAAGATGTTGAAGTCTGGAGTTTGCACATCCATGATGAGATCATAAGCCGTCGTGAAGGATTGCCATTGCTTATCACTTTGAATGCCGATCTCATGATGACCTCTTCTTCAATCAGCTCTCCAATGGAGGCTAATTGATCTGCGACCTCCTTGACCTTGGTAACAAACTCTGTGATGGTTTGTTTAGGCATCTTCTTCATTTGGTTGAACTCGTTCCAAAGATGATTCTTTCTTGCTTTGGTACTAGCAGAAAAGAAAGTCTCGAGGGCATCCCAAGTCTCTTGAGATGTCTTGCATCCTCTAATATGTGGTAATAGAAAGTCAGAGATAGAGTTTAGTATGTACGACCTTGCTTGAGCATCCCTTGCGCACCAAAGTGTGAGCTTATCTGTCTCCTCTTGTGTAGGTCCTCCTTTGGATCTTGGAATAGGCATAGCTTCCTTACCTGCTACAATTCCATAAAGATTTCTACGTTGCAAATAGGCCTCCATTTTGATTTTCCAAGCCGCGTAGTTGTGTCGATCAAGCTTCTCGATCATTGAGGGAAATCCGTCACCCATGTTGATCTAGCTCTGATACCACTGAAAGAACTTAGAGAAGCTTGTAGAAGGTAGAAAAGTGCGTTTCGAAGCGATGAAGTTTGGTCAAGCCAACCGGCACAAGACCAGCCCTTGAGCTTATGGAGACTCAAATAGACCTTATACGCATGCTATAAGTGCAAAGAAATGCACTATGTACTTTGGAGCATCAAGGAGAATGAGTCGATACAGAACAGATAGGTTCGCGGGTCAACTAGCTCAAAAAACTTACTATCTATGGAAGAGACAATGAACTTCAAATGCCCATAGCGACCAGCGTGATTACAATTAGAAAAAATCCTTTGATGGGAGTGATACACATAGGGTTGAGTGTATAGAATGCACAAAAGTATAAGGAATAAGCTATAGGAATGAATGTGACATTCACCGGTGGTACTTCATTTTCAGGAATACGTAGAGATTGACCCCGAGACATAAAAACTGAGATGTCTCCCAATCTACTGAACCAAATGCTTTCAAAATTTATAAGCATAAACTAGAAACCTATACCTTTCCAATGCGTCATCTTGCACTCAATTTGGAGCTCTCGAGAGAGAGCAGCAGCCTCTGAAAAACTACTGTTGGCGAAGAAGATGATGCACAGAATTGAAGGAGCAAGACAATGATGGTCACAAGTGTATGTATATTGCTTCCATGTAATGTACAAGTGATTTAAAGTCTTTATATAGACTCTAGGAGTGTTTCACGACTTTTACAAGTTGAATTTGAATTCAAATGAAGGTGGGAATGGTTGTTGGAGGGAATCAATTCACTTTCCTACAATCTAGGAGAAGTGAAGATCTACTTTGATCTACTTTTAGGTGACTGATTGCTTAATTGAATGCAACTTCAACCACCACAAATTCGTGGGATTTGGGCTCTATCTTTCTACCTTTACATGTGTAAAGCTCAAGGCTTTTACAACGGTAAATGAACCATCAAAAATCTCTCAAAAAACTACAATAAATGAGCATATGAAAAAGAACTCTCCAACGAATATTCTTTCTACGCAATAGCCTTTGATGTAGATCAAATCCACCTCAAGCATAGTGTAAGCTTGATGTTCCAACACTTATATTGAGCCACGTTGAGACCATAGATTTATGTATGGGTGTGGATATGATAGTGCATGTGCACTATTCTATTTTCATGTCAATGCTTGACTTTGATTTTTCTCTTTTCTGGGTTCATCTTGCTTTTGCTTGTGGGAGTCTTCAAGATCAACAAACATTTTCTTCTATTTTTTATATATGTTCATTGAATCTTCAAATTTTGGTGGAGATGCCTTGGAAGGCCACTCAACTCTTAGAAATAGATGGATTGAGCATTTTCTTATTTTTATCCTTCTTCTAAGTCTTGGCTTGTGCATGTGTGACTACCTAAAATGATGCTATCTTTTCCTTCTCCATGAGCCAATACTTTGTAAATGATATATGTATATGAATATAGGAGTAAGGTCACATGATCCTTACATCCCGAACAATCTCCCACTTAAGTTTCAATGTCACCATAAGTGGTAACACATACGAAGAATGATGTAGGACTATAGAAGAATGTACATGAAGAGTCTGAATCTCAACGCATACTAATCAACCTACACAAGCTACCTCAAACAAGGTGTATCAATGCACCTCAAACTACTCTAGACTCATATAAAAAAGATCGAGCTGACACCTGGCTGACGCAAGAACAGATGAAGTTCTTGCGGCCTATGTCAATCATCGAACGAGTGACAACTCCAAGTGCAAATGCTCCAACAACAACTATAATGTCTGGTCTTGAGCATAACGATGTGTACATCAGACTCCCAAATGTTGACAAAACCTATGCTATCCTAGCTATTCCAAGCATGTTAGCCATGCACATATCCAAGGCATCCAAAGCACCATCATCAAGACCAACATATCTTGATATATCACTACCAACATTTGGCATGAGATAATCCAATAATGACTGCATAACTGCTAACTCCTCAACATCCAAATCAACCATCTATCAACCACATATGTATTTAGTTGTGCATCCTAAGAGCTAATATGCTCTACCATACACTATGTATCATAAGAGCTATCCTGCTCTACCACACCATGTATCATCATGCTCCACATGAGCTAATCGCACAACATTAGAACCAAGGTCAAACTGATGATCACATTTTGATTGAGTATCATCACAATGCTTTACCTGAGCATCCACATTATGCTCTAAAGCATCTAACTGAACATCCAAAGTGTGCTCCATAAGATCATCCATATGATGGAAACAATCATGCTCTCCATACGCATCATGAGCTTCCAAAGTATGCTCTACATGTGCATCCATCTGAGCATCTAAGTCCTACCATACATGCGCATCAAGAATGTCAATAGACCTATGTGTAGGTAGAAAACATGAGACATGATGAGTCTTACACCACAGATAAAGCTGAACTCCCACTACAAAGATATTTTCTCTCATATGGTGTACCTGTAGTGGATACCAATGCCCAATCCTAGCACCTCTGACAAGTGTAAAATGTCCCAACTACAATTGAAAATGATGCTAACCGAGGAATGCATAACATCTGCTCTCCTATAACTCGCTAACTAAAATCAAGCTCATAGAGAACAAAGGCACAACAACATACATGTTTGAGTGTAAGTGATGCTCCACTAGGTAGCATAAGACATACATCTCGTGCACCCTCAATTTCATATGTCGCACCACCGGGCATGTGCACACATGCATGAATCTCACCTGAGAATTGACAAAACCACTTGAAATGTGGAGTAACATGAAAAGTGGCTAATGCATCAAGCAACCAAGCTATATGTGTGCTATCCAATGAGCAAGAGGAATCCTGAGATGAACCATGGGAGAAAGTGATATCACCATCACTATCATAATCAACTTCCATAGACTCTCTTGAAACCACTACCGGACCTGCATCACATGCATATCTCTAACCTCTTCGTCATATCTGCCTAAAGCAACATCGTCAAGGATTGGCCCTCGCAGCCATAGTTCCAACATCAAACTCGTTGATGTGATGTATGTCTCACATGAGTTAGTGGATGCACATACATATCATGTAGTCTAGTGGATGCACATACATATCATGTAGTCTCTATCGTAATGCACTACTCGTCTCGTCATACATCATAGAATCATATATAGAATCCATAAGCTGCAATCAGATAGTGGAGCTGGCCAATGCATTCATATTCATTCATATGTGGTCTCTATGCATCTCTATGCACATACATGTGTAACCTTGCACAAACCAATGTATGCCACATCTGAGCTTTCCATCTCGAAGAATCAATGCCATCAAAACGAGAAGACAACATGCTAGCAATCTAAGAGACTAGCAATGTAACAAGAGACTAGAAATAATACTCTATCATCAATAGGATCACACCTGCATATCCATATACAAAACTCACATCACAAATGTCTTGCTAGAAAAGAAACCATGCGAGCCACATGTCATATAACCATGGATGTAGCATGCACATAAAACCATGAGCATAAGATTGCTCACCAAGTCCCCAAACTGACCAAGTAGATATGAAATAATCTTGGAGAAAATCCGATAGAGTATCCCCTGTAAACTAAGCAATCAAAACAAGATAACTAGTAGCAAAAGAATAATGAGTAACTTGTCACCACCTATCACAGACCCAATCAAAGATAATGGAAAATACACATTCCAAAGAAACTAATGGCAATATGCACACATACAATGGTGAAATACCTCCCACTCAAGAATGAATCTTGCAAGATGGTCTAACATGTCACGAATAACTTGTGTACATGTCTAATTGAATTGAGATAAACAATGATCCAAAGCTATGGCACAAGCATAAAGGATCTACTAGAGTATTCTTTTGGCTTAAAAGTCGGCAAAATTTTGGCAATATCTCCTCTGTAAAAAAGACTCTCAACCAAAATAACCATATAGGAATATACCATCCACTAATGCCAGACTATACCGGCAATCTTATACAATGATCAATGATAATATGGCTCAATGCAAAGCCAACATAGGTGATAAAATGATATATCATTTAGGCTCCAACTAGATCATGTACCTGCACAAAAACAAGAATAGAAATACTAACTAAGATCCAAAATTAACTCATATAAATTATGTGCAACTTATAAGCTAAGCCATATCCAAGTAGCATAAGCAAGATATAGAACACAATACCACTATACATACATTGAAAATAATATGATCAAACTCATGATGACATAAACCTGAAAGGTATAACACAATGCCATCTCACATGCCAAACACTTCACAAGATCATGCTCTACTCTCATATGGAGGAGCTACCATAGTGACCATACATGGTAAAATGGAAACAAAGAGCAAAGGAAAAGTGCTCATACACTTCTTCAAAAAGAGATTTGAATATAATTCCAATCTTCAACTATCTTTAGGGTTGCATAGGAAAAATATGACAAACTGATATTGCATTTTTAATGCTCCAAACTTCAAGATTTCTCTTTGAACTCTTTAGTAAACTTGAAGATATCTTTCTTGGCTATGTAATGGTTTGAGAACACCTCAATCAAAGGTGTGTAGCTCAAGATATACACAAAACAAGCATCTATTGTCAATTTCACCTTCACCTTTAGCATTGTTGCTCTGTATTCTGCATTTTTGATGACCTAGCACCCAAAATTTAGGCCTCTATTCTTCTACAAATTTTTAGAAGATTTTTTAGGATAAAGGAAGCAAGTTGAATCACTTTTGCTTGACCTCTAAGACTCGAGTAATAGAAAAAAACTAACCTATTGTCCAAGTGATTTTAGATTCGAGTTCTATATCACTCTATGTTTTTAAACTTTTTGGTGAACTAAAACTCCAAACTAGAATGTATTCCAATTTAAAAAGTTGTATCCCTTTGTGTTAGCTACATACAAAGCTTTAAATTGTGTGAATTAGATCTTTCAAGCTCAATCTGTGGCCAAAATACTAAGTAGGTATCAAGAGAGTACCAACCTACACATTCACCTTTTGAACCATAAACTTTCATTGAAGCTCCTTGCACACCAGCCTTTAGCAATCTTTGATACAAATGAAGGGATTTGATTTGTTGAACAAGAGGAATAAGGAGTAGATGAGTGGAGAGAGAGGAGAGGAGAGATGCATACACATGTGTGGGAGCCTCGAAACCCACATAAGGATCTCTATGAGGCAGTACTCTATGAATGATATATGTATATGAATATAGGGGTAAGGTCACATGATCCTTACATCCCCAACACTAATGGGGTTGAAAATTATAGAAATACTTGATAGTTGAGTGATTCATAATTTTTTGTTATATTTTATAAATCTTAGCTATGGATGTGCAAGAGGTGTTCATTTATTACATGGGTAACTTGAGTGATCCCCTCTGATACTGTTCCTAAGCATATGTTTATAGAGCTAGATAGCTCACTCTAAATTCTCTACATACTATGATTATTTGAATGAGCGAGCACACATGTGCATATACTCTATCTATACAAGAAATATTATGTTTGTGTGGGAAGGCTGACTCACCTCCCATAATCCATTTCAAGATATCTAGGGATTTTTGGAGATCTCTAACAATCTATTCTATGTGTACAAAGTCTCAAAGGTTCAATCTTTATTAATAGAGAGCAATTGAGGTCTTCGTTCATTGTGGTAGCCATCTATGAGATCCTAATTGCTACAATTTGGAGTGCATATTATCTATCAATGGTGTTAGAGATGATCTAGGAGCATTCAAGACATCAGGAGGAGGGGTTGAAGTTGGAGGAGAGCAAAGTTTTGAAGTAAAGACGAGGAAAGCGTAGAGGAATAATTTAGGCAAGGGGAGCTTCTAACATCATCAAAGACAACAAAAGGATTTTGTGAAGAGGTAATAATCATTCCTTTTCAGATCTATCACAGCCAAGGTGGCACTAAGAGTATTCTCAACAATATGGGCAAAGAGAGGCCCTCCTTGTATGGAGTTGAGGGCAAATCTCCCTGCATGTGGGATAAATGGACTTGCTTGAGAATGAGTGTAGACTTGGACAAAAGGGTGGATCATGGAACTCTCAACAACCCCTCCATGTGATTAACCTTTTGTTTGTAATGTGGAAAACTATTGACATATGGAATCACTTAGTACGTTTGGTCTTTAGATCTAAGCACATAAGGGATCCTTAGATACATCTTGGACATATGACATCCAAGTGTGGGATACATGGTAAACTTGTGGTTTTGTATCCATGGACATATGGGATCCATGGTGGTGGAATATCTGGAATCCCTAAGATCTAGGGAAATATAGGATCCCTAGACATATACTTGGAAATTTGGGATCCAAGTGGTTTATTGGTGATCTATGGACATATGGGATCCCTAGAAATGTAGATTTTACAACTTGGGATAGGTGGTGCTAGTATTTCCCTTTTGCTCTTTGGTGATGTATCTTTCTTTGAATCCATTGATGGGAACTTGGTTTGATTCCTCTTCCTTATTTCTTGTTGTTGATGAAGTTCTTCTTTGTCCCTATTGTTGGTTGTATGCTCCCCTCAACTCTCTTTGTTTTAGAAGCATGTCTTTGATGTTGCTTTGGTTGCATTTTCAATGTCATATTCATGAGATAGTAGATGAAGATTTTATCCTTTGTGAGGATACATGAGGGACAGAGAGAGAGAGAGAGAGAGGGAGAGAGAGAGAGAGAGAGAGAGAGAGAGAGAGAGAGAGAGAGAGAGAGAGAGAGAGAGAGAGAGAGAGAGAGAGAGAGAGAGAGAGTATACAAGGGGTAATCGTTTTTAGATGGTGGGAAGGTCCTACCTTGAGTACTACTCAAGGTGGTTTCTAGTCCCTCACATAGTAGTGTTGAGCTTGACACATCGATTTCTGTCTCCCTCATTCTCAAAATATTCTTGCACTATCCCTTTGCATGTACAACCCTCAATTTTCATATGTAGGGTCTCTTGTTCCCTTCTCTAAATGCTTGCCAAGATCTTGGGTGTATGAGCTTATGAGAATGAAGTAAGTCCCTCCTTGCATGTGGGATAAATGAATTTGCATGAGAATGAGTGTAAACTTGGACAAAAGGGTGGAGCATAGAACTCTCAACAATATATGTCTAGATGTTAAGGGTGTTGGTGCATAGGAGGTGGGTGAGTCCAAAATGGTTCTTTTGACTCTAAAGAAAAGTATACATCTGTAGATAATTCATCATGTATAAAGTTACTTATCTGAATGGTCTTTGTAAGAGATGGTAAAGCATTGGGATCCATTTTACTTGGGTTGGGTTGTGGATTTGGATTTGGATCAAGATTATCTCAGACTTCTAATCTATGTGGAGTGATTCTTTTGGGTTTGTATGTGACCATATAATAGGCTCCTTTAATATTACTACAATCAAGTTTAGGAGAGCCATATTGTTGAAACCATGAAGTCCAATAACGGACTTTCAATATTCATCCCTTTATGTGGTGGCTCCCATTGCATTAAAACATATGAAGGCAAGTGAAATCTAGTATTCACCCTCAACTTTTGGCATCAAATCTTCTTGCATATGAGGATCTGGGTTTTGCATGTCTCTTGAGATCAATGAGGCTATGGTCCCATGTTGGAGTTTGAGGTCTATGGAAGCACAAGGAAGGATGAATCTTGGAGCACAACACAACACTGAATGTATTACCAAGAGGATGTACAAAGATAAGTGACCCATTAGGGTTATAGGCACATATAAAATCTGGGGGAAAACCTCCTAAAGAGGGACAAAAGTGCCCCGACGGTCCCAAGTGTGTTCCTACACATCACTACGGAAATATATCAACAAATCCCCCTAGAAATGATGTGTTGAACAAGGAGCTAGCACTCATGTATAAGGAAGTGCCAAGCTATGTTGAAAAAGATCAATCCACAAAAGGAAGGAAGCCCAAAACTTTGTGAAAAGCTTCAAACTTTTCCGTAAGCAAAGCCTTTGTGAAAAGGTCTATAACATTATTCTACGTGGGCACATAAGCCAAACTAATCTCTCCAGTAGAGAACCTCTCCTTGACATAATGGTAGTGCACCTCAATGTGCTTTGTGCGAGCAGTGAAGATGGTGGTGACAAAAGAGTGACCAACACCCAAATCAGCAAAAAGGCATGTGTCCCACACACACACACACATACACACACTCAACAATCGCTATGAAAGCTAGCCTATAGTCAACCTCACAACTAGAAGTGGCCACAATAGGTTGATTCTTTCTCAAACAAGATATGCATGAACTACCAAGCATGAAGCAAGAACCACTAGTGGATATACAAATGTCATAACAACTAGCTCAATTTGAGTCACAAAAGACATGTAAATCTGGCGGTAATCATCCCCTCTTGGGATAAAACAATCCAAGTAGCTAGGTACCACCCAAGTAGAAAAAGATGTGCTTAATTGCCTACCAATTCTTGAAACCTGTGCAATGCATACACCTACTCATCTAAATATGAGGGCAGGTTATGCGTAAGTAAATCAAGCATCCAACAACCTACTGATGGAGAAGAACATCAAATGCATGTCCAACATCATGAAGACTCAATTGTTAGCTTGTTTCCATAAGAGTGAAAATAGGCTTGCAATTTTCAAGGCCAAAATACGACAATAATGTGTCAATTGTTTTTTGACACAACTATTCCCACATCAAGTTGCATAAATTGAATGCCCAAATAATAAAAATGCCCCAAATCTGACATCTCAAAAGAGGCATGCAAATCAGAATTAAAATCAAGAATATGCTTCTCATTAGGTCCAATAACAAGCATGTCTACAACGATGATAAGAAGTACATCATTTGCATTCTTAACATATAAGATGCTCTAAGTTGGACTATTCTCAAAACCATGTGCAATTAAGTAGGCATGTATCTTTTCATACCAAGCATGTGGTGCTTGCTTCAAACCATATAATGCATTTTCCAACCTGCACACTTTGTTTTCATGCCATGCCGTTTTTGCACAAAACCATGGGGCTAAAATACATACACTTCTACATGTAATTCACCATTAAAAAATGCATTTTTAATGTCCAATTGATGTACATTCCAACCATGATGAGCTACAAGTGCAAAAATGCTAAGAGTGGTCATACGACATATGGGTGCAAAGGTCTCATCAAAATCAATGCTTCTTCTTGAGCATAACTTTTTGCAACCAGCCTCACCATATACCTGTCAATTGTTTCATGAGGATTACATTTCAACTTGTATACCCATTAATGATAATGAATTTTTTTCATGGAGGCAAATCACATAAAGACCAAGCACCATTCTTTGTAATAGCATCATATTCTGATTGCATAGCAAGCATCCATTTTTTTGAATGTTGTGCTTCATAAAAAAACAAGATTATTTTCATCATAAAGACTAGAGGAGCCCATTGCATAGAAATCTGATGCAAAAGAAGGACTATGAGAGCTTGAATTTGGTATGATATGAAAAAGATGCATCTAATTTGATATCTCTCAACATTTGCACCAACCATTTAAGAGTTGCTAGCGCATGTGACAATATTCCCTATTGATATATTTTGGTAATGATGTGTGTGAAAACACTAGGATTGCTGGGGCACTTTTTTCCCTCTTTAGGAGGTTTTCTTCCCCTAGCTTGTATATATGCCTATAACCATAATGGGTTACTTATCTTTGCATATTCTCTTGGTAATACATTTAGTATTGTGTGTTGTGCTCCAAGCTTATTTTTCTTCCTTGTGCTGTTCGCATGCTTTTGTAGACCTCAAGCTCCAACAATTGGTATTAGAGCATGTCATGGATTCATCTAGGGCATCACCACCACCCCTCAGATTACAATCTCAGAATCACACAAAAATTGGTGAGCATACTGAAGGCAATTAGGACTTCAAAATAGCTTAGCTATGTAGTGTCAAAATCACGATTTGAGCTTGTTTCAGCCTTCTATCATAGCACCTATGTAGGCAATTTCATCTTTTTGTGCCAAACATATGTACATGTTTTGATTTGTCAGTATAAGCACCTCAAATTCTACTATAGGTTTAGCATATTTCGATAGGGTAGTTCTCTTCAACTTTTTGAGATACATTCATTTTTTTGCATCAGCGTATTTTAGTCAATGGCCATGACTGAAAGCAGTAATGTATTCCATATGTTGGCTATCGAGGATAAGTTGGATGGCACCAACTACCCATTATTGGCATATATGATGCGTCATGTATTGCTTGCAAAAGGAATCTGGAATATGTTGCAGAGTGTTGAAAAACGTCCTACTACAACTGCAAATACAATTACTGAAGGTGATGCAGAAGGCATTGAAGATGATGTTCTTCAGGTTCTTGTTCATGCTATAGTTCTCGCTACACCTACTATAGATCAAATTCATTGGGATGGCAGAGATGCTCAGGCACATCCATTGATAGCCTTGTCTGTCAAACATGCCATTATTCTTCACATTCACTCCTGGAAAACAACAAAGGATGCTTGGGATACACTTACCACTTTATGCCAGGAAAGGAATGAGGCTCATGTTGGTTACCTCCAAAAAAATGTTGGAGAGTGAGCAAATGAATGAAGGAGATTCCATGGACAATTTTGACAAAGATCAAAGATTTGAAGGAGAAGTTGATTTCCGCTGATGAAGTCTTGCTAGACAGTTCACTTGTGCAGACTGTTCTAAATGGTCTTCTAGATTCATATTAGAGTTTTGCTTCTACTCTTCAATTGATGATGAAAGGAAATCCGAATGCCTTAACATTTGAGGATTTAGTCTCTGTTATGTTGTAAGAAGACCAATCTAGCTAGAACAAGTCAGTTATGCATGTTGCAAGTCAAGCTTTCTTGGCTAGTCAGAAGGGCAAAGGTAAATGGAGCTCATCTACTAGTAAGCAAAAATCTGCTAATTTTGCACAATCAAAGAAGGATGACAAATACGAGAAGAAAACTAAAAAGCAAAAATTGTTCTGCAAAAACTGTATGGGAAATGATCATGTCATAAAGAGTTTTCCAAAACTGGCTGCAAAAGAGGCGAAGAAAAAAGAGGCTAGAATGGTTGTTGGAGAGGCCTCTATACCCAAATCAAAGTCTGTAAATCTTGTGCAGAATGAAGAATAGGCATTTACTACTGTTTGAAGTTATGAACCATCTCCTCATGAACAATGTATGTCTACAATAGACTCAGATGTTTGGTACCTTGATAGTGGCGTAACCAAACATATTACTGCATAGCGTAGTTTCTTCACTTCACTTGAGTCTACCCCTACCGGGAATACTGTCACATGCACCAACAACGCCTCTTATCCTATCAAGGGAGTTGGTAAGATCATTTTGACTATTGCTGATGGTAGTTCTATTACATTGTCTGATGCTTTATTTATGCTTGGGATGAAGAAAAAATTGTTATCAGTTTCAACATTAACCAAGATGGGCTTGGTTGTGAAATTTGTTGATGATAGATGTAGAGTTCATGATCTGTCAAATGGCAACATCATTATTGCTTCTAGCATTTTATGTCATGGGCTATATAAGATCATAGATTATGAAAATTCCATCAATGATTCAACATTTGCAGTTCACAATTCTCAAGCTATGTCAGATGCAAAGCTTTGGCATGCACGCTTTGGTCATTTGAATTTTGCTAGTTTGCTATGCCTATAGAAATGTAAAATGGTATCCTCTCTGCCCAAACTTGAGGCACCTGGTAAATGTGTTTATGAAGGCTATATTTTGGGAAAAACACAACATTCCTCCTTCTCAAAAGATGGTTCAGTATGAGCTACTAAAAAACTGTAGCTTGTTCACAGTGATGTTGTTTGTTGTTAACCTTTGGAGTTGTCCTCTCCAATCATTTTATCATAAAGAATCAACAATACATCTTATATTTGTCAATCCTGGAAGTATACAAGAGACCACAGACCCTTCTAGATGATAGAATCCAAGAAATAAGAGAAAATTGGCTGGGTTTCTGAGAAATGATAAAGATGAAGAGTAATTTCTAGGGTTTTGATTATCTTGAGCAAAACTACATCATTTCCAATGATCTTGGTGTCTAAAGTGTGTTATTTTCTCAGCAGAACACAATCATGTAGTCAAATAAAAAATGATACCTATAATCCCCAGACGAGACAATCACGATTCTATGAATTTTGACGATTTCCATCTCCAACATCATTCTTCAGCCAATTCTCACTCAACACATCATGAATCAACTCTCTTCATACACATTCATCAGAAATGCACAATAGAAGCTTACAAATTCCATGGATACACATAGAATAGACTCAACAAATCAAAGAAATTCACACAAAAGGAAGAATCACGATTTTCTGCAGGAAACTCCTCTCTTTACTTGGATAGCATCAAATACAAATAACCAACCCTCTCAAAATAGAGGAAATTGTCTTTTATACATTTTCAAGTGTCCCTTTTCACACTTGAATTTTGGTCCTTTTCTCTTCTAATCTAAAAATATGCTATCTAGGAGTTTCCAAAAATTCTAGAAAAAATACATATGAGTCTAATCTACATGAGGAAGACTCTTCCTCATTTTTACATCATTTGCATAAATATTTTTACAAATTTTTGGCATTTTACAATTATTTTTCCATAAAAAATACTACTTCTAACATTCTTCCCCTCCTAAACCTTTTGGCTTTTGACAAAAGACATTCTTACTGATATATCATGAATGCTTCCTTCACTTCTTTTTTCTTTGATAGACCTGTGACAATAGGTCATGGCTTTTTCTTTCTGTAATGTTTAAGTTGTTTACCATCTCAAATAATGCTTTTCTCCATTGCACAGCAGCCTGTGGTTTATCTATCACATCTTTCTTCAAATATTATGTGTATGCGACTTCATAAGCAGTGAGTCGAGACTTTGTTACAACTGACAAGTTTCCAAATATCTCTGATTCTCTTTCAAAAAATCCATAATCAAATGCATCCTCAAAAATCTGAAGATAATGGCTACCCAAAAATATTGTCCTACTATAATAAGCCATCAAACATATCCTGTCTGGGGTTTCAGTGAGATCAAATAATAAAGCATTAGTTGGTGAATTAAAACCAATGTAATTGAGAATTCTGACATCTGTATCTGTAAATGTCTCTATGCATGCCAATATGAGTCTCATTACTCTGATTAATAAAATACATGCTGGATCATTGACATCTTTGTATGTGGATATGACAAACTCTGCAGTATCAACCATATACTTCTTTGTTGGCCATGTTCCTACCTTTGGTCCCACTATCTTTGGAAAATTCAACCATTTTGATGGAATCTGTACCTCCTTCCTTCTTTCCCAAAAAACTGTCCAATCCCTTCTCCTTGCTACTGGACAATATGCTGGGTTGATTTTTAACTATATTGGTGCTTCTTTCCATATTTTTCTGCATTCTTTATTAGCATCCAACCACCTATCTCTCCATTTGGGATTGGCTTTTTCAAATAACTCCTTTGTCACATTGATATCTTCTTCATATTCTAAATACTTGTTTGGAGGTAATCCCACCCTTGCCAACTGATAGTTTCTAATGCTTTCCATAATCATGCAAAAGGGTATACCTAAGCCATCTGCAGCCCAATGGTGTTGATCCGGATTTATTCCTTTATTCAAAGCAAAATTAACAATCTGTTCTAATAAATTCCATTCTGGATTCTCTGTCTGTCAGAAGTTTCTGAACAAACTCTTCTGAATACTCTTCTACTGGTGCTTTGTTTTCTTGTTCACCACCATGTTGGGTTCTGTCATCATCTCCTACTTCATATTCTTCTGCTTGTGTAGTCTCCACCTGCGCTTCCACCTGAGTTAGTGGTTTTTCCAATATTTTCTGTAGCTCTTCTATTGTCAACATTAAACTTTTATTTTGGGAGGTCCACAACTCTCTTTCTGATTTCCACTCATTTCTTTCCTTTTCTATATTCATCTGCCAATCACTTATTTATTTTTCTATATCCATATGTAACTTGTTATATCCCCTCATAGAAGTAGCAGCATGTATACTGGCTTGTTTTTCCAACTCCTTGGCTTCTTTCAACTCTGTTTGCAATCTCATAATTTCCTTGTTCAGATCTTCCTTCTCATCCTATGTCACCTGAACAGTCTTACTTCCTTCCTTCAACTGGCCTTCTTCCATTAATAACTTGTTTATTTCCTCATTTGCTTTGACCATAATTTGATATGAACTCTGTAAGGTCCTGTATCTCCCTTCAATTTTCTTCAACTCCATCTCCATTTTACTACTATGCTCTGTCTGTTTTGCACACTTCTCTTCAATATATTGGATTTTGTTTTGTTGCTGAACCTCTAATTCTTCCAAGGAAATTATTCTGTATGTCAATTCCTCATTTTTCTCCTGCATAATCCTCAACTGTTCTGCTAACTATTCCTTTTCTTTCTTTTGCTTACTAATGATTCTGCTACCTTTTACAAACTCGGATTCAACTACCATGCCTGATATGATCATGTTTCTACTTGATGGTCTAAACTGTTCTATATTGCTCATAATAACCTTACAAGCAGATCTTATATCTTTAGGTATTCTTTCCAACCTAGCTTCTAATTCAATTTGTTTCACTTCTATATGCTTTTCTTCTTTACAGTCATTCTCTTCTTCATTGTCTTCCTCATACTCTATGACCTGGTTATTTTGTCCTTCATAGCTCTTATCTGCTTCCATTTCTTCTTTGTCCTTAGATTCTAATATCTGATCCTCCTTATTCTCATGTCTTGATGTGTCTTTAATTGTCTTTGTTTCTTCTGCCTTCTTGTTCTCCATTCCTTGTTGTTCTTCTTCAAAGAGATGTTTTTCCTTTACCTGTACTTCCTTTTCCTGAATTATGGTTGAATCAGTCTCGTCAACAAGCTTTATCTGATCATTGATTATCTGCTCTTTTTGTCCTTCCTCTTGCTCATCTATATCCATGAGATCCAAATTTTCCTCTAGTTCCTGATTTTCTGTAGTTGTGAACTCTTCATTATGATTCAAATCATATAGGATGTCTTCTATGCTTTGGTTGATCTCTTTTTCTGTTCCTCCTTCTTTTACTTCTTGAGCATTCTTCGTTTCCAATACTTTCTTTGTTTCCTTGATTTGATCTGTCTCTTTTTGTTTGTGTACTGAACTGCATAACTGAACTTCTTTTTTTGCTTCTACTTTTCCTTCATCCAATTTGAAGTAGGTGTGATGTAATGGTTTTGTCCATTTTGTCTTTAATCCTGAATCCACTAATCCACAGCTGAATTCCTTCCTTACTCCACTCTCTTCTTCCATCATCACTGCTTTGCCTTTCAGTAACCTTCTCTCTTCTTCAGGACTAACCTGCTTTGCTTCTTCTTCTTGGACTTGTTTTCCCTATAACTTCTAACTCAAGTCTTCTGGTGTTTTATTTTTTTTAGAGGTTTGTGTTATCACATATGGTGTACTAGGCACTGATAAGTTCAAAATTTTCAATAAGAAATTTTCAATATCACTTTCAGAGTCTGAAGAAAATTGTGAAGAGCCTGCTACTCCTGATTTGTCCATTTTTGATTCTTTCACAGCCATATATTCGTCCTGCTTATTTTCTTCTACTATTACTTCCTCTGTCTCCATCCTTGGTACAGGTTCTGCTACTGATTTTCCTTTACTTTTCTTGGTTAACTTCCTCTTCAGTACAAGTTTCTTCTGAACCTTCTTCTTCACTACAACTGTAGTTCTAGTTTCAGGAGGTCCTTGTAGCTCTTTAAAATATGCTAACAGTTCCATTTCTTTTTTGACAAAAATTTCCTCTGTCTCTACTGCCATCATCTGGTCATGCAGCTCTTCATAGTGCTCTACTTCCTCTTGAACCCAATCAGTTGCTTTGCAAGAGTAGTCCTCCAACATCTTTTGATATTGGGCTTCATATACTGCCCTTTTATTATTTCCCTGAGTCAAATAGGTATACAACTGCTCTTTGCTTGTCTGAGGTGGGTGAGGGTCATTTGAAGACTGTACCTGCTTCTGAGCAGCTTCATGTTCTTCCTTAGTTGCTTCCTCCTGTTCCAATTCCACTTTTTTGGGATCCAATCTTCTTTTCTTTACTGGTATGACTTCTTCTGAAATTCCTTTTCTTTTCCTTTCTGCTCCCCTCATGCTTGATTGGCCTTCTGCTTCCCTTACAGCCATCTTCCTGGAAGGACTTTTGATTCCTGTCATCAGACTTCTGAAGTATTGAGCTTGTGGAGCCAGTTGTAATTGATCCTCCATCCCTAGAACATGATATATAATTCTAGTTAAGAATTGGGCTCCATTCATATACTTCTTTTGCTCCCAATGTTTGGCTGCTTCCTTTAATTGCTCATGTATATATGGAGTTACATCCATCACCCCAAAAGGCTTAGTTTTGTACTTATTATTGAACATCATCAATGTTACTGGTTTGTGTGGCATGGTGTATCTAGGTAGTTTTGGAGAACAGAAGTATTGCAAAAACATTCTGATGGGATACTCCTCATTTTCTCTTCCCTTAAAATCAAGAAATTTAGAATATCCTGCATATGTTTCTTTATTCTTCTTGACAAAGCTGTTATCCAACTTAGTTCCCATTGGGTAAAACTGAAGGGCTGCCCTGATATGCTCTGCTTTTATTGTGATGTTCACTTCCTGATTTTCTTTGTTCCTGACAGCACACCTAAAATATGCCTCATTGCCCTTTCCAACTTTCAACAGGCTGTTCATCACCTGTGCCACTCTTTCAAAATCTATATAGAATATGGGTTCATCCAACAACCTGTGTATTCCTACTGCTTTCCATCTTTTGTAATTGACTACAATTCTTTGGAATTTGTAAAACTCCTGACACAGCATAGTGTACTTGTAACCTCCAACTCCTACTGTAAATATGTGCTGGTCAATAATACTCAGACTTTCCTTGAGCTCCTTAACTACCTTCTCTGCTTCTGGAATTTCTTGCTCTTCATCAGATTCCAGATCCATCTCCTCTAGTGCAGCTTCACTGTCCAGGAACCAATGTCCTCTAGACAGAGTGACTGAGTCTGCTTTGAAATCATGTATTGACAGTTCCTTTGAATTCACCATTCTGGAGAAAATATGACATCACACAAAAAGAAAAAAAAACTCCGTCCACATGAGTCACCAAAAAATAAAAAATGACATTTGTTTTGAGATGAAATGAAAAAAGAATGAAAAGAAAATCTCAATTAAATCCTGACTTCCTCAACAACTCAATTAAAGTGATCTTTACATGTGTAGCAAGATGTCTAGTGTTCTCTTTTCTTCTGACAACTTTTATGAAGAAAGGAAAGATTTGAAAACTAGAATTAGTTGAAGAAAATTGAATATTACAAATAAATTAAATAAAAAATAAAAAATGGAACCTGCTATACTTCTATCTATATCTTACTTTGTGCTATATAACTTATAAAAGAAAAATGGATAATTTTTCTCTCTTTTCTCATAAAAGAAAAATGAAATGGATAATTTTTCTCTCTTTTCTCTTTTATTTCTCTTTGCTCTCTCTCTTTTTTTTTCAATAATTTTTTTCCCTTTTCTCTCTCTTTTTTTTAAAAATAATTACTTTCAACTTCCTTTCTTCCCCTCCTATTTCTTTCCTCAAAAAAAAGGATAAAGTAGAACAAATTGTCATTATGTCCAAAATGTCATAATTTCTTCTCTGTAACACTCTGATTTCCTTATCCAAGATCCTAACTTCATATTAGATACTCATGTTTTTTTTCCATTGAATCAAATCTGATTTTTTTAACCCAATAATATTTAATCCTTGCTGACCCTGTTCTAGGGATACACCTATCTTCTTTTGATAAGCTGTTCTTGAAATTTTTTGGCTTCCATATCCATTTTGTTCTGGGAGTTTGTTTTGATGAGCAGGGTTTGTGGGCACTTTGTTTCCACATCCTTCTTGTTCTGATGTCTTGATACTTCTGACTATGCCATAGTTGCTACCTTCCTTCTGTCTTGTCACCAACTTTTGCTCCTTCAAATTTTTCCTGGTTTTGATTAAATGAGGCTTGATCATAAAGTGATTGTATTGGTGATGTCTGTGTATTTTCTAATGAAAAAGTAAATCCTTCCAGGTCTGGGTCATGAATATCCTGTTGATCTTCCTGTTCTTCATTACTCAATAAAAACATTAAAAACCTTTTGTCATTTATTGTCAACTTGAGCTTCATTTTTTCAAAATCCAAAATTACTTTACCTTGCTTTAGCCATGGTTGTCCCAAAATCAATTTTTCAGTCATCAAGCGATCTGGCCATTCTTCACAATCTATTCTCATATATTCTTTATTGAACTTAACCTCAATAGAAGGTGAAGACATGCTTTGTATTATTTGTCCTTCCAAGGTTTTGATAAAGGTTTTGCTTTGAGACCTTTTTATGTTAAACTTATTCAACAAAGCTGAACTGATCAAATTTACCTGTGCTGCTGAGTCTATCAAGACTTTAATTTTTTCATCCTGAAAATTCATTGTGATAATAGGCAAATGTTCTTTTTCTTTTAGAGATGTTTCACAGAAAAGGATTTCTCTAATGTTTTTGATTTTTCTTATCCTTTCTTTTGCCTCCTGTTGAGCCTCCCTTCTAATGTTTTCCTCTTCTTTTTTCCTGTTTTGAGCTTGATGTAATCTTCTCCACTCAGAAGAAGTTAATGGAAGATCATACCTTTTAACTCTACATCCACTTATGAAGTTTGGCATGATTTCTCCATCTATATTAGCTAATTGAATAGCTCCACTATTACTGATCTGATTGATAATATATGGTCCATGCCCTTTCTTCTGAAATTTCTTTTGATGTTCTTTTACTGTGTATGCCAAAACTAAATCTCCTTCTTGTAGATCTTTTTCTTTTATGTGAACATCATGATAAGCTTTTTGCCTTTTCTTGTCTGCATATATACTCATAATTGCTTGGAGTCTAGAAGCTCCCAATTTTTCTAATTCCATTACTCTCTCAGATAATTCATGTCCAGTCCAATTGTATTGACTACCCACCTTTAGTGTTGGAATGAGGAATTCCAAAGGTAGAACTGCATTTTGTCCATATACCAAATTAAATGGTGTGGTTCCTAATGCAGTTTTGTATGCCACTCTATAGGCCCATAGGACATGATTAAGTTGTAAATCCCAATCATTCTTGTTCGTGTTTACCAATTTTGAGAATACAATGCAAAGTACTTTATTAGTACTTTCTGCTAACCCATTGGCTTGTGGGTGATATGGGGCTGACTTTCTATGAATAATCATGAAATATTCAGTTATGTTTTCTATGATTTGGTTCAAAAAATGAGTTCCCCTATCACTTACCAATTCAATTGGTAGTCCAAATCTGGTGATGATATATTCATAGAGAAATATAGCAGTAGTATGAGCATCATTCTTTTTTGTAGCTCTAGCCTCTGCCCATTTGGTCAAGTAATCTGTAGCCACTATTATGTATTCAGCATGGGATTCTCTTGCTGGAGGATGTATGGGTCCAATGAAATCCAACCCCCATTTACTAAATGCTCTTGATGAAATCAATGGAACTAATGGCATGTTATCTCTTCTATTGGGTTGAGTCACTCTCTGACAAATGTCACATCTTTTTACATATGTTCTTGCATCAGGAAATAGAGTTGGCCACCAAAAGCCAGAATATAATATGAGTTTAGCAGTTATGTCACTTGAGAAATGTCCTCCTGCCACTCTAGAATGTGCCATCTCCAACATTTCCAGATATCTATCTTCAGGAACACAAATTCTTAAATATCCATCCATCCCTCTTTTATACAATTGATCTCCTATTAATTGATACTCTTCAGAAATCATTTGTAGATTCTTTGAGTCTGCACTTTCTCTTTCTTGTTTTCCTTCTTTCTTCCTTTTCAACTCCTCAATGATGTTTTCACTCCATTCTAGGTTTTTTTGAAACCAATATAAAGTTATAAGTTCTGAATTTTGCAAGGATTGGCATTCCCAGCAGTTAACAACCATTTTTTTACATCTTGAAGCTTATTAGGCCAATGTACTCCCATCCTATTGAGATTACTTAGGGTGACTATTATGGAAGCATGAGTACAAGGGTTCCAACAATGAGCTCTTCTCAGATATTCCTGTTGCTCCTCCTCTGGAGTACAATATTCCAATATGCTTGTATGGTTGAGGTTATACAAGTGCCCAGCTAGTAGCATGAAATTCTTGCTTTGTAATACTAAATGTGTGTTGTTTCCAAATGTTCTGCAGGGTCCCATGGTTAGCAAAGGTATTAAAGTCATGGCCCATTCAGGAATGCTTTCTACTTTGAACAGATATGTATCTGGCAGGTCGTCATCTAAAGGTGAACTTGGTTCTTTAGCCTGGATTCTGGACAAATGGTCTGCTCTCAAATGTGTTTTTCCGTGTCTCACCACCACCTCAAACTCAAATTCCATCAGTAGAAGAAACCATCTGACTATCCTACCAGTGTGACAAGGTTTGTTTACCAGATATAGCAAAGCTTGGTGATCCACAAAAAATTTAGACTTGTTGGCCAAAAGGTAATGTCTATATTTTTTCACAGCAAATATCATTCCCAACCCTTCCCTCTCAGTGGTTGTGTAATTTTTTTCTGCTGAATTCAGTTGCCTGCTAGCATAAGCCACTGGGAAATCTAATTTGCTCCCTTCTATTGGTTGTGCTAACACACATCCCAGAGCATAATTTGAAGCATCCATATGGACATGAAAAATTTTATCCCACTGTGGGGTTTTTAGAATTGGTGCTGTTACCAAACAAGTTTTTAGGGTCTCAAAAGCTTGGTCACACTCTTTGGTCCACTCAAATTTTGTGATCAAGGCATACAAAGGTTTTGCTATATCAGCAAACTTGTGTACAAATTTTTTATAATACGCGCAATGTCCCATGAAAGTTTGAAGTTCCTTTACATTTGTTGGTCTTGGAAGTTCCACTATGGCCTTAATTTTTTTCTCATCAGTTGAAATTCCATTTTTGGAAACTATGTGGCCTAACATTCTTCCTTGTCTTACAAAGAATACACACTTCTCTGGATTTAAACATACTCTGTATGTTCTGCATTTCCTGAATATGTTTTCTAAATCTTCCAAATGATCCTGTCGTTTTAATGAAAAAGTACACAGATCATCCACATAAATTTCCATTACATTCCTCAGGAATTCTTTGAAGATATGACACATCAACCTTTGAAAAGTTGCTGGGGCATTAGTTAACCCAAAGGGCATAACCCTAAAAGCATAAATTCCCCATTATGTGGAAAAGGCAGTTTTATGTTGATCTTCCAAGGCTATGGGTACCTGATTGTATCCTGAAAAGCCATCCAAAAAACTATAAACCTCCTTCCCTGCCACTCTTTCCAGAAGATGGTCTGTTATAGGCAATGGGTAGCTATCCCTTATAGTTGCAGCATTCACTTTTTTCAAGTTAATGCATACCCTAAGTTTCCCATTCTTTTTGGTACTACAACTATAGGAGATATCCACTCTGTGTATTCAATCTCATAGATGAAATTGGCAGCCAGCAGCTTGTCAATTTCTTCCTTTATTTTTGTAGAGTATTTATCATTGAATGTGTAATGTCTTTGTTTGCTAGGCTTTGCATCAGGTGTAATAGGAATCTTATGCTCACAGATTTTAGGATCAATACCTTTCAAGTCCTTATAGCTGTAAGCAAACACATCCCTATAGTTCTTAGCCAGTTTTCTTAATGCTTCCTTCTCTTGATTTGTCATATCATCAGCTATTACAATATGTCTTTCTTCCCCTTCTTCTTGGGTGATTATTACCTTTTTAGTTTGTTCCTCATTGTCATATGCCTCTCCTCTTTTCTTTTCCCTCTTTGGTTTCATTTTTAAAAGTAGTCTGTCTTCT
This sequence comes from Ceratopteris richardii, assembly GCA_020310875.1. Taxonomy (NCBI): domain Eukaryota; kingdom Viridiplantae; phylum Streptophyta; class Polypodiopsida; order Polypodiales; family Pteridaceae; genus Ceratopteris; species Ceratopteris richardii. The sequence continues at coordinate 34,248,113 of CM035422.1, forward strand.
ACTTCATAAGTCTTGAAATTTGCAGGCACATCAAATTGTTAATCCTTGTTTGTCATTTTCTCAGTTTTTCCATCCTCTTGATCTCTTTCTATTTCTTTGTGTTTGTTTTTTCTATATTTGCTTGAGATTTTGTCTTTTATTGCATCTACAGCTTTTACCGCTTCCAAATATTGTGTTTTTCCATTTTTCAATATCATTTCTTTTTCCTTGTCCTCTTCTGTTTCTGATACCTTTATCATTTGTATTCCTATGTGAAAAACATCATATCCTTCTTCATTTTGGAATCTCACTCCCACATACTCATCTTTGGCTAGATCCATGGTGGCCAAAATCTGGTTCCAACCATAGGGCTCAAATTCTTCATCTTTGAATTTTTGTGGTATATAGCTCTCATCTTGTAATTTCCTCCCTTCTGTACAATCTTCTCTCCTTAATCTTCCTTTTCCATTTGTAAGGTTTCTTAACACATTGCACTTCCATATTAATGATTCTGTTTCATTCTGATCTTCCAACTCTGATTCTTCACTCAATTCCTGATTTTGATGTATTTTAAACCATTCTTGAGGGGATATGTCACAATAATGACCATTTCTTAGATTCACTCTGGTTATCCTTCCTTTGCTCTGAAGGTATAGGCAATCATTACCCCAATCTTGCACAATTTGCATTTGTCTCATAAATGGTCTTCCTAGGATAATTTCATATGAAGTGGATTGTGGGAATTCAACTATGGCAAAAGTATGCTCTATTTCTATTCCACATATGTCCACAATCACCTTTTCCCATATTCCTAGGGGTTTTTCTATATGTCCATCTACCAATTGCAATCTCATTTTAGTGGGTATTAATTTATTTTTTCCCCATCTTTCCCAAGTTTGTTTAGTCATGATGGCCACCCCTGATCCACTATCCAATATAGCTTTGGCATGATTTTTACCAAATTGTATTTTCAAGGTTGAGTTTCCTTCTTCTCCTTCACAATATCCTCCTATTTTATCAATAGGAATGTACCACAATTCCTCCAAATCTTGTGGCTGTGGATCAAAATTCTCTGGTATTGCTTCCCATTTTTTCATTGTGTATTGTAAGTGAGGATTCTGTTTTACCAATTCTTCCATTGTAGTGTGGTATAGGATGGTACATTGTTTGTCTATATTTACCTGGAATGTAATTTGTGAGTTATCTTCTTGATCAATTGTTGCCTTTGTTTCCCCAATTGCTGTTTGAGAATGGTCTAATTCCCCCATTTTGAGTTGTGCTTCTTGTATGATTTGTTTGCATTTTTGCATCCTTTCATGCTCTATATCTGGCATAGGATAAGCCATTACATGGTCTGTAGGATTTGGTCCCTCTTGAAGTCTCCCCTTGTATGCTTTATCAAGGTTTCTAGACTCTGTGAATTTCTTATCTCTGGCTGGGTTTGTGTCTTTTGAGGTGGAATATGGTTGGACTGTTCCATATTCTCTTCTTCCAGACTTTTACCCCTTCTCATTTTCCTTTCCCGTCTCCCTTTTTGTCTGTTTTTCTTCTCCTTTGAAATTGAATTCTTATTTTGTTCCTTAGTTCTTTCCTGTTGTTTAGCTTGTGCCCTTGTTATAGCATTTACATTAACTTGGTCAAGGTCACTCAATTCTTCTTGCTCCATCATGTTGACTGTTTTTAATGGTATGTTATTAGATGTGTTTTGTTGATTCTGAGGATTTCTTGGACAATCCTTTATTAAATGTTCCCCGCCACAATCCTTGCAATAGGCTCCTTCTACTCTTAGTGTAGGAGGTTGTGGACAGTCTCTAATGAAATGTTCTCCCCCACATCTATAAAAAAATATCTTTTGACTTCCTTTGAATTGAGGTTTTTGATTGGATATATAGTTATTGGTTATATACATGAATGTGGCTGTATCCATCTCAATTCTCCCATTCCCCATATCTAGGGCTTGTAATTCTGGTTCTCTCATCTCATATCCTTCCCACTCTTCCTGATATCCTTCATTCCAACGATAATCTTCTTTGTATGGTGATCTTATTTTTGAGTTTCCTTCTTCTATTGGTGTGTATTTGACTGGTACCACATTTGTTGGTAATGGAGGTTGTTGCCCAAGTACATGTCTTGGTTGCTCAATAAATCCAGATTCTCTTTGGTTTGCATATTCTCTCTCCTTAACAGGTTGTTTATTGTAAAAGCATTCTTCTCTGGTATGATTTGTCCATTTTCTTTCTAGTGTATAGTATTTGAGTGTTTTCCTATCTTGTAAATGTTGTGGTTTTTGATAGGGACATTGTTGTACCAAATGATTTTCTCCACAGTTATATCATTTCTTATTTGTAGCTATCCTGGTGTTTATCAAATTTGTCTTGGTGCTAACTTCTAGAGCTTTGGCAATTGCCTGTGCTAATTCTTCTACTGGTGGGATTTTATATTCATTTGTTCTTGATTGATCAAATGCTAATAGATCTTGTCCCCAGTTATCCTCTAAGTCTATTGCTTCTTTAACACATGCTCCTAGGTCTGGACACCTTCTATAATACACCAAGGTTCTCAATTGGGTACTTCTCAATCCTTCTATGAATAGGGATACTTGTCTTGCCATGGATGGTACCTCCTCTCTGGGACATCTATCAATATACTGCTTGAATCTCCTGGCTGCCTCTCTGACATTTTCATCTTTTTGCTGTTTAAAGCTATGTATCAAGGTAGCTGTGCTATGTTTTATTCCAGTTTTTGAGAACTCCCCTATGAAGGCTTCAAGGAAGGATTCAATCTCTGGGTACATTTCCTTTCTCAAGGGAATGAACCATGATAATGTAGGTCCTGTTAAGGTTAGACCAAATGCCTCAAATTGGACTTTGTAATCCTCTACTTCTTCTGCTCTAATTAATTGTCTAAATTCTGCAGCATGGGCATGAGGATCAGAATATCCTTCATATTGATTTTTCATACATTTGGCTACTTGATAGGGTCTAAGCATTCTGCCTTGATTTTGCCAATGATGTATTCTTCTCAATGGAAAATCATTAAATCCTTCTGCTTCTTTTTCAAAAGGATTTGGGGAAGTATGTGTTCTCCTACCTTGTTGTTGTTCACTATTATTGTGAGTTTCATGTGGTCTTGGCAAGTTTGATTGCCCTAGGTCCTGTTCCCAAGGTCTCTTATCTGCACATTGCCCTAGGTCATTAGAATTTTTTGGGTCTTGTGAGAAGATGTATATATATCCCTGCCTATCCTCATATCTACCATCCTTGAATTGTGCTACTGGTGTTATATTCAAGGGAACCTCTAAGTTTCTCAATCTAATGAGAAACTTATGCATTCCATCCTGATATACATAGGTTCCAAACCTATTTGTATACATGTATTTGAGAATGTTTCTATAATCACCAGTTTCAGAGGATTCATTGGTTTCATTTAAATTCTCCATATTAATTTCTTGCCCTAAATCTTTTTCTTGCAATTCTCCTATTACTGACTCTACCTCTTTCCTTCCTAGCTCTTGCTTAGAATGTGTGTACAATTTATTACCAGACCTAAGGATCATTCAATTAATTTCACGATTCTTTGGAGAGAATTGTGTTTTCCATGACTCTCTGGTGAGAATCGTGTTTTTCACGATTCTGTGATGAGAATCGTGTTTTTCACGATTCTGTGATGGGAATCGTGTTTCTTCACGATTCTATGGTGGGAATCGTGTTTTCCACGATTCTGTGGAGGGAATCGTGTTTTTCACGATTCTCTGGAGAGAATCGTGTTTTCCACGATTTTGTGATGAGAATCGTGTTTTTTACGATTCTGCAGAGGCAATCGTGTTTTCCACGATTCTGTGGAGAGAATCGTGTTTTCACGATTTTGTGATGAGAATCATGTTTTTCACGATTCTGTGGAGGGAATCCTGTTTTTCACGATTCTGTGGAGGGAATCGTGTTTTCCACGATTCTGTGATGAGGATCGTGTTTTTCAGGATTCTGTGATGGGAATCGTGTTTTTCACGATTCTGTGATGGGAATCGTGTTTTTCACGATTCTGTGATGGGAATCGTGTTTTTCACGATTCTGTGATGGGAATCGTGTTTTTCACGATTCTATGATGAGAATCGTGTTTTTCACGATTTTGTTATGGGAATCGTGTTTTTCACGATTCTGTTCCCAGACGATCGTGATTGCTCACAATCGTTAGAAAACACGATTTTCTTATGAAAATCGTGCTCTGGGAATCGCAATTTTGTGTTTTGTTTCAGAGAATCACGATTTTGTGTTTGACTACAGAATTGGATTCTATGCAGATTTTGAAATTTTTTGAGGTTCTTGTTTTTAAGTTTTTTATTTCTTCAATAGAGTCGCTTTATTAAACTTTTGACATGCAATAAAAGATTTTAACAAAATTATTATTTTTTGCATTGAAAACTCCAAAAATCAAAACATCACGATTCCGTGTTTTTACTGATTTCTGAGTTTTTTATGTTCTAAACTTCATATGAAAACTTGAATAGATGCAAAAATTTGTTGGAAAGTCCTTACCTTGCTTGGTTGATCAAAAAATGTCCAAAAGCTTGTGTTTGTAGATGATCGCGATTTTGTCCACTCTCACTCTCTCTCTTTCTCACTCAAATGAGTTTTCTTCTGAGATTTCAGGGTTTTATAGATTTCACACAATCGAGCTTTTGTTCAATATTTTCAAAATCTTGACTTTTCACTTGTTCAAGTTTTTACCCTTCACAATTTTATGATTTAAAGTCCCAATTCCTAACTTTTCATCACAAATTACTTCCTTTATCCTCCTGGTGAAAATCGCGATTCTGTACTTAATTTCCACTTTACCCACTTGATGCTCAATCCTCACTGATTTTTAAAATTTGATTTTCCTCACTTCCTCAACTTAGTGAAGCCTCTTACAACTACTTACCTCAAAACCCAATTATGCACCATAATTCATTTTTTTTCCTTTTACAGAGAATCGTGATCCTGTGCAGAGAATCGTATTTTTTCTGTACTTCCTGTTTTTTGCAATTTTGAGTCTTCTTTCCTCTTAATCCTCTTCAAGATTCTACACCAACTCCAAGTCACTTGTCACCTGCAATTGTACACCATTAAACAAAAATTAGCGATCCTGTAAAGAGAATTGTGTTTTTCTGAACTTCCAGTTTTTTTCATTTTTTGACTTTTCTTTCCACTTGTTCCCCTTTACTCTTATCAATAACCCTTCAGTCCCTCTTCCTAAGGAAAAAAGAAATTTGTTTGAATGTTTTAATGAATTTTATGATTTTTTTTAGTATTTTGCCCTAAATTAAGGTAAACACTTCACTTAGGGTTTCTTGTTTAGTGATCTATTGATCCTGTGTTCCCTGATTGGTTATACTCCTTTATGCTTTGCTATCAAAATAGTTCATGAGCAAAACTTCCCAAAGAAAATTGTGCTAAGAAGTGCAAATATCAATTTTTGCAAAGATAAACTCAAACATTTTTCTTTTCAAGATGCAAATAAACTTTTTCTCAAGATTATTGCTTTGCCTTGATTAACAAATGGATCTTATCTACTTGCATCTAGCTACTTTACTTGACTTTCCTCCATGCAATCATGTCATCTTCCCAAGATCAACAATTTTGCTTGGTACTTGGTCAAAAAGCACTATACAAATGCAAAGATAGACACCTTTTACTTTATCTTCAGCTCTCTTGATTTAGTTTTTTCACACACCTGCACTTTACTTATAAAAAATGATAAGAGCAACTATCAACTTGCAAAAATTTCATCACTTCTATACTCAAAAGGCTATCTATTGCTTTCGTTTCCCAAAAGACAAACAAAGAAACCTACCTTTTCATGTTTCCATTTCTTGATTAAAGAGTATTACCTTTTCAATGTGTTCAATACCATCAATAATAGAAGATCCAGCAAGGTCCAACTTCAATGAAGCTTTTGCTATACTCCTCAACAACGGTGCCAAAAAATGTTTGTTATTAACCTTTGGAGTTGTCCTCTCCAATCATTTTAGCATAAAGAATCAACAATACATCTTATATTTGTCAATCCTAGAAGTATACAAGAGACCACAGCCCCTTCTAGATGACAGAATCCAAGAAATAAGAGAAAACTGGTTGGATTTCTGAGAAATGATGAAGATGAAGAGTAAATTCTAGGGTTTTGATTATCTTGAGCAAAACTACATCATTTCCAATGATCTTGGTGTCTAAAGTGTGTTATTTCTCAGCAGAACACAATCATGAAGTCAAATCTCAAAAATGATACCTGTAATCCCCAGACGAGACAATCACGATTATGTGAATTTTGACGATTTCCATCTCCAACATCATTCTTCAGCCAATTCTCACTCAACACATCATGAATCAACTCTCTTCATACACATTCATTAGAAATGCACAATAGAAGCTTACAAATTCCATGGATACTCATAGAATAGACTCAACAAATCAAAGAAATTCACACAAAAGGAAGAATCACGATTTTCTACAGGAAACTCCTCTCTTTACTTGGATAGCATCAAATACAAATAATCAACCCTCTCAAAATAGAGGAAATTGTCTTTTATACATTTTCAAGTGTCCCTTTTCACACTTGAATTTTGGTCCTTTTCTCTTCTAATCTAAAAATATGCTATCTAGGAGTTTCCAAAAATTCTAGAAAAAATACATATGAGTCTAATCTACATGAGGAAGACTCTTCCTCATTTTTACATCATTTGCATAAATATTTGTACAAATTTTTGGCATTTTATAATTATTTTTCCATAAAAAATACTACTTCTAACAGATGTTTGTGGTCCTATGCAAACACCTTCTTTTGGGAACTACCTTTACTTCGTGACTTTCATTGATGATTTTTCTAGGCATGCATGGGTATATCCATTGAAAGCAAAGTCCGAAGTGTTTATGTCTTCAAACAATTTCTAGTTTGGCTGAAAGTCTATTAGCATGTAAAGTGGGCACTATCCATTTTGATAGAGGGGGGAATATATGTCTTCAGATTTTAATGCATTTCTGGCTAAACATGGGATAAAACATCAATGTACAATGCCATATACACCTCAACAAAATGGAGTTGTAGAAAGGAAGAACATGTCATTCATGGAGATGGGGAGGTGTATGGTCAAGAGTCAGTGTTTACCACATAGTTTCTTGCTTGAGGCTATTATGTGTGCAACATATGTGCTTAACAGGTGTCCCACTAAAGCATTGTAGTCTGTCACTCCATATGAGGCTTGGCATGGTCAGAAGCCATCTGTTGCTCACCTAGGTGTCTTTGGTTGTCTAGAATATGCATTAATTAGTAAACAACAATGCAAGAAATTGGACGATAAAGTAGTGAAATGTGTTTTTGTTAGGTATAGTTCTAAAATCAAAGGTTGTCATCTGTATCATCCAGAAACTAAATCCCCATTTTGGTTAGTGGTGATGTTGTTTTTGTGGAAGATGCAATTCAACCATTACTTTCATGTACTAAGGAGACATCAGTTATCTCCAAAGATGTGTATGACACTTTGCTGCCTCTTTTTATAGGTAGATAGTCTAGTGCTAGTCCAAATGAGGAAATTTTGCAACCTTCTGTAGGTTCCACATGATGCTGCAAATCATTCCATTTTTGATGTAGATTTACATGATTTGTTGATGAGAGATATGACATAGAGGAGGAAAAAACTATGCCTAAATGGTTGGTGCACACTTTGCGGGATAGCAAATCAGATATACCTCTATCATATTGTTCTCATTTGGGCTTTCATAGTGCTTCTTTTGCATCAAATTGCTATGCTGTGGCTGCCTCTGGTGCTTGTGATGAGAATGGGCCTATTTCGTTTGATGAAGCACAAAATTTAGAAAATTGGATGCGTGCTATGCAATCAAAATATGATGCTATTATGAAAAATGGCACCTGGTCTTTATGTGACTTGCCTCCTCACAAGAGGGCCATTGGCACTAAGTGGTTATACAAGCTGAAGTGTAAGCCTAATGGACAGTTAATAGGTATAAGGCTAGGCTTGTTGCAAAAGGATATGCTCAAGAAAAAGGCATTTATTTTGATGAGACCTTTGCTCCTACATGCCGAATGACTACTATTCATAGCATATGTGCACTTGCAACTGATCATGGTTGGAACATACATTAATTGGAAATTAAAAGTGCATTTCTAAATGGTGACTTTCATGAAGAACTGTATCTGTTTCAGCCCCGTGGTTTTGTGAAGAAAGGGCATGAAAACAAAGTGTGCAAGTTGAAAAAGGCACTGTATGGCTTGACACAAGCACCACGTGCTTGGTATGAAAAGATACATGCCTACTTGATTCCTCATGGTTTTGAGAACATCTCCAACTGAGAGCAGCTTATATGTTAAGCGTGCAAATGATGTGCTTCTGATCATTGTTGTCTATGTTGATGACATGTTGCTCACTGGTCCTAATGAGAAGCATATTATTGATTTTAAGGTTGATTTGCATGACTCAATATTTGAGATGTTAGATCTAGGGCATTTGCATCATTATTTGGGCATTCAATTTATGCAAGTTGATGGTAGAATAACTTTGTGTCAAACAAAATTTATTGACACATTATTGTAGCAATTTGGCCTTGAAGCTTGCAAACCTGTTGCCACTCCTATGTAAATAGGTTTAGGTTGAGTCTTTATGATGCAAGAGATGCATCTAATGTTATTCTCTATCAGCAGGCTGTTGGATGCTTAATTTGTTTATACATTACTTGGCCTGATATTCAGTTTGCTATCTCATAGATGAACATGCTTATGCATTGCACAAGTGTCAAACATTGGTAGGTGGTTAAGCGCATATTTCGCTACTTGAGTGGTACCTGACTACTTGGATCCTTTTATCCTAAGGGGGGATCACTACCACTAGATTTACATGATTTTTTTGATTGTGATTGGGTTGGTTGATATGACACTTTTTGGAACAAAACAATCACAAATTGATGATTACAAAGAGCTTGAAGCATGTCAAAGATCAGATTGAAGTTCAAGAAGTCACTTGAGAAAGTGAAGAGATCTCAGAAGTGAAGTTTGTATACATATGTACATTACAATTGGAAATTCTTGTAATATGAGTATAGATAATCCTTAGGATGATAAGGAGTAATGTAATAGATGCGGGATAAGTCTAGAACCATATAAGTCAATGATGTAAAGAAATACATGGGAGATTCATTAGAAGACAAGTGTCTAGAGATAGATGTGAAGAGAGTCATCTTCAGAAAATAGCGACAAGTATTTTGTAGATTTCTCTCAGTCTGATCATGTGGATCAGAAATCCTTTTGTACACATCTAGTCTAGAAGCTAATGAATCTATGCTCAAAGTTTCATGGTCTAATCCTTCTTCTGCTGTGAGTATGATCAATAGGAACATGTGTATGTAAAGTCTGCAGATGATCTCTCAGAGTCGCACACTTTTTCGTGCCAATGTTTTGCTTAGATCTTAGTGCACAATGTAAAGTTTTTGATGAGTGAGCATTCAGAATCTAAGTTAGAAGGTAAGGAAGCTATGGCTAAAAGAATTTAGCAAAACGGGATCTCTGCTGTGAGAGATCAATCTTAGAAGTTACCTATGTCAAAGTCGCTTGTTCAGAAAGACAATTTCTGACATACTTTTGATCTTAAGGATCAAATTAAAGTTTTAATGATTCTTTTGATGAACTAATGGTTGATATTCTTTTGATGAACTAATGGTTGATATTCTTTTGATGAACTAATGGTTGATATGATTGCACAAAGGTATTCTGAAGATGTATGCATCATTGGTTTGAAGAAATTTGAAGATATGTGCAGGAAATGAAGTCGATTTCTAAAGCAAACTTTCTAAAGAAGGAATTTCTTTACTCAGAGAAGTGTTAGTAAACGTTTTGATAAAAGAAGACAATATTTGTGTAAAGTTTGATCCGTAACTAATATAGAAGTGTTCTTAGATCAGTATAGATCAGACCTTTGCAGATTAAGAAGTCTCCAACAGTGGTATCAGAGCTGAAGGTGCAATACAAGTGAAGTAAAGAGCATTGGAAGTCCCGACTGTTGCAGACATTGAAGTTCTTTCAAATTAAAGGAGCACAAGATCAAAGTTTGAAAGAAAACCTGAAGGAGAATCAAGAAGGATTGATGCTTCATATCAAAGGTACACTTTATTATCATAAATCATAGTAATTGCAGACACAGAAGATCAAAGATGGGAGAAAGCTTGCAGATTGATAAGCTAGATAGGGAGAACTATCCAGCTTGGTCCATGAGGATGGAGGCACATCTCATGAGCAAAGATTTGATGGCATTCATTACAGGAGAAGAAGAAAAGTCTGAGTTTGAAGATCCTAGTGTTCCAACTAGGGAAGAACTTGCAGGCTTGAAGAATTGGATGAGAAAGGATGCTCAAGCTAGGAGCATCATTTACATGGATGTAAATGATTATCTTCTACCTCACATCAGAGGATTAGAAACTGCAACAGATGTGTGGAATGCTTTGGAAGAGCATTTCCAAAACACAACCAAGTCTAGGAAGTCCTCATTATGGGCAGAATTCACAACTTTCAAGAAGAAGAGCTCACAATCAGTTTCTGATTATGTGGCAAGAATGAAGGATATTGCAGATAGCTTGGGAGCAGTAGATGAAGACATTGAAGAGGATAAGTTGGTAAGGCAAATACTTACAGGTCTGAGAGGAGATGAGAAGTGGAAGCCTTTCATATTATCCATAGAATTGTCACTTGATCACTTTACTCCTGATCTTAATCAATTGCTAGGACACATGCTAACTTTTGAGCAGGACATTAAGGGAGACAATGATAGGAGTGCAAGCCAAGCTATGTACTCCAAGGACAAGAAAATAATGGCAAAGGGAAGCAGTCAACTGATGATGAAGGAACTTCAAGTCAAGCTAACTTTACAAAAGGAAAGATGAACTTCAGAGGTAAAGGAAGAGGAGGTAAGAACAAAGATAATACTAAAGCTTGTTGGATTTGTGGTAGAACCAATCATTTGGCAAATGATTTTTGGTATAACAATCAAAATGGAGGAAATAATAATCAGAGTTTTAATCAAAGAGGTAGAGGAGGCAGAAACCAAAGAGGCAACTTCAGAGGAAGAGGTGGTATTACATCATATGCTAGAGGAGGTGGAAGAAGCTTTCAATCTCAGTCCTACAACAACAATTATTATAATTATGCATCAAATCAGAAGAATGATATGACTCTCATTTTGAATGCAACTCATGAATCAGTAGGAGAAGATCAAAGGGTGTTTTATATTGATTCAAGATGTAGCAATCATCTGAGTGGAAATATATCACTGATGACTGATATGGAAGCAAAGGTGAATGGACATACAATTCAAACAGGTGACAACACCAAGCATAAGGTGGAAAGCATTGGATCAGTGAAGACAAAGAATGGAAGTACACTCTTGAGCAAGGTACTTTATGTTCCTACTATTCCTAAAAACTTCATAAGTATAGGGCAAATTGTGGAGAAGGGATATGAGGTCAGATTCACAAATGATGGTGTCTATGTGCAAGATCCAAATCAGGGATATAAAAACATTATTATAGGTAAAAAGGAAGGAAGGCTGTTTACTCTCAAAGTCTAAGGTAATGTGGGACATGCTCTATTTACTTATGGAAGTCAAAAGATGTCTGAGTTAGACCTATGGCATAAAAGGCTAGGTCATTTCAATGAGAGAGCCATAAAGGAAATGTCAAGGAATGATGTGGTGCTTGGTTTGACAAAAGTTGAAGGGCAACATATGGTGTACAAGTGTGAAGCTTGTCAATTAGGTAAAGCACACAAAAGTTCATACAATAAATTAGGGTACAAGTATTCAAATATGCTTGAATTGATTCATACAGATGTGTGGGGTCCTTCAAGGGACTATAGCATAAATGGATCCAGATATTATGTGTTGTTTGTTGATGATGCAACCAGATGGATTACTTTATATGTAATCAAGGACAAATCAGAAGCCTTCAAGACATTCAAGAATTATCATGCTTCTGCAGAAAGGATTACAGGACAAAAGCTCAAGAGGTTGAGATCACATGGAGGGGGAGAGTATTTCTCTAAAGAGTTTGATGATTATTTGTGGAATGCAAGTATAAAGAGAGAAGTAACTTGCAGGTACTCTCCTCAACAGAATGGAATTGCAGAAAGAAGAAATAGAACTCTTGTAGAGTTTGCAAGAGCAATGATGAAGGAAAAGCATTGTCCAAACTACTTATGGGCAGACGCTATCAACACTGCAACATACCTTGTGAATAGGTTACCTTGTAAAGCTTTGGATGGAAGAACTCCTTATGAAGCATGGTGGGGTAAGAAACCTACTCTTGATCATTGTAAGGTATTTGGATGTTTAGCATATGCTTATGTTCCTTCACAATTGAGACATAAGCTAGAACCCAAAGCAGAGAAGTATGTGTTTATTGGGTATGATGATAGACAGATGGGTTACAGATTGTGGAGCCCATCCACAAAGCAATTTCTTGTTAACAAAGATGCTACATTTGATGAGCAAAGCACATGGTATAGAGGGTCAACAAATGATTATGCATGTGTTGAAGAAATACAAAGGAAAGGGAAGACAAAAGTAAGTGTGTATGAAGAAGATAGTGAAGATGTTGATTATAAAAGTAAATTGTAGGACAATGTTGAAGATGGGCCAAAATTTGATCCAGAATCAAACGTGGCTGAAACTTCAAGAAGTACAGAGGTCAGAAGATCCTTAAGAGAAAGGAAAGAGCCTATCAGGTATAACTATGATAAATCTTTCCTAACAACAAAAGATTATGCTTACATTGTGAAGACAGAAGAGGATCCAATCACATATGAAGAAGCTAAAGGTAAACAGAATTGGGAGAAGGAAATGCAAGAAGAGTATGATGCTCTACTTGAAAATGAAACATGGAGTTGGTGCCAAGACCAAAGAATCAGAAAGTCATTGGATGTAAGTGGGTGTATAAAACAAAAAGGTTTGCAGATGGTAAGGTGTCTAGATACAAGGCTAGACTTGTGGTTAAAGGTTATGCCCAAACTTATGGGGTAGATTATGATGAAACCTTTAGTCCTGTTGCTAAGATGTCTACAGTTAGATCATTGATTGCTGTTGCTTCTTGTAAAGGATGGAAGTTATCACAGTTAGATGTGAAGAATGCATTTCTGAATGGATACATTGCAGATGAAGTATACATGGAGCAACCACAAGGCTTCATGGATTCAATTGGATCAGATTATGTGTGTAAGCTCAAGAGAGTTTTGTATGGCCTGAAGCAAGCCCCAAGAGCATGGAATTACAGGCTTGTTAAGTTCTTGAATGAATGTGGATTTCAAGCATCAAAGGCAGATAGTAGCTTGCTAGTGAAGGCAAGTGAAAATGGATACATATACATGTGTATTTATGTTGATGATATTATTGTCACAAGTACAGATGCTCAAGGAATCAATGAGCTTAAGAAACAAATAGAGAAGGAGTTTAAGATAAGTGATTGGGAAACTTATCTTATTTCTTAGGAATGCAGATTGTATATACTCAACATGGAGTATATGTTACACAAGAGAGATACTTGAAGAATCTTCTGATCAAGTTCAACATGGAGGATTGCAAGTCTTCAAGCACACCATTGGAGGTAAATCATAAATTGAGCAGGTATGGAGGTGAAGAATTTAATGACATGAAGAAATATCAGAGTTTGGTAGGTAGTTTAATCTATGCTACCTTGACAAGGCCAGATCTATTGTATGCAGTAGGTGTGTTATCACAATTCATGCATTGTCCAAAGAAGACTCATTGGATGGCAACTCAAAGGGTACTCAGATATATCAAAGGAACCCTAAGTGAAGGTCTGTATTATGGATTTACTTCTGATACAAGAATCAAAGTGTTTAGTGATGCAGATTGGGCAGGTGATTTAGATGATAGAAGGTCTACTCATGGGTATCTCTGTTATATTGGAGATAAAATAGTTTATTGGTGCTCAAAGAAGCAACATATAGTTGCTTTGTCATCTACAAAAGCTGAGTATAAAGGAATGGTAGAGGCTGCAAAAGAAGTGATATGGTTAAAGACCTTATTGAAGAGTTTTGGAACTGATCAGAGTACTCCAATTATTCTTGGAGATAATATGAGTTCATTGTATTTAGCAGCTAACCTTGTTTTCCATGCTAGGACTAAGCATATAGAGATTCAGTATCATTTCTTGAGAGAAAAGTTACTTGAGAGATTGAGGTGATGTATACTCCAACAAAAGAACAAGTTGCAGATATGTTAACAAAAAGCTTGGATGGACCTAAGCTACAAAGATTCAAGGAGATGGCAGGAGTGAAGAAGAATGGAATAATCACAATTAGTGATTGAGGGGGAGCTTTTGGAACAAAACAATCACAAAATGATGATTACAAAGAGCTTGAAGCATGTCAAAGATCAGATTGAAGTTCAAGAAGTCACTTGAGAAAGTGAAGAGATCTCAGAAGTGAAGTTTGTATACATATGTACATTACAGTTGGAAATTCTTGTAATATGAGTATAGATAATCCTTAGGATGATAAGGAGTAATGTAATAGATGCGGGATAAGTCTAGAACCATATGTATATAAGTCAATGATGTAAAGAAATACATGAAAGATTCATTAGAAGACAAGTGTCATAGAGATAGATGTGAAGAGCGTCATCTTCAAAAAATAGCGATGAGTATTTCATAGATTTCTCTCAGTCTGATCATGTGGATCAGAAATCCTTTTGTACACATCTAATCTAGAAGCTAATGAAGCTATGTTCAAAGTTTCATGGTCTAATTCTTCTTCTACTGTGAGTATGATCAATAGGAACATGTGTATGTAAAGCCTATAGATGATCTCTTAGAGTCGCACACTTTTTCGTGCAAATGTTTTGCTTAGATCTCAGTGCACAGTGTAAAGTTTTTGATGAGTGAGCATTCAAAATCTAAGTTAGAAGGTAAGGAAGCTATGGCTAAAAGCATTTAGCAAAACGGGATCTATGCTGTGAGAAATCAATCTTAGAAGTTACCTATGTCAAAGTCGCTTGTTCAGAAAAACAGTTTCTGACATACTTTTGATCTTAAGGATCAAATTAAAGTTTTAATGATTCTTTTAATGAAATAATGGTTGATATGATTGCGAAAAGGTACTCTAAAGATGTGTGCATCATTGGTTTGAAGAAATTTGAAGATATGTGCAGGAAATGAAGTCGATTTCTGAAGCAGACTTTCTGAAGAAGGAATTTCTTTACTCAAAGAAGTGTTAGTGAAAGTTTTGATAAAAGAAGACAATATTTGTGTAAAGTTTGATCCATAACTGATATAGACATGTTCTTAGATCAGTATAGATTAGACCTTTGGAGATTAAGAAGTCTCCAACAACACTCATGTTTCCACCAGTGGTTTTTGCTTCATGCTTGGTAGCTCATGCATATGTTGGTTGATCAAGAAGCAACCTATTGTGGCCACTTCTAGTCGTGAGGCTGAGTATAGGGAAGCTTTCATAGTGACTGTTGAATGTGTGTGGATCAAATGCCTTATGACTAATTTTGGTGTTGGTTATTCTTCTGGCACCACCATCTTTACTGACAGTTAGAGTGCATTGGCATTTGCAAGGAACCCTGTGTTCCATGCTCGCACTAAGCACATTGAGGTGCACTATCATTATGTCAGGGAGAGGTTCTCTACTGGAGAGATCAATTTGGCATACGTGCCCACACAGGAGAATGTTGGAGACATTTTCACAAAGGCTCTACGTAGGGAGAAGTTTGACACTTTCCACAAAGCTTTGGGCTTACTTTCTTTTGTGGATTGATACCACATAGCTTGGCACTTCCTTATACATGAGTGCTAGCTCCTTGTTCATTGCATCACTCCCAAGGGGTATTTGTTGATATATTTTTGTAGTGATGTGTGCGAACACACTAGACCACCGGGTCACTTAATACATTCAGTATTGTGTGTTGTGCTCCAATCTTCTTCTTCTTCCTTGTGCTGTTCATGTGCTTTTGTAGACCTCAAACTCCAACATTCCCTATAGGGGTAGGCTCAAGTGAACTAAAGAAACTATGTTGCAAGGTAATATGTTTGGTTGCCCCACTATCAAAGTACAAAACATATGAGTCTATTGCAGACATATACTTCTCATGAAAAGATGGGTCATAGCTACAAATAGTAGTAAATGGCCATTCTTTATTTTGTACAAGAGTAAGAGACCCTGTATTGGGTGTACATGCCTTTGCAACAACTATTCTAGTTTCTTTCTTCTTTGCCTCTTTTGCAACCAGTTTTGGAAAAATCTTTATGACATGATCATTTCCATTAAAGTATTTGCAAAGTTGTCTAATCTTTGGTAGTCCTTGGATCTATGTATGTACAATTACTTGATACTATTTTTGGATCGGCCAATGAAGCTATTTTCTTATTTCTTATGCTTATTGTGGGCTTGAGATAGCCTGGGCACTCATCTCTTTGTATTCATATGCCCCTACAAGAGTCATAATCCAACATATCCTAGAGACATACTTTGGTGACTAAAGATCAAGGAGTGGTCAACTTCTAGGGTTTTCTTCTTTTTCTCTTATGTGGCAATTCCAAAGATCTGAACTTGATTTCTAGGATAAGGATGTTGTGGGCATTCAACTAGTCTAGGAATGTGCCTTGATATGCTTTTTCCTAGCATGGAAAATAGGATTTCATGCTACTACTCCTAAGGTTATCACAATAGCCTTTGCACTTTTATATGTAACTCTCCAAATATCATCTCTATCCATGATGCCTCACATGCCATCTGATGTTCTCCTAAGCCCACGGAACAAATGATTGTGAAAGCCTTTATTTTGCTCAAACCCCTCGCAATCGGTCCACTTGGATTACCTAGAGCCCACAATTATCTCACAATGGATTATTCCTATATCTATGCACTAGCTCATATGTTCCCGATAGACGCACCAAAATGTTTTGTCTCTCAGTCCAAGGGAAAGTACATACACACAGTGATATTTACCCCAACTTGATGATGCTAGGCCAGCTTTTATCGCCCTAAGTCCCTAGTTTCACTCCAATGTAACCTTGGAGAAGATTGAAACATACATGCACAAATAAGTATCCAACCCCAATGATTCCTTTTTTGTTTTTTTTTTTCAAGCAAGATACATGATGTTTTTCTTTTACAATAGCTCTTCAAATTAGAGCACATTTGAAATCTCGCACTTTTACATAACATCTTACGTTCCTCAACAAGCTCATATGGAGAAGTACATGCATAGCACACAATATGCTCACCAAGCTATTGCATCGTAAACAGGTCTTATTGTTGTATTTTCCATGCCAATAAATAATCCCAATAAGTCTATGCATCTCTCTACATACGCAGAGAATGTATAAGGCTGGATTTAGATGAGAGGACGCAAAAACAGCCTCTAGTCACTTTTTATACATATGATTTCTGTTGGAAACCCCCCACCACAGGAAAAAAAAAAAGGCAGACCCACCCAAAAGGCAAAAGGAGGAAACACTAATAAAATTGGCTAAGGTTTATAGGGATGTGTTTGCATACAGTTACAAAGACTTGAAAGGAATTGACCCTAAAATTTGTGAACATAAAATCCCAATTACTCCCGATGCAAAACCTAGCAAACAAAGGCACTATACATTTAATGATAAATACTCTACCAAAATTAAGGAGGAGATTGACAAATTGCTTGCTGCCAATTTCATTTATGAAATTGAGTACACTGAGTGGATATCTCCTATAGTTGTGGTACCCAAATAGAATGGGAATCTTAGGCTGTGTATTAATATGAAAAAAGTCAATGTGACAACTATAAGAGATAGCTATCCATTACCAATAACTGATCATCTCCTAGAAAGAGTTGCAGGAAAGGAGGTTTATAGTTTTTTGAATGATTTTTCAAGATATAACCAAGTACCTATTGCCTTAGAAGATCAACATAAGACTACCTTCTCCACTGGAATGGGAATATATGCATTCAGGATTATGCCTTTTGGTCTAACCAATGCTCCAGCAACCTTTCAAAGGCTGATGTGTCATATATTCAAAGAATTTCTTAGAAACATGATGGAAATTCATGTTGATGATCTCTTTACTTTTTCATTGAGAAGACAAGATCACTTGCAGGATTTAGAGAACATATTCAAGAAATGTAGAACTTACAGAGTATGTTTAAATCCTAAGAAATGTGTTTTCTTTGTGAGGTAGGGGAGAATGTTAGGTCACATAGTTTCTAGGAATGGAATTTCAACTGATGAGAGAAAAATTAAGGCCATTTTGGACCTACCAAAGCCAACAAATGTAAAAGAACTCCAAACTTTTATGGGACATTGTGGATATTATAGAAAATGCGTGCATAATTTCGCAGATATTTCAAAACCTCTGTATGCATTAATTACAAAATTTTAGTGGACCCAAGAATGTGATCAAGCCTTTGAAACCCTAAAAACTTGTTTGGTGATAGCACCTATTTTGAAAACCCCATAGTGGGATCAAAGATTTCATGTTCATGTTGATGCTTCAAATTTTGACTTAGGATGTGTTCTAGCACAACCTATAGATGGAAGTAAATTGGATTTTCCAATTGCTTATGCTAATAGGCAACTGAACCTAGCTGAAAGAAATGATACAATCACTGAGAGGGAAGGACTTGGAATGATATTTGCTATAAAGAAATACAGGCATTATCTTTTAGCCAACAAGTTTAAATTTTTTGTAGATCACCAAGCCTTACTTTACCTAGTGAATAAACCCTGTCACACTGGTAGGATAGTTAGATGGTTCTTACTATTGACAGAATTTGAGTTTGAAGTAATGGTGAGACAAGGAAAAACACATTTAAGATCAGATAATTTGTCTAGGATACAAACCAAAGAAAAAAATTCACCTCTAGATGATGATTTACCAGATGCATATCTATTCAAGATAGAAAGCATTCCCAATTGGGCAATGACTTTAGTGCCTTTGTTAACTGTTGGACCCTGTAGAACACACAATATAACACACATCTCGTATTACAGAGTAGAAACTTTGTCTTACTTGTTGGACATTTATATCATGTAAACCACATTGGTATACTAGAATATTGTACTCCAGAAGATGAGAAACCAAGATATCTAGAGAAAGCTCGCTGTTTGAATCCATGTACTCATGCTTCTACAATTGTTACTCTAAAAAATCTTGATAGAATGGGTGTCCATTGGCCCACAAAGACTCACGATGTGGAGAAATATGTTTCTAGTTGTCTTAAATGTCAAACTTTGAAAAACATAAATATTGTAACTTTGTACTGGTTCCAGAAAAACCCAGATTGGGGTGCACACATAATTGAGGAATTGAGAAAGGACCAATCACTTGAGCCAGGAAAAGTTAGTGCAAACTCTAGAAATTTAAAGATAATCACCAAGGAGTATCGATTGATAGGAGACCAATTATACAAGAAAGGAATAGATGGATATCTGAGAATATGTGTTCCTGAAGATAAGTATGTGGAAATGTTAGAGATGGCCCATTCACGAGTAGCAAGAGGTCACTTTTCAAGTGAGAGAACTGCTAAACTCATTCTGTATTCTGGACTTTGGTGGCCAACTCTCTTTCCTGATGCAAGGACATATGTGAAAAGGTGTGACATTTGTCAGAGAACAAGTCAACCTAGTAAAAGAGATGATATGCCATTGACACCACCCATTTGAGCCAGAGCATTTAGCAAATCGGGATTGGACTTCATTGGACCTATTCATCCTCCAACAAAACATTCTCATGTAGAATATATACTTGTAGCCACAAATTACTTGACCAAATGGGCAGAAGCTAAGGCTACAAAACAAAATGATGCTCATACTACTGCAAGATTTCTTTATGAGAATATTATCATCAGGTTTGGTTTACCAATTGAGTTGGTGAGTGATAGGGGAACTTATTTCCTAAATTAGGTAATTGAAAATATAACTGATTACTTCATTGTTGGAGCAAGACAATCAAAAATTGGTGATTATGAAGCCTAGAAGTGAAGATATGAAGAAAATTTTGAAGTCCAACTTCATGAAATGAAGAGAAGGTTCAGGGAACAAAGTTCTTTAAAACATATGTACAGTAGTTTTGTAAATACTTCAATATATTTGAAGTAATGATGAATCAATACTCATATGTATATATAGATACATGTAGATGGTCGGATTAGAAGAGAGAGATGAAATATAGATGAATAGATGATAAGTATTGGATGTATCATCCATCAAATGTATGAAGAGCTGAATAGAAAGAATGTTCAGAGAATTGTGTGTCGATCTTTTCTCTAGTTCTCCTTCTGTGTTTGATTTTATCAAAAATCCTTTTGTACACATCTAAGTCCATAGTTAGCCTATCTATGGTTAAAGTTTGAGAGTCCAATTGCAAACAGGCTGAGAGAATTTTGTGTAGGAACATCTATATGTGAGAAAGTGTTGAGTGTCTTCTAAAACAGGTGCAATCCCGATGGTCAAAGAAATGGTTAGTTCTCAGTGCACAGTGTAAATTTTTACACAAATGAGGAGTCAAAATCTAAGTTGGAAGGTAAGCTATCTATGGCTAAAAGCATTCGTTTAAATAGGTTCTACTTTGGGAGAACCATGTGTTAGAAGTTGCAAGTGTCAAAGTCGACTCTATAAGAAGGCAGTTTCAGACATAGGTAGATTGTTTAGATCATTTCTCATAATCTACTTAAGCTTTTGAAGTGATTTAACTTGGAGGAGGTGCGCAAACTCTAGGAGACATATTCTACAAAGTTTTATCAGAAACTTTACACAAATGATTAGTCAATGAGTCAATAATGTGCAGCAGACTTTTCTGTGACATGACTTTCTTCACAGTTAGTTAAAATCTTGATAGTTTGTTGCTTGCCTTCCAAAATTGGTTGGAGTTTAAAGTTATTCCTGATATAGAGGTGGTCTAACAGCAAGGATAGCTTGTTCTTTTGGAGATTAACACTCTCCATCAGTGGTATCAGAGCAAGAAGTATCAAAATTGAGGAAGGGAAGATCCCGACTGCTGCAGATATATAAGTTTCACACCTTGAAGGTTCAAAATGTTAAAGTGTGTAAGAAAGACTGAAGGAAGACACATAAAGGTTATCAAAAGGATCAAAAGGAGCAAAATTCAAAGCTAAGGTACGTTCATTCCTTATAAGGATTAAAGATTTGATAGTACAGGTGAAGAAAGGATGGGAGATAGTCTCCAAATTGAGAAGTTGGATAGAGAGAACTATCCAGCTTGGTGTATGAGAATGGAAGCTCATCTTATGAGCAAAGATCTGATGGGATACATCACAGGAGAGGAAGAAAATCCAGAGTTTAAAGATCCTAGTTTTCCAACTAGGGAATAGCTTGCAGATATAAAGATTTGGATGAAGAAGGATGCTCAAGCAAGGAGCATAATCTACATGGCAGTAAATGATTATTTGCTTCCTCATATCAGAGGACTTGAAAGTGCAAGTGGCATATGGAATGCTTTGGAAGAGCATTTTTAGAATACAACTAAATCAAGGAAAGCTTCATTATGGGCAGAGTTTACTATATTTAAGAAGAAGGCTTCACAATTAATATCTGATTATGTGACAAAGATGAAAGACATTGCTGATTCTTTAGGTGCATGTGATGAAGATATTGAAGAAGATAAGTTGGTAAGACAAATTCTCACAGGGCTAAGAGGAGATGAGAAGTGGAAGCCTTTTATTTTGTCTACAGAACTTTCATTAGATCATTTCACTCCTGATTTGAATCAATTGTTAGGACATATGCTAACTTTTGAGAATGATATCAAAGGAGATGTTGATAAGAGTGCAGGTCATGCAATGTATTCTAAAGACAAGAAGAAAGCTAGCAAAGGAAAGCAACAATCAGTTGAAGAAAAATTGCCCTAATTATTTGTGGGTTGAGGCTGTAAACAGAGCCACATATTTGGTCAATAGGTTGCCATGTAAAGTTGTGCAGGGTATGACACCATATGAAGCTTGGTGGGGTAAGAGACCTACCTTGGATCATTGTAAAATATTTGGATGCTTGGCATATGCATATGTGCCATCACAATTGAGGCATAAATTGGAACCTAAAGCAGAGAAGTATGTATTCATTGGTTATGATGACAAGCAAATGGGTTATAGGTTGTGGATTCCATCCACAAAGCAATTCCTTGTGTCTAAGGATGTTACATTTGATGAGCAAGGTACTTGGTATGCAGGTACACTTAATGTTCATGCAGATGTTGAAGAAGTTGTGAATCAAAAGAAAGGTAAATCAAAGGTTCAGATATTTGATGAAGAGGATAACAATGAAGTACAGGTTGAAGTTGAAGAAGTGCCAAGGTTTGATCCAGAATGTGATGAACCAGAAACTTCAAGAAGTGGAGAACTCACAAGGTCATCTAGGCACAAATGGCAACCTACAAGGTATAGTTATGATACTACATTCTTGACTACTAAAGATTATGCTTACATGTTAAAAGAAGATGAAGATCCATCCACATATGATGAAGCCAAAGGGAAGAAGAATTGGGAAAAAGCTATGCAGGAGGAATATGATGCATTGATGGAAAATGAGACTTGGGATTTGGTTCCTAAACCAAATAGTCAGAAGATCATTGGATGTGAATGGGTCTACAAAACAAAAAGGTTTGCAGATGGAAGTGTATCTAGGTACAAATCCAGGCTTGTTGTAAAGGGATATGCACAGACATATGGTGTGGAATATGATGAAACGTATAGTCCTGTTGCAAAAATGACAACCATAAGGACTCTCATAGAAATTGTTGCTTGCAAAGGCTGGAAATTATCTCAATTAGATGTGAAGAATGCTTTTTTGAATGGTTATATTTCAGATGAAGTCTACATGGAACAATCAGATGGTTTCAAAGATCAAGTGTATCCAAATTATGTGTGTAAGTTCAAGAGAGCTTTGTATGGGTTGAAGCAGGCCCCAAGGACATGGAATTATAGGCTTGTAAAGTTCTTAAAGGAACTTGGATTTCAAGCATCAAAGGCAGATAGTAGCTTGCTAGTCAAAGCAAGTGAGGATGGATTTATTTATGTTTGTATTTATGTTGATGACATAATACTTAGAGGAACAGATGACAAAGGTATACACATGATTAAGAAGCAGATGGAGAAAGAATTCAAAATCAGTGATTTGGGAAATTTTTCATTCTTTTTGGGAATGGAGATTTCATATACTCGACATGGAGTATATGTAACTCAAGAAAGGTATCTGAAAAATTTCCTAACCAAATTCAAAATGGAAGAGTGTAGGATAGCACCAACTCCAATGGAAGTGAATCATAGATTGAGTAGATATGGAGGAGAAGAATTCAAAGATATGAAGCTTTATCAGAGTTTGGTGGGTAGCATGATTTATGCTACATTAACAAGACATGACTTATCATATGCAATTGTAGTTCTATCTCAATTCATGCATTGTCCTAGAAAGGAACATTGGATTGCAGGACAAAGAGTACTTAGGTACATTAAGGGCACACTTAAAGCAGGTCTGTATTATGGTTTACTTCAGATACAAGAGTCAAAATATACAGTGATGCAGATTGGGCAGGTAATTCTGATGATCGAAGATCAACACATGGATACTTGTGTTATGTGGGAGATAAGCTAATTTCATGGTGCTCTAAGAAGCAACATACAGTTGCTTTATCATCTACAGAAGCAGAATACAAAGGCATGGTAGAAGCTGCAAAGGAAGTAATATGGTTAAAGACTCTTATGAAGAGTTTTGATATTGTTCAGAGTACTCCTATCATTTGTGGAGACAATATGAGTTCTTTATATTTGGCAGCAAATCCTGTATTCCATGCTAGAACTAAACATATTGAGATTCAGTATCATTTTCTGAGAGAGAAGGTTGTTGATAAAGAAATAGAAGTTATGCATACTCCTACAAAAGATCAACTTGCAGATATGATGACAAAAAGCTTGGATGGACCAAAGTTGCAGAGGTTTAAAGATATGGTAGGAATAAAGAAGATGCAGTTAATCACAATTGATGATTGAGGGGGAGTTGTTGGAGCAGGACAATCAACAATTGGTGATTATGAAGCCTAGAAGTGAAGATGTGAAGAAAAGTTTGAAGTCCAACTTCATGAAATGAAGAGAAGGTTCAGGGAGCAAAGTTCTTTAAAACATATGTACATTAGTTTTGTAAATGCTTCAATATATTCGAAGTAATGACGAATCAATACTCATATGTATATATAGATACGTGTAGATGGTCGTATTAGAAGAGAGAGATGAAATATAGATGAATAGATGATGAGTATTGGATGTATCATCCATCAGATGTATGAAGAGTTGGATAGAAAGAATGTTCAGAGAATTGTGCGTCGATCTTTTCTCTAGTTCTCCTTCTGTGTTTGATTTTATCATAAATCCTTTTGTACACATCTAAGTCCATAGTTAATCTATCTATGGTTAAATTTTGAGAGTCAATTGCAAATAGACTAAGAGAATTTCGTGTAGGAACATCTATATGTGAGAAAGTGTTGAGTGTCTTCTAAAACAGGCGCAATCCTGATGGTCAAAGAAATGGTTAGTTCTCACTGCACAGTGTAAAGTTTTACACAAATGAGGAGTCAAAATCTAGCTGGAAGGTAAGCTATCTATGGCTAAAAGCATTCATTTAAACGGGTTCTAATTTGGGAGAATCATGTGTTAGAAGTTGCAGGTGTCAAAGTCGACTCTATAAGAAGGCAGTTTCAAACATAGGTAGATTGTTTAGATCATTTCTCATAATCTACTCAAGATTTTGAAGTGATTTAACTTGGAGGAGGTGCGCAAACTCTAGGAGACATATTCTACAAAGTTTTATTAGAAACTTTACACAAATGATTAGTCAATGAGTCAATAATGTGCAGAAGACTTTTCTGTGAAATGACTTTCTTCACAGTTAGTTAAAATCTTGACAGTTTGGTGCTTGTCTTCCAAAATTGGTTGGAGTTTAAAGTTATTCTTGATATAGAGGTGGTCTAACATCAAGGATAGCTTGTTCTTTCGGAGATTAACACTCTCCATCATTCATGATTAGTCATGGAAATGATGGAGAGTGTTAATCTCCAAAAGAACAAGCTATCCTTGAAGTTAGAGCACCTCTATATCAAGAATAACTTAAAACCTTTACCAATTTGGAGGATCAATGCTCAACTAATCATGAATGATGGAGAGTGTTAATCTCCAAACGAACAAGCTATCCTTGAAGTTAGAGCACCTCTATATCAAGAATAAATTAAAACCTTTACCAATTTGGAGGATCAATGCTCAACTACCAAAATTTTGAACAAATTGTGAAGAAGATGAGTACACAGAAAGTCTACTGCACATAACTCACTCAATGACTTATCAAATGTGTAAAGTTTTTTATAAAACTTTGTACAAGGTGTCGACTAGATTTTGAACACCTCCTCCAAGTTAGATCATTCCAAAATTCTCAGTAGATCTTGAGAAATGATCTCAACAAGTCACCTATGTCTAAAATTGTAGTTCATAATAGTCGACTTTGACATCTACAACTTCTAAAGCTTGGTTCTCCCAAATTATAACCCGTTTATGCAAATGCTTTTAGCCATAGATGGCTTACATCCCAACTTAGATTTTGAATCCTCACTTGTGCAAAACTTTACACTATGCAATGAGCACTGACCATTTCTTTGACCATCGAGATTGTGCCTGTTTCAGAAGACACTTAACACTTCCTCACATATGAATGTTCCTACTCATAATTCTCACAGCCTATTTACAATTACGCTCTCAAAATTTAACCATAGACTCATTAAATATGGAATTAGACACTTACAAAAGGATTCTTGAAATGATCAAGCACAGAAGGAGAACACAAAGAAATATCGGGTGCAACTTTTCTTCATTACTGGAAAGTTTTACATCTGGATGAGAGAGCTTTCTTACTCACTTCTCAAGTGTCTAATGACTTCTAGTTCTCTCTAATTCTTGTTTTCTCAGTCTCTCTCATGTTTTCCCCGACATTTTTACTTGTATATATAGGCAAATATGTACAAGCTCATAACCATACAAAAGTATAAGTGAGCTAACTCTAAGTTAATGCACATATGTATACATATCTTCATTCTCTGAACATATACTTTCTTCATGCTTCATGACTTTATCTTTTCTTCAATCCTTGACTTCAAAACTTCATTAAAACTTCAAGTGTTGATTGCCTTGCACCAACAGGAAAGTCAGCCCCTTATCATCCACAAGCAAATGGATTAGCAAAAAGTACTAATAAAGTACTCTGCATTGTCTTGTCTAAATTGGTAAATACAAATAGGAATGATTGGGATTTAAAACTTAATCATGTTCTATGGGCATATAAAGTGGCATACAAGGCTGCTATTGTTACAACACCATTTAACTTGGTATATGGATATAATGCAGTTTTGCCATTAGAATTTCTCATACCTACATTAAATGTGGGAAATCAATTACACTGAACTCGACATGAACTATCGGAAAGAGTGATAGAATTAGAAAAACTTGGAGCTTCAAGACTTCAAGCAGTCATGAATATTTATGCAGATAAAAGGAGGCAAAAAGCATATCATGATATTCATATTAAAGATAAGGACTTGCAAGTTGGGGACCTAGTGTTATCATACACCTTGAAAGAACACCAAAAGAAACTTAAAAAAAAAAGGACATGGACCTTAC
Organism: Ceratopteris richardii; assembly: GCA_020310875.1. Taxonomy (NCBI): domain Eukaryota; kingdom Viridiplantae; phylum Streptophyta; class Polypodiopsida; order Polypodiales; family Pteridaceae; genus Ceratopteris; species Ceratopteris richardii. The sequence continues at coordinate 34,274,796 of CM035422.1, forward strand.
ATTATCAATCAGATAAGTAACAGTGGAGCTGTCCAATTAGCCAATATAGATGAAGAAATCATGCCAAATTTCATAAGTGGATGTAGAATACAAAGATATTATCTTCCATTGACAGCTCTAGAATGGAGAAGAATACATCAAGATCAAAATAGAAAAAAAGAAGAGGAAAAAATTAGATATGAAGCCCAACAAGAGGCTAGAGAAAGAATGAGGAAATCCAAAGAAATCAGAGAAGTTTTTATGTGTGAAAGACCTTCAAGGGAGGTAAGAGAGCATTTGCATGTGATTACAATGAATCTTCACAATGAGCAAATCAAGGTTTTAATAGATTCAAGTGCACAAGTCAATTTGATAAGTTTTGAATTGTTAGATAAACTGAATGTTAAAAGGAACACAAGTAAAACCCTTATCAGAACACTAGATGGACAAGTAGTACAAACTTTGTCTTCACAATCAATTACAGTTAGGTTTAATCAGGAAAAGATGTAAATAGATTGTGAGGAATGGCCTGACTGTATGATGACTAAGAAAATGATTTTATGGCAACCTTGGATGAAACAAGGTAAAGTAATTCTGAATTTTGAGATGATGAATCATAAATTAAAAGTGAATACCAAAAAATTTTTAATGCCGTTTTTGAGTAATGAAGAGCAGGGAGTTCAAAAAGAGATCTATAACTCAGAATGGGAAAAATTTATCTTTCCAATAGAAGACACAGAGGAATTACAGGAAAATATCTTCCATGACCAAACAAAATTCATTGGTAAGCAGAAGGAAGTTGAAAAAAAGCAATCGTGTTGGAAACAAGCTTGGGTATGGAGACCTAAAAACTTCCAAAAAGCTTTAATCTAAGGAAAAAATGGGTATGGAGGCCTAAAGTGTTAAAACACTACTCAATGGGAGAAGTCTCTTGGAATCAAAAGGACAAACAGTTCATTAGAAAGAAATCAGATCTGCTACAAGTGACAATTAACAAGGACAAAGACATCATAAAACTACAAAAGCATGAAGATTCACACGTTAAGGATAGGGAAGCCTCATCTTCGGATAACCACTTAGGTTTTCTACCTAAGATCTCAGAGTTGCATTTTGTTCAAAATTTCATTTCCAGAGTATGCATCAATAGGGCAGCGTTAAAATGCCATGAATTCACTAAGCACCTGAGATTATTCCGATGTACTTTGCATAACTCTTTTTCTAGGAAAAAGAGTAGGAGGGGAAGAGATACCTTAAGAAATTGACTATGCAATGCAATGACCTATGCAACAGAAATAGAAGGCAAAGGATCTTGGAATATTGGATCCAAGGGATACGAATTAGCAAAAAAATGGAAAAAATATAGAAAAGAAATGGAAAAAATGTACACAAGGAAAAAATGATAAAAAAAATCAATCCAAATTTGAAAAAAAAGAGAAATATATATATATATATATATATATATATATATATATATATATATATATATATATATATATATATATATATATATATATATATATATATATATATATATATATAGCTGAAAAAAAAGAGAGGAGAGCTCAAAAATCTTCAAGTTCAGATTCAGTCTTTGTAATTCTTTTTTATTTTCTTTATTTTTGCATTATTCACAAGCACAAACAAGATATAGGGTACAATTCGGAGAATGATATAGTTGTTGAGTGTTTTCCAATTTTTTATTGAAAATTTTGATATACCTTTGATATTTTTATTTACATTTCTGTTATCTCTTTCCAATCAACACTATAAAATAGTAGACATCTTGCTACACATGTGACGATCACTTCTTCTTGCTACACGTGTGATGGAACTTGGAAGAGAATTGTTTTTGCCTTCTAAAGAAAGTTTTTCTTTTCTTTTTTATGTTTTCTATGACTCATGTTGTGGAAGTCTTGGTGTGGTGTGTTTATAGTTTTTCCAGGATGGTGAATGCAAAAGAACTTCCCATTAATGATTTTAAAGTTGACTCAGTTATTTTGTCAAGGGGACAATGGTTCCTAGATAGTGAGGCAGTGGAGGAAGTGGTGGAATTAGAATCTGATGAAGAACAGGACCTTCCTAAAGCTGAACAGATAATCAAGGAGCTTAAGGAAACAATCAGTGTTATTGGTCAACACATCATTACAGTAAATGTAGGAGGCAATAAATATACCATGCTATGCCAAGAGTTCAATAAATTCTAGAGGGTGACTGCTAACTACAAAAGGTGGAAGGCAGTTGGACTCCACAAAATTTTGGAAGAACCCATCTTTTTTATTGATTTTGAAAGAGTCTCCCAAGTTTTATCTAGCCTAGTGGAGTTAGGTAAAGGAAATGAAGCATATTTCATATGCTCATTGAAGGACAAAGAGGGAAAGGAGACACAAATCACCATTAAGGGAGAACATATCAGAATAGCTCTTCAATTTTATTCCATGGGAACTAAATTGGATGGCAGTTTTGTCAAGAAGAATGCAGCAACTTATGTTGGGTATTCCAAATTTGTGGATTTCAAGGGCAGAGAGAATGAAGAATTTGCCATAAGGATGTTTTTACAATTCGTTTGTTTTCCTAAGCTGTCAAGATACACAATGCCCCATAAACCAGTTACACTGATTATGCTTAATAACAAGGATAGAACTAAACCTTTTGGAGTAATGGATGTAACTCCTTAAATTCATGAACAATTGAAGGAAGTTGCATTGGGAGCATAAGAAATTTATAAATGGAGCTCAATTTTTGACAATAATTATATATCATATTTTGGACATGGAGGACTAGTTGAAGTTGGCACCTGAAGCTCAATATTTTAGAAGTTTAATGGAAGGAATTAAAAGCCTATCCAAAGCCATACCAGTTGGAGAACCAGGAATCAAAACAGGTATGAGAGGATCAGGTAGAAAGAGGAAAATTATTTCAGAAGAGGAAATTCCAAGCAAGAAAAGAAGAATGGATCCCAGGAAATTAGAGCAAGAATAGGAGGAAGTAACATAGAAGAATATGAAGCAGCTCAGAAGGAAGTACAGTCCTCTAAGGAGCCTCATCTACCACAAACAAGCAAGGAACAATTGTAGTCATATTTGTCTCAAGGGACTGATAAGAGAGCATTGTATGAAGCTCAGTATCAGAAAATATTAGAAAGTTACTCTGATAAAGCAACAGATTGGAGGTAGGAAGAGATTGAACATTATGAAGTCTTGCATGATCAAATGATGGCAGTAGAATCTAAAGAATTAATTGTAAGAAGACAAGTAGAACTATTAGCTTACTTCAAGGAGTTGCAGGGACCTCCAGAAACCAGAACTACATTGGTTGTGAAAAGAAAAGTTTAGAAAAAAGCTATTCAGAAAAAGAAACCACCAAGAAGGATAAAGATAAAGCTGTTGAGCAAGAGATAGTTGAAGAAGCAGTAAAGACACCAGCAAAAGAAAAGAATCAAATGGAAGCAGTTATAAGGGAAGAAAGAACTCAAGATCGAATAAGAGAATTTGAAGTAGCTGCCTCTTCAAAACTCTCGTCTGATTCAAATAGTGATATTGAGAATTTTTTATTGAAGAGTTTAAACCTATCTGTACCAAGTACACCAATTAAATCAGTTGAGGCATCAAAGGTGAAGAAATCATCAGAAGAGAAAATTGGGAGTTCAAAGGGAATCGAGATTGAAGAAGCCACAAAGCCAATTAGTCTTGGAGAAGAAAAGAGGAGGTCAAAAGGTAAAAGAGCAATGTTGCAAGAAGATGATGCAAAAAATGAAGGATTCAATAGTGGAGTTGTAGATACATGATCAAAACTTATTTGGAATAAACCTTCAGAACAACAGTATTGTCAACCTTATATGAAAGAGCAACAGGGGCACAATATTGTAACTGAAGAAAAGAGAAATTTGGAAGAAAGAGGCAAAGTAATTAACGGAAGTATGACTCTAGAGGAGGGAATACATGAAGGAACAGTAGCATCAAAAGAAGAATCTGTTATGTCCAAACCATCAAAAAATCCCTACAGTCAACTGTATAATAAAGAGAATACATGCAATAATAAAGAAGAAGTTGAAGTTCACAAGAAGATAGAGCTCAAAGATCATTGTGAAGATAATAAGGACACAAAGGCAGAAGTAAACCAGAAAATAGAAGAAGTACTTATTGATTTGGGACATCAAGAAGAACAAATAGATCAAGGTAATCAAGAAATGGAGGATGAAGCAAAATTAATGGATATAGATAATCAGATGATGGGAGGAAATGAGCAGAACTTGAATGATCAAATTGGAAACCAGTTTGATCAGAAGATGGAAACGAATGTATTACAGGAAAAAATGGTTCATGAAGAAGAATTACCCATTAATAAACAGAGACAAAAAGAGCAGGTAACAGAGGAAGTAGAAGTAATAGAGAGGGGAACAGAAGATGGAAAGGAAAAGGATCAGGCAACATATTATGAAGAAGAGGATGTGGAGGATGAAGGAGACTGGTCTTGAAAGGATACCCAAGGATATCAGCTATGCCTACAAAATCATCATGAGTAACATAGAGCAATTCAGAACCTCCAGTAGAAATATGATTATATCAGGTATGGTTGTTGAATCTGAGTTTGTGAAAGGAGGTAGGATATTGAGCAAAAGAAAGAGAAGGAATAATTAGAGGATCAGATAAGAGCATTGTAGGAAAAGAATGAAATTTGACAAAGAGGATGTTTTCATTAGAAGCACAGGAAGTACAAAATCAGAACAAAATTCAATTTCTTGAAAATAAATGTGCTAAATAATTAGAGCATAGTAATAAAGTGGAAAGTGAATTGAAAAAAATGGAAGGCAAGTTCAGAACACTTCAAAGTTCATATCAAATAATGGCCAAATCCAATGAAGATATAAACAAATTGTTGATGGAAGAAGGATAGATGAAAGTAGAAAATCAAACTACACAGATGAATCAGAAAGAAATGGAAAAGATGAGGAAGGAAATTCAAAAGCTACAAGAAGAACTCAAAGAAACCAAGGAGTTGGAAAAACAAGCTAGTGTACATGCTGTAAATGCCATGCGAGGATACAACAAATTACACTTGGGCATAGAAAAGGAAAGAATTGAATGGAGTTCAGAAAAAGAGTTGTTATTGTCTCAAAATCAAAGATTATTGATGGAGGTGACAGAGCTTAAGAGAAGTATGGAAACCCAGCAGAAAAAGCATGAGGAATAGGCAGTGAATATGCCAGTAGAGGAGCATGAATTGGTAAGATAATAGAAGAACTTCACCATCTCAGGATTTTCATGAGCAAGAAGAAAAGAGCATTGAAGGTTATTCAGATGAATTTGTACAAATGCTTTTGACAAACAAAGAGTAAAGGATTAAGTTCATTAGAAAGATGCATAATGAGTATGAAGATCAGATTGTAAAATTTTCTTTAGAAAATGGAGTAAATCCAGATCAACATCATTGGGCAGCAGATGGTCTTGGAATACCATTCTGTATGATTCTTGAAAAAATCACCTAATAAGTATCTGGAGTATGAAGAGGACATTAATTTTACTAAAGAAGTATTTGAAAAGGCCAACCATAAATGGAGAAATAGGTGGTTAGATTCCAACAAAGACTCCAGGAAGATTTGTCCAAATTGAATTGAAGAGTTATTTGTTTTTCCTCTTTCCCTGAGTGCTCCTCCCCAACTAAATGTTCCTTGGATTTTGCTGAATCTCACTCCTCATATATCTTTTTAGAGTTGTCTGATTTTTTCTAAATGATTTTGTGCTTCTCCAATGATCTATTTACACCTTTGCATCCTTTCATCCTCAATATCAGGCATTGGATAAGCTAACTCATGATCTGTAGGGTTTGGTCCATCTTGGATTCTTCCTTTATAGGCTTCTATCAATGTATCCAAGCACTTTGAATTTTTCATATCTCCTTGTTTTTGTGTACTTTGTTGTTGACTAGGGTTTGAGTTACTTACCCTTTCCTCTTCTAAGGTTAGGGTTTTACCCGCTCTTTTCTTTCTTTCCCATCTCCCTTTTTGTCTATTTTTCTTCTCTTTTGAAGATAGATTTCTCTTATTGTCCCCAGTGTGTGTTTCTATTTTGATACTTTGTTCCTTGGCTTGTGCTCTGGTTATGGCATTTAATGCTACTGGCTCATTTTCACTCAATTCTTCATGTTCCACTATGTTTACTGCCTTTAATGGTATATTACTAGACATGTTTTGTTGTTTTTGAGGGTTTCTTGGGCAATCTCTAATTAAGTGCTCCCTGCCGAAGTCGTTGCAAAGGGCTCCTTCTACTCTTAGTGTTGGAGGTTGTGGAAAATCTTTGATGAAATGCTCTCCACCACATCTATAACATGTTATCTTCTGGCCTCCTTTGAATTGGGATCTCTGATTGGACATGTAATTATTTGTTATGTACACGAATGTGGTTGTGTCCATTTATATTCTTCCATTTCCCAAATCTAAGGCTTGTAAATCTGGTTCTCTCATTTCATGTTCTTCCCAATCTTCCTGGTATCCATCAAACAAATGGTAATCCTCTCTAAAAGATGATCTAGATCTTGGACTTTCCTCCTCTACAGGTGTATATTTTACTGGTACCACATTTGTAGGTAATGCTGGTTGTTGCCCCAATACAGGTCTAGGTTGTTTAGAAAATCCATTTTCTCTTTGTGGATTGTGTTGATTCATATGTTCTCTTTCTATGAAAGGTTGTTTATTGTAAAAGCACTCCTCTCTAGTGTGATTTGTCCATTTTTTCTCCAAAATGCAATCCTTGAGTGTTTTCCTGTCTTGCAAATGTTGAGGTTTATGATATGGACACTCATGTTCCAGATGACTCTCTCCACAATTGTAGCACTTCTTATTGAGTGTTATTCTAGTATTTACCAAATTTGCTTTTGTGCTAACCTCTAGGGCTTTGGCAATTGCTTTTGCTAACTCCTCAGTGGGTGGAATTCTGTCTTCATTTGTTTTTGGTTGATCAAATGCCAACAAATCCTGTCCCCTATTGTCTTCTAAATCTATTGCCTCCTTGACACAAGCTCCTAAGTTAGGACATCTCCTATAGTACAACAAAGTTCTCAATTGCGCACTCCTCAATCCTTCTATGAACAAAGAAACTTGTCTAGCCATTGAGGGTACCTCATCCTTGGGACATCTGTCAATATATTTTTTGAACCTCCTAGCAGCTTCTCTCACATTCTCTTCCTTTTGTTGTTTGAAACTATGTATTAGTGTGGTTGTGCTATGTTTGATACCAGTTTTTGAAAATTTACCTATGAAGGCTTCAAGGAATGACTCTATATCTAGGTACATTTCCTTTCTCAAGGGTATGAACCAAGATAATGCACATCTAGTTAAGGTTAGACCAAAGGCTTCAAATTGAACTTTGTAATCCTCCACTTCTTTAGCCCTAATCAACTGTCTGAACTCTGCTGCATGAGCATGAGGGTCTGAGTACCGTTCATATTGATTTTTCATGCATTTTGCCACCAGGTAAGGTCTAAGCATTCTCCCCTAGTTTTGCCATTGTTGTCTCCTTCTAATGGGAAAATCAAGTATTTCATCTCTTTCTCTTTCAAAAGGGTTTGGAGAAGTATGTTATCTTCTTCCATTATGTGGTTCAATAGGAGTTTGATTTCCACTTGGTATGGGCATGTCTGTTTGCCCCAATTCCTGATCCCAAGGTTTCTTTCCTGCACATTGACCAAGATCATTTGAATTTTCAAGGTCTGATGAAAATATATAGACACAACCTTGTCTATCCTCATATCTCCCATCTCTGAATTGTGCCACTGGCATCAAATTCAAAGGAATTTCTAAGTTTCTCAGTCTGATGAGGAACTTATGCACGCCATCTTGATGCACATAGGCTCCAAACCTATTTGTATACATGTATTTGAGGATATTTCTAAAGTCACTTGTATCTTGAGTTTCATTTATCTCATTTGGGTTTTCCATGTTGACTGTGTGTTCCAATTCCCCTTCCTGAGAATCACTTATATGTATATTCCCTCCTAATGACACTTGTGTATTAAGTATAGAGAGCTTGGTGCCTGATCTCAAAGTCATCCACTTATTTATAATTTTTTCAAAAAACTACTCCTGCTTATAGTTTCCAAGTCAATCCTAATTTCCATAAATCAATTTTTAGCTAAAATTGTGATTTCCATGGTTGTAGATAAAAATCGTGTTTTTTTTTCACGATTCTGATTAAAATGTAATTATTTTACTTTGATATTTTATTGATGTCATCTTTTGTGATAAGTCATGAAAAAATTGTACTTTTAACAATTTTGACTAAAAATCATGTTTTTCACAATTTTGGGTGAAAATCGTGTTTTCCACGATTTTGGGTCAAAATCGTGTTTTTCACAATTTTGGATGAAAATCATGTTTTCCATGATTTTGGGCCAAAAATCGTGTTCTCCATGATTTTGGGTAAAAATCGGGTTTTCCATGATTTTGGGTCAAAATCGTGTTTTTCACGATTTTGGGTGAAAATCGGGTTTTTCACGATTTTGGGTGAAAATCGTGTTTTCCATGATTTTGGGTGAAAATCGTGTTTTTCACGATTTTGGATCGTCGTGTTTTTCACGATTTTGGGTCAAAATCATGTTTTTCACGATTTTGGGTCAAAATCATGTTTTTCACGATTTTGGGTGAAAATCGTGTTTTTCACGATTTTGGATGAAAATCGTGTTTTTCATGATTTTGGGTGAAAATGGTGTTTTCCACAATTTTGGATCAAAATCGTGTTTTCCACAATTTTGGGTCAAAATCGTGTTTTCCACGATTTTGGGTCAAAATCATGTTTTTCACGATTTTGGGTTTCCAGACAATCGTGATTGCTCACAATCGTTAAAAACACGATTTTCTACTGAAAATGGCATTCTGGAAATCGCGATTCTTAGATCTTGTACAGAATCACGATTCTGTGCAACTTTGAAAATTTTTTGAGTTTTGATTTTTTTTTTGATTATCAATATAAGGTCTAGGGAGCCTAGCTATTTTATTGTCATGCAATCAAGAAAATAGTGTAAAACTTTAAAAGAAGCTATGAAAAACACAAAAAATAGAAAATTACGATTTTTTTTTCTCATTTCTACTAATTTTTCAAGAAAAAACACGACCTTGAAGCTTTATCAATACAAATAAAGTGTACCATCAATATCTTGCTTGCTAGCTTGAAAAAAATGCTCTGAAATTGTTGGATGCTGAAAATCGCGACTCTATTCACTTTCTCTCTCACTCTCTCTCTCTCACAATGCTTTTTTAGATTGGATTTTGTGCTTATATAGGTCTCAAAAAATCACGATTGTGAGTGATTTTAAAAATCTAAGTTCCAAATTTAATGATTCCTGCTCCCATGCAAAATCATGACTTTACTTATGATATTTAATCCTTAAAAATCAAAATTTCTCTTACTTCTTCATCATGATGAAAATCGCGATTTTTGGTCCAAAACCTAATTTTGATGTTTTTGTGCTCAAAACTTACTCAATTTTAATTTCCTTCAAATGTACAACTTGTAAACGCTTTACTGATTTACCTGGATTCCCAAAAGTACAAATGAAGCAAATTCACTATCTTAATGAAAATCGCAATTCTGAGATGAGAATCGTGTTTTTTTGGAATTTCTTGAAAATTGAATTTTTTGACTCTTCTTCCCACTTGATCGTTTCAAATGTTCTTCAGCAACTCCAAACCAATTGTCACCTGCAATTTATCAAAATTCAACAATTCAAAAGAAATTGGAATTGAAAAGAAACAATCAATTTTTTGACTTTTACTTGAAATATCTTGATTTGATTTTTTTTTCATTTTTTTTAAAACTTATCCTCATCCACTACTCAACACACACCTCATACATTACTTTATTACAAAAAAGAAATTTGTTTGTAGTTTTTAACAATTTTTTATGATTTTTTTAGTAATTTTTTCCCTAAATCAAGGAAAAAACTTCACCTGGGGTTTTCTTTTTTGAAGATTCACTGATCTTTTGAAATATGATTGGCTGCACCCACTAAACTTACAATCTCACAATGGAAATAATGCTTCTTAAGAAAATATGTGTTGGCAAGTACAACTATCAATCTATGCAAAGATAAACTCAATGTCTTTCCTTCAAATGATCAAAACAATCTTTCTAAAAGACAAATAATTCACCTAGAACAAGCAAAATGAGTAATAAATTTGCATATAGCTACTTTTCATGACTTTCCTTATTGCAACTATGTTATCTTTCCCAAAGATCAACAAAATTTCTTAGTACTTTGTCAAAAGAAATCTAAATATGCAAAGATAAACACATTTCACTTTCCTTTCAGCAAATTAAGTCATCTTTTTGCAAAAGACCTGCACTTTACTCTTGAAAAGCATGAGCAACTATCAATTTTGCATAAGATACACACTTACTTGTCTCAAAAGGTTAATTCAAGCTTTCTTTTTCCCAAAAGACAAGCCTAAAAACCTACCTTCTCAAATTTTCTTACATGATAATAGAGTAGTACCTTTCTAATGTGTTTAAATACCATCAACAATGGAAGATCCAGTAAGGTCCAAAACTTAAATGAAGCTTTTGCTTTGTTCCCCGGCAACGGAGCCAAAAAATGTTTGTTGTTAACCCTTGGAGTTGTCCTCTCCAATCATTATGGCATAAAAGATTAACTAACACTTCATTAAATTGTCAATTCGGGAAGTATGCAAAGACCACAACCCCTTCTAGTTAATGGAATCCAAGAATAAGAGATACCATGATTGATTTCTGAGACTTTAGTGAAGATGAGATGGAAAAACTAGGGTTTTGAATATCTTGAGCTATACAACAGCATTTTCAACAATCTTTGTGCCTAAAGTGTGCTATTTTCTCTATAGAATACAAATATGAAGCTAGATTTCAAAAACAGTACCTGTATCACACAAATGAGACAATCACGATTCTATAAAAACTGAGAATTTCCATTTCCAGCATTGATCTGTTGCAACACTTCACTCAAACTGATAATAACCTCTCTTCATACACTTCACTTAGAAATACACAAGAAAAGCTCACAAATTCCATAGATTTTACAAGAGAAAGACTCAACAAATCAAGAAGATACTCAAGAGAAGTACAAACACGATTTTTTGCAATAAGCTCTTCACATTACTGAATATCATGAGAATAATACAACCAACCTCTTCAAAGTAGAAGAAAATATCTTTTATATTTTTTCAAGTGTCCCTTTTCACACTTGAAATTTGGTCCTTCTACCTTTTAATCTAAAAATATGCTATTGAAGAGCTTCCAAAAATTCTAAGAAAAATATATATGCTTCTACTATACATGAGGAAGAGCTAGGCCTTATAAGTCCTTTGTGGAGTAAGTTTTTCACTTGGTTTTCTATTTCCTTTTGGTGTAGTGGCCATGCCTATAAGGTGCTTTATGGGGAGGAGAATTACCAGGAATTAAGTCTATGGTATGGTCAAAGGATCCTCAAGATGGTGGTAGTTCAGAGGAATACTCAGACATAAAGCAATCCTTATAAGTAGTCATGAAAGGTTTATGTGCATCAAGAAGTGTATGAGTATAATCATTTATGACATCAACAAAAACAATGCATGAATTGTATCCTTTCCTAAATGCGCGTTTTACTTGAGTATGACTAATCAATGGAAATGGCTGGAAATCATGCCGCATAGACAAAGTAATGATTTGACCTTTAAATTCAAAGTTAAAGGTATGTGTATGGCAGTCAATGTGTGGGTTATAATGATGAAACAAAGGCATACCAAGTATAACATTGTAAGATTGCAAAGGTGCAATTAAAAATGTTCTTGCATCTACATATCGGCCTATGCTAATCATAACGTCTTGCACGTATTACATTATAATGACTACCTTGAAATGTAGCTTTCTCTTTATACAAGGAAGGAAATATTTTTAATTTAAGTTCTTGTACTAATAAATGTGAAATGAAATCATGTGAACTACCATCATCATGTAAAATATTAACCAGTTTTTTATTGCGAGTACCCTACATGCAAAGTAAAGAATGAATAGAGATATCATTGCCCAAGGTACTTAAGTCCTCCAATGCTTTGTGTGTCCAAATAGGAGGACTTTCTTCATTATGGGCCTCCATGTTATGCAATTGAGTTGTAATTGGTTTCATGTGAAGAGATCGCAATCGGCATTTCATTTTTGTATGTATAGGTTTACCACAATTCCAATAGGTGATACGTGGTCGCTTTTGTTGGGCATCCTTTACTGAATTTTGAAAGGAAGGTGGTTTGGTAGGTTGGAGAGATGAAGCAAAAAGTGCAGTTGAGTAGCTGGATTGCGGAGGACGAGGAAAAATAGAGTAAGATGGGGCATTAAAATTACGTTTCATAGGAAAATTTGGTTTAACAAAAAGTGGTCATTGACGTGATTGTTGTAGATAGATTGACTTGGTTATGGATTGAAATTCCTTCTTAGCATCATAGGCAAAAGAGATAGCCTTGTTGAGGGTTGTAGGATGTAGGGTGTGAGGCTTGGCTTGGATTCCCATCTCAAAACCATCTTCGTATTTCCGTGGCACATATATCCTTTGGTACATCTTCGAGGATTCAAACCAATAATAAATTTTGCCACAAATGCTCCGTGTAGGTAGCGACAGTGTCACCCTCCTTCCATGTAAAGGTTGTCCATGCATGTAGAACATGTAAATGATATTGAGGAGGAAGAAAAGTATCCTTTACTTTATCTTGGAAAGCCTTCTACATTGTTGGACGATTTGTGTTGTAACATAGGACGTTCCACAAGAGCTGAGCTTTTCCTACTACATACTTAGTGGCAAATTTGACTTTTTCACCTTCAACATATGTTTCATCAGAATAAAAATCGTCAAATTATGATAACCATGAAAGAACTAAAGGTCCATCCTTATGACCATCAAACTGTAGAAATTGATAGTTTTAAACACCAATCTTGGAATGCGTGCCATTAGATTGGGCATAGATAATAGATTTTACCACCCTTGCAAGGTTATCTTCATCAGATTGCATCTTTTGAAGTACTTCATCGTGTTGTTGGATCTCGTTCTGAGCACCTCAAAGTTTGTGCCGCAGGAGCTGAAGTTGTTGCTCGAGTGGTACCTCGAGTAAAGGTGACTCACCGAAATCCTCCATGGTGTTTATAGGCTCCATGGCCATGTATAGAACAAAACCCTCTTGCTAGATCTATAAAAACAATTTTGAGATTGCTTGAATTAGAATGTAAAAGGAAGGGTTGTTCTTGGGAATTGAAAAAGTAAGAAAGATATGCAAGTTGTGTTAAATATAAGAAAAGAGAACTAGACTGACAACACAAAGAGATAGAAGGGGTTTGCGCATAACCAACAACTACAAATGGGCTCCAAGGGAGCCATGGGTGCCATGGAAGCCAAAGATGAAGTTATGCCTTAATTATCCCTAATTTCTATGCCTTAGTTGACACCTTGGAGTAAGCCAAAGGAGTAAACATGGGTGTAAACATAGGTGTAAACGTAGGTGCAGGTTCAAGAACTGGAACAGAAACAAAAATCAAAACCGAAATTGAGACAAGAACAGGGATGGCAATTGGAATCAGGATTAAAATTGGAAGCAGAAGTGAACAACGAACATCAAAACAAAGATCAAATGCCAAAACAAACGGAAATAGACTCCTCCGTAGTGACACACACAGAGCTCTGATACCATTGTTATCAGAATCTTAATTCACGTGCACATAGAGGTTATGAATGTTGAAAGCACATAAAGAAATAGATATGCAAGGAGATGAGACAGAATGTAGTATTGGGTGCAATCTCCCCCCATGCACTCTGTGTCGATAGTCCACAGAGTGCATGTATTTATAGGATTTTTTTCAGTATGTCAAAAATAGTGACTACATGAGAGCGGCATCAAAAAGCATGCACGAAAGTAAAGTTGGTCCCTTTTGTGGAGAGCCCTTGCTTTTATTAATAGAGATCATGGTCTACAATGATTTTTATCCTAACCACTACGTCTAATAATTGTTTCCAAAAATAGAACCCTCTACATGGGTTTATTTACAAACTCTATAAAATATATATCCAGTTATTGATGTCCATCCTTTCATGCCCTCAAAAACCTTCATTTGCTATATCAAAAACACCAAAACACATTCATACATTAATATTAGCGAATAAGCAGATTCCTAAACTTAGCGCACGAAAACAATAGGAGATTACCTCCAGAAGTACTAGGAAAGGCGCTAAATAAATTAACACTCCAACAATTCCTTGTTCAACACATTCCATAATTCATAACACAAAGTAAACTATAAGAAATTCATAATTCAAGTTGTTTAACTCAAAATTCTTACTCCTACTTTGAGAATCAATACCTCCAAGATAGACTATTTGTTGCCTAGACATTCACAGAAAGTAGGGGACTTGCTAAGCAAGGGATCTAGTTGCTTAGTCAAATCCTATGATATCTAACACATGTAGGATCATTTCAATTTGAAGTACATTGTGTATATGTATGATCTTGAAAAGATTCCCTAAATGATTGGGAGCCTTTTCCTAAATTGTAGGTTTTGTCACACCTAAGTGTGATATGTGGTAATTGATTGTCACAAGGGGGCTTTCAAATTTAAGTTTGAATAGGATTCTTTGTGCTTGATCTCTTGCTTCTCATTGCTCCAAGTGGCATCCATCCAAAGGGTCCATACGCTCTTAAGGTTGGGGCTTTAATTTCAACATGAGCCACCATGCATGAGCAAAAAGTACTAGTAGACACATGAGTGTCATAGCAACTAGCCTATTGTGAGTGATAAAAAGAATGTGAATCTGATGGTAATGAACCCCCCTTGTGATAAAATAGTCAAAGTAGCCGAGTACTCAAGTAGCAAAAGATGATCTTAACCTCTTGCCAATGCTTGACACTTGGGCAATGCATGAACTTGCTCATATGAGAGACAAGCAAAAGAATATCAGCCCGAGTTATGCATAAGTATATCAAGCATCCAACAACTTGCTGATAGGCAACAACATCAAATGCATCCCAACATCATGAAGAATCAATTGTAAACCTGTTTTTGTGGGGGATGCAATAGGTTTCAATCTTCAAGGCCAAAACACAACAATAATGTGTCAATATATTTTGTTTGACACAAAGCCATTCCTTGATCAATTTGCACAAATTGAACACCCAAATAATGATGCCAATGCTCTAAATCTTACATCTCAAAAGAGGCATGAAAATAAGCCTTAAATTCAACAATATAATTCTCATTAGGACCAGTGTGAAGCATATCATCAACATATACAACAATCATCCAATTTACATCATCTACATGCTTAACATATAAGGTGCTCTTAGTTGGATTGTTCTCAAAACCATGTGTAAGCAAGTAGGCATATCTTTTCTCATAACGAGCACATGGTGCTTAACCCACAAACTTGCTCTATCTGCATAAAACCATGGGGCTGAAATAGATACACTTCTTCATGTAATCCACCATTCAAAAATGCAATTTTAATGTCCACTTGATGTACATTCCAACCATGATGAGTTGGACGTGCACAAATTCTATGACTAGTGGTCATTCGACATGTGAGAACAAAGGTCTCATCAAAATCAATACCTCTCTCTTTAACATAACCTTTGGGAACATCTTAGCGTTATAACTATCAACTATTCCATCAGATTTACATTTCAATTTGATACCCATTTAGTGCCAATGGACTTTTCTAATTGCATAGTAGCCATCAAATTTTATGAATTTTGTGCTTCATCAAAAGAAATACCCACATTATCATCACAAAGGCTAGAGACAACCATTTCATAACAATCTAATGCAAAGGAAGCACTATGAGAGCATGATCGAGTATGATATGGCAAAGGTGCATATAATTTGCTAACGCTCAAAATCTACACTAACCATTTAGACATAGTGTTTGCCTCTTGTATGTTGGTAGTCCCGTCAACAAGTGCATCATGTAAAATTTCATTAGAAACAGAATGATCTACATCACCATTTTGAACCTAAAAAGGTTGAGAAATTTCCTCGTTTGGACTAGCACTTTTCTACCCACCTATAAAAAGAGGTAGAAAAAGTTTCATACACATCTTTCAAGATAACTAATGTCTCCTTGGTACATGAAAGTAAGGGCTGAATTGCATCTTGCACAAGAAAAGCAAATCACAGCCAATTAGAATGCATTTACTCATTGGATGATATAGATGATAGCTTTTTCTTTCAAAAATGTACCAAAAAGAAATACACTTCACTACTTTATCATCCAATTTTGTGTGTTGTTGTTGAGGCACTAATGCATATGCCAAAAAATGAAAGACATAGAGATGAGCAATAGATGGCTTGCAGCCAAGTGGCACTTTCTTCTATCCCACCTATTTAATTAGGCACTCTTTATATAAATGATTCCTAGTATTTTTATCTTGAGTGCATGGTATTTTAATGATATCCTTTAAAAAGATTAAGCTTTGAAAATATCCTTGCTCCCTTCAATTGATCAAACAAATCATCTATTTAGGCATTGTATAGTTATTCTTTATCATAACTTTATTTAAAGCTCCATGATCAATACATAGCATCATTGACCAATCCTTTTCTTAACGAAAAGGATAGGTTCTTCCCAAGGTTCTTCCCAAGGAGCAATTTAAAATTAAAGGAGGCTTCCCAAGGTGATTGAATTGGAATTATCATGTAAACTTCCACTTTATGACTATTTATAAGATTTTTTAGCTCCATTCTTGAAATCAAAGGAGTACTCAACACATCATGATCCCCTTGAATCGAGTAACAGATACCATTTCCTTCAAATTCTAGAGCATTCAAAAGATAAATCCTCATAGTAATTTTGAGTTGATGCAAGTCTTGCCATTTCTCTAGAAAAATCAAGACTGAATACTTATTTGATCTTTTTCCTCTCATCAGAATTGAGGTGTCTTTACATCTTTCATGAAAGAAAGACCCATAGACCTTAAGGAAGTATTATGTTGAGGATTTTCCATCAAATTCTCAATTTTATTTCTAAGTGATATGGTACTTTGGATGGGTAATGGAACATCCAATATTTTACTCATTGATTAGTTCCTTGGTCAGATAGATAAGGATCCCATTTGTCTAGGAAAAGCTTGAGTTGGGTAGAGCATTTTTAATATTTGCTCCATTTTCTCTTTCACTTTTTTTAAAGAAGTGCATAGAGTCCCCATCTTGGTTTGGATTTCCTTAACCATGAACATATCCGCCTGGATATTGTTCATTTTTGCATCCAAACTATTAAGCTCTTGGTATATATTAATTTCATGTTTTTCTTGTCTACCCATCTCTTTAAGTCCTTGTGTACATTCTTTTTCTCTAACCCCTGGTATGTAATCTAATTCCTGTTTAAAACGTCTAATAATATATTACTACTATTGAACAAGTTCCCTTCCATTGAAAAAAGAGAGTTATGCAATAGCCGTTCCTAATTCAAAATGGAAGGATAGATGCAATGCAAATGGAGCACTTTCCTGACTCTTTTTCCAAGCTTCTCTTCTTGTTGTAGGTTGGCTTGGGCTTCCTTTGGACAAGATGTTACTCCACTCACACGTGCACCATCATTGTTGACATGCCCTAAATTGGTCTTCGCTCGCCAAGCTTCACAAACTTCCACTCTTTGTTGAAGAAAGAGTTGCAAAAATCAACTTGAGGCCTTCTTTGGGGCCCCTTCATGAGGGCTTCTTCCTTTGCAAATGAGTGAGAAGCCTCCCTACGGCTAGTCTAGAAGGTGCTCTCTCAATGCCCAAAACTTTGGGCGATCATGAGTTGAGAAAGCACTTCAAAAGGTTCTCCAAAATTGGCTTATTTCTCGTGCACTCCTCCAAATTGTGGAAAATATAGCCTTGCAAAAGAAGAGAGGTGGAAAAATTTTATGTGTGCTGCATTTGTGGCTTTTGATTATCCAATATGTAAGGGAACTTGGAGCTTGGAAGGAGTATATAACCAAGAGCCTTATGAGGCTAGTCACAACAAGAACGAGGGATAGAGAGGCTCACAAGAGTGGTCTTTGTTGGTGCTCAAACCTTGGGCATGTGCATGGTCACCTTGTGGGGTGGCCTCCTCTATCTTGCCGTGATGGTGGCAGGGGGGATCTCCTTATTGTTGTAAGGGGGTTTCCTATGGAACCTCCAATCTCCTCGTAATAAATATCCTTTGGGCATTAAAATCTCCTCAATCAAATCCTTCATGCACCATTTTTTGTAGAGCATATGAGGGAGAGAATGTTTGCATGGGCTTAAATCTCAAGGGTTCAATTTCTCATGATAATGGAGACTTCAAGAAATCCTTCTCTACATAAAACTCAAGAATAAAATTGAAGCAAAAGTCATGCTCAAAATAACCATACCTTTGTATACCAATGTAGTGTAACTTTCAAGCCTTGAGTAAAAGGTCCAGTACCTTGTGAGAGTGAGAGTATGTATCTACCCATCCAACTTCACCCATATAAATACCTCTAGCCCAAGGGGTCTAGGCCTACCATGTGTCCAAGTCACATGGTTTCCCAAGAAGGGTTCTTCACATGGGTTTTGGAGTCAAGAAATCACATAGGCTCACATGGAGTCTCATGGGATAACTTGAAGACCACACAATTTCTTAAGAGAAGAACTCTAGACTTGTATGTACTGTTGAGAATATTGTTTTTATGTATAGGTTAAGGTACAAGTTTCAAAAGATGAAAATACCATCGGGAGGTATTCAAATGCTCAAAAAGGCTCAAATAAATGACAAAGTATGGATAGAGTTACTACGTGATATTTCAAACATGATGCATCAAATGGATGAGTCACAAGGAAATTGTTGTGATGTATCGGTGGAAAATCAATGTAGCTACTTCTCAAAGTCTAACTATATTTGGCTTATTTCAGCACTTGAGTCATGGAATACCTACTTCTCAAAGTCTAACTATATTTGGCTTATTTCAGCACTTGAGTCATGGAATACCTCCATCCAAGTATCTACTACAAGCTAACTTGTAGTAGGAATGTTTTTAAATAGTTTTTCAAAGGAGAGCTAATGATCTTCTTTAAATTCCAAGGGAGTCATATGTCTATCTTTGCATGGGTGTAGTTTTGTAGATAGAGCTTGCATATTGTATCTCCTTCATTAAATATCCAAATCAAGTGTTTGATGGTTCATTGCAAATGCTATTATGCTTAATACCATCTTGTAAAATCTCATATTCATTGGATTTGTGCCTTGAGAGCAATGGTCTTTGAAATTAGTATATGTTCTCAGGTTCATCTTTGGTAAGGTCTCCATTAAACCTATAGATTTGAAGAGGTCATATCTCCTAATATATTTACTCGTTTTGGGTATTGTATAGCTCATTGCAAAGCTATTACACTCTAGTATATGTGTGTAAAAGAATTCAATAAAATTCCAAGTGACTAACGAGCAATAAGCTCTACAAACATATCTGGTTTTTTGCACATGAGTTTATGAGAAGCTCACCCACATCTTAGTGGGTTGCACCTACTTTTAGCTATATTGTAGAGGTTAATAAGCTCCAACATTGGTATCATAGCAAGTAATTGATTATTGAAAAAAGTTATAATACCTTGATGAAGAACTCAAAGCATTTGGAGCAAAGATTCATCATCAACACTAGACAAAGTTAGAAGGAGATACCAAGGAAGCATCTCAAGCAACATCCAAGCAAAGACAGGTGCATAAACTTCATTAGGAAGATAAATCTTATAATTCTTCTTATCACATACATCCAAAAAGAAGTTTAAAGGAGGAAGTTTAGTATTTACAAAATGGAATACCAACATGCACAAGCTTGATAAGAATACCTATCAAGCATGATCAGAGAAAAAAGCAAAAAGAGGAAGACATATATGTCCATGAAATACTATGTTGGTTGCTGAGTCTATTTCTCTTCGACTACAGGTTTCAACAGCTTCAAACAGCCCAAACTGCGTAACGTTATAAGGAAAATAAAATAGCTTGATTGTGCAGATACAGAGAGGTACGCAGGCTTTTAGATCGGGGATCTAGAACTATGGTGTGCTTCCCTGTATGAGGGACTTCCGCTTCTCACATCAACTGTAGTATGTGGCTGTGTGGAGAGAGAGAGAGAGAGAGAGAGAGAGAGAGAGAGAGAGAGAGAGAGAGAGAGAGAGAGCAAAAATATAGATTAAACTTTTCTTTCAGGCGAGAAAGATCCACCCCGGTGCGGACAAAGCCGCGCTCAGAACGTGAAGCTTTTGCGGCGTTACTTGGCTGAAAAATCTGTACAAGGAGAATTGCAAGTGTCTTGTTCTTGCTTCAAAACTCAGATTTAGCTACAAATGCCTTCCTTAGCCACGCCACAATACCGCCACTCCCCTTCCCAGTAATGGAAGATGAGGAAACAGACATAGCGGAGGTGATGGATGCAGGAGATGGCTTGCCAATGAGAAGGCAGCTTGCGTAGCCGTTGCGCAGGGAAGGGATATCGTGAGAGCTATGGCTGCGCTTCATATTGGAGTTGCGTTGATTATAACGACGGGTTGGCGGCGGCCCACGAGATGGTGACGGAGTAGAGATCTGGGCCGCTGTGGTCTGTTGGAGGAGTGGACCGCTTTTCGCCTTCACGGGCACCAAGCCCACCTCGTTGGACATATCCCAATTCTCACCCCATGTCCTGCCTGAGGAGCCCTGTCTGCGGAACGACACGCCTCGGGTGAGAGTGGCCATGTCTCAAGCGAATAGATAGAGAGACAGACTGTGTGTGTGTGTGTAAGCTAGAGACAGAGAGAAGGAGAGCGCACTGATTCTAGACGATCGTTAAAGTTGTACATATATATCCGAGAGAGAGAGAGAGAGAGAGAGAGAGAGAGAGAGAGAGAGAGAGAGAGAGAGAGAGAGAGAGAGAGAGAGAGAGGCGCACGACTACCTCGTCCCAAGTGCTTGAGAACTTCCAAAGACGGAGAGAGGGTTGAAGAGAGCCCAATCAAAGAGTCATTTCGACGCACGACTACATCACCCGAAGAGTGTCTGATGACTTCCATATCTTAAAATAGAGATATCTGAAGAGTTGGGAGAGCCATGTAGAATAAAAGAAGGGATTGATAAAATCGAGAGGATTCCTTGAATTCTTATTCCCTTCCTGTCATTCCGGCCATGGAGAAGTCTCACTCATCCTACTAAACTTCCGCACAACAACTACTTCATGTCCATAAAAGTATAAAATATTATTCCAAAAGAATAGATGCAGCTTGGATGCATTCCAAATGATTCCACCTTAAATGTTTGGTTATGTAGCCACTTTAAGTGTGAGCAAAAGAAATGGAAGAGAAGAAGAAGAAGAAGGAGGAGGAGGAGGAGGAGGAGGAGGAGGAGAAGGAGAAGGAGGAGGAGGAGGAGGAGGAGGAGAAGGAGGAGGAGGAGGAGGAGAAGAAGAAGAAATCTCAACACGACCAATGGTACTGAAATGATTAAAGAAAAGAAAGTACATTAGAGGTTTCTCTCATATCTAAGTCTCAATGCTTATGCCCTCTCTAATGGGAAAAGCAGGGCATTTGATAATCCTCATATACCATATGTGATTATATAGATGATCTCCTTACATTTATTCCACTTGTTTGAGAATAAATCAAGAGTTAGATGGCCTTTATGACATGTCACATGGTTGAGTTTAGAGTCTCATGTGTCTTATAATGATTTTGGTATGAAATGTTATACATGACTTATGAGCCATTTGTATATCCCATGTAGTTCATGTGCATATGGTTGTACCTAAGGTAGTATAATAAAGAATTGGAAGACATGCTTGATAAGTTTTCAAATATGTATTCCTAAAAGAATATGAAAGAGATGCGCTCATGCATCATGGAGACCAAGAGAACATGTCCTAAAAGTGGCCATGTGGTACCATTGAGTTATATTAACCATCTTATAGGTGTATGCTAAAAATTTCTTCGAGGGAAAGATGCTAATGGTTGACGGTGTAAGGAATTCATATTCAAAGGCAAAAGATCAATAATGCATCCATGATATCAATAGAAACAAGAATATGGAGAGAAAACGATCATGACGAGAGAAAATATAAGCATCTTATATTCAGATTTAAAATTGAGTAATGAAGCATGGTATGCAGATATTGTCCGTATAAATCCCATATCATATTGGTACTAAGAATTTACAGATAATGCTAAATAAACTTCATATTCAAGAGAAAATATGAAAATAATCACTATTTTGATGTTCTTGGTGGAGTCCACTAGTCGCTTAGATGCTATCACAATGCATATACTCCATATGAACATTGCATATGCCCTTTTACCAATTCAAGAGATACTTACGGAAAAAAATACCTAGTTAGCATTAAAAAATAGTTTTTCATTGAAGGAGCAAGTTGAGTGTTAAAAAAAACTACTAGATGAATTCTTGAGCCTCTTTTTCGTCAGAGAAACCCCAAAAATCTCCACACGCAATGATAATAATGACCTCTGAATAGACAATCGATCGATGCATAGAAACTTACCTCCCAATCACAAGGTTCCAAGTCTCTTCTATCCCTCTTTTTGTGCATAAAAGGTGGCCACATGAATGCTACTAGGCATTCATGTGACAACACTAATATAAGAGATGATTCACACCTCCTAGCGACTCATCCAAAATCATAAAATTCTTTCCCTTTAAGTCCATTTTTCTCCTCAAAAAAGGCGTTGGAAGACATTAGTGGAAAAGAGATAGACTCAAGTGACCGCTCTGACTGAACCTCATGTAGCTGGTGTACATGGTCATCTCTTCACAATGTTTCTTAGTGTCCTTCCCCTTAAGAAGTCTCTTGGGAAGGCAAGGAAAGTGTGGAAAACCATCTTTGAAGGGTGCTAAGCTGCTCCCAGGTAGCACTATCTTCTAGACTATCTTTCCACTTTACTAGGTACTCTTTATATAAATGATTCCTTGTTCATTTCTCTTGAGTGCATAGTATCCATTCAAGCTCAAGTGGAAAAAATTAAATAGAAATAGGTTCTACTACCTCACTCTGTGGAATTAGTCGCCGCCTTAGTCGTAAGCCTTGGAGAAAGCTTGGGGGGGGGGTTTGGAGTGTTTTGGAGTACTTTCGCACGTAGTTCTCTTCACACAGGTCCAATAACATCAAGAAGAGTGTTCCTTGTACTTCTCAGACAATAAATATCAACCTTTGGGGCTGTATTTTCAGCCACACTCGTAAAACTACAGGTTTCTTGAGGGGTTTTCAGTTTTGGTGGGAGTAGTTGCTGCAAATTTATGCAGGTTTTTAAAGCCTAAAACATCAGAGTTGACAGACACTTGCAGGTGCTATTGGCTAGTTTTTGGGCTGTGTATTCAGCCTTTTAGTGTCATTTTACTGCATATATTGAGCACATACACACCATGTATGCTTTTGTGGATACCGCTTATGTACGTCCATGTGGGCATTGATATAGCGGTTACGTTCTTTGCATAAAGCCTTTTACGTTTGATAAAGAGGGTCGTGGTGAGGTTTTCTTAACTGGGAGACACCCAGATGTCGGGATCTCTTCGGTGATGCAGGTGGAAGACTTACCCAGCCTCGCCATAGGAGATGTATGATAGTTGTTCATAGGTGCTCGATAAGCCTAGTTGGCTTCTATTGGGTAACTGATTATATGCAGTGGAGTCAGTGATTCACTATGCAGGTAGATATGTCAGTACTTGCAGTTTTATGATACTTTGACACTGATCATATGCTAATTTTGTAGAGGATACTCTGGCAAAATTTTTCCAAATTTCTGGTTTAGTCAATTATATAGTGGTCGATTTACTCCTTGATACACTTATTTGTTGGTGTTTGGACTCTTCTAGCTCCATTATCATTCTATTCAGTTCTCTACGATCATGGCATCAGAGGTCTCAGGCACATCCGGTGGATCAGGGTCTAGTGCTAGCGTTCCGAGGAGGAGCTATAACTTGCAGGGCAAAGACCATTTTGAGATCCGAAAATTTGATGGCACAAACTTTGCTCTATGGAAGAATCAGATTAAAGATGTGCTGATTCAAAGAAGGCAATGGAAGCCAGTAAATGGGATTTCAAAGAAGCCTGCTGACATGGATGAAGATGATTGGGATGAGTTAGATGAAATGGCCAGGTCTACCATTCGCTTGCACTTGGCAGATAATGTTTACTTTACAGTATTAGACTGTGAAAGTGCAGAGGAGCTTTGGAAGAAGTTATGCAATACATATGAAAAAGAGACGGCATCAAATAAAGTATATCTGATGAGAAAATTATACGACTTTCGTATGAAGAACACAGATAGTGTTGCTGCTCATCTAAATGAGTTTGATGCCATATTCTCCCAGTTACAGGCTCAGAAAATGGATATGGACAATGAAATGAAAGCAGTATTGTTGTTATGCACCCTGCCATCATCATGGGATACATTTTGCACAACTATTAGCAATAGTGCACCAAGTGGTAAACTCGTCTATGATGACATATGTGGAGCACTCTTGAGTGAGGAGATTCGTAGAAAATCTATGGTTGGCACTCAGAGTGGAGATGCATATAATGTTCGTGATTCTTACCAAGGAAAGAATCAACAACGTGGCAGGAGCAAGAACAAGGAAAAGAATGGTCAACAGAATAAGAGCAGAAGTAAATCAAGGAAGAGGGATATTGAATGCCATTATTGTCATAAGAAAGGACACATGAAGAAAGACTGTTATGCATTAAAGAATGCTAAAGGTAAAGGACAGAATGTTGATGGGCATGTTAAACAGTTACCTGCACCATCTACTTCGACTGTGAAGATTGAAGAAATTAATGCTATTTCTGATGATGCTGATGTGTTGACACTTGATAGTACTGTGCCATCTGAGGCACTTATGGCTGATTCTCTTTCCCACACCTGGCTGCTAGATTCTGGTGCTTCTTTCCATGTGACACCACATAGAGAATGGTTCTCTAATTATGCAGCAAAGTCTCTTGGCACCGTGAGACTTGGTGACTCTTACCAGTGTGATGTTGTGGGGATTGGAGATGTAGTTGTGCAGTTCATTGACGGTTCAAAATTTACTATGCATAATGTACGCCATGTACCTCAGTTATCACGCAGTTTGATGTCAGTTGGTCAACTTGATGACCTTGGTTACAAGGTTGTCTTCTATGCTCAGTCCTTTCGTATATCAAAGGGCAATATGGTTATTGCAAAAGGAAGGAAAGTTGGCTCACTTTACCCTTTATTTGTATCACAGAAAGAACACTTGTTAGCTGTTACTGAACAGCCTATGGCTTGTATTTGGCATGGTCGTTTGGGCCATATACCTCGTAGTGGAATGGAAAATCTTTCTCGTTCTGGCTACTTACCTGTGTTATCTTTCTTTGATTTTTCATTTTGTGAGCATTGTCAATATGGAAAGCAAACCAGAAATGTGCATAAAACGCACATTGACTCTTCAATTCAGCCTTTAGATCTTGTTCATATAGATGTGTATGGTCCTATGCCCACTAGGTCCTTAGGTGGTTCTCTTTACTTTGTCGCTTTCATAGATGATGCTACTAGAAAAGTCTGGGTATATCCTATCAAATCGAAGGATGATGTATTCCCTACTTTTAGAAAATGGCTTGCTTCAGTTGAGATTGAAAAAGGAACTAAGCTTAAGGCTTTACGTTCAGATAATGGGGGTGAGTATACCTCACATGAATTCAGCCTTTTCTGTCAGTGTAGAGG
Source organism: Ceratopteris richardii (assembly GCA_020310875.1). Lineage (NCBI taxonomy): Eukaryota > Viridiplantae > Streptophyta > Polypodiopsida > Polypodiales > Pteridaceae > Ceratopteris > Ceratopteris richardii. The sequence goes on from CM035422.1 coordinate 34,300,450, forward strand.
GATTCGTAGAGAGTTTACAGCTCCTTATACCCCAGTACAGAATGGTGTAGCTGAGAGGATGAATAGAACTATTCAAGATAGAGTAGTCTCTATGTTGCATCATGCAAACCTCTCACAACGTTTTTGGGCAGAAGCAGTATTGACTGCAGTTCATGTGATTAACCTTTCACCTAGTACTGCCAAAGGTCTGAAAGTGGCACAAGAGTTATGGACAGGGAAACCACCATATTATGATCATCTTCAAGTTTTTGGGTGTGAAGCATATGTTCATATACCCAAGAATCTTAGACAGAAGTTGGACCATAAGTCAAAGAAATGCATTTTTCTTGGATATGGTCGAGAAGGACAATTTGGATATCGCTTATGGGATCCTGAAACACGGTCAGTGATCAGAAGTAGTGATGTCATTTTTAATGAGTCTAAGATGCATAAACAGCCGATTAAGGAGGTTGAAGTGAGAAGAGTGGTGTTTGAGGATACTAGTCCTCCGGTTAGCATGCATAAAAATGCTGCACATAGGGATGTTCAAGAGAATGTCCATTCAGATCAGTCTGCACATGTTCCTGTTCAGCAACCATTGAGACGTTCTGCACGTGTCTCATATCCACCTGATAGATATGTTCCAGGTTTAGATTTTGTTATGCTAACAGATGCCGGTGAGCCCTCTTGCTAGAAAGAGGCTATGCAGACAGAGGATCATGTCAAGTGAGAGCGTGCCATGAAGAGTGAGTTGGATTCTATTCACAAGAATGGTACTTGGGACCTAGTACCTTTGCCAAAGGGCAGGAAAGCTTTACCATGTAAATGGGTATATAAGCTGAAATTCACATCAGATAGTGCTTCTCCAAAATATAAAGCACGACTTGTTGCAAAGGGTTTTAAGCAACAACATGGTGTTGATTTTGAGGAAATCTTCTCTCCAGTGGTCAAGATGACTACTTTGCGCATGTTGCTTGGATTCGTTGCAATGGAGGACTTAGAGCTAGTCCAAATGGATGTGAAAACAACTTTCTTGCATGGAGATCTTACAGATGAGATCTATATGGAACAACCAAAGGGTTATGTAGTTCCTGGCAAGGAAAGTCTAGTTTGTAAGCTCAAGAAGAGCTTGTATGAACTTAAACAGTCTCCTAGACAATGGTACCAAAAGTTTGATGCTTTTATGAAGTCCCAAGGCTATTCTCGAAGCAATGAGGATCATTGTCTCTACACAAAGAGATGTTCTGATGGCAGCTTGATATGCTTGATACTTTACGTCGATGATATGTTGATTGCTGGGAAGTCCTCTTATGATTTGTCAATTCTCAAAAAGAAGTTGAGTCAGACATTTGATATGAAGGATTTGGGGGATGCCAAACATATTCTTGGCATGCGCATTACTCGTGATAGGAGTAAAGATGCATATACTTGTCTCAAAGTGAGTACATATCCAAAGTACTTCACCGATTCAATATGCAGGGTGGAAAGGCATTGAGTACACCTTTACCCACATATGTGAAATTGAGCAAGGATGACTACCCCAAATCAGATGAGGAAAACGAATTCATGACCGAAATTCCCTATCAGTCTGCTGTTGGTAGTCTCATGTATGCTATGGTAGCTACGAGACCAGACATTGCATTTGCAGTGGGAGTTGTGAGCAGATATATGTCTAATCCTGGCAAGAAACATTGGGAAGCGGTCAAAATGATTTTGAGATATCTGAGTGGCACTAAGGAAAAGTGTATATGCTTAGGTAGAGGGAAAGCATCCATTATTGGTTACACAGATTCTGACTATGCTAGTTGTGTAGACAATTGTAAGTCTACATCAGGGTACATTTTTCATTTTGCTGGAGGTGCTATCTCTTGGAGATCTCGTCTTCAAGAATGTACAGTTGTTTCCACCACAGAAGCAGAGTATGTTGCAGCAAGTGAGGCATGTAAGGAAGCATTGTGGCTTTCTCGTCTTGCTTGTGATATGGGTTTGCCTCAGCATGTACCTCACTTGCTCAGTGATAGTCAGAGTGCCATTGCTTTGGCTAAGAATCCGGTCTATCATGCAAAGACCAAGCATATTGAGGTGAGGTATCACTTCATTAGAGATTGCTTAGCCACTGAGAGCATTATTCTTGAGAAGGTTCACACTCGAGATAATGCTGCAGATGCTTTGACTAAAGCTCTACCACAGGATAGCTTTCGACACTGTTGTCACTTGATGGGGGTTACTTGATTCTTGATCTTACGCAGTCACTTGTATACTGTGTAACATGCCCATCAGGTGGGAGGTATAGTTTGTATACTTACACTCAGGTATTCTTTATCATTCTTTCTTTTTTCTCCCATAGTTACTCTGGCCATATTGGCCTTTAGTGGGAGATTGTTACCGTTAGTGTCCATGTGAAAGGCCAAATGGCCATCGGACACTTCTTTGTATATGTTCTTTAATAAAACATATAGTGGCCTGGTCAGTCACAGACTGTAAGTTCGACCGCATTTGTAAGACCTAAGAAGTCTGTCTTTCGTGCTCCCTGTGTACTGTGTTTTCTGCGTATTCTATAGCCTCAGTGCGGAGTACTGTGTGCGGCGTCAGGAGCTCGGTTTTCAACCCCGAGCATATCGTCGTGGAGCTCTCGAGAAGGAGAGTGCAACGCGGTGCATCGCCATCGAAATACTTCAACTAGTGGAAAAGTGTGTATCACTATTAGATGCAAAATCTACTACAAGTAAGTAATCTTCCCAATTAGTCTTCCAGTAATTTACATATGCTCAAAGTGTCAAGAGAAAGTAGATAAGGAAGAGAGCTTTCACACACTCTCACACATGAAGAGAGGATCACACATTGATTGAGACAAGGAAGAATGCTCTTCTTCTCCTTCTACTATTACATAAATAAAGAATATACAAGAACGAACTAATACAACATTATGAGTCGTACAACATATAAAGATCAATACATAAAGAAATCCCTAATGTCCACAAATGATTTAGTTAGCAAGAAAGAAATGTGCAATTAGTCTCGTTAGATAAATTTGGTAAAGCTCACTAAAAGTATCCTTAACATATATCAGCGTAACCACTATACATGTGAGAGAAATGAAAAATGGTACATGCCATCCTCGATCATCACATGTTGAGCTTGATATCTCAATACTCCCCCTCAAGCTCAACACCATATCGTGAAATCCTAGCATCTTTTGAAAATTCTTCAGCTTCTCTACTCCAAGTGCTTTAGTGAAAATATTAGCAACTTGCTCATTTGTCCCCCCACAAAGAAGATCAATATCACATGATAATGAAGTGAAAATGTACCTTGATATGCTTTGTTCTAGCATGAACAAAGCATATCGAGGTACCTAATGAAGTGACAATGTACCTCCATATGCTTTGCTCTAGCATGAAAAGCTAGAGTTTGTGCTAACTGTATGCTCTAGAGCACTACTACCCAATCTGCATCAGTATGTGAGCGTCCAATTCTCATAGAACGTAAAGTGCATATCAAACATCTAAATGTGGTTTCATGGGAACCTGCATTACTTGACTCTTAAGTCGCATAGTGTATCTTAGATAAGGCCTATTAAAAGTCACACAATTTTCCTATACATGGTAGGATTTTCTAATGCTTCACTTGAGCTAGCATCCAACTTCAATTTTTGTTCTAATGGCATAGAAATTGGTGTACAATCAATCATACCATACTTTTACAACATACTCAATGCATATTTCCTTTGGGTCAGCCATTTGTTATACTTATGTGTTCCTCGAGTAGCTTTGGTGTGAACCTTTTCCCTATATATGGGCACTTTTTACTCTACCACTGGCTATAGTTTTTTCCCCATGTTACCACACACATGATACACTCATATGTGGTGGTACTCTGTACTTAGGGATATTATTTAGCTCTTACTTCAGTACTATTCATTATCAATAGAGTGAGCTATTCCAACCATCCATCTTCTCCATGTGTCTTCCCACATTTTTGCTTCTTTTGTGTGCTTCTTGTGTGTCTCTCGCACTTCTACACACACACACACACACCCAACAATGGTATCAGAGCAAGTTCATCTCCTTCTGAAGTTCATCTCCTTCTGAAGTTCATCTCTACATTGCTGAAAGGATTACTAGAATGTTTTCAAAGCTTTGCCTCTACACTTTTTTTGGTTGCAAAATGGGGTCCAAATATGTATGCATTGGATGAGGTTTGTCTCTTCTTATGCAAGAAGAGAAATCTAGAGTGAATATGAGTGGTTTGATTGAGGGAACACAAGCACTTGCTATCTCACAAAAAGGGAAAAACAAGTATAATTCAACTTTGAGTTCATGAAAACCAAAAGCTCAACCTTCCTCTTCCACTCATTTCTCTAATGATGTTGATTTGCAGAAGAAGAAGAGATCCAAATATTCTTGGAAGGGTAGTCATAGTATTAATGAGTCTAGAAAGCTTTCTAAGCACAATGAAAAGAAGAAGGAATCTAGCATGTCTATTACTAAAACTTCTTCAAATGCAAAGAAGTATGAAGACAACATGGCTCAAGATTTTTGGGCATGTGTTGTGGCATGTCATTATGATGCATCACTGCATTCTAAATGTATGGTTGTGAGTGAGGCTGATTCATACTGGTTCTCTAATAGTGGTGCTTCAAAGCACATAAGTTCATGCAAAAGGTTTTTTGCATATTTGAAAGATGCACCCAAACAAGGAAATCTGCTGTGTGCAAACAATGCCTCTTATCCAATCATTGGACTAGGAGAAATTGATCTTACGGCTACAAATGGAGGTGTGTTTCTCTTGATGGACTTCATGTACACTTTGTTGATGATAATTGTACGGTTCATGATTCCAACAATGGTGATATTATCGTGATGTATGGTACATTATGCAATGGTTTCTATTGCTCACATACAAGAGGGCTACTTCAAATGCCTTGATTTCTTATACTTCCTTCATGGCTAAAATAGAGCTTTGACATGCTCATTTGGGTCACTTCAACTTCAATAGTTTGCTTTACTTGCAAAATAAGGACATGATTATTAGTTTAGCAACATTTGAATCCATTAAAAGGCATGCATGTGAAGGTTGCATTCTTGGAAGAATGCATTCCAATTACATCTTTAGAACAAGAAGGTTCAACATCTTGTACTAACTTGGTCATGTAAGCACAATCACAAGCCATGTAGCTACCATATGTTAATTGCTATACTGAATTTTGCATCCTCCTAGATCTTCTTGTTCCTAGGTCACTTCTTCTATTGTATCATCTACATGTGCCTTTCTTTCTCATGGAGTCTTCGTACATGGCAATCCAAGTTTTCAACAAGAGTATTTTTTGAACCACTTGATTCTCCGTCAATATCTTCAAAACATCTAGATGTATTATTACTAGTATGTATCCTTTCTCTAACTTTCTTCGATGTACTAGATGGATTTTCTATACTAAAATTTCCACGTGATCTTCCACTCTACGGGTTTGATTTGGAATGATATTGTTGAGTGACATATTAGGTCCCCTCAGAACTTGAGATTTTTTGGTTGAATTTTCAACATTTCCTTTGTTATTTGAGTCAACATTGAGTCCTTCTTTTGGATCAACATAGAAGATTGACATTTCATCAAACATCAAACATGTGATTACCTTCACCTATCATGTGAGTGGGTTGTAGCTTCATATCCCTTTTGCTCAAGTGAGTACCCAATGAAAGTACCATTTTTCTGCTTTTGGATCAAGCTTCATCCTCAACTCATTTGGAAAATTTACATATGCAATGGAACCAAATACTTTCATGTATTTGCATAAATTGAATGCCCAAATAATGATGCAAATGCCCCAAATCTGACATCTCAAAATAGGCATACAAATCAACCTTAAATTCAGCAATATGCTTCTCATTAGGACTAGTGAGTAACATATCAACATACATAATAATGATCATGATGGAGAATGTTAATCTCCAAAAGAACAACTTATTCTTGTGATTAGAGCACCTCTATACCAAGAATAAGTCAAAACCTTTCACACATTTAGAGGATCAACTTCTAATTATCAAAAAATGAACAAATCTGTGAAGAAGGTGATACACAGAAAAGTCTGCTGCACTATTTCCTTTCATTGACTTATCAAATGTGTAAAGTTTTTCATAAAACTTTGTACGAATGATCTATTAGAGTTTGCGCAACTATTCCAAGTTGAATTACTCCAAAAGATTAAGTGTAGCTTGAGAAATCAACTTCTCAAGTTACCTATGTCAGAAACTGTACTTCTGAGAAGTCGATTCAGACACCCCTAACTTCTTAACTTTGATTCTCACAGTATCTAACCCGTTTTGCTAAATGCTTTTAGCCACGAGTAGATCACCTTCCAACTTAAAGATTAAGTGCTTGCTTGCACAAAACTTTAAACTATGGAGTGAGCACTGACCAAAACATTAAACACGAATTTTGCGCCTGTTTCAGAGAACTGTAGACATTCAACACATATGAATGTTCCTACTCACAATTCTCCTAGCCTGTTCACAATTGGACTCTGAAATTCAGGTCACAGGCTCATCAACTAACAACTTAGATATCCTCAAAAGGATTTCACAAATGATCAAACACAGAAGGAGCAGACACGAAAAGATCGGGCGCAATATTTCTTCATTAACTCAGAAATTTACAACTGAGTAATGAGAGCTCACACATTTTCACATTCCTCTATCTCTTGACTTCTGATTAATGTCACATATGCTCTCATGTGCTCTCTCCTCTATGCCCCGACTTTTCTCAAGGTATTTATAGATAATTTGTACATAATTCTCACTGAACAAAAGTTCTAAGTCATCTATGACTATGCTAATGTACATATGTGTACAAGACAACATTCTGACTTCTTCTTTATTTTGCAACCTTCTTCCTTTGCTTCATTCTGACCATAAGTATTCTCCAAGACCTGTATAATCACCAATTTGTGATTGGTTTGCTCCAACAGCTCCCCCTCAATCACTAATTGTGATTATTCCATTCTTCTTCACTCCTGCCATCTCCTTGAATCTCTGTAGCTTAGGTCCATCCAAGCTTTTTGTCATCATATCTGCCACTTGTTCTTTTGTTGGAGTGTACATCACTTCAATCTCTTTATCAAGTACCTTTTCCCTCAAAAAATGATACTGTATCTCTATATGCTTAGTCCTGGCATGAAAAACAGGGTTAGCTGCCAAATACAAAGAACTCATATTATCTCCAAAAATTATTGGAGTACTATGATCAATCTCAAAACTTTTCATCAAAGTCTTCAACCATATGACTTCTTTTGCAGCTTCTACCATTCCCTTATATTCAGCCTCTGTGGATGATAAAGCAACTGTGTGTTGCTTCTTTGAACACCAAGACACTAACTTGTCTCCAATATAACATAGATATCCATGAGTAGACCTTCTATCATCTGAGTCACCTGCCCAATCTGCATCACTAAACACTTTGATTCTTGTGTCAGAAGTGAAACCATAGTACAAACCTTCACTTAGGGTTCCTTTAATATATCTGAGTACCCTTTGGGCTGCAATCCAATGAGTCTTCTTTGGACAATGCATGAATTGTGACAACACACCTACTGCATATGATAGGTCTGGCCTTGTCAAGGTAGCATAGATCAAACTACCTACCAAACTCTGATATTTCTTCATGTCATTGAACTCTTCACCTCCATACCTACTTAATTTATGATTTACCTCCAATGGTGTGGTTGAGGTCTTGCAATCTTCCATGTTGAACTTGGCTAGAAGATTCTTCAAGTATCTCTCTTGTGAAACATATACTCCATGTTGAGTATACACAATCTGCATTCCTAGAAAATAAGATAAGTTTCCCAAGTCACTTATCTTAAACTCCTTCTCTATTTGCTTCTTGAGTTCATTGATTCCTTGAGCATCTGTTCCTGTAACAATAATATCATCAACATAAATGCACATGTAAATATATCCATTTTCACTTGCCTTCACTAGCAAGCTACTATCTGCCTTTGATGCTTGAAAACCACATTCATTCAAGAACTTGACCAATCTGTAATTCCAAGCTCTTGGAGCTTGCTTCAACCCATATAAAGCTCTCTTGAGCTTACACACATAATCTGATCCAATTGACTCCATGAAACCTTCTGGTTGCTCCATATACACTTCATCTGCAATGTAACCATTAAGAAATGCATTCTTCACATCCAATTGTGATAATTTCCATCCTTTGCAAGCAGCAATAGCAATCAATGTCCTAATTGTAGACATCTTAGCAACAGGACTAAAGGTCTCATCATAATCTACCCCATAAGTTTGGGCATAACCTTTGACCACAAGTCTAGCCTTATATCTAGACACCTTACCATCTGCAAACCTCTTTGTTTTGTATACCCACTTGCATCCAATGACCTTCTGATTCTTTGGTCTTGGTACTAACTCCCAAGTTTCATTTTCAAGTAGAGCATCATACTCTTCTTGCATTGCCTTCTCCCAATTCTGTTTACCTTTGGCTTCTTCATAAGTAGTTGGGTCTTCTTCTGTTTTCACAATGTAAGCATAATCCCTTGTTGTTAGGAAAGATGTATCATAGCTATACCTTATAGGCTCTTTCCTTTCCCTTGTAGACCTTCTGATTTCTGCACTTCTTGATGTTTCAGCCTCATTTGATTCTGGATCAAATCTTGGCCCTTCTTCTACATGATCCTGCACTCTACATCTAGAGTCAAATTCATCAACAATTTCTTCACATACCTTTACCTTTGCCTTTCCTTTCCTTTGAATTTCTTCAACACCTGCATACTCATTTGGTGATCCTGTATACCATGTATTTTGCTCATCAAATGTCACATCTTTAGTAACAAGAAATTGCTTTGTGGATGGACTCCACAACCTGTAACCCATTTGTCTATCATCATATCCAATAAACACATACTTCTCTGCTTTTGGTTCTAGCTTATGTCTTAATTGTGAAGGAACATAAGCATATGCAATACATCCAAATACTTTACAATGATCAAGACTAGGCTTCTTACCCCACCATGCTTCATAAGGGGTTCCTCCATCCAAAGCTTTGCAAGGCAACCTATTCACAAGGTATGTTGCAGTGTTAATAGCCTCTGCCCATAAGTAATTTGGACAATTCTTTTCCTTCATCATGGCTCTTGCAAACTCTACAAGAGTCCTATTCCTCCTTTCTGCTACCCCATTTTGTTGAGGGGAGTACCTGCAAGTCACTTCTCTTTTGATACCTGCATTCCACAAATAATCATCAAACTCTTTTGAGAAATACTCTCCCCCTCCATCTGATCTTAACCTCTTTAGCTTTTGTCCTGTGATCCTTTCTGCATAAGCATGGAAATGTTTGAATGTCTTGAAGACTTCTGATTTGTCCTTGATTACATACAAAGTAATCCACCTGGTTGCATCATCAACAAACAACACATAATATCTGGATCCATTTATGCTATAGTCCCTTGAGGGACCCCATACATCTGTATGAACCAATTCAAGCATATTTGAATACTTGTACCCTGATTTGTTATAAGAACTTTTATGTGCTTTACCTAATTGACAAGCTTCACACTTGTACACCATATGTTGCCCTTCAATGTTTGGCAATCCAAGCACCACCTGATTCTTTGACATTTCCTTTATAGCTCTCTCATTGAAATGACCTAGCCTTTTATGCCATAGGTCTAATTCAGATACCTTTTGACCTCCATAGGTAAATAGTGCATGTCCCACATTACCTTGGACCTTGAGAGTGAACAATCTTCCCTCCTTTTTACCTGCAATTATGGTTCTATATCCCTGATTTGGATCTTGTACATAGACACCATCATTTGTGAATCTTACCTCATATCCTTTCTCCACAATTTGCCCTACACTTATCAAATTTTTAGGAATAGTAGGGACATAAAGTACCTTACTCAGAAGTGTACTTCCACTCTTTGTCTTCACTGATCCAATGCTCTCTACTTTATGTTTGGTATTGTCACCTGTTTGAACTGTATGTCCATTCACCCTTGCTTCCATATCAGTCATCAAGGATAGGTTCCCACTCAGATGGTTGCTGCACCCTGAGTCAATATAAAAAACTCTTTGATCTTCTCCCATTGATTCATGAGTTGCATTTAGGATAAGAGTCATATCATCCTTCTGATCTGATGCATAATTGTAATAATTATTGTTGTAGGACTGAGATTGGAAGTTTCTTCCACCTCCTCTACCATATGATGTCCTACCACCTCTTCCTCTGAAATTGCCTCTTTGGTTTCTGCCTCCTCTACCTCTTTGACTATAATTCTGATTATTGTATCCTCCACTTTGATTGTTATACCAACAATCATTTGCCAAATGATTTGTTCTGCCACAAATCCAACAAGCTTTAGCATTATCTTTATTCTTACCTCCTCTTCCTTTACCTCTGAAATTTGTCTTCCCTTTTGTGAAGTTGGCTTGATTTGAGTTCCCTTCATCCTCATTCGATTGCTTTCCCTTGCCATTCTTTTTCTTATCTTTGGAGTACATAGCTTGGCTTGTACTTCTATCATTGTCTCCTTTAAGATCCTGCTCAAAGGTTAGCATGTGTCCTAGCAATTGATTAAGGTCAGGAGTAAAGTGATCAAGTGACAACTCTATGGACAATATAAAAGGCTTCCACTTCTCATCACCTCTTAGACCTGTAAGTATTTGTCTTACCAACTTTTCCTCTTCAATATCTTCATCCACTGCTCCCAAACTATCTGCAATATCTTTCATCCTTGCCACATAATCTGAAATTGATTGTGAACTCTTCTTCTTGAATGTTGTGAACTCAGCCCATAGTGAGGACTTCCTTGACTTAGTTGTATTTTGGAAATGCTCTTCCAAGGCATTCCAAACATCTGTAGCACTTTCTAAACCTCTGATGTGAGGTAGAAGGTAATCATTTACAGCCATGTAAATGATGCTCCTTGCTTGAGCATCCTTTCTCATCCAAGTCTTCAACATTGCAAGTTCCTCTCTAGTAGGAATACTTGGATCTGCAAATTCTGGTTTTTCTTCATCTCCTGTAATGAATGATATAAGATCTTTGCTCATGAGGTGTGCTTCCATCCTCATGGACCATGCTGGATAGTTCTCCCTATCTAGCTTATCAATCTGCAAGCTTTCTCCCATCTTGTATCCACCTGTGTATTGAAATCTTCAAGCTTTACAAACAATGTATGTACCTTTACTTCGAATTGAACTCCTTTTGCCTTTCTTGATGTCAATTTGTCTTCTCCTCGAGCTTTGACTCCAAGCTTTCACTTCTTGATCCTTCAAATGTTGAATCTTTTGAATCTGCAGCAGTCGAGATCCTCCTTTTCTTCAAATTGATGTCTCCTGCTCTGATACCACTGATGGAGAATGTTAATCTCCAAAAGAACAACTTATTCTTGTGATTAGAGCACCTCTATACCAAGAATAAGTCAAAACCTTTCACACATTTAGAGGATCAACTTCTAATTATCAAAAAATGAACAAATCTGTGAAGAAGGTGATACACAGAAAAGTCTGCTGCACTATTTCCTTTCATTGACTTATCAAATGTGTAAAGTTTTTCATAAAACTTTGTACGAATGATCTATTAGAGTTTGCGCAACTATTCCAAGTTGAATTACTCCAAAAGATTAAGTGTAGCTTGAGAAATCAACTTCTCAAGTTACCTATGTCAGAAACTGTACTTCTGAGAAGTCGATTCAGACACCCCTAACTTCTTAACTTTGATTCTCACAGTATCTAACCCGTTTTGCTAAATGCTTTTAGCCACGAGTAGATCACCTTCCAACTTAAAGATTAAGTGCTTGCTTGCACAAAACTTTAAACTATGGAGTGAGCACTGACCAAAACATTAAACACGAATTTTGCGCCTGTTTCAGAGAACTGTAGACATTCAACACATATGAATGTTCCTACTCACAATTCTCCTAGCCTGTTCACAATTGGACTCTGAAATTCAGGTCACAGGCTCATCAACTAACAACTTAGATATCCTCAAAAGGATTTCACAAATGATCAAACACAGAAGGAGCAGACACGAAAAGATCGGGCGCAATATTTCTTCATTAACTCAGAAATTTACAACTGAGTAATGAGAGCTCACACATTTTCACATTCCTCTATCTCTTGACTTCTGATTAATGTCACATATGCTCTCATGTGCTCTCTCCTCTATGCCCCGACTTTTCTCAAGGTATTTATAGATAATTTGTACATAATTCTCACTGAACAAAAGTTCTAAGTCATCTATGACTATGCTAATGTACATATGTGTACAAGACAACATTCTGACTTCTTCTTTATTTTGCAACCTTCTTCCTTTGCTTCATTCTGACCATAAGTATTCTCCAAGACCTGTATAATCACCAATTTGTGATTGGTTTGCTCCAACAGATCAAAAGTACATACTTTGCATGCTCAAGACATATAATGCCTTTTTCAACTATTTATGCACTTTTTGCACAAAACCAAGGGTTGAAATATATACAATTCTTCATGTAAGTCACAATTCAAAAATCCAGTTTTAATGTCCAACTAATGTACATTCCAACCATGATGAGGTGCAAGTGCACAAATGCTACACACAATGGTCATTTGGCATGTGGGAGCAAAGGTCTCATCAACATCAATGCCTAACACTGAGTCACAACAAAGGAGAACAAAGACATGTTCTCTTTTTCTTTTTACCTAAATACCATTATATGAAGCAAAAAAGTGGGCATTTTACAATATCTAGAAAGCATCACGAGTCTTGCTTGTAAATATTGTCTTTAGAAGCTTGATCTCATATCCCAAGTAGTCAAGATAGATATACTAAAATTCTTGCTGCCATGAAAACTAGTTGTTGAGCATGACCAAGAATCCCACATCATGATCTTGGACAATAGATTAGAGTTGAAAAGGTACATGTAAGAATTCGCGAAGCTCCTTCATTACATCTATAACCTCAACAAGCACAGAAGATAGCTAATTAAGAGTTACTCGGAAATTAGAGTACATGTGTTGTAAAAATCAGAGCATTTTAACAAGGCAATTAAGATCATCCCCTTTGTATGGTTAAGATCCCCATTGAATGCCTGGCCATATTAACAGAATATGAAATACACTTCACAAAAGCATTCCCAAGAGAAGATAATATTCAACAAAATTATACTAAGAAACATTCACACATGATCAGAGAAATGCTCAAGATAAATCAAGCTGAACACCAAGTGGAAGCAGAACTCCAAATTATATTTCCATTAAAATGATCTTTTACATTTCATGTGTTTTACAAGAGTTATGTGAATCTACAATAGAAGCTGATCATAGCTTTCCTCAGGCTCAAGGGTATTGGTATCCTCTGGCACATTAGAACACCTATCTTGCCTCTCTTGCTCCAAGATTGGCTCTTCAAGGTCAGCCATGTCCCCAGGTTCATCTGCAAGTGGGGGAACAGGCTCCCTTGAAGCTGCTTGGAATCTCTCCGTATCTGCAATGTGCTTCCTTCCAACCTCTTGGTCTTCATCTGGGCATTCATTCAGCCCATTGATTCTCATTCTAATGAAGCTCACTTGAGCATCATCCTTCTCCACAGCTATGCAGTGCCTGAACATCTTAGAGGCTTCAATCAACAATGACTAATGAAAATTGTGGAAATTGAAATTACCTGTGCCCGAAAAAAGGTCTAGGACCCAGTCATCATCATTGGAAAATAGCTGAAGCAATCTCATTATGAGTTTTTGTGGCTTTTGATAAGGGTTAACCAATGTCATGTCCCCAGCTACATGACGAAGTTTCTTGGTAACGGCTGGGAACATGAGCACATTTGAGATCCCATTCTCATTGCAATGCTCCCTGACTCTCCTTTTGCTTACTTCATCATAAGAGCCCACTGTAATGCATTCAGTGGCGCTCACAAACCGATGCAAAGGAGTGTGATTTACGTTTGTCTTCACCCTGCAAAAAAGAACTATGAGTCACATAGGGCATCATTAAAGCCATGGAGATAGAAAGAAGATTACTTACCAAGTGAGGCACTCCACAACATGACATCTTGCCTTCAGAGCAGTTGAAACAGAGAAAGACTGGTCTCTGCTATGGAAAATTACTATCCTCCAAAGAGGAGACATAGTCAACTCTGCAAAATCAGTGACCATCTTCCGAATCTGAGGGTGTTTGAAGGGTTCATCATCATTAACTGATCCTAACATCCTAAATCCATAGGGTATGTCCGCTATGACAAGGGAGAAATGTTTTCTAGGCACAACAGAACAAATATTATTTACATCACTACAGAACACATTGTAATATACAGGCCTAAGGGGGTCTAGGGGATTGGAGAAACATTTAAGATCGGGTTCATCATCAAAATCCATCTCCTTCGCTTTCAGTCTAGATTTCTCATGCCTTGCTCTTTGAATGTGAGCAAGGAATGCAGGGGGGCAATCATCTAGTACCTCTGTAGACTTACTTTTCCTTGGTTTCTGCAGAACAAATTGGAAAAATAATTAGAAGAGCTCTTCAGTACAGCAAACAGAACATAAAGAACGGATGTATGGCATCGATTTCTTGTTGGGGTAGATGCTAGGCATCGACCTTCTACTAAAAATCGATGCTTGGCATCGACCTAGGGACCTAAGTCGATGCCTGGCATCGACTTTTGCCACGAGGTCGATGCCAGGCATCGACTTTTGTTGCAGGTCGATGCCAGGCATCGACTTATGCTGCAAGTCGATGCCAGGCATCGACTTATGCCCCCAAGTCGATGCCAGGCATCGACTTATGCCCCCATGTTGATGCCATGCAATGCATCAAAATGTTTAGTATCAAATATTCTAATAAGAGAATCTACCCAATCACGAAACAGGATGAAATATTCTGATAAGGCTTTGTAGGATGATGTGGTTGGATAGTCTGCTTGGACCTCTGTCCAAGAAAAGCAACCCAGCCTCTTCATCATCACCTCCTGAATCTTCATGTACACTTTATGACTACAGACACATAAATATAAAAGAGACTAGGTTAGACAAGAAGCATGGGAGGAGGGAAAAAGGATCTGAGAATAACATACATACTTATTGAGCTCAGTCACCATCTCCTCGAGGCTCAACTCCTTCGAGATTACCCTTGACAAAGTTGATATGATCAATGTATCATCCTTGATTCCTTGAAGGGCCCTCCATGGGGTCAGCTTCATGTCCTCAGGAGCCTCTTCAATTGAAAGGTCAACTTTCCTTCCCTTTCCCCTCAGATCAATTTGTGGGTCTGGCCTCGACTTTCGTTGCTTCTGGCCCTTGACCTCCTTGTGCTCCCACATTGTGAAGATTCTATCCTGAAGATCCCAGATCTCACCTGATCTGAATGCTAGTTGAAACCATGGATCATATTTCCTCAAAGCATCTGACTTTCTATTCTCATCCAATGCAATTCCAACCTCAATAAGGCATTGCTTTCGTAGATTGGGATGTATTCTCCCAGCTTCCTTCACAAGACAATCTTCGTATTCATGGTGGAAGAACCGAATTCTCTCTATGGAGGACATTTTCTGCCTGTAGTCATTGTCGTTGTTGTGATCCCAAGCAAGAAGCTTGGCTTCCTCAGTTGTAAGACCAGCATATATCTTACACTCTGCATACCTAAAGAAAAATGTAGTAGGGTGCTCCTTCACTAACTGTCTACGAGCCTCTGCAGAGTGTGAACCTCCAATCACATAATAAGTGTACTCCTCAAACAAATTCTCATTGAAATCCTCCACACAACTGCACTCATGCGGATCCACCATGACAAGGAATGGCACAACAGTAGCATGAGGATTAATTTTCATTTTCTTCTTAAGATTTTGGACATGCAAATTATGTGGCTCCCTGATCTCAAGGGGCCTCCTCCCTGTGACTGGATCCACTGGTGGCCTGTGGATAATATTAATAGGCAGGTGGAACAACTGCCCCTTCTTCACAATTTTTCTTCTAGCTATGTCCTCCCTCATCTTATTCTGCTCAGTGCCAAGCACACCAGATGCAAGCTCTCCACCAGGTGCAACAATGATGTCCCCAGAGCTAGAGCTTGAGTCAGAAAAGTCGTCTTCTGCAATTATCTTCTTTTTCTTTTGGGGCTTTTTCTGCACACTCTGCTTACCCCTTGCCTTTACAGGGGTCGTCTTCTTGTGCTGTGTTGGCATGATATTGCCCTGTATCCATGGCATCAGGTCCTTGATGAAATTCACTGAGTCTCTGCATATCTGAGCTAGCTCCTCTGGAACACAGCACTCTGGGCACAAGAAATCCATCTTGCATATGACATTTCTTAATCCCTTGGATGTCTCCACCAAGAAAAGCAGGTTGTCAGAATCTTCATCTTCATAATCCAATTTGTAAACAAGTCCATACTGAAAACCTTGTGTTGTCGTGATCTTTCCTCTGCCATAGGCCCCTGCGAACACAAGGAGGACTGCATTCTTCTCTTCAACGTACTGAAGGCACCATTCGAGATTTGTCATGTCCCGAAGTGGACGATCTGTCTTCATGACCTCTGTCTCCCTCGACCTTTCCTTCATATTTGGATCCTCCACAGGAATTTTTATGCTACTCTGTCCACCTGAGGATATTCCTAGTGGGTTGCTGGCCTTCTCAGAGGATAATGGTGCAATAATTTTCTTTGGCTTTGCTTGGTGACCACTGCCTTTGTCACGTTGCTGGTCAGCAGAGCCCATGGTGACTCTGAGCTTCTTGATGGGCCTTTCATCCTTGTACTCCGCATCCCTGAAAGCAATTGGAAATATCAGATCAAACATAAATGTGGTTTCAAAGGCCCAAGTCCATGCAAGGCATTGATTTTGAGCTTAAGGTCGATGCCAGGCATCGATGTTTAAGTGCATGTCGATGCCAGGCATCGACTTTGTGTGCAAGTCGATGCCAGGCATCGACTTGAGGGTGAAAGTCGATGCTAGGCATCGAGTTGGGGGTGCAAGAGTCGATGCTTGGCATCCACTTTTGGGCCCAAGTCGATGCCTGGCATCGACTTTTGGGCCAAGTCGATGCCTGGCATCGACTTTTACCCTCAAGTCGATGCCTGGCATCGACTTGCACAGAGAGTCGATGCCTGGCATCGACTTGGGCACAAAAGTCGATGCCAAGCATCGACTTGGGCCCAAAAGCCGATGCCAAGCATCGATTTTGCACCCAAAAGTCCATGCCTAGCATCGACTTTTCAGTGCATGTTGATGCCGGCAAGTCGATGCTTGGCATCGTTTTTTGGGCCCAAGTCGATGCCTGGCATCGACTTGGGGCTGCAAGTCGATGCCAGGCATCGACTTGCACCGACAAGTCGATGCCTGGCATCGACTTGCACCTGCAAGTCGATGCCAGGCATCGACTTGGGGCTGCAAGTCGATGCCAAGCATCGACTTGCACCCACGAGTCGATGCCTGGCATCGACTTGCAATCCTAAGTCGATGCCTGGCATCGACTTACACCTTAAAGTCGATGCCAGGCATCGACCTGTACATGCTTTGGATCCATATTTCTAGATGCAAGAAAAATAAAGACCTAGAAATGAGATATTTACACAGACATACAGAGGGAATCTTTTTGGAATCTTTATTTATAATATGATTTTGTCTACCTCTTGGTACTTTTGCCAACATTCTTCTTCTCCATCAGACTTGGCTTGCTGGTATGCTGACCTCTGTGCTCCATGGCTGTCTGTGCTCTGCTGCTCTCTCTTGCTCGTGGATTTTGAAAATGCGAATGATCTCTTCCTCTGGTATTTATAGGCAATTGGGTAACTTGAACCAGAAACTAACTGGATCTAACTGAATCAGTCCACTTGCTAACTAGATCTGTCAACTTATCTAACCAGGGAATAGCACCCACACAAATAGGCTGTTTCAGAGCCACTTTAATGAAATATTCATAGACCCTTGCAACTATTTATATACATTTGCATAGAAATTACATTTCAATGGCAAGAGTATGGTATGTCCATGAGGATGTCTAAACTCATGTAGAGATTTGTTTCTTAGAATCTCTTTCTTGGGAGAAAATCAAGTCAAAGTTGTGTTCACTAATGACATCTTCATAGTATTACCCTCCACACTTTAGTTCATATTCACATTTATCTTGTAACTCATTGTTTAAATGGAAAATCACTATGAATAAACATTCTAGTACAGAACCTTGCAACTATTTATATACATTTGCATGGAAATTAAACTTCAATGGCAACAGTATGGTATGTACATGAGGATTTCTAATCTCATGTAGATGTTTTTTCTTAGAGTCTGTTGCTTGGGAGAAAATTAGGTCTAAGTTGTGAGATTAATGACATCTTTATAGTGTTATCCTCCACACTTTAGTTCATATTCACATTTATCTTGTAACACATTGTTGAAATGGAAAATCAATGTATGAATATACTTTCTGTGTGCCTCTTTTACACATAATTCTTTTTCAATATACTTTCATCTACCTCTTTGATATCTAGCCAAGACCACAATAAAACATAATCCTTGAAATCTTAACCAAATGTAAAATTTCTTCTTGTATAGTGTTCAATGGCATAGCATATTCCAGTTGGAACTCAACTTGGATATATTCCAGTTGTAAAATTTCTTCTTGTAAAATTTCTCCAAACAATTTTATTATATATTCCTGTTGGAACACAACTTTGATATATTTTGATTCATTCACAATGCTTAGACTGAATGACTCATATGAAGTTAGAAATCAACTGTGTTTCTAGATCATTTGAATCAAAAGTGAATCAAATCTTTGGTTCCCTTATTAGTGTATATTTGAGTAATTAAGTGATTTGATGTAATTTGATGTTTTATGTTATTTAATGTACTTTAATAAGCTTTTGATTTCATATCTTCTTGATGTGACATTTGATGTGATATCTTAGATTCACTTGATCTCGGATTTCTACTTATTTAAAAAGGTCATTCATCTTCAGTCTTCTGTGAACTCAGTGAAGATGAGCTCAATCTTTTCAGTGGACGCTTGGGCATCAGCTTCCTTTGCTCATATTGATTCATTGTTCTCAGTTGAGCCTTTCCAGAGAAGTGATGATCCCTATGATTTAGAACGTGCTGATGATTCCATGTTTTCTGTTGAGTCATTTAAGTTATCCAATTCACAGTGCAATGCTGCTCATACAAATGCACCTCTTGATCTCCCATCTGATCCAACCATTGATCGCCCTTCTGACTCAAGTGCATGTGGAGCAACGAAAAAGCAAAGCAAGCTCAATCTACGATTTAAAAGAAGATCTCGTGAAGTAAGTCGAAAAAGATTTAAATTTCTTACTTCAGATAGACAGATTGCATTGGATATTGTGAAGCATTGTTGTGGTTTGAAATGCTTGTATAATTTAGGGATGAAGAAACCAAAGCACATAAGAGAAAAATTCCTCCATTTAGATAGTGAAAGGCAAGATATATACCTTGTTTCTTGCATGCAAATGATTGAGGATAACATGTCAGTAACGCGTGTTGGTTTTGAATATTTCTTTACTCAAGGGATGCCATGCTGTAGGGCTGCATTTAAAATTGCAATGGGTGTAGGAAATTTTAGAATACATAGGGTTCAACAAGGGTTTTTGAATGGGGATATCATTTTGGATACGTTCCATGGTGGGACCAAAGGATCTGTTGGACGTCATGCAATGAATTGGATGATGAACTATTTTAGCTTGCATTGTGAAGTTATGCCTACAACTGGAAGGTTGCACTTGTCAGATAACTTTACTCGTCGAGAGGTATTTCAAATATATAGAGAAGACATGGAAAATAGAAATGAGAAGTATGTGTTGTATCGTCACTTTACTCGATTATGGAAGGAGGAGTTTAACAATGTTTCTATTCCTCGTAAAGTTAGAATGGGTGAATGTTCAGTTTGTGCCACTTTGAAGAACATGGCAAAAGGGGCTACAACACCACAGGAAAAGCATAATTTTAAAAACCTTCTTAACAACCATCGTGACAGTCAAGCATTAGAGAGAAAGAAAGCAATTCATCATCGAAGTAAGGCACTCAGAAATCCGGAGCGTTATATGTGTTTGTTGATCGATGGTATGGATCAAAAAAAAACTTGTTTGCCACATTTTTATCGCATCCCTAAGGACATTGGAGATGAAGTCCTTGTGCAAATGCATTTGGTTGGTGCTTTGGTATACAATGGAACTGTAATGTCCAAGGTTTTCTTCACATATCCGAATGTGCATAATGATCCAAACCTTACAGTTACTGTCATTCATCGTGTTTTGCAATCATGGAAGGGTCTTTTGCCACCAACTCTATATTTGCAACTAGATAATACTCCAAGAGAGAATAAAAATTCTACAGTCTTTGGATATTTAAGCATGCTTGTTGAGAAACAGGTATTTCAGAAGGTTAAGGTAAATTTTCTTCTGGTTGGCCACACTCATGATCACATTGATCAAATGTTCAGTACTTTCTCTAAGAAGTTGGCACGTAACAATGCTTTTACTCTTCCGATTTTATCTGAGCTGATTTCAGAAGCATATACTCCAAAACCAGAAGTTCAACACCTCACACAGATTTATGACTTTAAGCACTTTTGCTCAATGGGCCTTGATAACAGTGCTAAGGTTTTGGCTCCATTGCACAATATTAGTTTCAACCATGTATTCTTGATGAGGAGGGTTGATGAAATAACCCTTTTATTTGCAAAGCAGTATTCATCTTCTCTTGGGTGGGAGCCTAAAGAGGGATGCAGATTCTTATTGCAGGTGCCTAATTTGTCTACTGTAACAGTGTATGGTGCAGAACAATCACCATATGAAGATAAAAACAATACAGAAAGATGTGGAAGTGTGGTTGATCAAAGTAAAAGCTGGATGCATGCACTCATTGAAAAGAAGAGACATATTGAGCGTGCAAAAAAATATGCTGGAGATCAAGATGTATCTTGGTGGGAGGACTTTTTCAATCATCAAGAAGAGATTATACAGTATACAATTGCAGGTCACTGGCCAGTTGATGTTCCATTCACATGGGATTTTTGTACACAAAGATCCGTGAATGTGGCCCAAGCATGTAATGCAGATGCACTTCAAAGTTTTATACATCCACCAGAAAGAAATATTTATGTAGGCCCAAGGATGACAAAACAGGCAGAAGCAAGATGGCAAGGAAATTTAATAGAGATAAATGTTGGAACGCTTATTGCAGTACTTGCTGATGGTGATGAGGCTACCAGACCATTTTGGATTGCAAAGGTTTTAGAGATAACTAAAGATATTGATCAGAGAAGAATAGAGGCTTTGGTGGTGCATTGGTATTACACTAAAAGTAGTAATGCATTCACAGGTAAATATAACTTAGAAATGGTGTGTGATGCTAAACGAACAGGTTCAAAAAGGAAAAAGAATATTCGAAGCACATCCACTCTTAAAATGGATGATGTAGATATTCTTGTTTATGATTTTTCCTTGACAAAAACTGGTCACTTGAGGAAAGCAACCATCAACATGATAAAACAAAAGCTTCCAGATGTATGTGGTACAGGAAATCATAGGAAAACAAGAAGAGTTGTGCATGATCCTGCAGAATTTGGTATGTACGTGGATGAAGATAGAGCTCTTGTGGATATAGAAGAAGAAGAAGAGAGCTCTCAACAGTATGAGACTGAATCAAGTGCATCAGATGATGAGGGTGTAGACATAGATCGACAAAGTTGTGAGTTGCATTGAAGCTCTCAGACATTTTTAGTGCTTATGTAAATGCCTCAAAGTAGTTTGGTTAATGAAACCATGTTTTGTAGCAATTTTGAATAACAATCAGATATCCACCCATTAAAGATATGTCTAAAATGTTATTTTTGTGTAAAAACTATTGACTTCTACATTCTTATATATATTTTAGACATGTCAATGTCTTATCATATAGATTTTGGACATGTCAATGTCTTATCATATACATTTTGGGACACGTCAATGCCTAATATAGTGAAATTTTGACTACATTTTGAGCTCATTTTTTTTTGAGAAAATGACAAAAAACGTCAAAAATTACTTGTTTTCACCTCATTTTTGTAATATATGTATACTGGTGTAAAGGAATTCCAAAAATGAGGTGAAAACATGTAATTTTTGACGTAAGTGTTCTCTTTTTACGACATAGTTCTCGTTTGTTACGACTCGCTGTTGCCTCTCTCTTGATAACCTTTGGCAAAAAACTTCACATTATCCTATCATCTTTCCCATTAGGATTACATTTCAGCTTGTATACCCTTTTAGTGCCGATGGCATTTTTTCTTGGAGGCAAATAACATAAATACCACGTACCACTATTTGTAATAGCATCATATTCCAATTGCACAATGGCCATCCAATTACCTAAATTTTGTGCTTCATCAAAAGAAATAGTCTCATTCTCATCACAAAGACTAGAGACAACCATTGCATAGCAATCTCATGCAAAGGAAGCAAAATGAGAGCTTGAATGGGTACCATAGGACAATGGTGCATCCAATTTGCAATCTCGTAAGGTCTGCACCAACCATTTAGGTCTAATTTTTTCTCCTCTACGTCAACCCTCTCATCAACAAGTGCATCATGTAAATCTACATCAGAAATGGGATGATCTGCATCATTATTTGAGCATACATACAAATACATACACACACACACATACAAACGCATATACACACATATATACACTCACATATGCACATATAAATACAGATGCAAAGATACACATACACATGCACACACACATACACACAAATACACATACAAACACATAATATACACACACATAGACACACATATACACACATACACATACACACACATATACATACACTCATAGACACACATGCATACACATATACACACACATATACACACACATATACACACACATATACACACACATATACACATACATATACACAAATATACACACACATATACACACATACACACACATACACATACACACACATACAGTCACATACATACATATACATACACACACATACAGATACACACACATACACACACACATAAAGCCACATACACACATATACATACACATGCATACACACACATACACATACACACACATACACATACACACACATACAATCACATACATACATATAAATACACATGCATACACACACATACACATACAGATGCACATACGCACACATATAGTCACATACACACATATACATACACATGCATACAAAAACATACACATACACACACATACACATATACACACATATACATACACACACATATACATACACACACATAGACACATACATACACACACATAGATGTTGGAGGAGATGCTAAATAGTCACAAGAGATGAAGTGGTGTTGCTAAATCTTGCTTCACACCTGCTAAGAATGATGGTTGGAGAGTGTAGTGGGCCTCTTTAGCTAGCCAATGAACATACATACACATATATGTTGCTTGGAAGATGATCCACTAATCAAAGGATCAAAACAGATAGGTAGGAGTTGATCAAAGAGTAGAAAACTTTCTATTTTTGTTGCTACATCTGTTCAATGTTTTGAACAGTTCTTTGAGCACAACAGCAATTGGCTTAATTCCTTTTTGGAAACTTTGACTAAAATAGTAAGCTATCAATCATGAGTGATTTCTTCAAAAATGATGGACTACACATAGAGAAAGATGTTTAGCAAATCACAACATCATCCCCACATTTATGGGCTGCAACAATCAATAGACCAATGAGCAAAGATATGTTAATATCTCATGATTCCGAGAAGAAATGCTAATGAAATTTTGTAGGTTTATAATAGAAAATATGCTGAATCTACAATGCTTTAAATAATGGCAAATGATCAACTAAGCACTGAGAACAAGGTCTGAGAAGATCACTATTTTGATGGAGTTATAACAGAGAAGTGAAATAAGAATGGAATGATCATATATGTATTAAATCACATACAAATACAATGTCATTGTCAATCATACATTTCTCAATGTGTGAGAGCTGAATGATCTATGAGATAAGCTCTCACTTCACAATGAACGTCCTTCAAAATGATGTCCTTCAAAATGATCTCATAGGCTCGAGATGCACGCAGGTCTTTTTGATCCCCTTTTTATAGTTATACTTGGAGCCAAAGTTTGAACTCAAATTCAAAAATCTACCTAAAAGGTGAATCCTAAAGTATAGGATAGATTTCCTCATCACTCAACAACCAAATGATTTGTGATTTTAGAGCTTCCTAACTCCACATGGATGTCAACCACTTTTACAAAGGTAAATGTGAAGGATTTTTACAAGAGGTTGATCATATGAAGCGTTGCATAAGTTATGCCAGTAAATCAAGCATGAGCTAATTAACCAAGTATGTGGGCTTGGTTTTAATTGCACCAATAGCTACCCCTCAAGCCTAACATGATTGGTCTTCATTCCCCCTTGATTTTCTTGCAAACCAATCATGAATTTGAACCTGTTCAACTTTGTTCCATCCAATGACTTTGTGAGTATATCTGCACATTGTAAATGAGTTGATACATAGGATAGTTGAATATCCTTGCTAAGTAATTGCTCCCTTACATAATGATAGTGCACTTCAATGTGCTTAGTCCTTGCACGATATATAGGATTAGCAGCCAAATGAAGTGAGCTAGTGTTGTCTCCAAAGATTATTGGATTGTAAGAGTGTATCTCCAAATCTGCATATAGTTGCTTAAGCCACAAAGCTTCTTGTGCTGCATTTGCCAAACCTCTATATTCTACTTCTATGGAAGATAAGGCCACAGTTAGTTGCTTCTTAGATGACCATGATATAAGCTTTGAACTTGCAAAGGATAGGTACCCTAAAGTGCTCCTCCTATCAGCCTTGGAGCCAACCCAATCTGCATCAGAATACATCTTTATATCTATGTCAGAAGTGAAGGGATAGAACAACCCTTCATTCATTGTATCCTTTAGATACTTAAGCACCCTTTTTGCATCTTCCATATGAGGCTTCCTTGGTGCATGCATAAACTGATTCAATGTACTTACTCCATAAGCAATGTCTACTCTTTTTAGAGTATCATAATTGAGACTTCCCACAAGTTGTTGATAACCTGTAACATCATCAAGTAGTTCACCTTCATGAGAACTCAATGTATGGTTGAGTTCCATAGGAGTACATGCACCTTTAGTGTTCTCCATCTTGAACTTTACCATTATATCATGTATATACTTCCTTTGAGTAATAAATATACCAGAATCTGTGTACACAAGCTCTAAGACAAGAAAGTAGGTTAATAAACCAAGATCACTGATTTTAAATTCTTCCATTAGTTGAGCCTTGCCATGCTTGATGTCATTAGCATCATCTCCTATAATGATGATGTCGTCTGTTGGAGATAGACGTCTGCGGAAGCACGCGAACAGCACAAGGAAGAAGAAGAAGCTTGGAGCACAACACACAAGACTGAATGTATTACTAGAGAATGTACAAAGATAAGTAGCCCATTAGGGCAATAGGCGTATATACAAGCCGGGGGAAAAAAACCTCCTAAAGAGGGAAAAAAGTGCCACGGCGGTCCTAGAGTGTTCACACACATCACTACCTAAATATATCAACAAATCCCCCCTAGGAGTGATGCGGTGAACAAGGAGCTGGCACTCATGTATAAGGAAGTGCCAAGCTATGTGGAAATCACTCCACAAAAGGAAGTAAGCCCAAAGCTTTGCGGAAAGCTTCAAACTTCTCCCTAGGCAGAGCCTTCGTGAAAAGGTCTGCAATGTTCTCCTGCGTGGGCACATATGCCAAGATGATCTCCCCAGCAGAGAACCTCTCCCTGACATAGTGATAATGCACCTCAATGTGCTTAGTGCGAGCATGGAACACAGGGTTCCTCGCAACTGCCAATGCGCTCTGACTGTCAGTGAAGATGGTGGTGGCAGAAGACTGGCCAACGCCCAAATCAGCCATAAGGCGTCTGAGCCACACACACTCAACAGTCGCTGTGAAAGCTGCCCTATACTCAGCCTCACAACTAGAAGTGGCCACAGTAGGCTGCTTCTTGCTCAACCAACATGAGCTACCAAGCATGAAGCAAAAACCACTGGTGGACACACGAGTGTCATAGCAACCAGCCCAATCTGAGTCAGAAAAAGCATGCAAATCTGGCGGTAGTGATCCCCCCTTGGGATAAAACAACCCAAGTAGCCGAGTACCACTCAACTAGCGAAAGATGCGCTTAACCGCTTTCCAATGCGTGACTCCTGGGCAATGCATAAACCTGCTCATCTGTGAGACAACAAACTGAATATCTGGCCGAGTAATGCATAAGTAAATCAAGCATCCAACATTCTGCTGATAGAGAACAGCATCAAATGCATCTCCAGCATCATGAAGACTCAATCGTAAACCTGTCTCCATAGGAGTGGCAATAGGCATACAGTCTTCAAGGCCAAAACGCTGCAATAATGTGTCAATATATTTCGTTTGACACAAAGCCATTCCACCATCAACGTGCATAAACTGAATGCCCAAATAGTGATGCAAATGCCCCAAATCAGACATCTCAAATGAGGCATGCAAATCAGCCTTAAAATCAGCAATATGTGTCTCAATAGGACCAGTGAGCAGCATGACATCAACATAGACAACAATGATCAGAAGCACATCATTAGCACGCTTAACATATAAGGTGCTTTCAGTTGGACTATTCTCAAAACCATGTGCAATCAGATAGGCATGTATCTTCTCATACCAAGCACGTGGTGCTTGCTTTAAACCATATAATGCCTTCTTTAACCTGCAAACCTGGTTTTCATGCCCTTTCTGCACAAAGCCACGGGCCTGAAAAACATACACTTCTTCATGCAAGTCACCATTCAGAAATGTTGTTTTAATGTCCAACTGATGTACATTCCAACCATGATGGGCTGCAAGTGCACAAATTCTGCGAACAGTAGTCATACGGCATGTAGGTGCAAAGGTCTCATCAAAATCAATGCCTCTTTCCTGTGCATAACCCTTTGCAACAAGCCTAGCCTTATACCTGTCAACTGTACCATCAGGTTTACGCTTCAGCTTGTATACCCACTTAGTGCCAATGGCCTTCTTGCCAGGAGGCAAGTCACATAAAGACCATGTACCATTCTTCATTATAGCATCATATTCAGATTGCATAGCAGCCATCCAATTTTATGAATTTTGTGCTTCATCAAAAGAAACAGGCTCATTCTCATCACAGAGACTAGATGCAGCCATAGCATAGCAATCTGATGCAAAGGAGGCACTATGAGAGCCTGAACGAGTACGATATGACAAAGGTGCATCTAATTTGCTGTCATGCAAAGTCTGCACCAGCCATTTTGGCATAGTTTTTGCCTGCTCAATATCAGCTCTCTCATCAACAAGTGCATCATGTAAATCAGCATCAGAAATGGAATGATCTGCATCATCATATGAAACCTGCAAAGGCTGAGAAGTTGCCTCATTAGGACCAGCACTAGCCTGTCCACCTGTAAAAAGAGGCATCAAAGTATCATACATGTCTTTGGAGCTAACAGATGTCTCCTTAGTACATGAAAGCAATGGCTGAATAGCATCTTCCACAAAGACAACATCACAGCTAACCAGAATGCGTTTAGTATGTGGATGATACAGACGATAGCCTTTACTTTCAGAACTGTACCCAACAAAAATACATTTTACTGCCTTATCATCCAATTTTCTGCGATGTTGTTCAGGCACTAATGCATATGCCAAACAACCAAAAACACGCAGATGAGCAACAGATGGCTTGCGGTCATGCCAAGCCTCATATGGAGTGATAGACTGCAACGCTTTAGTGGGACACCTGTTCAGTACATATGCTGCACACATGACAGCCTCAAGCCAGAAACTATGTGGTAAAGCCTGACTTTTGACCATGCACCTCGCCATCTCCATGAGTGACCTGTTCTTTCGTTCAGCAACTCCATTCTGTTGAGGTGTATACGACACTGTACACTGGTGTTTTATCCCACGTTCAGCCAGAAATGCATTAAAATCTGAAGACATATATTCCCCCCCTCGATCAAAACAGAGGGTGCCCATTTTACATGCTGACAGATTTCAGCTAAAACCAAAAACTGTTTGAAGCACATGAACACTTCGGACTTTGCTTTGAGTGGATATACCCATGCATGCCTGGAAAAATCATCAATGAAAGTCACGAAGTAAAGGTAATTTCCAAAAGAGGGTGTCTGCATAGGACCACAGACATCACTATGTACAAGCTGCAATTTCTGCGTAGCCCGAAGTGAACCATCTTTTGGAAAGGAAGAACGCTGCATTTTGCCCAAAATACAGCCTTCACAAACATGTTTTCCAGGTGCCTCAAGTTTGGGCAAAGAGGACACCATTTCAGATTTCTACAGGCGTAACAAACTAGCAAAATTCAGATGACCAAAGCGTGCATGCCAAAGCTTTGCATCTGACATAGCCTGAGAATCATGAACTGCACATGCCGAATCATTCACAGATCTTTCATAGTCTATGAGCTTATACAGCCCACGACATAAAATGCCAGAAGCAATAATCACATCGCCATTTGAGAGATCATGAACTGTACACCTGTCATCAATGAATTTCACAACCAAGCCAATCTTGGCTAATGCAGAAACTGATAACAGGTTCTTTTTGATCCCTGGCACAAATAAAGCATCTGACAAAGTGAAAGAACTACCATCAGCAGTAGTCAGAATGATCTTACCAACTCCCATAACAGGATAAGAGGAGTTATTGGCGCATGTGACAGTATTCCCTGTAGGGGCAGGCTCGAGTGAAGAGAAGAAACTACGCTGCGAGGTAATATGTTTGGTCGCCCCACTGTCAAAGTACCAAACATCTGAGTCTACTGCAGACATGCACTGATCATGTGAAGATGGGTCAAAACTGCAGACAGTAGTAAATGCCCATTCTTCTTCTTGCACAAGATTTGCAGACTCTGTTTTTGGTGTAGAGGCCTCTGCAACAACCATTCCAGCCTCTTTCTTCTTTGCCTCTTTAGCAGCCAGTTTTGGACAGTTCTTTATAATATGATCATTTCCTTTACAGTACTTGTAGAACAATTTCTGCTTTTCTGATTTCTTCTCATCTTTATCCTGGTTCTTCGATTGTGCAGCATTTGCATATTTCTGCTTACTAGTAGAAGAGCTCCATTTTCCTTTGCCCTTCTGACTAGCCAGGAAAGCTTGATCTGCAACACGCATAATGGACCTGTTCTGCCTAGACTGATCTTCCTGCAATAGAACAGAGACTAATTCCTCAAATGACAAGGCATTCGGATTGCCTTTCATCATCAACCGAAGAGTAGAGGCAAAACTCTGATATGAATCAGGAAGACCATTCAGAACGGTCTGCACAAGTGAGCTATCTGGTATAACCTCATCAGCAGAAATCAATTGTTCCTTCAGGTCTTTGATCTTTGTAAGAAAACTGTCCATAGAATCACCTTCATTTCGGAGGTAAGCAACACGAGCCTCATTCCTAGCCTGGTACAAAGTGGTAAGTGTATCCCAAGCATCCTTTGTTGTTCTGCAAGAGCGAATGTGAGGAATAATGGCACGTTTGACAGACAAGGCTATCAATGCATGTACCTGGGCATCTCTGCCATCCCAACGAATCTGCTCTGCAGTAGGTGCAACAGAAACAGCAGCACGAACAGGAATCTGCAGAATATCATCTTCGACACCATCTTCATCAGCTCCAACACCTGTATTTGCAGTACCTGTCGTTACAGGTGTAACAGGACGTCTTTCAACACCCTGCACAATGTTCCACAATCCTTTTGCAACCAGTACATGTCGCATCATATAAGCCCATAATGGGTAGTTGGTACCATCCAACTTATCCTCAACAGCCAACATACGAAATACATCACTGCTTTCAGCCATGGCCAGTGACTAAAATACCTTGCTGTAGAAAAATTGACTGTATCTCAAAAAGTTGAACAGAACTGCCCAGACGAGTTCTACTAGACCTGTAGCAGACTTTGAGACGCTTAAACTGGCGAACAGAAACTGGTATATACCTTTGGCACAAAAGGACGAAATAGCCTGCACAAGCGCTACGATAGTGCGTTCGGAGGCCGAAACGAGCTCAGATCGCGATTTCGGCACAACAAATCAAAGCTATTTTGATCTCGAAAACACCCTGAGTATGCTCACCAAATTTCGTGCGAATCTGAGACTGCAAACGGAGGAGTGTCGACGGCGCCCTAGAAGAAGCGACGATCTGCTCTGATACCAATTGTTGGAGATAGACGTCTGCGGAAGCACGCGAACAACACAAGGAAGAAGAAGAAGCTTGGAGCACAACACACAAGATTGAATGTATTACTAGAGAATGTACAAAGATAAGTAGCCCATTAGGGCAATAGGCGTATATACAAGCCGGGGGAAAAAAACCTCCTAAAGAGGGAAAAAAGTGCCCCGGCGGTCCTAGAGTGTTCACACACATCACTACCTAAATATATCAACATCGTCTACATAAACACATAAGTAGATAGCTGCTGATTTGTTCTTCTTAACGCATAAAGAAGAATCTTCCTTGCTTGCCACAAAGCCTTGGTCCTGCAAATAAATAACAAGCCTATGGCTCCAAGCTCTAGGAGCTTGCTTGAGACCATAGAGTGCCTTCCTTAGCTTGCATACATAACCTGTTTTATCTTCATCTTCAAAACCTCGTGGTTGTTCCATATACACTTCTTCTGATATCCATCCATTTAAGAATGCATTCGTGACATCTAACTAATATAGGTTCCAATTTTTAGAAGCAACAACACTTACCAAAACCCTAATTGTTAGCATCTTTGCTATAGGTGAAAAAGTTTCTTCATAGTCCACTTCATGACTTTGGGCAAATCCCTTTGCCACCAACCTTGCCTTGTACCTATTTATAGAGCCATCTGAGTTATTTTTGATCAATTACCTTCATCCCTGGCTTCTTGGGCACTAGATCCCAAGTGTGATTTTCCTGAAGTGCTTCCACTTCTTCGTACATGGCTTCTCTCCATTCTTTCTTCTTCATAGCCTCTTCAAATGAAAAAGGCTCTTCTGTCATAGAGTCTTTAATGATATACACAAAATGCTTGGTGACTAAGGATGTATCATATCCATATCTTATGGGCTTTTTGCTTTCTCTTTGTGATCTCCTTAGTGCTTGATTTGAAGACTGTGGTATGTCTTCTAATTGCTTCAGTTTGATCTTGCCTCTTAACTTCCAAGCCTTGAAGTCAATTTGTTCTTCATCCTTTGAGTTGATATCTTCTGCTAGTTGTTGATCTTCTTGAGTGAGGGTTCAAAAATCATTTTCTAGATCATATGGTAACTTGACTTTCTTGCAATCATCTTCAAACCATGAATTATTTTCATCAAAAACTACATCCCTACTAACTATAAATGCTTTGTTAGTGGGATTGTAGAGCCTATACCCCTTTTGGTTCTAATCATACCTAATAAACATACATTTCTCAGCTTTATGGTCAAGCTTTCCTCTAATTTGTGAAGGGATGTGTGCATACACAATACACCCAAATATTTTACAATGATCCAATGAGGGTCTCCTACCATTCCACACTTCATAGGGTGTCATACCATCCAAGGATTTGGATGGGAACCTATTGACCAAGTACCTAGCTATGGAAACAACCTCTGCCCATAGATAATTAGGTAACTTCTTCTCATTCAACATAGACCTAGTAGCTTCAACAATTAACCTGTTCCTTCTCTTTGCCACTTCATTCAATTCAAGAGTGTATCTTGTTGTTACTTCCCTCTTTATGCCTCTGTCCTATAGAAATGAATCAAATTCATGTGAAAAGTACTCACCCCCTCCATTAGATCTGATCCTCTTCAAGCTCCTTCCTATTTGGTTTTCAACTAGTGCCAAGTACTTTTTGAAACATGTAAATACCTCATCCTTATTCTTCATGAAATAAAGGATTGTCCATCTATTGTAATCATCAATGAATGAAACATAGTACCTTAAACCTGAGATTGATGGATCTTTGTTAGGACCCCACACATCAATGTGTACAAGATCCAAATAGTCTTCATGAATGTATCCCTTCCTGTTGAATGGTTGCCTGTGAGCTTTGCCAAATTGGCATGCTCCATATTTTTATATCATATGTTGCTTGGTCACATTGGGAATGCCAAGCACACTTTGATCCCAGCATATTTGCTTCAGAGTTCTTTCTCCTATGTGTCCTAGCCTTTTGTGCCATATTTCTAACTCAGGTAAGGTTTGATCTCTATAATTGAGTAGTGCTATGTTCTTTGTGTCTTCAATCTCAAATGTTAACAATCTACCAGACTTCTCACCTTTAGCAATCCACTTGAAGCCTTGTTAGGGGTCTTCCACATATGCTCCATGCTTAGTGAATCTAACCTGTAAACCTTTTTCAACAATCTGCCCAACAATAATTAGGCTTTTGGTTATAGTTGGCACATACAGAACTTTACTCAAAAGGTTCATTCTACCGTCAGATGTTTTGACATTTCCAATTTGCTTGACTAAGTGTTTAGTATCATCACCTATTTGTACTTCATGCTTCCCTTTGGGTTCTTCAAGATCAGATAATAGAGCTACATTTCTTGCCACATGATTGGAACAACCTGATTCAATATAGAAAAGATGCTCATCATCTTTACCTTGCTTAGATGTCATTTTCATGATGAGTAATGAGTCTTCTTGGTCTTGAGTATAGTTATTGTAGTCTCTTCTTCCTCTGAAGCCTCCTTGATAATTGTTGTTGTTGTAGCCTTGATTGTAGTTATGGTTGTAGTTGCCTCCACCATTGTTGTACTTACCTCTTGATTGCCCATAGCTACCTCTATGGAAGCCTCTTCCCCTTTGATTCCTTGTATTCTTGAAGCATTCTTCTGTTGTGTGGTTGTTAAGACCGCAAATGTTGCAAGGTGAATTTTTGTAGGGTCTCCCCTTGCCTTGCTTTCCTCCTCTACCCCTTCATGTAGCACTTCTTCCTCTTCCTGAATAATTAGCTTGAGAGGTACTAGCCTCTTCTTAATTCTTCTTGCTTTTACCTTTATCTTTCACTTTATTCTTATCTATGTAAAGGGAAGAAGATTGACTACCTCTAGAGTTGTCACCATTCTTATTGAGCTTTGTCTCATGGGTGAAGAGTTGCCCCATCAAAGTGTTGAGGTTAGGTAGTTGCATATCCATGTAGAGGTCCATTGTTGTGGTGAAGGACTCCCACTTATCATCAGCCTTGATTCCATTAATGATCTGCCTCACTATGTGTTCTTCTTCTATCTCCTCTCCAATGCTTGCAAGCTGGTCAGCCACATCTTTAATCTTGGTTACATAATCAGCCACTCCTTGCTTTGGTTGCTTCTTTAGAGTTTTAAATTCCACCCATAACTGATTCTTTCTAGCTCTTGTATTTGAGGAGAATTATGTTGAGACTACTTCCCAAGTCTTTTGGGAGATCTTGCAATTCCTAATATGTGGTAACAAGAAATCACAGATTGATTTTAGTAGATATGACCTCGCAAGAGCATCCTTTGCACACCATGTGGTCAACCTTTCTTGGTCTTTCCTTGTAGGTTGATGCTTGCTCTTCAATATTGGTGTCTCTTCATCTCCGGAGATGTATCCATATAGACTTCTCCCTTGAAGGTAGGCTTGTATCCTAAGTGACCATTTTGAGTAGTTGTTCCTATCCAATTTGTCAATGAAGGATGGAAATCCATCTCCCATCTTGATTCTTGTTGCTCTGATACCATTATTGAAAGAGATGGTGGATGGTCACAAGAGATGAAGTGGTGTTGCTAGATCTTGCTTCACATCTGCTAAGAATGATGGCTTGAGACTGAAGTGGGCCTCTTTACCTAGCTAATGAACCTAAATAGTCATATGTGTTGCTTGGAAGATGATCCACTAATCAATGGATAAAAATAGATAGGTAGGAGTTGATCAAAGAGTAGAAAACTTTCTATTTTTGTTCCTACACTTGTTCAATGTTTTGAATATTTCTCTGAGCACAGCAGCAATTGGCTTAATTCCTTTTGGGAATCTCTAATTAACGTATTAATCTATCAATCATGAGTTATTTCATAAAAAATGATAGATTACACACAGAGAAAGATGTTTAGCAAATCACAACATCAGCCCCACATTTACGGGCTGCAACAGTCAATAAACCAGTGAGCAAAGATATGTTAATATCTCACGATTTCCAGAAGCAAGGATAATGAAATTTTGTACATGTATAATAGACAAGATGCGGAATCTACCATGCTTTAAATCATGGCAAATGATCAACTAAGCACTGAGAAGAAGCTCTGAGACTATCACTGTTCTGATGGAGTTATAACAGAGAAGTGAAATGAGAATGTAATGATCATATATGTATTAAATCACATACAAATATAATGTGATTGGCAATCGTAAATTGATCAATGTGTGAGATGTGCATGAGCTATGAGATAAGCTCTCAGGTGAGAATGAATGTCCTTCAAAATGATCTCATAGGCTGGAGATGCATGTGGGTCTTTTTGATCCCCTTTTCATAGTTATACTTGGAGCCAAAGTTTGAATTCAAATTCAAATATCTACCTAAAAGGTGAATCCTAAAGTATAGGATAAATTCCCTTATCACTCAACAACCAAATGATTCGCGATTTTAGAGCTTCTTAAATCCACGTGCATGTGAACCACTTTTATAAAGATAAATGTGAAGGATTTTTACAAGAGGTTGATCATATGAAGCCTTGCATAAGTTATGCCAATAAATCAAGCATGAGCTAATTAACCAAGTATGTGGGCTTGGTTTTAATTGCACCAACAATAGATACACACACAAACACATAGACACACATGTACATACACACATGTTTTAGGGTTAGGGTTTTAGGGATAGGGTTTTAGAGCATACACACATATAAAGACATATACACACACATAAACACTCACATGCATACGTACACATGTATACATACACACATGCATATGCATACATACATACACACATGTATAAACACTCATGGATACACATGTATACATACACCCATGCATATGCATACATACATACACACATGCATACACACAAATATACATACACACACATATCCGTACACACACATACACACATATGAACACACATACACTCACATGCATACATATACACACATAAGAGACACACATATACACACACATAGATACACACATAGACACACATATATACACACATACACACATACACATACACACACATGTTAAAGAAAACATCTTTAATATGGTTGCTACAACCATTATCTATCTACCATGTAAAATATGAATTGAGTCTTTGAATTGAACCATACATCATATGAAATTTCTCATTTTTTGAATTTGTTGAAGCACTAACATAATTACCCTTGTTCCTTTCGTATCCTTGATTGCCTCCTCCTTTGTGTTGAGAATATGAGAGTGCATCTCCCTTTTGTATCTTGGAGTCACTCTATTTCTATTCCATTTCCATTTTATATTATATCCTTTGTATTTGGTTACCTTGCCATTTGCTTCTACCACTGTATTCATTCTCCTTTGAGGGGAATTATCCTACATGAGATATACTTTGGAGAGCCCCTCCCAGATCTATATAAGGAGGGCCTCTCCCCCCATTTGTACTTGGTTAGAAGCTTAAGGAGCCTACTCCATGCCTTTGAAAAGCTCATTTCTAATCCATGTGAGTTTATCCATTTCTTGGTCTACTCACTTTGAGTCTCTCACACTCTTTCTTTTGTGAGTACACTCTTCTTTACATTTTGCTTCTACACATGTACTCTCTACATGGTATCAGAGTGCTAGGTGGATGTCTTGGTGGTTCATTTGGCAGTGATTTTTGTGGTGGTGGTGCTTGAGTTTGGTGGTGTGGGTCTCCACCCATTTGGAGAAGCTTTTTGCCATCAGTTTGCACTCTTTGGAGTTACATTCTGCCCATTTGCTCACCCTCCCACCTTCTTCTTCATTTGTGTGGCAGCCAAGTATTGTTTTCTGGAGGTGCTTTTGGAGATCATTCTTGTTCTCTACACTAATATGTCAATAGTTCAAGATTGAACATGTGATTGTGTGCCCACATATGCCTGTTGATGGAGACCTACTCCCTTTGAGAGAGAAAGAGAAATATCAAGGTTCTCTTGTACACAGAGTGCTCTGCATCCTTCATGTAATCTATTTACCTATGTTGAGTGACCCTCTTGTGAGCAGAGAGCCTTCCTCGGAACCATCTACTTGCACCAATCTCATATCAAGCGGTTTGTGTAATAGTTGCCTTCTGTTGCTATGCCTAGTTCTATGTGCTATTCGATCAGGTGATACTTGCACCATCTTTGTTAAATACAGAGAGAGAGAATAGATCACCATCTCTCTCAACTCGAGAGTTGCCTCCTTTGGATTTCTTCTCAGTGCTTCCATGCTTCAGCACAGTGTAAATTGGATTCTCACATGAGGGAGAACACGAACTTCTTCCCAAAAGTCCCCCCATAGCAAAATCTCATTGAGCATAGATCATCAGTGACTTGTAGAGATTAAAATCAATGTTTTGACCACTTCGGAATATCCATTTTCTACAGCATCCATCAGCAATTGCCTTCAAAACAAGAGGATATTTCATCTATGAAGAATTCACACAATTTCCTTATTGTGCGAGGGCCACACTTAAGCTGGTAACAAAAATTTTGTATGAGGTAGGAGAGAGACATTAAAGGGAATGAGATATGCACAGAAAGCCAACTTGGAAATCGTAGTTCCTTTCCGCTAAGAGGCTCTTTTTTAATCTCTCTACTTTCTAAAGACACATTAACACTTCTTACCATCAAAGTATATCTAGAGTTCCAATGTAAATCCCATTTTGGAGCATTTCAATTGGCAATCTTTGCTCTCTATCGTCCTTGTCACTCATGAATTTATCTTGTCTTGAAGGGCATTTTTGATATTCAAATGATCATAAAGGTTACAGGTGCTTCAACCTAAACATAAAGGAATTGAGAATATTAAGGGATGCAGCATTTGGTGAGCTACTCCTTTCATATAAGAATTATTATTGTATGCAAGAATATGAAGAGGAAAAGCATAGACATGATGAAGAACAAATCTACTTAGAGCTAAGTGGCCCAAGGAGTTCCATGAATGAAGATAGCTCAAGCATGACCTCACCATAGAGGGGGATATCTTCATCAAGCTATTATGCATAATCAATCAACAAAGGCAAAACAACATTGCTAGAGTCGGATGAAGAAGGTGTTGATATATTTAGGAAGTGATGGGTCTAAACACACTAGGACCGTCGGGACACTTTTTTCCCTCTTTAGGAGGTTTGTTTCCCCCAGCTTGTATGTATGGCTATTACCCTAACGGGCCATATATCTTTGTACATTCTAGTGGTAATGAATTTAGTATTATGTGTTGTGCTCTAAGCTTCTTCTTCTTCCTTGAGCTGTTTGCATGCTTTCGCAGACCTCAAACTTCAACAATTGGTATCAGAGCAAGTCGCCGCTTCATCTAGGGCATCATCAAAACCTCTTCAGTCACACTCTCAGAATCGCATGAAATTTGGTGAGCATACTTAGGGTGATTAGGAGATCAAAATGACTTCACTTAGTATAAAGTAAAGATTATCTACTAAGTGCAATCAAATGGAAGGCCTATATATTTCATTAAACTCATCCCAATCATCATCATCATCCATATTAGCAATATTCTTTGAGGTTCCATTTACTCGTTTCCACTACCTAATCCGAATCAACATATATTTAATCTTCTTGTTTGATATAGCAAAGTTTATGCCATCAAATTTCCTGATCTTAAAATGCTCTTTGCCCTACAAGTTATAGCATTCATAGTGAATAACTAACTCCACTACATACAACCGCTTAATCGAGAGCAGCCAAATAGGATTATCTAGTAACTATAAACAAATAGTGTACATCTCCTATGGTGAGGTTGGGTAAGTTTTGCACATGCATCATCAAAGTGACCTTGACATATAGCTGTGTCCAAGTTATGAAAACCTCGATCACATAATACCAAAAACCTTTTTCCATGAAATACGCTGATACTAGTGAAGTGGTGTGATGGTGTTGCACCATGGTAGATCCCTCTTTAAGATAACTTCAAGACAATGCTCTCATAGTAGAAAGTTGAGCTCTAGATGACATACATGATACTCTACATAGACCTGCAAACTATGCAGAGACAACATAGTGCATGGAGATCCTATGTGCCTTGTGGCACACTATTTGGGGCCCTTCTGATATCCATTGGTGAGAGAATGATGAGCATATTCTTGTATACTACATCCATGTCATCTTCATAAAATTTCATGTTCAAAAGTCTTTTATATATAGAGATGTGTGCATTGGAGTTTGTGTCTCTTCACCTACCCTTGCATCTTCTCTCACCTCTTGACCTTTCACTTCATGTCCTTTGTGCTTCCATTTCCTTGGGTGACTTTTGGTGCTCCAAATCACTCCAAGGTTGTGCCTTTTTTTTTAGTACTTGACCTCTTCAATTATATTTTGGCTTTTGTCAAAGCGATAAATAAGTTTTCACCATTACTTCAACACTGTCCTTGAAAGTTTATGAGTGTGGACTCTATATTTTCAGGGCATAACTTCCATTTGAGCTTATAAAAGATACATAAATGATGAAGAGGTAAACAATGAGAGGAGAGTATGTGTCAATCCTCACAATGGGAGTTTGCACAAGTTCCATAACTTTCAACACTCCCCCTTAAGCTACAATTGGGAGTCCATGCCACTCTCCAAATCTTGTCCTCTTCATATTTTGCTTCTATTTGCCTTGTATCTGATTCTTTGATAGGTTGGTCATCTCCCTTCTTTCCTTCCAAGATTCTTTCACTTCTTTCGAGCTTCATCTTTGCTTATTTGTCTCTTGCCAAGAGCTCTTCGTGAATCCCTATCATAAACCATGCTTCATACAAACATATAAAATGAAATGAGATCACCTTGGTTGTACATATATTTCTTGCTTCACTCTCTTCCTCTTTTTTTCCCTCTCTTTTCAAATCTCTCTCTCTTTGTATACCTTCATAGCTTCATGTCCTCTAAGATTTTGTGGCTTTTTTTTAACTCTCCTTTGTCGTTGGATCATATTCAACTTTTTATATGGCTACAATTTGCTCTCCTTTGGTATCGTGATGGTTGTCATGCTTTCTTCCAACATTTCTTCATCACTTTTTTTGTGTATCACTGCTACTCTTTTCCTTCTAAAAAATCCTTCCATAGAGGTGGCTCCTCATGTTGCTTTGAAGTTTTATGGTTGCTCTTACTCTTCCTTTGAGCACACCTACTTCCCCTCCAAATTGAAATTTCGTTTGGCTCTAGTTTGTCTTCTTTGGACTCTTCTTGGATCTTCCAATCCTTGCAAGCTAACTCCCCCTTGCTTCATGATCATTTCCTCATTCTTCATGGTTGATTATATACCTGCAAAATCAATAATGGGTTGATCATACATGAACTATTTTATGAGTTCCTCTTCATGTGAATCATTTCCAGCTTCCACATCTTCCAAGCTTTCTTCATCACCTACAAGAAAAGACAAGAAATCCACAATAATTGAGAGCTCATGCACATGCTCTCTACATGCTTCATTGAGGTTCACAATGGGAGACTTCTTCCTTGAGCTCCTCGTTTCCTTTTTTGCTTTTTGTCCCTTTTTTTTTATAAGAATTTAATTTCAATGGTTGAAATCCTCCTAAGACCTTAGCACATTAACATTGTGGTCTTGGAACCACTCTGAATATCAACAATGATGCTTCTTGCACCTAACAGGGCTTGCCATTCCTCTTGGAGGTGGTCTTATGTGCCTTTACATGTGCTTGCCACTTTCATTGGTGGTATTAATAGCCTTAATCTTTCATTAGACCTTAACTTGGTCCTTGGTGCTTCTTACACATGCCCTTTCTGTACAAAGCCACATGGCTGAAAAACATACACTTCTTCATGCAAGTCACCATTCAGAAATGCAGTTTTAATGTACAACTAATGTACATTCCAACCATGATGGGCTACGAGTGCACAGATGCTATGAACAGTAGTCATTCCACATGTAGGAGCAAAGGTTTCATCAAAATCAATGCGTCTTTCATGTGCATAACCCTTTGCAACAAGCCTAGCCTTATACCTGTCAACTGTTCCATCACGTTTATGCTTCATCTTGTATACCCACATAGTGCTAATGGCCTTCTTGCTAGGAGGCAAGTCACATAAAGACCAGGTACCATTTTTCATGATAGCATCATATTCAGATTGCATTGCAACTATCCAATTTTCAAAATTTTGTGCTTCATCAAACGAAACACATTCATGCTCATCACAAAGACTAGAGGCAACCATAGCATAGCAATCTGATGCAAAAGATGCACTATGAGAGGTTGAACAAGTACGGTATGCCAGAGGTGCATCTAATTTGTTGTCACACAAAGTTTGCACCATCCATTTTGGCATAGTTTTTGCCTACTCAATATCAACTCTCTCATCAACAAGTGCATCATGTAAATCTGCATCCGAAATGGAATGATCTGCATCATCACATGAAACCTGCAAAGGCTGAAAACTTGCCTCATTAGGACCAACACTAGACTATCCACTTGTAAAAAGAGGCAGAAAAGTATCATACATGTCTTTGGAGCTAACAGATATCTCCTTCATACATGAAAGTAAGGGCTGAATAGCATCTTCCACAAAAAAAACATCACGACTAACCAGAATGCATTTAGTCTTTGGATAATACAAACGATAGCCTTTGCTTTCAAAACTGTATCCAACAAAAATACATTTTACTACTTTATCATCCAATTTTCTACGATGTTGTTTAGGAACTACTGCATATGCCAAACAACAAAAAACATGCAGATGAGCAACACATGGATTGCGACCATGTCAAGCCTCATATGGAGTGATAGACTACAACACTTTAATGGGACACCTATTAAGTACATATGCTACACGCATAACAACCTCAAGCCAGAAACTATGTGGTAAGCCTGACTCTTGACCATACACCTCACCATCTCCATGAGTGACTTGTTCTTCCGTTTAGAAACTCCATTATGTTGAGGTGTATATGGCACTGCACACTGATTTTTATCCCACATTCAGCCAGAAATGCATTAAAGTCAGAAGACATATATACCCCCTCCCCGATCAGAATGGAGGTTGCCCATTTTACATGCTGATAGATTTCAACCAAAACCAGAAACTATTTAAAGCACATAAACACTTCAAACTTTGCTTTCAATGGATATACCCATGCATGCTTGGAAAAATCATCATTGAAAGTCACAATGTAAAGATAGTTTCCAAAAGAGGGTGTCTACATAGGACCACATACATCATTGTTAACAAGGTGCAATTTCTGTGTAGCTCAAACAAAACCATCTTTTAAGAATGAGGAATGCTGCATTTTGCCCAAAATACAGCCTTCACATACATGTCTACCAGGTGCCTCAAGTTTGGGCAAAGAGGACAACATTTCAGATTTCTGCAGGTGTAGCAAACTAGCAATTCAGATGACCAAAGTGTGCATGCCAAAGCTTTGCATCTGACAAGCCTGATAATCATGTACTGCACATGGTGAATCATTCACACATAATCTATGAGCTTATACAAATCATGAACTATACACATTTCATCAACAAATTTCACAACCAAGCCAATCTTGGCTAAAGCCGAAATTGATAACAGATTCTTCTTGATCCCTTGCACAAGTAAAGTATCTGACAAAGTGAAACAACTACCATCAGTAGTAGTCATAATGATCTTACCAACTCCCATAATAGGATAAGAGGAGTTTCTACGCATGTAACAATATTCCCTGTAGGAGCAGGCTCGAGTGAGAGAAGAAACTACATTGCGAGGTAATATGTTTGGTCGTCCCACTATCAAAGTACCAAACATCTGAGTCTACTGCAGGCATGCATTGCTCATGAGAAGATGGGTCAAAACTGCAAATAGTAGTAAAATCCCATTCTTCATCTTGCACAAGATTGGCAAACTCTATTTTCAATGTAGAGGCCTTTGCAACAATCATTATTTCACTTTACAGTATTTGCAAAACAATTTTTGCTTTTCTGATTTCTCTCATATTTGTCTTCCTTCTTCGATTGTGCAAAATTAGTAGATTTTTGCTTACTAGTACAAGAGATCCATTTTCCTTTGCCCTTCTGACTAGCCAGGAAAGCTTGATCTGCAACACTCATAATAGACCTATTCTACGTAGACTAATCATCCTACAAGAGAATAGAAACTAACTCTTCAAATGTTAAGGCATTTGGATTGCCTTTCATCATCAAAGGAAGAGTAGAAGCAAAATTTTGATATGAGTTGAGAAGACCATTTAGAACAGTATACAACACGAATAGGAATCTGTAGAATATCACCATCTTTGACACCAACTGCATCAGCTTCAGTACTTGTATTTGCAGGTGTAATAGGACGCCTTTCAACATCCTACATAATATTCCATAATCCTTTTGCAACCAATACATGTCGCATCATATAAGCCCACAATGGGTAGTTAGTACCATCCAACTTATCCTCAACAATCAACATTCGAAATACATCACTACTTTCAGCCATGGCCACTGACTAAGATACCCAAAAGTTGAACATAACTACCTTGATGGGTTTTGCTAGACCTATAGCAGACTTTGAGACAATTATACTAGCGAACCAAAACTTGTATATATCTTTGGCACAAAAAGGTAAAATAGTCTGCACAAGCACTGTTATAGTGCACTCGAAGGCCGAAACAAGCTCAGATCATGATTTCAGCACCATACAACAAAGCTGTTTTGATCTCCTAATCACCTTGAGTATGCTCACCAAATTTCATGTGATTCTGAGACTGTGACTGGAGGGGTGTCGATGATGCCCTAGATGAAGCAGCGACCTGCTCTGATACGAATTGTTGGAGTTAGACGTCTACGAAAACACACAAACAGCACAAGGAATAGGAAGAAGCTTGGAGCACAACACATAATCTTGAATGTATTACCACTAGAATGTACAAAGATAAGTAACTCGTTAGGGCTATAGGCATATATGCAAGCCAAGGGAAAAAAACCTCTTAAAGGCATATATACAAGCTAAGGAAAGAGGGACAAAAGTGTCCCGATGGTCATAGAGTGTTCACACACATCACTACCTAATATATCAACAAAAACTATGCCAAAATGGCTTGTGGAGACTTTGAATGACAGCCAATTAGTGTTGATATATTTAGGTAGTGATCTGTGTGAAAACACTAGGACCGTCGGGGCACTTTTTTCCCTCTTTAGGAGGTTTTTTCCCCCGGCTTGTATATACACCTATTGCCCTAATGGGCTACTTATCTTTGTACATTCTAGTAATACATTTAGTATTGTGTTTTGTGCTCCAAGCTTCTTCTTCTTACTTGTGTTGTTTGCGTGCTTCCACAGATGTCTAACTCCAACAATTGGTATCAGAGCAGGTCATCGCTTCATCTAGGGCACCGTCGACACTCCTCCTGTTATAGTCTCAGAATCGCACGAATTTTGGTGAGCATAATCAGCGTGTTTTTGAGATCAAAACTGCTTCGCTTTGTGGTGCCAAAATTGCGATATGAGCTCGTTTTGGCCTCCGAACGCACTATCGCAGCACTTGTGTAGGCTATTTTGTCTTTTTGTGCCAAAGGTATATACCAATTTTTGTTTGCTAATATAAGCATCTCAAAGTCTACTACAAGTCTAGTGGAATTCATCTGGGCAGTTCTATTCAATGTTTTGAGATATAGTCAATTTTTTGCATCAAGGTATTTTAGTCACCGGCCATGGCTGAAAGCAGTGATGTATTCCGTATGTTGGCTGTTGAGGATAAGTTGGATGGTACCAACTACCCGTTATGGGCTTATATGATGCGACATGTTTTGGTTGCAAAAGGATTGTGGAACATTGTGTAGGGTGTCGAAAAACATCCTATCACACCTGCAACTGTTACAATTGTAGGTACTGAAGCTGATGCAGAAGGTGTCAAAGATGATGATATTCTGCATATTCCTCTTCGTGCTACAGTTTTTGTTGCACCTATTGTAGAGCAGATTCGCGAGGATGGCAGAGATGCCCAGGCACATGCATTGATAGCTTTTTCTATCAAACGTGCCATTATTCCTCACATTTGCTCTTGCAAAACAGCTAAGGATGCTTAGGATACACTTACCACATTCTAGCAAGCTAGGAATGAGGCTCGTGTTGCTTACCTCCGAAAACAGTTGGAGAGTGAGCACATGAATGAAGGTGATTCTATGGACAGTTTCCTAATGAAGATCAAAGACTTGAAGCAACGATTGATTTCTATTGACGAGGTTATACAATATAGCCCACTTGTGCAGACCGTTCTGAATGGTCTTCCTGATTCGTATCAAAGTTTTGCTTCTACTCTTCGGTTGATGATGAAAGGTAATCCAAATGCCTTATCATTTGAGGAGTTAGTCTTTGTTATGTTTCAGGAAGATCATTCCAGGCAGAATAGGTCCATTATGCGAGTTGCAGATCAAGCTTTCCTGGCTAGTCAGAAGGTTAAAGGAAAAGGGAGCTTTTCAACTAGTAAGCAGAAATCTGCTAATTCTGCATATTCGAAGAAGGAAGATAAGGATGAGAAGAAATCAGAAAAGCAGAAATTGT
Organism: Ceratopteris richardii; assembly: GCA_020310875.1. Taxonomy (NCBI): domain Eukaryota; kingdom Viridiplantae; phylum Streptophyta; class Polypodiopsida; order Polypodiales; family Pteridaceae; genus Ceratopteris; species Ceratopteris richardii. Next base: position 34,345,099 of record CM035422.1, read on the forward strand.
TTTGTAAGTATTGTAAAGGGAATGATCATATCATAAAGAACTGTCCAAAACTGGCTGCTAAAGAGGCAAAGAAGAAAGAGGCTGGAATGGTTGTTGTAGAGGCCTCTACACCAAAAACAGAGTCTGCTAATCTTGTGCAGGAAGAAGAATGGGTGTTTACTACTGTCTGTAGTTTTGACCCATCTTCTCATGAGCAGTGCATGTCTGCAGTAGACTCAGATGTTTGGTATTTTGATAGTGGGGCGACCAAACATATTACCTTGCAGTGCAGTTTCTTCTCTTCACTCGAGCCTGCCCCTACAGGGAATACTGTTACATGCGCCAACAACTCCTCTTATCCTGTTATGGGAGTTGGTAAGATCATTTTGACTATTACTCATGGTAGTTCTTTCACTTTGTCAGATTCTTTATTTGTGCCAGGGATCAAGAAGAACCTGTTATTAGTTTCTGCATCAGCCAAGATTGGCTTGGTTGTGAAATTTGTTGATGATACGTGTACAATTCATGATCTATCAAATGGTGATGTGATTATTGCTTCTGGCATTTTATGTCCTGGGTTGTATAAGCTCATAGACTATGAAAGATCTGTAAATGATTTGGCATGTGCATATAATGATTCTCAGGCTATGTCAGATGCAAAGCTTTGGCATGCATGCTTTGGTCATCTGAATTTTGCTAGTTTGCTATGCCTACAAAAATCTGAAATGGTGTCCTCTTTGCCCAAACTTGAGAAACTTGGAAAACATGTTTGTGAAGGCTGTATTTTGGGCAAAATGCAGCATTCTTCCTTTCCAAAAGATGGTTCACTTCGGGCTACTCAGAAATTGCAGCTTGTACATAGTGATGTCTGTGGTCCTATGCAGACACCTTCTTTCGGGAATTATCTTTACTTTGTGACTTTCATCGATGATTTTTCTAGGCATGCATGGGTATATCCATTGAAGGCAAAGTCCAAAGTGTTCATGTGCTTCAAACAGTTCTTGGTTTTGGCTGAAAATCTGTCAGCATGTAAAATAGGCACCCTTCGTTCTGATCGAGGGGGGGAATATATGTCTTCTGATTTTTTATGCATTTTTGGCTGAACGTGGGATAAAACACCAGTGTACAATGTCATACACACCTCAATAGAATGGAGTTGCTGAACAAAAGAACAGGTCACTCATGGAGATGGCTAGGTGTATGGTCAAGAGTCAGGCTTTACCACATAGTTTCTAGCTTGAGGCTGTCATGTGTGCAGCATATGTACTGAACAGGTGTCCCACTAAAGCGCTGTAGTCTATCACTCCATATAAGGCTTGACATGACCGCAAGCCATCTGTTGCTCATCTACGTGTTTTTGGTTGTTTGGCATATGCATTAGTGCTTGAACAAAATCGCAAAAAATTGGATGATAAAGCAGTAAAATGTATTTTTGTTGGGTATAGTTCTGAAAGTAAAGGCTATCATTTGTATCATCCACAGACTAAACACATTCTAGTTAACGGTGATGCTGTTTTTGTGGAAGATGATATTCAACCATTGCTTTCATGTACTAAGGAGACATCTGTTAGCTCCAAAGACATGTATGATACTTTGCTGCCTCTTTTTACAAGTGGACAGTCTAGTGTTGGTCCTAATGAGGCAACTTCTCAGCCTTTGCAGGTTTCATGTGATGATGTAGATAATTCCATTTCTAATGCAGATATACATGATGCACTTATTGATGAGAGAGCTGATATTGAGCAGGCAAGAACTATGCCAAAATGGCTGGTGCAAACCCTACGTGACAACAAATTAGATGCACCTCTATCATATCATACTCGTTCAGGCTCTCATAGTGCCTCTTTTGCATCATATTGCTATGCTATGGCTACATCTAGTCTCTGTGATGAGAGTGAGCCTGTTTCGTTTGATGAAGCACAAAATTCAGAAAATTGGATGGCTTCTATGCAATCTGAATATGATTCTATAATGAAGAATGGTACTTCGTCTTTATGTGACTTGCCTCCTAGCAAGAAGGCCATTGGCACTAAGTGGGTATACAAGCTGAAGTGTAAACCGGATGGTACAGTTGACAGGTATAAGGCTAGGCTTGTTGCAAAGGGTTATGCACAGGAAAGAGGCATTGATTTTGATGAGACCTTTGCACCTACATGCCACATGACTACTGTTCAGAGCATCTGTGCACTTGCAGCTCATCATGGTTGGAAAGTACATCAGTTGGACATTAAAACAACATTTCTGAATGGTGACTTGCATGAAGAAGTGTATGTTTTTCAGCCCTGTGGCTTTGTGCAAAAAGGGCATGAAAACCAGGTGTGCAGGTTAAAGAAGGCATTATATGGTTTAAAGCAAGCACCACGTGCTTGGTATGAGAAGATACATGCCTATCTGATTGCACATGGTTTTGAGAATAGTCCAAGTGAAAGCACCCTATATGTTAAGTGTGCCAATGATGTGCTTCTGATCATTGTTGTCTATGTTGATGACATGCTGGTCACTGGTCCTATTGAGAAGCATATTGCTGATTTTAAGGCTGATTTGCATGCCTCATTTGAGATGTCTAATTTGGGGCATCTGCATCACTATTTGGGCATTCAATTTATGCAAGTTGATGGTGGAATGGCTTGTGTCAAACAAAATATATTGACACATTATTGCAGCATTTTAGCCTTGAAGATTGTAAGCCTATTGCCACTCCTATGGAGACAGGTTTACAATTGAGTCTTCATGATGCTGGAGATGCATTTGATGCTTTTCTCTATCAGTAGGCTGTTGGATTCTTGATTTATTTATGCATTACTCGGCCAGATATTCAGTTTGTTGTCTCACAGATGAGCAGGTTTATGCATTGCCCAGGAGTCAAGCATTGGCTGGTAGTTAAGCGCATCTTTCGCTATTTGAGTGGTACTCAGCTACTTGGGTTGTTTTATCCCAAGTGGGATCACTACCACCAGATTTGCATGCTTTTTCTAACTCTGATTGGGCTGGTTGCTATGACACTCGTGTGTCCACTAGTGACTTTTGCTTCATGCTTAGTAGCTCATGTATATCTTGGTTGAGCAAGAAGCAGCCTATTATGGTCACTTCCAATTGTGAGGCTGAGTATAGGACAGCTTTCATAGTGACTGTTGAGTGTGTGTGGCTCAGATGCCTTATGGCTGATTTTGGTGTTGGTCAGACTTCTACCACCACCATCTTCACTGATAGTCAGAGCGCATTGGCAATTGTGAGGAACCCTGTGTGCTCGCACTAAGCACATTGAGGTGCATTATCACTATGTCAGGGAGAGGCTCTCTGCTGGGGAGATCAGCTTGGCATATGTGCCCACATAGGAGACATTGCAAACCTTTTCACGAAGGCTCTGTCTAGGGAGAAGTTTGAAGCTTTCTGTAAAGCTTTGGGCTTACTTCCTTTTGTGGAGTGATTTCCACATAGCTTGGCACTTCCTTATACATGAGTGCCAGCTCCTTGTTCACAGCATCACTCCCAGGGGGGATTTGTTGATATATTTAGGTAGTGATGTGTGTGAACACACTAGGACCGCCGGGGCACTTTTTTCCCTCTTTAGGAGGTTTTTTTCCCCCGCCTTGTATATACGCCTATTTCCCTGATGGGCTACTTATCTTTGTACATTCTCTAGTAATACATTCAGTATTGTGTGTTGTGCTCCAAGCTTCTTCTTCTTCCTTGTGTTGTTTGCGTGCTTCCACAGATGTATAACTCCAACAATTAGATGCACCTCTATCATGCCTATTTCGTATGATGAAGCACAAAATTCAAAACATTGGATGGTTGCTATGCAATCTGAATATGATGTTATAATGAAGAATGGTACTTGGTCTTTATGTGACTTGCCTCCTGGCAAGAAGGCCATTGGCACTAAGTGGGTATACAAGCTAAAGTGTAAGCCTGATGGAACAGTTGACAGGTATAAGGCTAGGCTTGTTGCAAAGGATTATACTCATGAAAGAGGCATTGATTTTGATCATACCTTTGCTCCTACATGCTGAATGAATATTCTCCATAGCATCTGTGAACTTGCAACTCATCATGGTTAGAATTTACATCAGTTGGACACTGAAACTGCATTTTTGAATGGTGACTTGCATGAAGATGTGTATGTTCTTCAGCCCCTTGGCTTTGTGCAGCAAGGGCATGAAAACCAAGTGTGTAGGTTGAAAAAGGCATTATATGGTTTGAAACAAGCACCACATTGCACATGGTTTAAAGAACAACCCAACTAAGAGCACCTTATATGTTAAGCATGCAAATGATGTGCTTTTGATCATTGTTGTGCATGTTGATGACATGCTACTCACTAGTCCTCATGAGAAGCATATTGTTGATTTTAAGGCTGATCTACATGCCTCATTCGGTGAATTTGCATCATTATTTGGGCATTCACCTTGTGCAAGTTGATGATGCAATAACTTTGTGTCAAACAAAATATATTGACACATCATTGCAGCATTTTGGCCTTGAAGACTGTAAACCTATTGCCACTCCTATGGAGACAGGTCTACGATTGAGTCTTCATGATGCTGAAGATGCATTTGATGTTGTTCTATATCAGCAAGCTATTAGATGCTTGATTTACTTATACATTACTCGATAAGATATTTAGTTTGCTATCTCACAAATGAGCAGGTTTATGCCTTGCCCAGGTGTGAAGCATTGGCAAGCCATTAAGCTCATCTTTCAATACTTGAATGGTACCCGACTACTTGGATTTTCTTATTCCAAGGGGGGATCACTACCACCAGATTTACATGCTTTTTCTGACTCTGATTGGGTTGGTTGCTATGACACTCGTGTATCCACTAGTGGTTTTTGCTTCATGCTTGGTAGCTCATGCATATATTGTTTGAGCAAGAAGCAGCATATTGTGGCCACCTCTAGTTGTGAGCTTGAATATAGGGCAACTTTCATAGCGACTGTTGAGTGTGTGTGGCTCAGATGCCTTATGGCTGATTTGGGTGTTGGTCAATCGTCTACCACCACCATCTTCCCTGACAAACAGAGCACATTGGTAGCTGCGAGGAACTCTATGCTGATGATCTCACTAAGCACATTGAGGTGCACTCTCATTATGTCAAGGAGAGGTTCCCTGCTAGGGAGATCAGCTTGGCATATGTGCCCACGCAAGAGAATATTGCAGAACTTTTCATGAAGGCTTTGCCTAGGGAGAAGTTTGAAGCTTTTCGCAAAGCTTTGGGCTTACTTCCTTTTGTGGATTGATTCCACATAGCTTGGCACTTCCTTATACATGAGAGCCAACTCCTTGTTCACCGCATCACTCTCAGGAGGGATTTGTTGATATATTTAGGTAGTGATGTATGTGAACACACTAGGACCATTGGGGCACATTTTTCCCTCTTTAAGAGGTTTTTCCTTGGCTTGTATATATGCCTATAATCCTAATGGGTCACTTATCTTTGTATATTCTAGTGGTAATACATTCAGTATTGTGTGTTGTGCTCCAAGCTTCTTCTTCTTCCTTGTGTTGTTCGCATGCTTCTATAGACCTCAAACTCCAACATTTTTGTTTAGGCAAAACATGACCTTTATGGAAAACTTTAGTGCCTTCATGGTTTTTTCCTAGACCTTTAAGGTAAACGCTTAGTTATTAGGCTTAAGCATTTTCTTTAGCTTGTTTATCTTTAGGATAAACTAATGCTTATAAGGTAAATGGTAAAATTTAGCATCTTGCCCAAAGTAAATGTGCTAAATAAATTTGTTACGCATAAGCATAAGAGCTTAATCCTATCAAAATTTAATGGTAAACTTTAGCATTAAATGTTTTCTTTATCACTAATACCTTAACATTTTCATTATCACTGTTATCTTAACATAGAAGCTAATATCTATACCTTTATGGATTGCACTTAAATGATTACTTATGGCACTAAAGCTTACTGGGTAGGTAAGTTTGTTTCCCATTAAGGCTTAACTTAATACCAAAACCATTATGGGATAAAGAAAACCAAGAACTTAGTGGTCTTTTCTTAACCATTAAGGTTTGTTAAACACTTCTACATTATTTATTTTTGCTTAAGCCTTTATGGTTTTCTTTTGTTTACAAGAATATAAAGGCATCTTTGCTTGGACATATAAGGACATAAAAGGGGTCTATCTAGACATTTGTTCCCATTGCATTCCAATAGCACTAGATGCTACTCCCAACTAAGCAGAGGCCATACACATATGAGACCTACTCTTCTAAAATCATAGAAGAGATTGATAAATTGTTAGCCATCAATTTCATATATGAAATCAAGCATGCACAATGGACCACACCAATAGTGGTTGTCCCCAAAAAGAATGGAAAACTATGTGTTCACATTAATCTCAAAAATGTCAATGCAACCACTATCAGAGATAGATATCCACTGCCCATAGTAGACCATTTGCTAGAAAAGGTAGCTGGTCATGAAGTGTATAGCTTCTTACATGGGTTCTCTAGCTATAATCAAGTGCCTATTGCAAAAGAGGGTCAACATAAGTCCAAGTTTGCAACTGAATGGGGCATATTTTCTTACCAAATAATGCCCTTTGGATTAACCAATGCACTTTCCACATTTCAAAGGCTAATGTATAATATCTTCAAGAAGTTTCTTAGGAAATTCCTAGATGTTTAACTAGGTGACTTATGTGCATATTTTGATGAACAAAAGAAACATGTTCAGGAACTGAGGATCTTTGATAAAGATGGCTTGTATAAAATGTCCTTAAGTCATGAAAAGTGTGCTTTTTATGGTCTACCAAGCTAGACTCCTTGGGCACATAGTCTCTAAGAATGGCATATCAACATATGAAGAAAAAGTAAGAGTAATTCCATATCTACCTAGACCATCCAATGCCAAAGAAGTCTAAGATTTTATGGGACACTATGGATATTATAGATGGTTCATACACATAGATGCAACAAAAATGGGCTTAACTAATAGCAACTATCTTAACTTTTGGGATACTCCACCCATATGTAAAGTTCACTAAGGAAGAGGTAATGAATGCAAAAAACTTGCAAATCAATGTTGGTTGCTTATATCATCAAGACATCAATGGAGTACTTTCTTGTTGCATGCTAGAAGATTAGCATTTAATGCTTTTAGTAGAGGTTTATGTGGATGTCTTTGGTAGGCATTTATTTTCCACACACGAAATGAATAGTACATGAATATGCTAGTTCTTGTTCCACCTACCAGGTCATTCCCACCACTGGAAATGCTACCTTGTACTATGTATATGCATGTCCATCACAGACCAAGAACATAGTGACTATCTATGATCTGGTACTTATCCTATAAAAATGAACATAACAAAACAACGAGCCTTACATGAAGAAAGTCAAGATTATGACCTTACTAACAATATGCTATTCAAGCAACGGAAGCATCACACTCGGTGTTGTAGCTGGCCATTTCTTGGTAGTCCAGATGGTTCAAATGATTCTATTTGCTATTATGTGGTGGTCCACCTTATGCATGGATTCTCAAACATTCATGAGTAGGTATCATAGCTACCAAGGAGGAAAATAGATTTTTACTAGAGATCAAATGCCTTTATGACCAGTGAGGATAAGACATGCATTTTCCAAATGAGGAAAAGTTTATTTGTCCTATTAGCCTACTTGCTAAAGGATCTCACGTTGATTACATAATCATAGAAATGGATTATCTTAATAAGTGGGTACAAGCATGGGCCATAACAAAAGTTGATGTCCAAACAATTGCAAAATTCTTATTTGAGCAAATATTTGGAAGGTTTGACCTAACCATTGAGATAATCAATGATAGGGCTACCCATTTTATCAAAGAATTTATAGAAACATTACTAAAATAATTCATGGTTCTCCTCACAAAATAAGCTCCATAGCATCCTCAAGAAAATGGTCTAGGTGAGAGTTCCAACAATGTGCTATGCAAAGTTTTGACAAAATTGGTTAATATGGGATGCTCAAATTGGGATAAGCAGCTATGCCTTGCAGTTTTTGTTGAGATATCAAGCTCAACATGTGATGATCCAAGATGACACGTATCAATTTTTCATTTCTCTTACATATATAGTGGTCATGCCGGTATATGTCAGGGATACTTCATTGAGCTGTACTAGATTTATCTACCGAGAGTGATGGCACATTTGTTTCTTGCCAGTTCACTCATTCACAGGCATTAGGTTTTTCCTTAAATACTGGTCTTTATATATTGAACTTGTTGTATTCTTGTTTCTAGGTCATTCTTGTACATTCCTTTTATGTAATAGAAGAAGAACAAGAAGATTATTCTTCCTTGCCTCAATCTTTGTGTGTGTGCTTCTCCTTGATTATGAGATTGTGTGTGTGAGCTCTCTTCCTTCTCTCCTTCCTCTTGACATGGTATCACAGCCAATGTGGTTGTAGAGAGCTTGTGGAGAAGGCCAATGATGAAGAGTATGCGAGAAGGCGTGGAGAAAGTGCGATTCACAAACGACCTCAGATTGCTATGAAAATTGGTGTGAAGGTAGAAGACCTCAAATTTTTTTTGAGAGTTATCCCTTTAGGGTCACTTTTTTTGTCAGATCAAAGTTTTAGAGCCATCTCAACCTCTGTTTTGAGCTCACAAGGTGGGACCCACATAAAAACTAGGTCAATTTGCAAAACTATAACTTGCCTCATGTTTGACAACACTCATATATTCTAGATCCAGAATTTCAAGCAATTCTATGTACTGTTGATACACGAAAACTATGTCTTTATGAGATCGAATTGTCACGTCATAATGCGATAGTGTTCAAGCAGAAGTGTTGCTTGTAGTGTATTGCAGTGTTATGAATAGCTACAGAAATGGCAAACGCAGATGGAATGAGTCAGCTTATGAGTGATAAGTTGGACAAGAACAACCTCCATGCTTGGAGATTCAGGATGATGAATTTCTTGATGGGAAAAGGCTATTGGAAGTACATCGAAGGAGAGAACGAAAATGCTCCATAGTTACCAGAGAGGAATCGGACTGCAGACCAGTTAAGAGTGTATGAAGAATGGAATTAAGGAGCATGAAAGGTAATGTATTGGCTATTTGCTACCATACAGGATATCATGATTGGGCACATAAATGATGACAAGACTCTGAAAGATGCTTGGAACAGTTTGTTCACATTATATGAGACCAATAGGAAATTGCAACTCAAGAACAAGCTGCATACACTAGAGAAAAAAGGCATGTCGGTAAGTGACTACACTCTGAAAATAAAAAGCATATGTGAGTCACTTGCATCTATTGGTATGAATGTAGATGATGATGATAAGGTGGAACTATCCCTTCATGGTTTAGGAGTTGCATATAAGCAATTTAGAACTTCTATACAAACTAGGGAAAATATTTTGAATTTTGTTGATCTGGTATCTATGCTGATTATTGAAGAAACGAATCTTGGTGAGGATTCAAAATCTGAAGGAAAACCCAGTTCTGAGTAGGTATTCTACTCTTGAAGAGGAAGAGGTAGAGGTAGAGGCATCAGAAGCGGATGAAGGCATAATAACCAAGACCAAGGTCAACAACAGAAGCATGCAGGAGGAAGAGGACAGTTTCAAGGCAAGTGGAGCCAAAGAGGTCATAGAAATTTCCAAAGCAATGATTCAGGTAATGACAGTAAAGGATGCTCGAGTTGTGGTAAACAGGGACACTTTGAACGTGATTGAAGGTTGAAGAATCAAAATAACACATGGCAACAAAACAACTATGCATCCACAAGTGCAGATGTTTCTAAGAAGTTGTTCATGGCTCAACATCACATGATGAATACGATGTCTACTAGTGTTTAAAAATTGAATGATAATGTCCGGTATGTTGATTCAGGTGTTTCAAATCACATGACCAGTCATGCAAAATGGTTTAGTACTTTGCAAAAATTGCCAGTTCCTAGATATGTTAAAATAGGTGATGACACATCACACCCTATCGAGCATACTGGAAACATAGCACTGTCTATGGAGGATGGAAAGGTAAAACATCTTTCTGATGTGATGCATGTTCCTAATATAACAAAGAATCTGGTTTCTATTTGGACAAATGGTTGACGAAGGATTACAAGTCAGGTTCAATGCCAATGGGTTATATGTAGAAGAGTACAAAGAGGATGGAACATTGTTTGCCAAAGGAAACAAAGTGGATAGGATGTTCACCTTAAATGTGAAAATTCATGAAATGAATGCAGCCATGTTTGCAAAAGGTGCAAGAGTTATTGCTGATATAGAGATTTGGCACAAAGGAATTGGACATGCAAATCTGCAAAGGCAGAAATTGATGTAGTCAAAGGAGATTGTCAATGTACTACCAAATTTCAAGGTTGCAAAAATGCAAAAGGTATATGCAGCATGTCAATTTAATAAACAATCAAGAGCATCATTTCCGCATGACAAGCATGTTAGTGAGAATTGATGGAGAGTGTTAATCTCCAAAAGAACAAGTTAACCTTGAATTTAGATCACCTCTATATCAAGATTAACCTTAGACTCCACCAAACTTAGAGATCATTCACCAATTTATCAGGAAATTTATTATTCTGAAAAATTCAACTTCTTCAGAAAAATCTGCTGCAGATTAATCACTCATTGACCAATCAATTCTGTAAATTTTTTTACAAAACTTTGTACAACACTTCGCCTTGAGATTGCGCAACTTTACCAAGTTAAATTTCTCAAAATGATTGAGTACACTTTGAGAAATCATACAAACAAGTTACCTATGTGTAAAACACCTTCTCTGCAGTAGCGACTTTGACACCTGCAACTTCTTAGCACTGGTTCTCACAATGTCGAACCCGTTTGATCAAGATCTTTTAGCCATAGATGGCTTACCTTCCAACTTAGATTTTAAGCCCTTACTTGTGTAAAACTTTACACCACACACTGAGAAATCTTCATTTCTCTGAACATGAAATCTGCGCCAATTTTGTCGACTCTCAGAACATCTTCACATATGAATGTTCCTAAACAAAATTCTCTCAACCTGATTGCAATTAACCTCTCAAATTCTAGCCATAGATAGATTAGCTATGGACTTAGATACGTGCAGAAGGATTCCTCAAAAGATTAAGCACAGAAGGAGAATGGGAGAGAAGATCGACGCGCAAAAATCTACAACATTTTCTTCTTCATTACTTTTCATACATATGGTTGATGATACATACAATGTTCATCACCTCTTCACCTATTGTCTTCTCTATCTGATCTATATCACTCTCTCTTACTACGAATACATATCTGTAGATATATATACGAGTCTAACTCGTCATCTTTTTCAAAATACATTGAACTATTTACAAGAGTAATATACAAAAGAAACATTTCTGATTCTATTTTCTTCCTTTGAAAGTAATCTTCATCCTTCCACATATCTTTTCACTTTTGGACTTCATGTAATCACCTATTGATGATTTCTCTGCTCCAACAAGAATGTGCTAGAAATAGTACATGCAGATGTTTGGGGTCCTGGAAAGCCCACATCTATGGGTGGTTGTAGATTTTATGTTACTTTCATTCATGACCATACACGAAAAGTATGGGTATATTTCATGAAAGAAAAGAGTGAGGTGTCCACTCACTTCTAGAATTTTAAAGCTATGGTGGAAAAGCAGGCATGGAAGTATATTCAAACATTAAGATCTGATGGAGGAGGTGAATACATGTCAAATGAGTTCAACAACTTTCTTAAAAGTCATGGAATTCGACATTAGTTTTCATGCAGGTACACACCACAATAGAATGGTGTTTCTAAACAAAAAAATAGACATATTGCAGAAATAACAAGAGCCTTGATGGATGAGAAGAATAAGCCTCATTGTTATTGGGCAAAAGCTGTGCATACTACTGTATATATCATGAACATAACTCTGACTACTATTGTACATCAAGTTCCACTTGAAGAGAAGTTTAAAACAAGTAAAAAGCCAAACTTATCACATATGAAAGTATTTGGTTGTATTGCATATGTACATGTTCCAGATGAGTTGAGGACAAAGCTTGATCCAAAAGCAAAAAAATGTATCTTCATTGGATACTCCCTTGAACAAAAGTGATATAAATGTTATAACCCACTCACATGACAAGTGAAGCTAAGCAGAGATGTGGTATTTGATGAAATGTCAAGCTTCTATGCAGATGCCAAAGATGGACTTAATCTTGAATCAAATGATAAAGAAAATGTTGAAAAATCGAGTGCCGAATCTCAATTTTTTAGTGGACCGGATGCATCATCAAAAAATAGTTCCAACTCAGATCCATGGAGTGGAAGATTGCGTGGAAATTTAAGTCCAGCAAGTTCCTCAAATACATCAAAGAAAGGTAAAGAAAAGCCTTCTGCTGATAGTAAAACATGTGCAAGTTTTGAAGATGTTGATGGAGATTTGAGCTGTTCAGAAAAGAGTATTTATGAGGAGCTTGGATTGCCCTCTATGAAGACTCCAGGAGTAAGAAAAGCACATGCAGATCCTACAAGGAGAAGTGACCCAAGACCAAGAAGCTCTTGGAGGATGCGGAATTCAGTGCAAAGATTGACATATGATAGTTACATGGCTCGTCATTGTGCCTACATGACAAAGGTAATACAAGATGCTGAGCCCTCTTGTTTTGAAGATGCAATTGGAAATGCAGATTGGGAAAAAGATATGGATGAGGAGATGGTTTCACTTTATGGAAATGATACATGGAAGCTGGTTCCACTGCCCCAAGGAAAGAAAGCCATAGGTTGCAAGTGGGTTTACAAAGTAAAGCACAATGTTGATGGTAACATAAGCAGGTACAAAGCACGATTGGTAGCAAAAGGATATTCACAAACATATGGAATTGATTATGAAGAAACATTCAGCCCTGTAGCTAAAATGTCTACTGTCAAAACACATGTTGCGTTAGCTACAGAAAAAGGATGGACTTTGCATCAGATGGATGTGAAGAATGCTTTCTTATATGGTGAGTTACAGGAAGAAGTATACATGGACTAGCCACAAGGATATGAAGATTCAAAGCATCTAGAATACTTTTGCAAGTTGGAAAAGGCTTTGTATGGGCTTAAGCAAGCTCCTCATGCATGGCATGCAAGGATTGTTGATTACTTAACCAACATTGGGTTTTCTATGTGTGATGCAGATCATTCACTATATGCAAGGAAGGGTGATGATGGCATCACAATTGTGGCTATTTATGTTGATGACTTGATTGTAGGTGGTGATAATGAAGAAAGGATTAAAGAGGTAAAGCAACTTCTTATGCAGGAATTTGATATGAAAGATCTTAATGTGTTGCGCTATTTCTTGGGCATTGAGTTTATACATACAAAAATAGGTGTATGGATGTCGCAAAGGCAATATGCCTTGAATATGTTTCAAAAGTATGGTATGGCTAATTGTAAGCCGATTTCTATGCCATTAGATCAAAATTTGAAGTTAGATACCACATCAAGTGAGGCATTGGAAAATGCTACTATGTACAGGAAAATTGTGGGAAGTTTGATATATCTCACAATTACAAGGCCTGATCTTAGCTACAATGTTGGAATTGAAAGTCAATTTATGGAGGTTCTGAGGAATTCACATTTGGATGCTCTGAGGCTCCCTCTATGTTATGTGAGTGCTACTTTGGATTATGCATTATTTTATGAGGCTAGTGTAGATTTGTAGGTTCATGGATACTCCGATGCAGATTAGGCTGGTAGCATTCCAGATAGAAGATCTACTAATGGCTATCTATTCTCACTTGGGAGTGTAGCTATTACATGGAGCATCAAGAAGCAACCCACTATTGCTTTATCGAGTACAGATGCTGAGTATAGAGGTGTTGCAATGGTAGCATGTGAAGCATCATGGCTCGAGATGCTACTTGTAGATTCAAGTGTGGAAGTGCAAAAGCCTATCACCATCTATTGTGATAATCTTAGTAGCATACAGTTAGCATGGAACCCTATTTCTCATGCTAGAACAAAGCATATCGAGGTACATTATCAATTTATCAGAGAGAAGGTATTAGCAAGTGATATTGATCTTGTTTATGTGAGAGCATATGAGCATGTTACTGATATTTTCACTAAAGCACTTGGAGCAGAGAAGCTGAAGAAGTTTCAAAAGATGCTTGGATTAGAGTATATGACATTGATCTTGAGGGGGAGTGTTGAGATATCAAGCTCGACATGTGATGATCCAAGATGACACGTACCAGTTTTTCATTTCTCTTACATGTATAGTGGTCACGTTGGTATATATATCAAGGATACTTCATTGAGTTGTACTAGATTTATCTATCGAGAGTGATGGCACATTTGTTTCTTGCTACCTCACTCATTCATGGACACTTATGTACTAGTCTTTATATATTGCACTTGTTGTATTCTTGTTTTTACGTCATTCTTGTACATTCCTTTTATGTAATAGAAGAAGAAGAAGATTACTCAATCTGTGTGTGTGCTTCTCCTTGATTGTGAGATTGTGTGTGTGCTTCTCCTTGATTGTGAGATTGTGTGTGTGGGATCTCTTCCTTATCTCCTTCCTCACGACAGTTTGGGCTTATCATGTTGCATACAAGGATGCCTTAGGGGTTAGCCCTTTTAATCTAGTATATGGAAAACATGCAATCTTGCCTATAAACTTCCTTTTATTATGCGGAGTTTTAGCATAATTTCTTAATTTAGGAGCTCAAACTAGGATAAGTAACTACACTATGCATTTTGGGTTTATCGTGTTGTGTACAAGTCCGTTTTAGGGGATAGCCCTTTTAATTTGGTATATGGAGAACGTGTAGTCTTTCCTATCGACTTTCTTGTACCAAGTTTCAAGTTAACTAGAGATTAAGATTGGAATGGTCATAAGTGATATGCTTTGGTAGATAAACTTGATGCACTTCAAGAGACAGCTCTCACTATTACGAGCATCTATGTTCATATGAAGAAAAAAAATATTATTTTCATTCCCATATATAGGATAAGAAGTATAGAGAGTTGACCTTGTGTTAGCACTCAAGGTCAAGAACGAGGTGCAAGAACATGTCAAAGAACTGGACACACAAGACTAAGGAGCATATAGGGAGCTTCAAGAAGTACATGTCAAATTCTCATAAGAAATCCCTTTAAAAACAGTGATTGTGATCACTAAAACCATTGTAAATATCATTTCTCATTTTTGTAGCTTCATTTTTTTCAAGCCAAGGAGTCCTCAAGCTTGAGGAGTATTAGAAGTAGCTATCTACCATTTTTCATAATTTTTAGAGTCCGTTTGAGCCATCCAATAAGCCCTAGAATCTAATTTTTAACTAGGCTGGACACTAGGTCTCGACACGGCCAAAACTAGTCAAAAAACTATAAAAAAGAGCTAGAGAGCTCATTTTTGGGGTGAGCATCCTTGAGATTGGCTTGTTAGAGATTTGAGCTTTTGTAAGAGAGTTCTTCTGCAATAGAATGTTTTCCATTGTTCCTCTCTTTGATCTTGTCTTGTGTGCGTGTGTGTGTGTATGTGTGTGCATACTAGTGTGCTTCTCACTCACACATTTGTGCCTTCACATGCTCACGGTCTTCATACTAGTCCTCATGTCTCCGCAGATTAACAAGTAAAGGAGGTGGTGATTACGCTTGAGCTACACTAGATTTTGGCGCCATTGCTGGGGAGATAGCTTTGAGGATGAGCGTTGTGATGGTAAGATCATGGATTTGCGATGTTGGAAGTTGAAAAATAGTCCATTTTTGTTATTTTTTTATTTTTCTTCTCCATCTTCATCATCACCATCTTCATCTTCATAGATTTTTTTTTGTTTTCGAGTGCATTTTCACGATTTTGACATCATTTCTCACATGTGTGGGAGTGCAAGAAAGAGCTAAGAAGTGCTTGGGAGAGCATGTGCTTGTGCTTTTCACGATTTTGTGCACATTCGGGGCTCGGCACAAAAATTCGAATTTCCTACCTAAAAACTCAGAAAATCACGACTTTCTCAAAAAATCACAATTCTCTAAAAAATTCAGAACTTTTTCCCACCTAAAAATTTTTGAGAAAATCCCCAATTCTCTAGAATTGTGCATTTTGAGAAAATCGTGATTCTCTGCAATTGTGCATTTTGAGAAAATCGCAATTCTTTGGACTTAGGAAAATTGAGAAAATCACGATTCTTTGGGTTTGTGCATTTTGAGAAATTCATGATTCTTTGCTAGAAAATCACGATTCTTTGGACTTGGGCATTTTTTAGAAATTCACGATTCTCTAGAAGAAATTCTCGATTCTTTGGACTTGGGCATTTTTGAGAAATTCCTGATTCTTTGAAAGAAAATCACGATTCTCTGCTAGAAATTCGAGGTTCTTTGGACTTGGGCATTTTTGATAAATTTGCGATTCTCTCGAAAAAAATAGTGATTCTCTGCTAGAAATTCGTGATTCTTTGGACTTGGGCATTTTTTAGAAATTCGTGATTATCTGGAAGAAAATCACGATTCTCTATTAGAAATTCGTGATTCTCTAGAAGAAATTCGTGATTCTCTACTAGAAAT
The DNA here is from genome assembly GCA_020310875.1 of Ceratopteris richardii. NCBI lineage: Eukaryota > Viridiplantae > Streptophyta > Polypodiopsida > Polypodiales > Pteridaceae > Ceratopteris > Ceratopteris richardii. The sequence continues at coordinate 34,361,574 of CM035422.1, forward strand.
TTGCAATTCTTTGGACTCGGGCATTTTAGAGAAATTCGTGATTCTCTGGAAGAAAATCACAATTCTCTGTTAGAAAATCATGATTCTCTGCTAGAAATTCGTGATTCTTTGGACTTAGAAAATTAGAGAAAATTGCAATTCTCTGGAATAAATTCGTGATTCTTTGGACTTGGAAACGATTCTCTGCTAGAAATTTATGATTCTTTGGACTTAGAAGATTTGAGAAATCGCGATTCTTTGGAAGAAATTTGTGATTCTTTGGACTTGGGAATTTTGAGAAATTCACAATTCTTTGTAAGAAAACACGACTTCCTGGGTACCTAAATTGCAAAAAATCAGGATTCTGCGAGAGGTCATGTTTGCTTGTTTTGACCCCCAAAAGCTTGATTGGACATAACTTTCTCATACGAACTCCGTTTGGAGTGATTTTGAGCTCGTTGGAAAGCTCCTAAAATTATAGATATAGTATTTTGAACTTGACCCTCAGGTGGGACTAGGAAACCAAGAGGACTCCAAAGGAGTTTGAGCAATACAAAGGGTAATTTTGGGACCAAAAGGCAAAGCTTATGAACCTGAGGCAAGGAAAGACAAAGCGTTATATCTTCTGAGGCGAGTGTCAACCATACAACTAAGTCTTGGGCACAACAACTAAGCGGTTATCCTTACATACTAAGTTCAGACACAAGTGATTCAAAAATGTCTTTTAGCATGGGGAGGTCTGTAGGTAGCTCAGGCACTGCCTATTTACAAACACAAGAAGGTCCTTATAAGACTCAATTGGAGTATATTAGGACCAACCGATTAGGTGCTCGCATCTATGAGGATGGCCTAAGGCGATCAGTGGTCCAACTCAAAAATCTTGATCAACCCTTCAGACTTGAACACCCAGTGGTTAAATTCGAAGAAGTTTCATACATTGATAAGCAAGGAACCATGTATGTGGTTACGAGCTTACTAGATAGAATAGATGAGTTTGGAAACATCATTCCTGAGAATGAGATAGGAGACTTAGAGCAAGGAGATGTAGAACGAGAACCCAAGACTCCTAGAGGTAAGTCAGTTTTGACCAGAGTGATCACTCCAGATTGGAGCCCTCAAGATAACAAAAGCATAGAACTATTCTTGAATAGAGAAACAAAGGAAGCCTTTTGGAGATTCAAGTTAGATCAACCTAACCCAATAGTCACCATCTACGAATTCAAGGATCCAGAGGTACCAGGAAAAGTTGTCTACCTGGATATCACATTGGAGGAAACATTCTTGGTATCAGAGCATGGAAAGCATGCATACACTTGACAAGGTGAATTGATTTTCCCTCTAGTAAGCTCTAATGTTTCCCAAGGCCTCCAAGGTGTAGGATCATCCAAGGCTCATGAAAGCCAATGTGAACAAACCAGAGAGAGACCTGAGGTAAGCTTTGCATACAATGTGGGTAGAGACAAATCAAGAACTGAAGGTGAAAGACATGAAAGAGAGAGACATCAAGCACATAGGCATCAAAGAGATGAACATGATTTTCCATTACCTAGACCCCGAGAGTACCCAAGAACCCTTAGACCCTCCCAAGTGGTCAAGGCAATGAGAAACTACTTTGACGGGATAAGAGATCCTTATGATCATGTGGCTGAGTTCAAACAAGTGTTAAGAGTTGAACAAGTTGAGGACTTGTTCACCCAGTTTGAGGCATTTGTTTGACTCTTAAGGGTACTACCTTAGCTTCGTTTCAATCCCTCAATAGTCGTAACTATCAAGATATATGTCAATTGCTAGAAGAATTCATTGTAGAATTTTCCCAGAGTGGCATTAGGCATAACACATCATTCTTGATCCACAAATTCAAGCAAACACCTCAAGAAATAGTGCGACTTGCAGGAAGACGGTTTAGACAGTACTTAGAAAGATGCCATATTCTAGAGTTACCCACACCAGCCAAACAAGTGGCTTTGTTTTTAGATGGCTTACTAAGCACAAAGTTGAGATCATGTGTCTACTTGAAAAAGCCTAGATCCATAGAAGAATGTGTGCAGATGTGCATTGACATAGAAGACAACTTGGGTGAGGAGTTAGAATTGTCCAAACTCTATAAGGATTCTGATAGTTCTACTAGTCATACTTCCAGAACCTCCACTTAAAAAGATGAGATCGCTAAGCAGGTGGCCAAGAAACTAGGAGTTGAAAATAGACAAGCACCAAGGGTCACCATAGTGAAATGATGTTACAACTGTGGAGGAGACCACATGGCTAATGTTTGCTCGATCATGGCTCAACCCCAAGGAAACCTTAGTGGCCAATATTGCACTATTGAGAGAAAATACATGAACCACACAGCTCAAGATTTTCCATACAATAGGCAAGTTGTTAGACAAAATTATCAACAACCCTACCAACAGGGTAGGTATCAAAACCAGTACCAACAGCTATATTATAGGCCACAACAATAATATCAGCATCAATACTAGCAGCGATATCAAGCCCTAGATAGGCCAAAGCCAGTCTTAGGAAACCAACCGCCACCTCTTGCCAATGTGATTCCAGTTAAGTACGCAGTGACAGAGGAGAGCCCCAATAGAGCATTGGTGCCAATAACCCCATTGGTCTCAAAGAATGACCATCATGCTCAGAATTCTGACTACTCCTATGAAGATAGTCCACAAGCTTATTACACAGAGTCACCTGAGCATAGTGAGACTTATCCATATCAATATGAGGCACCACCCATGGAACAAAATTGGGAGCCCGAATACTCCAATTTCATGTATATGAATCCTCACCCTAGGCCCCAATTGAGACAAACAAGACCACAAGCCCCTAGAGGACCATGTTTTAGATGTCAGGGTGACCATTTCATTCATGAATGTCCCCACACACTGGCTCTAGGATAAGGACAAAACATCACAATACAAGGCTTTTGTCCTGAGTGCGGCAAGGAACATCTCCCGAGAGATTTTTCAAGGAACCCCTCTAGTGCGCCCAAGGTTACACCCATTAATGTGGTAGGCTTAGTGGTTGATTCAAGTTTAAGTAGCATAATGTGGCTCCTATACATGCAATTACTAGGGCACAAGCACTAAAACAAGATAAACCAGTTGAACAATCGGAGTCAAGTGAATCAAGAGAACCTAGTAAGAGGAAAACAAGAACATGGAAGGATACCAAAGAAAAGGCCATTGCAAGTGGAATAAAAAGTTATATGAACTAGAAGAAAGCCTAAAAGAAGCAAAAAGAAAAATAGAAGACATTGCATCTCAAAGCCCCTCGCATGCCAAAACTCCATCCATACCACCTCATCCCACCCCACCATCCATTGTAAATAAACCACAACCAGGGTCTCTTTTCGCATATCCAATCCCAAAAGGTGTGGACATGATGTTCAAAGCCTATCGAGCTCGACTTCAAGAAGGGCCAACAGCTACAAACCTAGATAAGAGTTACCCTAGAGCACGTTTAGATATTGAATGGACAAAAATGTGTATGAAAATGGTAGAGCTAGCCCAAGCTATGCTTGAGACCAATCAATTGTTCAATTAGACAAATTCTATCAAATAGGGTTTGCATTTCCAAGGCTTATTAGAGAGACTAGAGCAGTTGGTAAATAAGTGGTAGGTTTCTTTACGTCCAGAGGCTCAACCAGTTGTTGAAAGAGAAAGCTCACCACCAATGAAAGCTTATGTTCCTGATTCCACAGATGCTAGAACACATGTTTCAATAAAAGAGTACTCTCAAGAGTTCTCGCAAGAAATATAAGAAGAGAAATGTGCCAAGGAGAAGGATAATTCCCCTCCTATTCTTGAAATTAATGATCTTCATGATCAATTTCCCCCAAATATTCCATCTATTTATGGAGACCAAGTGGAGCAACAAGAAGAGGAAAGATTAGTTTTTGAAGCTAATTCTTTACAAGAGTTGCCACAATTCACATAAAGAAAAGACCGAAAAAATTGTAGTAACCGTTGAAGAGAATGAAGAGCGATGTACGTACATAGGAGAGGACCCATTTGCAGAAGAAAAAGCAGAGCTTGTAGCTCTATTAAGGGAATATAGAGATGTTTTTGCATGGCACTATAGAGACTTGAAGGGAGTAGATCTGAAATTTGCTCTCATACGATCCCCATGACTGCTAATGCCAAGCCCACCAAATAGAAGCCCTACACATATAATGACACTTATGCAGCCAAGATTAAAGAAGAAATCGACAAGCTGATTGAAGCTGGATTTATCTATGAGATAGAGCATATTGAATGGGTATCCCCCATCATATTGGTTCCCAAGAAGAACGGAAAATTGCGAGTGTGTACTAACCTTAAAAAAGTTAATGCCGCTATGATTAGAGATATATGTGGAAGTATATGTGGAAGATCTTAGAGCTTAGAAGTATATGTGGATGATCTATGTGCTCATTCCCAACAAAGAAGATACCATATCCTTGAGCTCAGACATATATTCAACAAGTGTAGAGAATATGGAGTTTGTCAGAACATAGAAAAGTGTGTATTCATGGTACGTCAAGGTAAGATCTTAGGTCATATTGTTTCTAAGAATGGAATATCAATAGATGAGGAAAAAGTAAGAGCCATAACAGAGTTGCTAAGGCCAATGAATGTTAAAGAGGAACAAGCCTTTATGGGCCATTGTGGATATTACCACAGTTTTATTCACATCTATGCAATCATAGCTAAACCTATTTATGCCTTGCTGACAAATTTTAAGTGGAACAATGAATGTGAGAATTTCTTCAATGAACTAAAGAGACATTTGTGCACAGCACCAATATTGACGACTCCTTATTGGAATAAACCATTCCATGTCCATGTGGATGCTTCCAATCATGCAATAGGATGTGTGCTAGCACAACCCATAGGTGAAGGAAATCTAGATTTACCTATAGCATATGCTAGAAGACAACTCAATGCAGCTGAACGAAACTAGACAACAACTGAAAGAGAAGTCTTAGGCATGGTATATGCTGTGAAAATGTTTAGGCACTATCTATTGGCCAACAACAAGTTCAACTATCAACCCTATTATATTTGTTCAATAAACCTTGCAATACAGGATGCTTAGTAAGATAGTTCCTCTTACTAATGGGATATGATTTTGAAGTTGTTGTTAGGAAAGGTAGGATCCACCTCAGAGCGGATCACCTTTCTCGCATCACTTCAAGAGAATCACTACGAGGAGTGTCTGATGAATTGCGCGACGCTTATCTGTTCAATATAGAAGTTGTTCCTAAATGGGCAAATAAGTTGGTACCAGTCCTAACCTTCGGACCCACAAATAAGAATGTGAAAACAAACAAAGAAGAAATTGTGAGATCACAAAACTATCAAATATTGGAAGGAAGTATGTACAAACAAGATATAGAAGGTGCATTAGCTTGTTTTGTTGAGGATGATGAACATAGTAGTTGGTTGCAACAAGCCCATGAAGGATTGCTAGGAAATCACTATTCTAAATAACGAACATTATAGAATCTCAAACTTTTAGGAGAGTATTGGCCTAGCATGGATAGAGAAGTACATGAGTGGATTAAGAATTGTCCGATGTGCAAAGAGAGACCCCCAGTGGAGCATGCCACCCTTTATCATGTGTCATTAATTCCAAAATGGAGTGCTCCATTGGTAGAATTCTTGAGATGGAGAACACTACCCAACGAGGCTAGTCTAGCAAGGAAACAAAGCATGGAGCAAGAGGCTCAAGACTATGCCTTAGTAGGAGACAACCTATATCGAAGAGGCAAAAATGGTTACTTAAGACTTTGCATTCATGAATCATATTATTTGAAAATCTTAGAGACTACACATAGTGGTGTCGCAGGTGGACACTTTGGTCTTGATCGAGTAATTAACACCATTGTATGCTCAAGACTTTGGTGGCCCACTCTTCATATGGATGCACATACTTATGTGAAGAGATGTGACACATGACAACGTGCCCAATATCCGATTAGAAAAGATGAGATGCCTTTGAGATCGACGATGGGAGGATGTGCATTTTTGAAGTGGTGTGGACATCCCTTTGCGACCATAGAGGTAGGACAAGGAAAGCATGTAAGGACTGTGAGAGCATTGATTGACTCAAGTGCCACAACTAGTGCAGTTAGATTCTCTTACTGTCAAGATCTGCAATTGAACATCAATCCCATAGAAGCCTATCTCATAGGATTGGGAGGTGTGGAAACCCCTTGTTTGGGCGAGGTGGAGTTTCCCATATACCTTCAAGATGTCCCAATGATGGTCAAAATGCTAGTGTTTCAAGATGAGGACTCTATTACCATGCTGTCAACTTAAACTTAAGAAGTCGAATTCTTCAAGTTTAGGTACATGAACAATGCATTACATTAGAATTAGATAATTGCATGATTACAGATTCAAGTATCACCCATTCTCTTAATTTTTCTCAAACTAATCTCCGAGAAAAAGATGTTGTATGTGTCCAAAGCTCTATGATGCAAAAGGATGCCACCCCCAACAAAAGAGTCAAAGACCCATTGAAACTTCCTTCTTTTATGAAGTCTCGGCCTCTTATAGTAGTTCAACCACATAGGCAAGAGAAACAGTGCAAGATAACTGCTGTATAAACTAGATAAACGTATTCAAGAAGGAAGTAGTTCCGAGCATGAAGCAGGTATGGGTATGAAAGGGGGAGAAGCCATTCAAACCATTGCAATCAAAATCATTACTGCAAAAGCAATAGAGAAAGCCAAGGCAATACGTAGCAGAGCATCAAAGATCTCTATCTCAAAGAGTACTCTGAATTTGGGTACCAAAGCACTCAATGAAGGTCGACCACAACAACGTACAAATTTGGGTGCCTAAGAAATTAGTTGCAGCTCAACAAGGTCAATCACGCATGTGGGTACCCAATGCACTCTTACATGCACAAAACCCTGAGTCCTCACTCATGAGACAAGCCTCAACAAAGAAGCCAAGGTAAGGCAAGGGACATAATCAAGCACAGAGCTCAAAAGAAGATCAATTCACCTCTTCTGCAATAATAAACAAACAATCATCAAGGATATGGGTTTGGAATCCAAAACAAGGGCATTCATCGACAACGATAGACCAGCCAATGATCCATCACAATAATGGGTGTACAACACGAAGAAATCCACATTGACTGACCATTCACCATGGTAAGAATCTCCTACTTGGGCAACATTATAACAATGATAGATTAGGAAACCTCTTCGTTACCCACAATTGTTTGCACCATACATTTTGAAATGTATTCTCCAAGTAAGCATGCATAGGGCCACATTACAAGGCCGTGCACAAGGCACATACTTTCTTCAACCCATGCACTAACACACTTACCCATCATTCACTATGGGTTATGAGTACTTGGCATGACTACTATGAGCATCATCTTTGGAAGATCTAGAGGACATCACAGGGATAACATCAATACCTAGGAAGCAATTCAAAGCCAACAGTTGCTCTAACTCAACTTGGAGAACCTCTTTTGAGAAACTAGCAGTTTTTGGAAGCTCACAATGACACATTCTTGGTGGAATCTAAGGAAGAAGCACATACAAAGGATGGACACTACCTCTCAAAGCACTACATGGAACAACCACTACAACAAGGGTCTGTCAGGGACAACAGACTCGAGGGGGGGTGTTGGAACTCAATGTCAAGCACAAGCATGGAAGCACATTAGAAAAGTGGACACATAAGAAGAGGGAGCAAGTAGGGAGCTCCAAGAAGTGTATGTCAAATTTTTAGAACAAATCCCTATAAAAATAGTGATTTTCATCACTAAAAACCATTGTAAATATAATTTCACTTTTTTGCAACTCCATTTTTTTCAAGCTGAGGAATCCTCGAGCTTGAGGAGTATTAGAAGTATCATCCTACCAATTTTCATAATTTTTAGACTCCGTTTGAGCCCTCAAATAAGCCCTGGAACCAAATTTTTAACTAGGTCAGACACTAGGTCTGGATAGGGTGAAAACTACTCAAAAAACTATAAAAAGAGCTAGAGAGCTCATTTTTGGGGTTAGCATCTTTGAGGTTAGCTTCTTCTATATTTGAGCTTTTCTAAGAGAACTCTTTTGTAATCAAAGCTCTCCATTGTTCCTATCTTTGATCTTGCCTTGTGTGCATGTGTGTGTGTGTATGTGTGCATGGTAGTGTGCTTCTCACTCACACATTTGTGCCTTCACATGCTCACGGTCTTCATACCAGTCCTCACGTCTTTGCGGATTGAAAAGTAAAGGAGGTGGTGCTTACGCTTGATCTACATGGGCCATTGTGGATATTATCGTAGGTTTATCCACATGTATGCAATCATAGCTCAACCTCTTTATGCCTTGCTGACAAATTTTGAGTGGAATGATGAATGCGAAAATTCCTTCAATGAGTTAAAGAGATGATTATGCATAGCACCAATACTGACCACTCCTTGATTGGAATAATTCATTTCATGTCCATGTGGATGCATTCAGTCACGCAATAGGATGTGTGCTAGCACAACTCACAAGTGAAGGAACTCTAGATTTACCTATAGCATATGCTAGCAGATAGTTGAACGCAGTTGAATGAAACTATACAACCAGTGAAAGAGAAGGCTTAGGCATGGTATACACCGTGAAGAAGATTAGGCACTATCTATTGGCCAACAAGTTCAAGTTTTTCACTGATCATCAAGCTTTATTATATTTGGTCAATAAACCTTGCAATACAAGACGCTTAGTAAGATGGTTACTCCTACTAATGGAATATGATTTTGAAGTTGTTGTCAGGAAAGGTAGGACCCACCTCAAGGCAGACCACCATTCTCACATCACTTCAGGAGAGTCACCACAAGGAGTGTTTGATGAATTGCCTGGCACTTATATGTTCAATTTAGAAGTTGTTCCCAAATGGGCAAATAAGTTGGTACCTATCCTTACCTTCGGACCCGTAGATAAGAATATGAAAACGAACAAAGAAGAAATTGTCAAATCACAAAACTATCAAATAATGGCTCGAAGCATGTACAAACAAGATATAGAAGGTCTACTAGCTTGTTGTTTTGAGCACGATGAACATAGTAGTTGGTTGCAACAAGCCCATGAAGGATTGCTAGGAAATCACTATTCTAAACAAGGCCCATTGCATAATCTAAAATGTTTAGGAGTGTATTGGCCTAGTATGGATAAAGGAATACATGAGTGGATTAAGAAATGTCCAGTGTGCCAAGAGAAACCCCTAGTGGAGCATGCTACCCTTTATCACATGTCATTAATTCCAGATTGGAGCACTCCATTGGTAGAATTTATGAGATCGAGAAATAATGAGGCTAGTCTAGCAAGGAAACGAAGCATAGAGCAAGAGGCTTATGACTATGCCTTATTAGGAGACAACCTATACTGAAGAGGAAAAGATGGTTACTTAAGATAGTGCATTCATGAATCAGAGTATTTGAAAATCTTAGAAATTGCACACAGCTATGTTGTTGGTGGACACTTCGGGCCTGATCGAGTAATCAAGACCATTCTATTCTCAGGACTTTGGTGGTCCACTCTTCATATGGATGCACATACCTATGTGAAAAAATGTGATACATGCCAACGTGCACAATATCCGATAAGGAGAGACGAGATGCCTTTGAGACCAATGATGGGAGGACGTGCATTCTCGAAGTGGGGTATAGAGTTTGTTGGTCCTATTAACCCCCTAGCTAGAAACTCCCATGCAGAGTACATTATTGAAGCCACAGATTACCTTACAAAGTGGGTAGAAGTAAAAGCCACAACAAAGAATGATGCTCAGACAATGGCTAAGTTCTTATTTGAGAATTTGTTCACTAGATATGGGTTACTAATAGAGTTAGTAAGTGATAGAGGTACGCACATCTTGAACGAAGTTATTGAAAACCTTCTCCAAGAATTCTAGGTGATACATAAGAATTCTGCCCCCTATCATCCACAAGCTAACGAGAGCACAAATAAGATCCTATGTAATGTATTGACAAAACTGGTAAACAATAAATGCTCTGATTGGGATAAACAACTTCATCATGCTATTTGGGCTTACCAATTTGCCTATAAAACAGTACTCAATGCCACTCCATTTCATATGGTCTTTGGATAGAATGTTGTGCTACCATTAGATTTTCTAATCCCATCTTTAAAAGTAGCACAAGAGTATGAGTGGAATGAACATGAGTTGTCCTCTAGGATCTTTGATCTAGAATTCTTAGGTGAGACGAGGCTATGAGCAGCCACAAGCATCTATGCTAGAAGAGATGCTTTATACCTACAACATCAAGGAACTACTACCAAGATAAATTTGCATGTAGGCCACCAGTCGTGCATTTAAGTTAGAAGATATTTTTGCAAAGATCTTTGAGTCCATTTCAAAAAATCCTGTAAAGAATGCTTCTTCGTATGTTTGCATGTATGGACTTGGCAAGAACATAAGTCTTGAGTATATGGCCATGAGTGTTATGCGACTAGGGATAGTAGATAAATCAAACACTAGTGCATCTGATCCCTAGTTACTTCGGATGAAATTCAAAAAGGTATATTTTGCGTGCTGAAACACCTTTAGTACTGTAAGTTTCATACTCAAGATTTTGTTTGTCATCTTGATTGCTAAAACTGGTACGGTGGCATATTTGGCGATCCAAAACTCAATAGTCTTCACCATGTATTCTTTCGTCGGTAAGTAATTGCGTAGTGGGCTTGGTAATAATTTATAATTTAGCCATTGATTATTTAAGCTTCCCTGGCGATGTGCTTCCCAAAATTGCATCCAAGAGCATCTTTGAAGTACTAGGCAAAAAGATGGGTTGATTTGAGTGTTGATTCCCAGTGTATTCGTAACGTAGGATTCTTCTTTCATCGCCAAATAGGGTTTGCCTTATCAAATTCCTCTTGTGTATAGGTGAGTTTTCTGCATGTTAAATTGCAAATTGCTATCTGGTTCTTTATTGGTGATCCTCTTTATATACTAGCGTGTCTCTAACCACATGTTCTTCGAATTCTTCTGTAAGTTGGAACACCAGTAGTGCCCGCTCATTTCGTCTTAGTTCTTCAATAGCCCGATTATGTCTTTCAGTATTTGGCTCTCGATCCTCCCTTATTGGTGAACGATGCATGGGGGAAGAAAGAGGATGTACCTCAGTCTCCTCAGTAGCTGCTGTGGAGCTTGGAACTACTGGTGTCCCAGTTGTTACCTGTTGTTCTATTTGAGGTTTTAATTTTGCAATGAGTTTGTCCTTTGCTTTGATTTCTTTGGTGGCTCGTGTGATTGCATCCTTGTTCTTTAGGATTTCTTCTCCTATGGAAGCCAATTGATTAGCATCTTCATTGCATTGTGCAAGGAATTTATTCTCTGCCATCTTCCATTTTCTCCTAAGTTCATTAGTGTCGTCCATATATCTCTTCTCTGATTCCTCTATGATGGCTTGCTCTTTTTTCAGCTGATCTTCATACTTTGCGATTTGATCCTCCAATGCTTTTGTGCTGCTTGCGGCCATTTCGGGTGCTTCGATGGGTTGGTTACATAGTATGGCAGTCATAAGCTCTTTATTTCTATTCCTTAAAGTGTCTACTTCCTCCATATACACTTTGATTTGACTTTCTAGCAACCTACTTCTGACATTGATTCTTGTCTTCTCTGCTTCACCAGCTTCATATTTTCTTTGTAGCTCTCTTATTTGATCATGCAGCTTCTTGTTTTCAATTTCTATCATTGTACATTTGTCCTTGGCTTCTTTGGCTTTGGATTCCTTGTCGGAGAGTGCCTTTTGAGCTTGAATTAATTGTACAGATAAGTTTTCACTTATTACATGGAGTTGGCTTCTCTCTAGCATAGCCTTGTCGAAGTCGCCATGCGCTTCAAGCATTAGTTGTAGAGTGTCCATAGCAGTTTGTATCATTTGCTTGATGACTGGCATAAATTGAGCTACATTCACATTCAACCAAGTTTTGGGGATGCTTGGTTCTTCCCCTGTTCGTACGTCTCTTCCTTGTTCCACGTGTATAGTTTCATTGTGTGGTTGTCTTATTTGAATGTGTATCTCTCTTTCTCTTTCCTCCTCTTCATTAGTGGTCGATTTTGTAGCACTACCTTGAAAAGTGACATCCAATGGAGAGGGCTCCGCTACCACCCTAATTGGTATGAAGGGCTCAGGCTCCACTCTTTCCTTTACTTTTTCTTCCTTTGGATTCTTGACCAATGCTTCTCCATCTAAGTGAGTTTCTATGATTTGAATGTTCGTTGCTTCATTCATTTTGAATACGTGAATTCCTTCTTTAGGTGATTCTTGCCTTGTTGTGCCTTTGATAGTGTCATCAGGAACTTGATCTATCTTGGTACCTTCCACTCCAAAGTTATCTGTGTCTTGGTTCAATTCCTCCCATTGACCATCATCGTTTGAGTCACTTTTTATGTCCACATTCATCATAGATTGTTCGTGCTCTTCTATCATATCGGGCGATGAACTAGAGTTAGCCAATCCCAACTCTCTATATTGATGAACCTTAGTAAGCCTCTTTCTTTGTTCATTGTCTACATGAGAGTGTTGGTAATGATATCCTTGTACCGGCAGGTTTACTTGACCTTCCATGTAATGATGAGTTGCATCCATGGCTTCCGTTACTTCCTTTTCCATGATGGGAATATTGTCTTCTAGCCTCGTCCTTGGAAGTACATGTATCCTCTTGGAAGCGGGAAGGGTTTCTTCTACCTTCATCATTTCTCATAGTCTTTTAGCGCCTCTCATTCTCGGTTGCAAGCTGTTTTCAGCTTCTTCCACGATTTTTACTCCCTTCTTTTTCCTTGGAACCATGGCTAACTTTGCATACTTAGCCATTTCTACAGATGAGGGCATCTCTTTCAAATGTTCTCGAATACCTAGTGCATGACAGATAAGTATTGTTAGAGCGACACTTTTGTTCAAGAACTTCTTATGGTTCCATTGTTTCTTCGCTTCAAAAAGGCATTCATGAATATATGGCATCATATTCACTTGGTTCCCTATTTATTTGATGGCATGAGATAGCATCTACACTATGATTTTCTATGGTGCTGTACATCGATGCATATTTGGAAAGCAAAAATGTTGGTGAATTAGGCATATTTCTTCTTCTATATCAACACGATTGATATTCGTGAATGTTCATGTCTTAGTCCCTCGGCTCTCATCTTTCAAAATTGTGTTCCCATCCTTTTCCCAACCAAAAGCTTCTTTGATTAAGTCATGGGTGAAATGGATGATTAACCACTCTCCTGCCACATCCAGAACTCTTTCTTCAGGCACTAATGGATCATGTAAAGCTGGTTGAAGGGTATTCATCACTTGAGTATATCTTTGGAAGTCCAGTTTGTAGATTGGCAGTTCGAAATATTTCTGAATTCCTGCCTTCGCCATTATGTCTACAGTTGATGTTCATGTACGACTTTGAAATCTTGAGACATTACTGGGAACTGATGGTCAATGTCCATAATCCTGATCATTACCAAGAACACATAATCCCCAATGACCTAGTCCTCTCAAAACCAATGACCTTTTTCTTTTGTCACACTCTGTAAGTGAAACTCTAGCACCTCTTCTTGAATAGTTGCTCCGAAATCCTCAGAAGCCATCTGCACTTGTAATAATAGAGAGAACATCAGTTTCAAGTAGGAATCAAGTTGTGTGTTATGTGCGGCTTAGTGACATGTTTCTTATTGTGTCACTCCGTTTCCCCTTGCTTAGTAAGTAACATCTCTTACCACACTTCTTTTGATTTATATTCCTGAAAGAAAACAAAATTTAGTTTTAGCCAAAGCATTTATTTGTTTACATTGTAGGTTCATTCCTATGGAAGTAGAGTCTAGGAGCTATTCCCAAGTTGGAAATGTGCACCACTAGTTTTATTGAAGAAATGATGTGCCGAATGCATGGCCTTGTAATGTGGCCCTGGCATGCATACTCTAGGTGCAATTGACTTTTCATGAGTGCAAGTGGAATCCTATTGGGTTGGTTGGTCCTGTCCTTGCTGCCTCTTGGTGTTTGAGGTATTTGGCTCCGTCGATCTGGTCGTTCTCTGGCCCTTAGCTCCTACTTTCTTGAAGTGTAACTGTTTGATGTTTTGTTCCTCTTGTATCTTTGATAGGTCTTGTTGGGATTTGTTGTTTCGCTTTGCGCGCATAATATTTCCTCTAGCTTGTTTAGTTCTTAGTTTGCAGTCTGTCTGACCTTCTTTGGGATCCACATATGCTGCCATGTTTTTTGGGCTTCCACTAATGATTTTGGAAGCCACATACAAAGGAGTCTTGGTGGCTCTGATTGTGGTATTGAGTACTGGTGATTTCTCCTTGCTTTCACTGACTGATTGGTGTGCTTTTGAGTGGAATCACCTGGTTTAGTCATTTGATCCTTCCGAATCCATTGTAAATGAGTATCCCATGGATATGATGTTCGAGTAGTAGGCTTCCATGGGGATGTTTTTCCCTATACAATCCATCCATGCTTTTTCCTCAATGATTCAATTCAGCTTATATGTTTGACCATAGAAAATTGCTAATTTCTTTGATTTTTACCACATGCAGTTTATCATGGTTCTATATGTCCTTTAGTCTTCCAACAATCGGACTCCTTTCTCCCGATTCATCTTTCATGGGGAATGCAGGCACATCATCAAGTGACACATTTGTATTTGTAGGAAATCTGAGCTTAGGGTACTCTTTGGGTATGCTCTCGATTGATTCATTTTCTAACTCCTCTGCTAGGGTTTATTTCTCCAACTTGATAACTTAGGCTAAAGATTTCTTTATGCGCTATTTTGGATCAGATGTATCGTTGTGTTAAATGAATGCTCACTTCATGTTCGATAATCCAATCTTTCCCTAGGACCAAGTTTTCTATTAAGTCCTCATCTTTGCATACCAAAACTCGTTGCTCCATAGTGGAATTTCCTAGGTGGAGGGATATTAGGGCTTCTCCAACACATTCTATGACTTGGCCTCCAATGCCTATCATGTGTGCTTTAGTCAGGTTTATGGTCATTTGCAGATGCATAATAACCGTCATTTGTATGCAGCTTAGTGCTTCTTCTGAGTCGATCAAGGCATCCATCAACTGGTATTCTGTAGTTCCAATCCGTAGGTTCAAATATGGTTGATATATCCCTTTGCCTTATCCACTCTCTTCATTTCTTGATATGCCCCAGTGCTTCTTTGCGTGCTTATTCTCTAATTCTCTCTTCTTCCTTTTTTCGATTTTGTGCTCCTACGAGTCATGCTAACATCTGATCCATCGATGGTTCCATATATCACTTTACTCGACAATCACTTATGTAATTAGGAAGTATATCTCCATCTAGTGTGGCTAGATTGACTGCTCGGCTTGTTGAGATCCTATTGATCAGTAGGGGTCCGTATCTGCATTTCTGTAGCTTCTTGGCATGTTGCTTCAAGGTATATACTAGGACTAAATCTCCTTCTTTCAGGCCTTTTTCTTTGATGTGTGCATCATAATATGCTTTCTGTCTCCTTTTAGTAGCATAAATTCCTACAACCGCTTGTAGTCTTGTTTCATGTAACTTCTCAATCTGCTCAAGTTGCTTGGACAACTCATGCCCTGTCCATTCATGCTGTTGTGCTACTCTTAAAGTAGGCACCAAAAAATCGATTGGCAGGATTGCATTTTGCCCATACACTAGGTTAAATGGATTAGTTCCAATGGCTATCTTGTAAGCCACACGAAAGGCCCAAATTGCATGATGCAATTGTTTGTCCCAATCTGATCTTCCACTATTGACTATCTTTATCAATACAGTGTACAACACTTTATTGGAACTTTCTGCTTGACTGCTGGCTTGAGCTTTTCATGGGAGGTTGTACACAGCTTCCTCATCCACCAGGTGCATGCGGTGGAAAGAAGTGAAAAGGCTAAGCAATGCATCAGGTCCCAGAGGATGTCAAAGAAGATTTAAAAATAGGGCCTTTGAAAAGTAATTCTAACATAGAAGAGAGCAAAGGCTGGCAAAGTAATGTGTGCAATGGAAGGAAGTAAACAGGCTCCAAAAAATACCACAGTAGGAAGTACGCAATATGCAAGGATGGATCAAGGCCAACAAGTATCCATGAAGAAGTGCAAGAAGATATCCGGCAAAGCCTGAGCCCCAGGAAGATGCTTCAACCTCTTGATCTTCGAAAGGTCCAGATCGAAGTCTATAAATCCAGACCTTCAAACCTTTTGTATGGTGCTTGCAGTGCAGATACAAAGAGGCGATTGGAAAATTAGACTACAAAGTTATTGTAGTCCATCTTCACTGGTTGTGTGCGTGATAGCCCGACTTAATACAGCAACCCAGATTTATGAATGTACGGAATACCATGGGGATTACAGAAGCAAAGTATTTAATTCGGATAAAGTAACAAATTGTTTGACAATCCTTATTGCTTCTTTGACCACTCGGTGTGTGTATTCAAGAGCTATAGACAAGTTGTAGACAAAAGGCAAAGCTTGTCAAGGGATGACAGAGACAAAGAGGGGGAGAGTGTTGCAGAGAAAAGAGGCACAAAAGAGGAGCCCCAAAATTTTCAAATTAATGAGCATAAAATTTTCTTCTTCAAAATTCTAGGAAATTCCCTCAAAACTATGTAAATGCACTAGAGGAGTCCTCTAGATGCATAAGCCCCAAATCATTGTAACCACTCTTGTAAAATGGTAGGAAACTAGAGATTAGTCAATAAAGTGCTAGTCTCTTGTGTGAAAGGATCAATTTTTAGGGCACATGTATATAAGTCACTTTGTGACTCTTTGTAAAGACTTTTTACCATTGTGAAGAAGGAGAGCAAAAATTCGAATTTGCTTCTTTCCTGCTGATTTCCACCTTCTCTATGATCATTTGTGTGTGTTTGATGCTTGGAATCTATGTGTAGGACTGTTAGTTATCCCTTCCCGCCATTTACAAACTACTGTGGTGTGTGTGTGAGCCACCACGAGTTGTAAAGCAAGTATTGGTGTTTCCTACCATTCATTGTTTTATGCATAACTTGAAGAGCGTTTGTCAGATTTGAGTGAAAATACAACCAATAGATACATCTCATTGAGAGCTTCAAAATGACTTGTTATTGGCCACATTCAGAGTTCAGAACTAGGAGAAAATTTCAAATTTGTGCTTACTATTGTAAGTGGTATCGTGGCATACATTCCTAGAGAGTTAGTGAGTTGGAGAGGTAGATAAGTCTTTTCACATGCATTGTAGCTCAGCCACTTCACTTTCCATCATGTGTGCATGCATCCTCATACACTTGGTTCATCTGGTTCTTTGGATTGATAATTAAACGTGTATCGGTCCACCACTATATGCACTTGTGGGGCAGTTGAGATTTAGTCTCATCAACACAAGTCCCTAACGCTTCACGACTTAGGTACACAGAGGTGCTCTAACATCAAGGATAACTTGTTCTTTTGGAGATTAACACTTTCCATCAATGATAAGGATTACAGGCTTATTTCCTTAGTAATCAATGTGTTTCAAGATTGGAGCATTGATAAGCAATTGCTTTAAACGTCTCATTGTTCTAGAACGTTCTTAAGCCCAATAGAATTTCTTTCTTTTTTGTAATGAATCATAAAGTGGGTTCACAACATGAGCAAAGTGAGGGATCCAAATGACATAAAAAGCACACGCTCCTAAGAATCTCCTTACTTCACTAACATTGTGACACCTCTGAGAAATTCTACTAATGGCATCAACTTTTGCTGGGTAAGGCCTACGACCATAATTTCCACATAAATGTCTAACTATCAGCACTTTGTTAACACCAAAAGTAGACTTCTCTAAAGAGAAAGTCAGTCCAACCTCCTCAAATCTTTGAAAGATCTTTTCACAATCAAAAATGTGGCTAGAAACAAACTTTCCACATCCAGATGGATCTAAAGTCTCATCTTTTTCTTTTTCCACACATCCTTTTATTGGAATATCATCTATATAAAGCATTCTCACTTTGGGGATAAAGTCATGTAAGACCAGGTTCATAGTGTTCATCATGTGTGCCACAAAATTCATTACTTCTTGTGGTAAAGTACACATATGTACTAGACCCAAAGGATTTTTCATCGTGGTTACATCTCTACTTTCAATAGCTAATTGAAACTGATCATATCTTGAGTACAGCTCTCCCATTGAATAGATGGAGTGACTAGCAAATGCCTCAGCAAACTCATCTACAATAGGAGCCGTTCCTACATTTCTAATGGTGACTTTGTTCACAGGTTGCAGATCCTAAATAAAGTGTAGCTTCCTGTTCTTTTTAGGTACCATGAACCACCTATTGGAGTAAGGTGTGGATGATGGTTCCAAAATTCTCACGACAATCTTCTCCTTTAGCAATCTCATTAGCTCAGGTAAATGAGCCTTTGGGACTCGTATCGATTGAAGATTCTAGGGAATGTGCGGTACAGTAAATATAATCATCGGAGCTACAAGCTTGGATCAGCGCATCCTATTTCATGTGGAAATAAAGAAAATGCCTT
Source organism: Ceratopteris richardii (assembly GCA_020310875.1). Taxonomy (NCBI): domain Eukaryota; kingdom Viridiplantae; phylum Streptophyta; class Polypodiopsida; order Polypodiales; family Pteridaceae; genus Ceratopteris; species Ceratopteris richardii. The sequence goes on from CM035422.1 coordinate 34,380,036, forward strand.
TCCATGATACATGATCATCTTTCTAAATTGATCTTTTTCTATCTCTAAAAGAAATTCATTCCAAATTTAATATATTTCATAGTTTCTTTTGTAAACATATGTCCTATCTTACAGCTGTCTCTAAGAATAGGGTCCTCAGATACTCATCTAAATATATCATAACTATTCTTAGGCAAGGATTGAGCTACAGGCTTAATTTTCTTTTCGATTGTTTTATATTTAGTTTCAATGTTAACTTCATGTTCTAAGAAGAAATTAGTAATAAACGCATATTCTTTAATAGAGTCAAGAATAATCAATTTTGATTCTAGTTCTTGGGAAGCAGTCTCAAGTTCTTCTAATAAAGTAGTACTTTTTTATAGTTCAATTATACATTCAATATTTTCATCAGGTAAAATTAATCCTAAATTTATATTTTTTAGTTCCTTTTCTGAATGTTTTTGTAAGGTTTTCTTTTGTGGTAAGATGCAAACTAGTAGTAGGAGTGCAAACTTAAAAAATTTCAAAATTATATACATCGTTAGGCAAGATATCAAATAATGCTCACTATTTTCCCGCTCAATAGTGGAATTTGATAGAAATTTTGATCGTAGTATGCCCCAAATTCTCTAACAAGCAGTGAATTGTCATACACATGACTGTATGAGTCAATGGGGTTTCTCTGTACGTTTTTCCTATTTCTTGAATAATTAGGACAGACTGTCATGACCTGCAAAGAATCCATCCCAGATTTAGACTGAATTCTTACATATGCTGACCCATCATTCATCACTTTCGTTTCCATCCTCATTTCTGCTATAAATGGCTACCCAAGAATTACTTCATATGAACAATTGTCTTGAACAAAGAAATGAAATTATTCTCGAACTCCTCCTATCATAATAGGCACATGTGTGCATGCACCTAGTAAAATCCTAGATCCATTATTGATTGTTCTCATTCTCTAGCCATGCTCTTTGTCAATTGGCCATCTAAATTTATTAAAGAATTTTTTCAAGATTACGTTTATCTCTAAGCTAGAATCAATCAAAGCCAGAGCTAGACATGAATCTTTTTCATCTCCAATCCTAATTTTTACTTCTAGAGTTCCTCGTACCCAGAAGGTTGTGTTTTCATCATTTCATCATCAGATTGAATTGGACCTAAAAACTTTCTATTCATACTTCCAATCGTAAACTCCTCTTCTTTCTCATAATCACTATCGCTAACTGTTAGATCATCATTCATTGCTAGAGTTTCCTCTACTACATCTTGCATATCCTCGTCCTGTGGCAGTGGAAATCATCTTCTTCTAATAAGTCTAATAAAAATATCCTTGAACTCAGGTTTTGCGATCAAAAACACTCGTTCAAGGGACATGGTAACTTGATTTTTTAAAAGTGTATCATTAAGGATCTCCCTAGCATCATTCTTCTTCTTGAGCTCCGAGATCATTATTGCCCATGGAGCTCTTCTTCCTTTCTTTTTCTCTTTTTCCTCACCTTGTTTCTGTTCATCTTTTTGCTCATTTTTAGTATTTTGATTTCGGTTATTTTCATTTTCAGTTTTTCTCTTTTCATCTTTTATTGGGGTATTCTGATTTTCCTATGATTGTGTATTTTCTTCTAATGATTTCTTTCCTTCTTTAATTAATCTTCCTTTCTCTTCTTGGGACAAGTTTGTATCTTCAAATTGTACCCTTCTATCATTTTTCTTCTCATTCTCTCTAGTTTGTCTTCTTGTCATTCTCTTATCTTCCTCGTCTATATCATCCTACATGTCATCTCACCTCCATTTCTCCTCAACATTGGCAATGTGAGAATACAGAGAGGCTTGGTCAATAGGAGATCGCCATACTGTTTTGCACATTATTTCATCTCTAGCTCTCACGAGTACCTCAATTGAATAAGAATTTTGGCTTGCAGTAGAAAGAGGCCTATCATTTGATGGCTCTAATCTAGGAGCCGAGGTACTAGCAATTGCATTGGAGATCGTTAAATTTTCATATAATTTCTTCATACCTCCTTTGTCTCAATTAATAGCTAAAGGAAGTCATGACCTAAAGCCACATAATTTCCTATCAATCTCAACTACTAACTGATTTTCTTTTGCACTCTTTAACTCTTCACAAGTATAAGTTGCATGTTCTTGGCTATCATACCAAACACACCGTTTTTGCTAATTCTTTTTCTTTCAGTATTCCTCTGGAAAGCTGGTTGTGCAGCGAACTGAGTAGATGGAGTTGGCTAAAAAAATGGTTGAGGAGGAGTGTATTGTGGCATAGCATGTTGTATGGGTGTTGCTTGACCTACACCACTACTACTAGCTCCAGGCTCATTGAAACTCATGGAATATACTTTATTAATCAATTAAATTATTTGAGTCTATCCAAGGTGCACATTAGTTTCAATTAAATTATTTGATTCTATCCATACTTTCTACCCTCAAGGTATGCAAGAGAAAGTATCATGGTGCACATAACAAGTTATATTAAAGAGGGTGGAGAACCTGGTGCAAATTCCAATCCAAGGTATGATATTTCAAAATATGTAGAGCATGAACTTAAGTCATAAAATGGTGGAGATGAGATTAGAGAAGACGACCAATTCAAGTGACTAGCGCAATCTAAACTTCTCGGATCACCCTAATCGCTTGGAATGGTCGTGTTAGCAAACTATCGGAAGAGTCTTCAAAATGTGACTTTTGAGTAAAGGTTTGACTAATGACTATAAAAACAACTTGCAACTCAACTTATCTCATGCAAGGTTGCTTAAAGGGGATGCTATGTTTACATGGATAATATGACCGATGCAAGCGATAGGGGAAATCCAAAATTCTCTGATTCTCGTTGTGTCCTCTTTCTTCTTTATGTTATTCTCTATCTTCTCAAAATTTAACTTTTCAACAAGAATGAAGTAAAAACCTACAATGCAGTCATATTTGTGACACGACCAAATTTTGGTTGGACCATGCAATGAACTTTTGTTTAACTCTCAAGAAATTCAATACAACTTTATATTACTCAAGGCATAAAATATGGTTATAATGACCATCTTCCATATGAAGATTGGAGTAAGTACATACAATTTGTACATAAATAAATCTTCCAACCTATGTTGGTTTTACAATAGATTTCAATCTTAGACTCAAAAATGATTCATCCCTTTCTATCCTTTTTGGAGCCCTCTTTTCTCTGATGCTTGTGGTCCTTTTTGGAGCTTTCACCTTGACTCTTTTTCTTGGTCCCATGCTTCAATGGTGAGTGAAGAGGATGCCCTTTCTTTTTTTCTTCGGACTTCTTTTTATTTGGTGGAGGGGGTGGAGGTGAGTCTAGATCATGGGGGCAGATTGCATGTTTCATAATGCCATTTATTGCTATATCTCTGATCAAGATGATCCATGCATCTGGATAGTCTGATAAATTCAATTCAGGACTGTAAAACATTCTTTCCAAAAATCTTACAGCATTTGCAATCACTCTCCAGCCACATGACATTGCGTCTTTCTGCAATGGCACATGAATTTGTATGTATCCAAATTGCTTTTGTTCATTCAATTTATCAATTCTAGGAAAATTCTAATCAATATGCATCTTGAGAACTTAGCAGCACTGCATTGTAAAGTGAAAATCAGAATGGATGGCATGGCTCTTAAATAGAGAACAAAAAAATGTTGGCAACTTACACTTTGCAATTTCCATGTTGTGATTTAAGAGAATTCAGGAAAAGAGCTTGGTATGCATTGAAGTGAATAATAATAAGGCTCCAATGGCCCCTGTCAATGAGTTGCATGTAAATATACTTTCTTTAATTAAACAAATGTACTTTTCAAAATGAAGATGAACACTTACTTTTCAATATATGGGTAGATAACACATTCTACCTCTTTTGTAAAATTCTTTAGAAAGGATTTGGCATCTCCATGTTTATACAAAAAACACTATGTCACAAGAGGATCTATGATAAATACTTTTCTTTGAACTGCTTCCTCACATTGTTGAAGAAGAACCCTAAAAATCAAGAATTAAAAATTCAGTTAAGGAACTAAAAATTAAGCAATACAAGAGCACTTTATGGCCTGTAGATAATACCTGAGTGAAATGTTGACTACACTATTTGATATTTCAACATGAAACTCCCTCAACATTTTGTTGTCTTCTGGTCTTATGTCAAGGAAACGTTCATCCTGCCATGCCATTGTAACATTAACTATTATCTGCCCATCTCCTTTCTTAAGGAGCTCTTTATTTGCCTTTTGCAACTTCTTAATCTGGTTTAAGATGATACTTTCCTCTGTTAATAATCCCTGTTTTTTCCTCTCCTCCTCACTATTTGCTGCATTTCTTGTTTCATGATCATGAGTGACCTGAGGGTTGACTTCTTCAATGACAACTATTGACTTGGGTGCTCGGGTTGGAGGTATATTCAGAATATTGAAGAATTTTTTATCATGGTCATCAATAGGAACAAGAGGTTTTTCAAATTTATATCTTATTCTTGATACAATCACATAATCCTTTCCCATCAATGTTACCCTGTGAGAATGAGCAACACATAAATAAGCATCGTTCATAAAGTGAATAGCAAAGTCCTCTGCAGCTTCTTGCACGCATAGCAGTGCTTGAATTTGCCACTTCACATTGATAAAGGATGTGGTCTTCATCAAAGAACAGAGATTGGTTGTGATCTGCTTGACAACTCTCATAAATGGAAGTCTAGGGATCAGTAGTCCCACAGACTTTTGAGCTCTTCTCATTTCCCTCAAGGACTTTATATGGTATTTGACCCTTTTCTTTGAAGCCTTCTCTGATGCATTGCCTTGACTCTTTTGGGGAGACAGTCCTTTGCTAGTTTGCTCCTGGGCATTTTGTTCCTAACCCTCAGGGTATAACTTCCTTGTTGTCTTTTTTGTCCTAGCCATAACCTGCATAAAGTGAGAGTCTTAAGGCATGGAAGTGGAAAGGAAAGGCAACTTACTCTCAAAACCTTTGATCAAGGACTCTATCCAATGCCAGAAACACAATCGATCCAAGCGATAAGAGTCATCTGAAAATGCTCGGATGTCCTTAATCGCTTGCATCGGTCGTGCTTCTAATCGTCATGAAATATCAGTCAACTCCATTTCCCTTGGAATGCATTACATCTAATACTTTACCAAATAAAACGTTACTTCAAAGCTATGATCAAGGATGCCATTTAAGAAGGACAACTGATCCAAGCGATAAGGGTCATCCAGAAATCCCCGAGTGTCCCTAATTGCTTGCATCAGTCATCCTTGTAATCATCATGAAATATCAATCAATACTATTTTGAATATAGCTTACAATGCATAATAGCTCATGCTTCACTTCGCAAAACATTATTTGCAAGCTATGATCAAAGACTCGATGTCATTTAGGAAACACGATCGATCCAAGCGATTAGGGTCATCCACAAATCCCGGATGTACCCTATCGCTTGGATCCGTCGTCCTTTAAATCATCATGAAATATCAATCAACTCTATTTCCACTATAGCTTACAATCAAAGGAAACATTATTTTAAAGCTATGATACGGTTTCAGAATCATGACCCACCCAAACAATAAGGGTCATCAAAAAACACCCAGATGTCCTTTATTGATTAGATCAGTCGTGTCCATATTACCTCACACAGAAAGTGATCTCTATAGAAATTCTTAAGAAGCATCTCAAAAACTTGGAGGTGATGGCAACTTGACACTAGGAAAGTGTTGAGAAAACAATGAGAGAAAGTGAATAGGGAAGCTTAAATAGGTCTCAAAACTGAGTTGACCGTTGGTGCCGCATGGCATGCCGTGATTGGTCCACATCATCTAGCCATTGTGAATTCCAACGTTCTTTGGCACCTGGCATGATTTGAGTTGGTCACATCATCTATCTGTTGGGATTCCCAAGGTGCCTTTGCCACATGGCACTCAATGATTGGTTCACATCATTTGACCATTATTCCCCCTCCTCGACTATAAATACCAACTCCCTTCACCATTTCACATTTTCAACAATTAGAATTTGTCTTTCCATTACCATGCATATTTGTCTTTCATCCCCAATACGACCGATACTAGCGATTATACCCGTTTGACCCATGTTGACTAGCTTGAGTCACTTGCATCGGTCGTGTTCTCCACTAGGACATACTAGAGAAGCTGCAGCTTAGATGGAGGGAATGAATGAGATCCTTAGTGTCTTTCCATCAGAGAAACTACTTGATTTCATGGTTCAAGAGGGTTTAACTATAGATTACTTTTCTGATGCAATGATGATATTCAACCCCAAGATTGATTTTGAAAAACTCCTAGAGAAATCAAAATTTTTTCTTAGGGATGAGTGGGAGAACTTCTTGGGGTTGATCAATGGAAAGGAGCTTTCTTTATCTGAGAAAACCTATGTCCATCCTCGCATCTTTGGGAAGAATCCAATAGATAGGGCAAAAATCACAAGAAAATGCAAAAGGATATCCCCTTTTCCATGGAAGCTAGATTTATGCCTAGAGCATGAAAAGGACTACTGCTTGCTCCCCTTAAAGATTGCTTTCTTGATATTGCTTGATCACATCTCAATTGAAAAGGAGGAAAGTGTTCATGTTGTAGAGGAGCCTTTCTTAGAGCTGATCCATTGCTTTCTTGACATTGCTTGATCACATCTCAATTGAAAAGGAGGAAAGTGTTCATGTTGTAGAGGAGCCTTTCTTAGAGCTCAAAAAGTATGAAAGGTTTCATGGAGATTGTTGAGGAGATCAATCTCCAAGCAGAAGAAGAGTAGGTCAAAGATTTTGATGTGGCTACTTTTAAAGCAGAGACTGCAATAAGGGAGCCAACTGAAGAAGTTCAAGTGTCTAAGAAGTCCCTACTTCTCCCAAATGTACCATTTTACTTTATCTCTGGAAAGGATTTTATCCCTCTAAGAACTTTTCAACCTTAGGGAGGACTACTGCCTTGCAGCTATAATTGAGTCAGAAGAAGTTGCAAAGAGATTCATCAATGAGAAAGGAGAAAGAAAAGAAGAATTTTTACGTCTTGATTTGGATTTGTCAAATGAACAATTCAAAGATTCATCGCAATTTCTTTCAAGTTGCTTTGAAAAAGCTATCTCAGAGAAGCCAACACTTGTGAGTTTGATGAGCATTAGAAGCAACTTGGAATATACTCGTTTGGGCATGGATATTCATTCTTGGATGTTGCTCAGGACAAAGGAACAATATGTATTGACTCAAAAGAGCTCATTGAGGAGGAAGATGAGGTCAAGGTATGTAGTTTAATCTATTCTCATGAATTTTAGGGTGAGGAAATGAGATGCGACCGATGCAAGCGATAAGGCCCATCCAATATTTTTTGTTGGACCTAATCGCTTGTATCGATCGTGTCCAAGATCTCCATTTATAGAGTGAGAAATCAAACACGACCGATGCGAGTGATAAGGCCCATAGGATATTTCCCATTGGGCCTTATTGCTTGCATCGATCATGTTCTGGACTTGCATGGTGCAATGATAGGTTACATTTTATCATGTGAAAAACACCTTTTTCTGCATACAGTTTATGTTCCTAGAGAATGTAGAGTGAGAAATCGAACCTGAATGATGCAAACGATTAGTCCCATCGGATACTTCCCGATGGGCCTAATTGGTTGTATCGGTCGTGTCTAGGAGTTGCATGTAGCATTGATAATAGACATCTGGCTATGTAAGAATTCACCTTCTTCATCAAAAAATACATGTTTCTAGATAATTTACAAAGAGATATTGATAACAACTGATGCAAGCGATTAAGACCATCTGAATTTCTCTGAAGACCCTAATCGCTTGCATCGGTCGGGTCTCTTGCTTTTTTTCTGTTTTGTTTCAAGTTACTTTTCATGACTCCTTAAGTGCACTTACACTTCATCTGACCTTGTTTTTCTATTTTTACCACAATTAACTATATTGGATGAGGACAACCACCTTGGCAGGGGGAAGGGAACAAGAAAAACCATAGAAGAGAAAGGAAAAACAAAGATGGATATTCATTCAATTATCCACTATCTTTCAAAATTGAACCCAGACTCTTTTTGTGTTATTCACAAGCACTATAATGAGGAGCCAGACTTTGCAATTTTCTCCTTGAGGACTCTATCAAAATACATGGGTTTTACTCCAATACCCTTTAATGCTTTTAGAGTTTTGCTACTTAAAAGAGCAGCTACATTCAGAATTTTTGGATATGCCCCAGGACTCAATGCTTCGAGGTCAGGGTACTTTCTTTGTTATTCAAGCTATGCAATGGCTGCAGGGGTGTCAGATGTAAAAAGCATTGTTGGCTATAGGAGAAAAGAGTTCCTCAGATATAAAGGTGATTTGCCAGAGCCAAGTTCATTAAAGAGACTCAAGGAATGACTTCATTTTTTCAAACTCTATTACTCATCAAATGTACATATACACAAATTGCCCAATGGGATATAAGACATTGCAAATTTTTTGGTGTAATTGATCCATATCCCAATATTAATTGTTATTGATCCATGATCTGTTCTCTGATCAAAGTCATCTGATGGTAATAGACATGTTTCTTTTCAAATCTTAATACATCATGAAATGTGCATACATGACATCTTTATTTCTCAAAGAAATAAAAGACATTGCAAATATTAAAGCTCTATCTGGTGATAGTCATATTCTTTTGATAATATTTGGCATGAGGTCCTTTGTAATTGTCTTCTAAAGAACCAATCAAAAAGCTCTTTGAAGGCATTTCTCTTTTTTACTCCTCCTCCTTTCCTTGTGCACCTAAAGAAGCTTGTCCTTGCTTGATAATGAGATTTTTCCATGCCTTGGGTGTTCCATATGTGAAGTGTTTCTTTTTCTGCAAAGAATGCACCATGCACAAGAAGAATATGCTAGAAGAACAGAAGAGTTTCATCAGATCTTTATTTCAATTAAAAAAATAAATTGAATAAATTATCTTTGGAACTCACCAAGAAAGATGTTATGTCTTTGGCACTCCATGCCTCTATGATGGTTTCTATAAGCTCTGTGGTCACCTTTCTGAAATCTGTCACATAACTATTTGATGTTACCTGTTGCCTCATGATCTTAAAAAAATTATCTAGTTTGACCCACACCTCCATTCTCTTTTTTGCTATTTCTAGTTTTCTTTTTACATTATTCGTGACCTCACAAAATTTTTTCCAACAATTCCACATGGCATTTAGTTGCTTTTCATCATGGTTGCTCAAGAATCTCCTTGCTTTTGCACCTCCCATTGAGACATCTTGTAGTACATCACCCGTATTTGTGAATGCTTTGGATCTTTTCTTAGATGAATATCACCACCATGAAATCCCATTTCTGAAAGTAGACATTCACATTTTTTTATGCACTCATCTGCAAGAGTTGTAGGCTTGATAGAATATGCATAATCCAAGTGAAGACGGACCAACTTGCCAATGATCCTTGACTCTGCATGTAGTGTACATATGTGTACATTTGTCAATGCTATAGGAAGTATGGGATCCCAAATCATGGCAAAAGATGAGTAGTTATGAAGAATAACATTTTTTTTGGAAGGAGCCTCCTCTTCCTCAACTCTAGCAATCCATGCTCTTGTGCCTGGACTTTGCATGCAGTACAAGCAAGGGTACTTAGAATTTTCCCCTCCACTTATAACAAACAAGCATTTGAGTGTCTTTAGGTCTCCACTCAAATCCCACTCAATTTTAAAGTTCCCGTAGTCTTTAACATTCAACAATTCTCTTGCATGATGCCTTTGGATAACATTTGGAATGTTTGTCTGTGAGAATAACCATTTAAGTGTTTTATGGCTCTCAGATGGAACTTGACCATAGCCAACCCACCATAACTCCATTTTTTATTGTACTTTGAGAGATGAAGTATCCAATTTCCCAAGGCTATAGTCCAAAGCTTTGTTCATCAGTGCAATACTTATTCTCTCCATCTTTTGATGTTTTTCAATCTCAACTTCATCAAGTTTGATTACAAATTTCAATAGACCAGAACATTCATGTTCTTTTATATTATAGAACTGAACCATGTATGTTTGAAGTTTTATAATATCTATCCATATGTTGTTAAATGCATTGTAAGTGAAATGTAACTTTTGTTTTCCTATTTCGTAAGGCATGTTACCTTGAATATGTTTATATTCACCAAATATTAATATGATCTTCTTATTCAAGCAGAGCCGAAACTTTCCTACATGATGGGGTCTAGGCAATCCAAAAGTTTTAACTTTGTTAAATTTTAAAAATTCACACCAAACTTTTGAAATTGCTCTATAACCTTTCCTACTCACTCCAACACTATCAAAAATCTTCTGAATTTGAGGTGGTTCTAGTAACAGATTCATTTTTGTCATGAGTTTTTGGAAAACAAAGCATTTCAAGCATGTATTTTCATTCAGTTTCAATAGTCTTAAAACATCATTTTGACTCATAATTTCATTACAGAAATTTATGCGCTCAAAATTGCTCAACATATTGAAACCTAGTACATTTGTCACATGGTCTCTTACAATTTTCATTCTTTTCTTTTTCTGGCCAGATTTTTCAGTCAAATCTAAAAAAGGTTTTACTCATTTTGACCACATTCTCAAACCTATAGGAGTTTCTTTCATTTTTTTAAAAGACTCTAACTGAGAAGATAAAGTGGATAATTTTTTTTCTAGGTCCCTCATATGTAAATCCCTCTGATGTAGTGTGTTTTGTAGATAGTTTATGTATTGTACATAATTCCTTGAAATCTCCCAGAGCCTTGAACAATAGCCTTGTAAACCATCCTCACCATCTTCTACAAATATAATCAGATCATGAAGATTATGAAAAGGGGGATACTTTCTAGTTTGTGGATCAATTGGATAAACAGATCCATCTATCCATATGTCAATATGTTTCTTGCCTTCCATTCGCAATCCATCCACTTCAAGAGGATGAAGAGCCCTTCGAAATACTTTTCTTGTCGTTGCATACTCATGACTAACTACAATGTTGATATGGAACTTATCACAATGATTTTGGTTGTTTGAAAGTTCAGCAAGAGTATTTGGGTTAGGTTCTCCATGGTCTACTATGAAAAGTGACTGACAAGTGTCTAAAATGACGTGAAAGAGAGAAACAGACCTGCTATGAAAAGTAGAGTAAAAAAGTGCAAAACATCATCAGCACACATTATATAGGTCCGTGAACAAGAGGAAAATTTGAATTTTGATCAACGCCCAATGAGCATAAACTTCGAGGCATAAGATATCACACAAACTTTTCATGATTATCACACAAGTTTCTCTCTCTTCAAAATTTGCATAAGATATGTTTTAAATGAACTTAAAGGATTTGACAACTTTAATTCTTGATTAAGAACAACTAATTGAAATCCTTACATGACCCTTTTTTGGCCGTTTTTCACCCTAATGAAGTATATACCTTCCTCTTTATATAGTACTTCAATCCCAAGGAAGTATCTTAAAATCCCTAAATTAGGGATTTTAAATTCACATCCAAGCTTCCTCTTTATGTCCTTGATGTTGGATTCATCATCCCCTGTAATGAGAAAATCATCAACATATATACAAATGAAAACAATTTTGCTACCTTCCTTCTTTAGAAAGAGTGATATGTCTACATGAATCTGATTCTATCCACATTTTACCAAGTAGTCCACAAGTCTTTGGTTCCAAGCCCTTGTGGCTTGCTTGAGTCCATAAAGAGCCTTCTTAAGCCTGCATACATGATGTGGAAACCTCTCAACTTCAAAGCCTTGGGGCTTCTCCATGAAGACTACCTCTTCAAGCTCTCCATTAGGAATGCATTCTTCACATCAAACTGGTACATCTTCCAACCTTTTGAGGCTGAAATTGCAATCAAACTTCTTATGGTGGACATCTTAACTACTGGACTAAATGTTTCCTCAAAGTCTATGCCATAGGTTTGAGCAAAACCTTTGGCAACCAGCCTTGCTTTATACCTAGAGATGCTCCCATCTACATGCCTCTTTACCTTGTACACCCATTTGTTTCCGATGACTTTCATGTCCTTTGTTATTGGCACCAATGACCAAGTATCATACTCTTCAAGTGCCTTGACTTCCTCCTCCATGGCTTCAATCCATTTCGTATGCTTATTTTCTTCTTCAAAAAAGTTAGGTTCTTCACAAGCTATAACTTGTCTCATGTAGGCATAGTGCCTTGCAATGAATGAATCATAAGTTAACCTTTGAACAGGGTATTTAACCCTATTGGATGACCTTACCTCACCATTGGGTGGTAGGAATATCCTCCTTGGTTTAGATGCTTTAAATCTTGGATTTTCTAATTTTTCCATATCCTCGTCACTTGTAGATTCCATATCTACCCATCGATGGTCTTCCTCATTTTCCTTTTCCTTTTGATGTATTACTCTCCTTTGATGGTGTTCTTGAAGTGGTTGGACCACCTATCTCCATGCTTTGTTGTTGCTCTTTGAACTTCTTCTCGGCTTGATATGCATCATCAACTTGTAACACATCTTTGCTACCATACCAAGGTAGCAACTCATCAAATATTACATCCCTAGATGCCTTGAGCTCTTTGGTGCAAGGGTTATAGCATCTAAAACCCTTTTTCTCTGAATAATATCCAAGAAATATACACATATCTGCCTTTGGGTCTAACTTGTGTCTCAATTCTTGAGGTATATGAACATAACTCACACAACCAAATAGTTTGAAATGTGAAAGGTTGGGTTTCTTACCACACCAAGCTTCATAAGGTGTAACTCCATGTTCTCCTGAGGTTTGACAATATAGTTTTATTTGTTGCATCAACCCAATAAGAGTTAGGAACATTCATTTCATTTAACAAAGCTCTAGTCACTTCTGCTATGTATATATTCTTCCTCTCTGTCACCCCATTTTATTGAGGTGTATACTTGCAAGTGAATTGCCTTTTGATGCCATGGTCATGTAGAAAATTTAAAAATTCATTTGAAAAATACTCTGCATGGGATCTTCAACAAAACATCCTTGATCATTGAACCTCACATCATAACCTCTTTCAACCATTTGACCTACCAAGACCAAGTTCTTTGTGATGGTTCGCACATGCAACACATCCTTCAACACCTGGGAGCTTTGAGATCCATTCAATGCAACATCTCCCACATATTTAATCTCGTGCTCAGTGTCATCCCCTATCTCTACATGTAATTGAGTGATGGGTGAGTGTAAATTAAAGAAAACATCTTTATTGCAACTCATATGGTTGCGACAACCACTATCAATGTACCGTGTAAAATCTGAATTGACTCTTTCACTTGACCCATACATCATAAGCAAGTTCTCATTTTTTGAATTTGTTGAAGTACTAGCATAATGACCTTGGTTCATTTTGTATCCTTGATTGCCTCCTTCTTTGGACCAACAATCTGTTGCATAATGGCTTGGTTTTCCACAATTGTAGCATTCTCCATTGGATATTTGAGTCTTCCATGTGATCTTCCTTCTCTTCCTATACTCCTTCCTCTTCCTCTTGATCCATAGCTTTGGTTGGAGCCTTCTTGGTTGCTTGAGCTTGAGTTTGACCTTCCTCTCCCTCTACCTTGGGAGTTTTGTCCAGCTCTTTTGCCTTTGCCTCTACCTATATAGAAAACTTGGGCTTGGGTGCACTTTGATTGTGAACCTCCTTGGTTCATCTCCTCGATCACCATCAATGTGACTAATTGATCAAATTCTGGTAGCGAATCCCTCACACAAGCTAATGTGGTAAATGCTTTCCACCTTTCATCCTCTCTCAAGCCATTGAGAGTGTGTGCGACAAGATCATCATCTTCGATTGGGCTCCCAATTGAGCCTAGGGAATCTGCAAGCTCCTTAACCTTCAAACTGTACTCATTTATGTTAGTACTTGGTGCTTTCCTAAGATTATTTAGCTCATTCTTGAGACGAACCTTCCTTTCTTTGGTTGATGAAGAGTAAAATCTCTCCAAGGTCTCCCAAACATGCTTGGATGTGTCCAAGTTTTATATATGTCCTATCATCCTATTGCGTATGTGTTGGGATAGAATGAATATGACTCTCCTATCCCTTTCTATCCATTCATTTAGTGCCTTGACCTTCCCTTGAATTGGTGGATCATGTACATGACACATTGGCTCGATGCCGCTCACTAATCCGTGCAATTCTTTGCCCATGAGGTAGTTGCTAACTCTAAATTTCCATTGTTGATAATTGCCTTTTTTCTCTAACTTTTCTATTTGGGCATTATACTCAGCCATATTGATCTCTAAGATGCTCCTCTAGCTTCTCCTCAAGTTTTTGTATGCTTTAGAAAGTGTGGATATTACCTTTTGATAGCTTCTCCCTTGCTAACCTTCAACTAGTTGAGATCCCAATCTATGTACCCCCCTTTCGATGTCTTCTTGCATTGATAAGCCCTCCTTATGCTTCCACAAGTTGTCTTGATCCATTCAATTTCTGAATATGGGCACCACTGATGTCTCCAAGCCTCTGAAATGGATCTGATACCACTAATGGGGGATGATTCTAACACACCAATGCAAAAGTGGAAGATACTTGCCCTCCACTAGGTCCACAAGCAATGATATATGCTCATTGTTTTGAACTTTTCTCTACACCTATACAGAAACTTAAGAAGAAACTTTGTACATGAACAGTAGACTATAAGAGCTACCAAAAAAGCATTAAATCATCTCAAATGGATATTCCAGCTGGGAGAACAACCCTCTGCAAAACAGGCTACCTGTTTGCAACACTCTCTGCCTATGTGCAAAGATATACCTCCAAAAGTTGGCAATTTCTCAAAACTCACTCAGTCAAAGAACTTGAAACTTTGGAAAGGTTTAGGGCACTATATGAGAGAACAAATGAAGCTTCAAATCAATGAAAATGAGTAGAATGAGAGAGCAAACAATGCCCTGCAATTTGGTATAATCAGATTTGGAAAAACCTAACTACACCTCTAGATAGAGAGGAGCAAAATCATGCGAAAATGAGGTAAGCAAGCAAGGGGGCTGATGCTTATATAGAGTTTTCCTTTTCCTACAATCTAGCTAACCGCCCACCAATCAGAGTAGGTGCATTTTTTGTTGGCTGATTGATGAGATTTGAATTTGATTGAGTTTGGTGGATCTTCTGACTTGATTTCATGAATTTGGGGCCTCTTTTTGATTGGTCCACTTGCAAATCTCATGGTTGAGCCCTTTTGCATGATTGAGACTTGATTTTCAACATGTGTATGTGTATGCGTGCGTGCATGTGTACGCATATGCATACGCATCGGCGTATGTGTATGTGTATGTGTATGTGTATGTGTATGTGTATGTGTATGTGTATGTCTATGTGTATGTGTATGTGTATGTGTATGTGTATGTGTATGTGTATGTGTATGTGTATGTGTATGTGTATGTGTATGTGTATGTGTATGTGTATGTGTATGTGTATGTGTATGTGTATGTGTATGTGTATGTGTATGTGTATGTGTATGTGTATGTGTATGTGTATGTGTATGTGTATGTGTATGTGTATGTGTATGTGTATGTGTATGTGTATGTGTATGTGTATGTGTATGTGTATGTGTATGTGTATGTGTATGTGTATGTGTATGTGTATGTGTATGTGTATGTGTATGTGTATGTGTATGTGTATGTGTATGTGTATGTGTATGTGTATGTGTATGTGTATGTGTATGTGTATGTGTATGTGTATGTGTATGTGTATGTGTATGTGTATGTGTATGTGTATGTGTATGTGTATGTGTATGTGTATGTGTATGTGTATGTGTATGTGTATGTGTATGTGTATGTGTATGTGTATGTGTATGTGTATGTGTATGTGTATGTGTATGTGTATGTGTATGTGTATGTGTATGTGTACATGTATTTATTTATGTACGTGTAAGTGTTCGTGTATGTGTATGTGTACGTGTATTTGTATGTATACGTGTATTTGTATTTGTATTTGTACATGTACATATATGTGTATGTGTATGTGTATGTGTATGTTTATGTCTGCGTGCATGTCTATGTATACATCTACATTCATGTCTACATCTACCTCTATGTGTATGTCTATGTCTATGTCTATGTCTATGTCTATGTGTCTATGTGTGTACATGTGTGTGCATGTGTGTGTGCATGTGTGTGCATGTGTGTGTGCATGTGTGTGCATGTGTGTGTGCATGTGTGTGTGTGTGTGTGTGTGTGTGCGTGTGCATGTTTGTGCGTGTGCCATGTGTGTGTATGTATGTGTGCATGTGCATGTACATGTGTGTGTGCATGTGCATATGTGTGTGCATGTGCATGTCCATGTGCATGTGCATGTGCATGTGTGTGTGCATGTGCATGTGCATGTGCATGTGTGTGTGCATGTGCATGTGCGTGTGCATGTGCATGTGCGTGTGCATGTGCATGTGCGTGTGCATGTGCATGTGCGTGTGCATGTGCATGTGCGTGTGCATGTGCATGTGCGTGTGCATGTGCATGTGCATGTGTGTGTGCATGTGTGTGTGTGCGTGTGTGTGTGCATGTGTGTGCATGTGCATGTGTGTGCCTTTGTGTGTGTGTGTGTGTGTGTGTGCATGTGTGTGTGCATGTGTGTGTGCATGTGTGTGTGCATGTGTGTGTGCATGTGTGTGTGTGTGTGCATGTGTGTGTGCATGTGTGTGTGTGCATGTGCATGTGTGTGTGATCATGTATGTGTGTGTGTGTGCACACGTTTGCATGTGTGTGTGCATGTGCATGTGTGTCTGCATATGCATGTACATGTGTGTGTGTGTGCATGTGCACGTGCATGTGGGTGTGTGTGCATGTACGTGCACATGTGCACGTGCATGTGTGTGTGTGTGCATGTACGTGCACATGTGCATGTGCATCTGTGTGTGTTGGTGCACATGCACATGCCCATGTCAATGCCTGTGTGTTCGCAAGTCTACATGCACATGTACGTGTACGTGTACATGTACATGCACGTGTAAATTTATGTGTATGTGTATGTGTATGTGTAGGTGTATGTGTATGTGTATGTGTATGTGTATGTGTATGTGTATGTGTATGTGTATGTGTATGTGTATGTGTATGCGTATGTGTATGCGTATGTGTATGGGTATGCGTATGGGTATGCGTATGCGTATGCGTATGCGTATGCGTATGCGTATGCGTATGCGTATGCGTATGCGTATGCGTATGCGTATGCGTATGCGTATGCGTATGCGTATGCGTATGCGTATGCGTATGCGTATGCGTATGCGTATGCGTATGCGTATGCGTATGCGTATGCGTATGCGTATGCGTATGCGTATGCGTATGCGTATGCGTATGCGTATGCGTATGCGTATGCATATGCGTATGCGTATGCGTGTGCGTATGCGTGTGCGTATGCGTATGCGTATGCGTATGTGTATGTGTATGTGTATGTGTATGTGTATACGCATATGCGTATGCGTATGCGTATGCGTATGCGTATGCGTATGCGTATGCGTATGCGTATGCGTATGCATATGCGTATGCGTATGCGTATGCGTGTGCGTATGCGTGTGCGTATGCGTATGCGTATGCGTATGTGTATGTGTATGTGTATGTGTATGTGTATGCGTATGTGTATGCGTATGCGTATGTGTATGTGTATGTGTATGTGTATGTGTACGTGTATGTGTATGTGCACGTTCATCAATGTGTGCATGTGCAGGTGTCTCTTTGTATATGTTTCTATGTGTGTGTGTGTGTGTGTGTGTCATTGCATTTCTATGTGTCTATATGTGTATGTGTATGCATAACTTTGTACGTAGGTGTATGTGTATGCATATGCGTATGTGTACGCGTATGCATAATCCATATGTATATGCCTGTGCACATACCTATGTGTATGCCTATGTGTATGCATATGCATATGCCTATGTGTATGCATATGCATATGCCTATGTGTATGCATATGCATATGCCTATGTGTATGTGTATGCATATATGTATGCGTTGGCATATGTGTATGTGTTGGCATATGTGTATGCGTATGCGGTGGCGTATGCATATGAGTATGCATATGTGTATGTGTATGTGTACATGTATGCATATGCATATGCATGTGTGCATGCATATGCGTGTGCGTATGTGTATGTGTGTGCATATGCATGTGCATATGCATATGCATGTGCCTGTGGGTATGCATGTGCGTATGCATATGCATGTGTGTATGCATCTGCATGTGTGTATGCATCTGCATGTGTGTATGCATATGCATGTGTGTATGCATATGCGTGTGTGTATGCATATGCGTGTGTGTATGCATATGCGTGTGTGTATGCATATGCGTGTGTGTATGCATATGCGTGTGTGTATGCATATGCAAGTGCATATACGTATGTGTGTTTGTATGTGTATGTGTATGCGTATGTGCATGTATGTGTGTGGGTCTATGTGTGTGTGTGTATGTGTGTGTGTGTGTGTTTGTGTGTGGGTGTCTTTGTATGTTTGTATATAACAATGCATGTACATGTGTCTGTGTGTGTGTGTGTATA
The DNA here is from genome assembly GCA_020310875.1 of Ceratopteris richardii. Lineage (NCBI taxonomy): Eukaryota > Viridiplantae > Streptophyta > Polypodiopsida > Polypodiales > Pteridaceae > Ceratopteris > Ceratopteris richardii. The sequence continues at coordinate 34,398,521 of CM035422.1, forward strand.
TGTGTGTGTCTGTATGTATATATGTGTGTGTATGTATGTATGTATGTGTATGTGTGTGCATGTGTGTGCATGTGTGTGTAGGTGTATGTAGGTGTATGTAGGTGTATGTGTATGTGTGTGTATGTGTGTGTAGGTGTATGTAGGTGTATGTGTATGTGTATGTGTATGTGTGTGTATATGTCTGTGTCTATGTATGTGCATGTGTATTTGTAGGTGTATGTGTATGTGTATGTGTGTGTATGTGGGTGTGTGTATGTGCCTAAGCTTGTGCATGTGTGTGTGCATGCACGAGCACATGTGCAAGCATGTACACACATACTTTACAATAGCAATAATGTTTCATGCTTTACAATAGCAATCAAGGAAAAAGAAGAAGAAGAACCTATTGTGGAGTCTGTGGTATTAGGAGAACCAGCTAAAGATTTCCGAAGAGGTAAAGTTTTGAAAGGAGTTGAAGGAAGAAAAGGGATTGAAGCAAGCCAAACAGAAGAAGAACTAGTAGAAATCATTTTTCCATTGGTGGAAGTCCCAGTAGGATGGACACAGGAAAAGACCCAGGAAATCACCATCAATGATAGTCCAGCATTCACCAAGCAAATTTTGTTTAAGGACGAGGAAGAGGCAATTTTGGAGCCAGTTAAAGAAGTCAACTTAGGGGAAGAAGAAAATCCACAAAATCTTCTACTAGCAAGTTGGTTGTGGGACCACCCTCTTCTTCTCACAGAGGTAATAACATTCATGAATAATTTTAAAGATATATTTGCATGGAGTTTCAAGGATTTGATAGGAATACCAAAAGAACTGGGAATACACACTATTCCTCTAGTGGCGGAAGCTCGGCCAATTAGAGGGAAAATGTATAGGCTAAATCCCAAATATGCAGAAGCATTCAAGAAGGAAATCCAGAAAATGGAGGAAGCAGGTATCATAGTTCCTGAGAGCATTCAGAATGGTTGTCATCTATGGTCATAGCACCTAAGAAGCAACCTAATAAAATCAGGGTTTGTGTGGATTTTTGAGCATTAAATAAGGTAACCATCCCTGATGGGTTTCCCACTCCCTTTTCTGAACAAGTGATTGAAGATGTGGCAGGACATGTGTTGTACAGTTTCATGGATGGTTTCAGTGGGTACAATCAACTGGAAATTCATCCTGAAGATCAACCAAAAACAACCTTTGTAACTCCTTGGGGAACCTATATCTACACCAATATGGCTTTCGGCCTTAGAAATGCACCAGCCACTTTTAATAGAACAGTATATCTGATCTTCAACAAGTTGCTCCTAAAATTCTTAAGAATTTTCATGGATGACTTTTCAGCCTTCTCTAGAGCAGCCTACACCACTGCAGTAGAGAATGTGCCAAAACATTTGAAGCAATTAGAACAAGTATTCCAGCGTTGCAAAGAAACAGGTTTGAAACTTAACCCTAACAAATGTCATTTTCTAGTAACCTAAGGTAGCTTGTTAGGACATGTGGTCTCTGCTAAAGGGATGACTCCAGATCCAGATAAGGTAATGTCAATTCTTAAGCTTCCAAGACCTATAAATGCTAAAGAGGTCCAGAGCTTCTTGGGGCACAGAGGATATCACCGCAAGTTTATACGCATGTATGCAGAGGCAGCACGACCACTTTCACGGCTTATGAGTAAAAGTTTTCCCTTTCAATGGTTTGAAGAAGAAGAGTCAGCATTCACCTATCTAAAACAAAGGTTGGCATATGCACCTATACTCATCTCACCAGATTGGTCTAAGACATTCCACGTGCATGTAGATGCAAGCTTGTATGCAGTAGGAGCTATACTGACTCAACCAAGCGAAGTACACAAATTAGATCAACCCATTCATTACGCGAGTAGGCTCCTCTCAAAGGCCGAGAAGAACTATAGCACCACAGAAAGGGAAGCATTAGCTATTGTATTTGCCCTCAAGAAATTCAGGCACTATTTATTAGGCACTACATTCACAGTGATTACGGATCATCAAGCTTTGAAATATTTGTTGAATAAGCCACAAGTTGTAGGAAGAGTATGGAGATGGTTGCTTCTCGTCCAAGAATTCGACTTTTTGCATTGGAAGTTGAGCACCCTTTTCCCCTTCTCGATAGACGGGTTCAGGCTTAGTGTTCACCTTGAGTCAGATACCGATGTCAGATTGGTAGTTTGATAAAAGACCTTTTATAAGCCGTTGGGCAATTGAGAGCTCTTTAAGGGTGCGGGAGGTCAGAATATGTTCACTTGGGAGATAATCATATAATTCAGGCAGGGTGTATTGCTCTTGTGTGGAATGAGTAAGAAGGGTGAGGATGGGTGCCTTAATTGGTACTAGATTAGAGGAGGAGTCACCCTAGGTATGGACGAGGGTCGCCTTAGTTTAGAAGAAGGGTCGCCCAAGGTGGAGGTGGGAGGAAGGGTCGCCTAAGGTGAGAGTTGGGAGGAGGGGTCGCCCTATTGTGGGAGTTGGGGGGAGAGGTCGCCTTAGGTGGGAAGTAGGTGTCAAGCTCATGAGAATAGAGTTGGGAGGAGGGTCACCCCAGGTGGGATTTGGAAGGTAGGTTGCCAAGGGTAGAAGTGAGTGAAGAAGGGTTGCCTATTGAGATTCTAAGGAGGCTAGAATGAGGAGGAGAATCGAGATGAGGAGTTTTAACTTAACCCTGGAAGGAGGAGGAGAGTTGTTCCAAGTCATATTTAAGTAGGGAGCAAGGGAGGAGATCCAAGCCATTTGAAGGGAGGAGAAGGGAGGGTCGCCCATAAAAACGCATGAGGAGGAGGGGTCGCCCAAATTGTCAAAGGTGAAGGATGAGGGGTCTGTCACCCAAGTTGGTTAATAGTTTGAGATGGAGGAGAGGTTGCCCAAATTATCAAGGGGAGGGATGAGGGGTCGCCCAGCTTGGCCATAGAGCTTGAGAGGGAGGAGGGTCGCCCAAGTTGGCAAATTGGAAGGATGAGGGTCGCCCAGTCTTGGCCATAGAGGTTGAAAGGGAGGAGGGTCGCCCAAGTTGGCCATAGAGGTTGAGAGGGAGGAGGGTCGCCCAAGTTGACCATAGAGGTTGAGTGGGAGGAGGGTCGCCCAAGTTGGCCATAGAGGTTGAGAGGGAGGAGGGTCGCCCAAGTTGGCCATAGAGGTTGAGTGGGAGGAGGGTCGCCCATGGTGGGAGTTGGGAGGAGAAGTCGCCTTAGTGGAGGGTAGGTGTCACCGAGGTCATGAGAATAGGGGTGGGAGGAGGAGTTGTTCTAGGTAGGGAGGAGGGAGGAGTGGAGGGGTGTTTGCCTTAGAATGATGGAGAAGGAAGGGAAGTGATCTTAGTCAACCATAGAGGGGAGGTGCCAAATGACGGAGCATAGAAAATCTGTTACTGAGAGGGAGGAGAAGGAATTTTTGGAAGGGAAGAGATGAGAGGGGATAGATCGGGTGCTTAGGTAAGCAAGGTACGAGGGAGGGGGTCAAAACCGTGCAAGAGATTTTGTGTCGCCTAATCAGCAATATAATTTTCTCTTCCATTGCTGAGTCTGAATGCAAATGAAGAGGCATTGTGCACATTTCTTCCATTTATTGGATTGAATAGATTTTGTCTCACCTAGTCAGCAATATAATTTTCTCTTCCATTGCTCAGTCTGAATGCAAATGAAGAGGCATTGTACACATGTCTTCCATTGATTGGATTGAATAGATTTTGTGTCGCCTAGCCAGCAATATAATTTTCTCTTCCATTGCTTAGTCTGAATGCAAATGAAGAGGCATTGTACACATGTCTTCCATTTATTGGATTGAATAGATTTTGTGTCGCCTAGTCAGCAATATAATTTTCTCTTCCATTGCTCAGTCTGAATGCAAATGAAGAGGCATTGTACACATGTCTTCCATTTATTGGATTTAATAGATTTTGTGTCACCTAGTTAGCAATATAATTTTTTCTTCCATTGCTCAGTTTGAATGCAAATGAAGAGGCATTGTACACATGTTTTCCACTTATTGGATTGAATAGATTTTGTGTCGCTAGTCAGCAATATAATTTTCTCTTCCATTGCTTAATTTGAATGAAAATGAAGGGGCATTGTACACATGTCTTCCATTTATTGGATTGAATAGATTTTGTGTCACCTAGTCAGCAATATAATTTTCTCTTCCATTGCTCAATCTAAATTCAAATGAAGAGGCATTGTACACATGTCTTCCATTTATTGGATTGAATAGATTTTGTGTCACCTAGTTAGCAATATAATTTTCTCCTCCATTGCTCAGTCTGAATGCAAATGAAGAGGCATTGTACACATGTTTTCCATTTATTGGATTGAATAGATTTTGTGTCGCCTAGTCAGCAATATAATTTTCTCTTCCATTGCTCAGTCTGAATGCAAATGAAGTGGCATCCTAAATTCTCTTGGAAGTAGGAATAGTGTGTAAATATTTTATTGTAGCTCTTTGCAATCTTCTTTTCTATATGAACTTCTTGCGAGGTATAAACCTCTTAGTAGCTAAATTTATTGAGTATACTGAAGTAGACGCCTTCTCCTAAATTACAAGTCCAAGAATATATCCAAAGCATAATATTAATATTCCAAAGGTTTTGCAAGCTTCAATAAGATACCTTATCCAGAAATACATTAGATCCACTTTATTTTGAAGTCCAAAAATATTCTATCCTCGAGCAAATCCAGAAAATGGCTATCTTCAATTTTGATCCGGATTGCAAAGTATTTTGTCCACCACACCACCTCAAAAAGATGTGTGGATATATTTCATACTATTAATTTGATAAATGAGTGTGGATTACTTCGAATCAAAAAAATCCAATCATTGACTTTATCTTCAAATTTTTTTTCTTCAAATATATATCTACTAGTACCTAATCAATCTAAGAAAATGCATATAAATATATTATCAATTGATATATCACAAATTAAATATGTATTCCTTTCTTTTAGAGATAAGGGTTGTTTAGAAAATCTAAGATTTTCTACAAAAGATGGATCAAGAGGATGAACTAGTGCAAATGAAGTACATGAAAAGATATTTGGGTACTACAAGATGTGGATGGATTCTTGGAAGTATGATGAGTATAAAAAATTACATCAGAAACATTCATTGCATCATAAGACAATCAAGAACAAAAGTTACACATTCAAAAGTACATTTCTTTTACTTCACTCCTAGACACACAATTTTCCTTAGTACTTGGCAAATCAAGTGGAAAAAGATTTTTGGAAAGAGTACCAGAAGACGAAAATTCTATTTTTCCTTTATCAAAAACAATGCATCTACTCATGTCAAAAATAATACTTAAATTATCTATTAACAAAGAAAAATAGAAATCAACTTCCTAAAAACATTCGACACGTAGAGGACTTCACCGATTCGGTATTTCTCACCCCCCAAACTTCAGTAAGCTTGTTCCTATGCCACAAACTTAAAGATTCTAGTTATTCATATAAGAAACCATCAAAAAAGATTTAGGAGATCAGATAGATGTAAACAAGCTAAGATCTAAAGTGATATGCTTTGAAGCAGCACTATCAAGCAACCAAACAATAGACTTTTCCAAATAAGTCTTTATCAATTATAGATAATAGATTCTTCATCACAATTCTTTATGGTAATTGAACTCTCAACTTATTTCTCATATTTACAATCATGATCAATAAAACCACCAGATTTTTCCTTTAGATTTGCTGCTTCTGCTAAATATCCAAGTTTCTTACAGCAAAAACACTTTGTTATAAATTTCTTTTCAAGAAAATTTTATAACTTTTGAATCACTGAGATCGCTATGATCTTTACTAGAATGAAAGTTAGAACTAGAATTTGAGGTAGAGCTCTTCTTACCTTTGCCTTTGGTACCTCTTCCTTTAGCTTTGAAAACCACATTTAGGTCACCCAAAACTCTTGCAAGTCTAAAAAGTTATCAAAAAAATTATGAGGAAGGACATAGAAGATCTGGGCAAAGAATTCAGATTTATGGCCACAAGCTCATCATCTTCAATAAAAACATCAATATTAAACAATTGATCAACTAAATCATGTATTCTAATTAGATATTCTTGCACAAAACTACCTTCCTCCATTTTCATATGGAATATGACTCTCTCTTCAAATATTGCTTCTTTAGAATATCAGATGAGTATAAGAGATCTTCAAGTCTATCCCAAGTTTCCTTGGATGTAACACAAGGACAAAGATGTGGAATCACATACCACTTAACTAAAAGAGTAATTGAGAGCCAATGCCTAGGCATCTCTAGAATTCTATCCACAATGATCTTGAGAGCAGTTTGACTGCCAATAACTTGATTTTGTTTAGATTGGGTTTGTGGCTTAGAAGTGGAAGTATAAGCTTCATGTTTAAGATTTTTCCTCCCTCTTGTAAGAGTAGGTCTAGGTCTTTTTAAACAAAGCAAGTCACTTGTCAATAATCCTATAGATATGTTGCAATCAAAATTATTTTTTCATAAACCTTCAACATGAATAATGAAAGCTTCCGTTAAGCTTATCATCAGTAGATAGGATACCTAAGAGGTTACTTTAGTCATGCATAGTGATATATATCTAAACAAGCTCACTTCACAAGGTTGAGTTTCAATGCACTAAGCACTCGTACAAAAAACTCTATTGAGCTCACCAATCTTGCACTAAGCAATTCTAACCTTGCAAAAAGAAAGTCTAAGTATCATAAAGATCAAGATGCTTAACTTAAACAAATGCTCTTACTAGATATTAGATGCTCAAAAATGTAAATTAGGGTTTCAATACAATTAGTACTTAACAAAAACCCTATAGAGCACTAGGAGCAATCATCTTGCATTAACAATCATATACAAAAGCAAGATCTAGATGTCTTATGAAAAGATCTAGATAAGATGTCAAAAATCTAGATGAAGCACAAATAGATAACCTACAAATACATATCTTGTACTTTTTCAAATAAATCTAAAGGGGCTAAGTGAGTATAGACCAGACAAAGAATCTCAAAAAACAAATAATCTAAGCAAGATGCTCAATAAGATTTAGAAGCTTTTTATCTGTACACTAATATCTCTCTGTGTACTAAACCCAAATTGTACCTTTTAAGAACCACAATACTATAAATAAGTAGAGTAAAAAGTACTTGCTAGATCTAACTTTATGTATCTGTGTAGATAATTTAGCACACAACAAAAGCATTAAGCTTGCTAAAATCAGATTGTACCAGTTGTAGTGTGTTATATTGAGTACATGATCAAAGAGCTGCTGGAAAATTTATGGGCAGAGCACTAGACTGTTAGTATACTGTGTCAAAAGATAGACAGAGAGTTGAATGAGCAGTTGAATGTCAAAGAGCTGGAAAATCTATAGATATAGCAACAAAGAGCAGTGCTGACTTGATTGTGAGATATGGGCAGAGAATTAAGTTTGCATATAGGACAAGGTAAACTAAGTAGTACATAAATAAAGATTGTACACTAATCTTCTGCTCAACAGAGATAAATAATGACAGAGAACACAGAGCTAGAGTTAACAAGACACAATTCTTTAAATGTTCTTTAAACACAGAAGCTTGCTCTTGCAGTTGACATCCTCTAATACCAAAATGCTAGGCCAAGAATCAAATAAACACATAAATACATATGAACATGAGAACATACACAAAAAAAGGGTCAAAAAATTAGAATCACTCTGATATTGATATGTGTACAAGACAATTACTGCAATGCTCTTCCAAATATGCCAAATTGTAGGTGCATGTCCTCATAGATCAAAGGCAAAGGCAATTCAGCAAGTGCCTCAGATGTAACCTGCTTAAACCCACACAGTGTTGCAACCATCCTCCTGAGAGTGCCAACACTGAAGTTCTCTCTCCATAAGTGATCCATAATGGATGACTAAGCCTTCTTTATATAGGCAGTCCATACGCGACCCAGAAAATATAAATTTAGAGTTTTTGGGGCAAAATTAGGGTTAGGGTTTTAAGGTTAGTTGGTGGCATGTATGATGTAAGGTATCAAAGAAAAGCTCTCAAAGAGGATATGGGGTTAAATCCAAAAAGCAATAAAATACATTTTTTTACCTAGTTTTGATCATATTTGATTAAGACCTCATGATGTCCAATTTACCATCTTAATTATTATGAATAAATCCAATGATTGTTATAATGTTCCTAGAATATACAAATTTTGATTTCCAATTGATTCGGTTCCTTACACTATCTTCAAGATGCGATGGAATTGAACCATCCCAAAGTTCTTTCATTGTGCATCTAGAATCAGGTTGGAAGCTTCTATCATTGGATACATTGCACTCCTTCCATGGTTTGAAAGTGTACATAGGTTTGCTTCTTTTATATAATCATCATTGGGGATGTAGTCTTTCAGAAATCTAGTGGCAAAAAAAAAGGTGTACGTATGTTTCGAGGCAAGAAAATTACTCTCCAATGCTGTGTCTTCCTGCCTGGTTGTGATTGCTGGACTCCATATTGGTCTTTTCATGCAGCGACATACTTCTAGTGGCTCTTACTTTGGCTCCATATTGGTCCTTACTGTGTCTTCTGGATTGTAAATACATAAGGAATGGTGGGGTGAAACATTATGACACCTTTTCCTTTCCCAACATCCTCTAAACACTTTACGTATGGTATTTGGGAGAAAATGATTCTCGCTTCTCTCATTAAAGAACTCCTTGCTGATGCGTAAGTTTTCTCACATCAACTGAGATACTAAGTACACCTACTTATTCATTCTCTTCTCTAGAATGTGAGGGAATCCATTTGACCAGCGCATCAGACCTTGTGCATTTGTAGTATAAGGCGTACATTTCAGCGCACCATTTCCGAAAAAATTGTATATGTATCTGTATATGTATGCATATGCGTATGCGTATGTCTGTGTGTGTGTGTGTGTGTGTGTGTGTGTGTGTGTGTGTGTGTGTGTGTGTGTGTGTGTGTGTGTGTGCGCGCGCGCGCGTGTGTGTGTGTGTGTGTGTGTGTCTGTATCTGTGTATGTGTACGTGTGTGTGTGTGTATGTGTGTATGTGTATGTGTACATTTATGTATATGTATGTGTATGCCTGTGTATAAGTACTTATATGCATATGCATATGCATATGCACATGCATATATACATGTATACATGCATATACATTCACGTATATAACCATCCACGTATACACAAACATGTGCATGCATGGATACACATACATACATACATACAAGCATGCATGTATGCATGCATACATATACACACAGTAATGATTGATTGGACATGTTACATCATTGAACAACTTGGCATAATGAAATTCAACAATTTGAGTATCTAGTTTGATTCGTTTAATGGGTTTGGACCAAAAATAAAATTCGGGAATTTTATCCATCTAGAAAGAATTTTAATTTTTTACATATAATGTATACATATATCTCAATCCCATGTAAGATTCATGAATTTTATTGAGCTATAACTTAACAAAATACTTTCATAACAAGTTACAACATCAGCTCTCTATCTCATTATAAGGGCACGATTCTCAATTTACGGAAAAAAATTCGGTGTCCTAGGTGTATAAAATTCACTCCATGCGAATTGATTCATGATGCAAATTTAAATAAGTTCATTTTATGTGAAAAAACTGTGAATTATTACACTATGATTCATATAGCTGAATTCTGTATGCCATACCCACCTTCTTTTTCTTACAGATGTAGTTCTACTAGAAAGACCCAATTACTCTTACCACCTCATCAGTCATTATTGCATAAATCTTTTTCTTTCTGTACATGCAATCTGACATAGGTCTTATCTGCCATATTCTTGCATGATCAGCTTCGGCCAGAGACTCATACCAGCAGCTTCTGCAGATTCTTCAGCTTATCGTCTGTCAGCCTCTTCAGAGTGAACTTCTGATACATCTTCTGCCTCCTGCACTTGTAAGTATATCTTCTTACTGTCATATTCTTCTTATCTGTTTTTCGCTGATTGTATTTCATTCATAATGCTGTGTTGAAGACTCTATTGCTGTTAGCTCTTCATCTTTTAGTGCTGCAGGAATTCCGCAGCAGTATGCTGGAGGAGAATTTTACCACGTATGCTACAGTTGTTTCTTTCTTGGATAAGATCAGTCTTAGTTTGTAATTATTTTCATTCATTAACTTGTTCTGAATCAGTTCAGTTAATGTTTCATGTATTCAGATGCTATTGTTATGAACTTGTTCAATACATAGTCAACTGTTTCTCTACGTCTCTTTTTATTTCTAAGATCCTGAATGTGAAAGATCCAACAATATCAACACCATGTTTTCTTGGAAGAAAAAGGTATCAAGATTAGAGCAATAGCAAGAAGTATTACCTCGGTCAATGTTCATGTACTTAAGACATACAAAGTTGAAGAACCATAAGGATTTTCTTTAATAGAAGCACTGATTAATGGGACGACAAACAATTACCATCATTTGTCATCAATATACTCCATCCCAAATGTTCCAAGTTTCTGCTATACAATTAGGAACCTGATAATATTATCTTGGAATGGCTATCTATGCAAAATGATATCAGCTATGGTATGACTCATGAGCAAGAAATGAAGCTCAGCCAGATTGAATATCTTAATAATGTGGAAAAATGTCATGCACTCTCAACATATATGATACAAATGATTACGATCATGCTCTGATCGCATCTTTCAATATGTACATTAATTTGCTAGGAAATGTAAACAGGAGCATCAAGTTTTAGTATTATGTTATATGACCTGGACAAGACTGCCTTTCATAAACCCATTTCCTTCTTCATTTTCGCCAACAAATCTTCAATTTCATCTTCAGTGGTTGACTTCTCCTGTTCTTTATTTGCAGCTGAACTCCTTGTACCTTCAGCAGAATAGGGATCTTCCACATTATTAGGCTTTCTTTCCTCTTCATTGTCTATATTGAGCTCCTTTTCTAGGAACTCTACAAAGTCTTCACCAATTTCCTGAACAGAAGACCCATCGCTAGTTAGCCTCATGAAAAAAACTTCCTCATTTAATCGACCCCATTAGTGCAGTACCGAGTCACAATGTACACATGCAATACAGTAGAAGTCAAATGAAAACATAACCAAAAAGTAGATCAAGCTCACCTTCCATACACAAAAGCTAATGTAGGTTCATCTCCAGGTGCATACTATCTAGCTTGCAGAGTAACATGTGGCAAGCACATACATCAAAAAGGATTGAACACCAGAACTCACACTTTCCCAGGATGCATACAAACTTCCAGATGAACGAGTGTTAAAACCATTATGCCTATCACAATGTATCAATGTCAACAAAAACCTGCCAAATAGCTCACCAACACATGTTTGCCAGACTCGTGCAAACATACTGTGCACTGATATCAAGAAAATAAATGTCTAGAAAATTATGCTCTGAACCCATCTTTGTCAACCAATACATCCAGATTCCAAAATATGTTTCCTGTCTCCCTACTCCTTATTCTTGAGCTTCGAAATAGTTGAGGGATGGCATAATTCATTCAATATTTGCTTTAACCCAAGATACATTTGCATTAGTTCTTTTCATACTGAATATTTCTATTGTATCCATTTATTTACAGAAATAGAATTTCTTTTGATCTCATTTTCTAAGAAAATAGTAACTCGCATGTCTCAACTTCTAAGAGATTAATGTTTTAATTAAATACTGCATGTTTTTGTCCAACCAAAAGCCATGCTCAATGCCACAATAAATGGATTAAACACCTGAGAGATAAGTGACATCCTGGAAATTATGCATATGGCAAGTTTTCAGATGATGCATTTGGTTCTTTCTGCAAGATGAGAAAGACAAACACAAGGACCTTAGCAACTTGGTGAGTGATGCATCCACATCTACACAAATGAACGATCTGCCAACTTGGGAAGAAAAATCTGTGTTGATAGGCATTCAGAATATGCTGCATGCAATCTGTCCTAAAATGTTTAGAAAGGACAAAAGCACTTTCAAAATGCTTGTAGTAGTATCGAATTTGAATGAGGAATTCATATGCCACACAATATTTAAACATATTCCAAATGCAATAAGAACTGAATCACCTTAGCATGTATATGGGAACTGTGAATTTGTGTTTCTTTTCAGTAAAGAAAGAAACAGTTTCTCTTCCCAAATGGCATATGTTGATCACTACTAATAAAAAATTACTAACGCCATGTTTAATAAGCAAACTGAATCATGCTTACTGCCAGCTCCTCCCAAAGACTCTTTGATTTGCCTGATTTTTCTGCTTTTTCAAAATCTGCTTGCAAATCACGGAAAAAATCTTCTGCAAAATCAACAAGGGGAATATATGGTTTGAGAATGCTAGCCTTCTTCACACAGCATAACAGTGTAGTAGCTTTCCCATAAAGGAGACATTTAGGAATACCTAATCCATAAAAATCATCTTGCTGCTTTTTTGAAGTATCCCATGCATAGCTTTTCTTATTCTTTGAAGCATATTGTCTGGAGTCATACTGTGATCTGGACTGTCTGTCCAAAAGCACCTGATAGGCATTCTTTATTGCAAGAAACTTCTGTTCTGCATCAGGCTGGATTCACAATAAAGATTTTATTTGAAACAGGACAATCCTACAATTTTTCTGCTGAAGCAGAACCACGGACATAATGGCATGAAATTCTTACATAAAAAAGGACGCAAAAAAATGAAAGAAATGCAGCGCTTTTCTATTTTAAGAAAGATTGGGATGTTCGGATGGATATTTAACTAGGGAATATTCAGTTTGGGCATTCTATATTTAAGGACTTTTTACATTAATAGTGGTACAGAAAATCCTTCAGGAAAATCTTTGAAGAAGAAGAGGAAATGCTTCGAAGGGGTACAAGCAGACTTCTGATGCATTAATAGATGTGGAGTATGGTCATTATTATTTTTGTGCCAAATCTTGTTTTTTCGTGAATTTATGGAATTCTTGGGAAACAAAGCAAATAAACAGATTTAAAGAGGGCGACCAATGACCTAGTGACCTTTTTGTTTAAAACGCCAGCTGCACTGAGCTTTTGGAACAAAAAACAAGGAAAAATAAATGTCTGAACCTAATTCTGATTAGAATATGTTGGGCAGACTATTAAAGAATTTAAACACGCTTTTTTTTTTCTTTTTTTTGGGAGAATACAATGAGCTGGAAACACACTCACACACCCGACCTCATAAGGTAGAGGCACCCATCTTTGAGGAACTTATAGATATGTCCAGTCAAGACTTGAACTCAAGACTTCCTCCCAGAGACTCAAGGCATCAAACCACTAGGCTACGCGGGCTTGGACTTTAAACACACACATTATATCAAACAAACCAAAAAAGATAAATTTATGTGATAGAAAGTATTTTTGAAGAAAGAAACAGTAGTGAGGAGAACTTCAAGTGAAGTCCAGAAAAGCATGAATGCTGAGAGGAAATCCATCTTGGATAGACTCCACAAAGATTGGCTGAGATTCCAACAGGAGCATTGAGAGGAGTCTTCAATGAATAGTCCGAGAACAAGCACATCTTGATGAATCGGTTGCAACTGTGAGCATAGAAAAATTGAAGCAAGAATCTGAAATATGTGCAGCAGCCAATTAACACAAAATCATGAATTGAACTGTTGAGGGCCGAGGCAGGACAAACAAAAAAATAAACAAATAGCAAATAAAATACAAGCACACATTTGTGGCAAGTCCCATTGACTTTCTGTTGAGATGTCAAGGGTAGTTGCAGTTTGCAATCAGAATATTTCAAGAGGATAGTGTACTAAACACTGATGTTAGTTAGGGTCTGGTGGTAAGCTAAGAGTCCTATCAGAAAGGCAAGAAATACAGACGACCATGAATTTTGGCTGAGCTAGACAAGCACACCTTGATTAATCAGTAGAAGGTGTAAGAATGGGAAGGTTGAAGCAAGAATCTGAACCCTCTGCAGCAATGAATTAACCCCGACCATAGAACATTCGAGGGATTTAGATCAAGTTTTGTCCATTTATTATTTTTATCCAAACTGAGATTTCTTATCCCTTTGGAAATACTTTTTTTATTCTACTATTATATAAGCTATTTATACACGCAACTTTCTCTAGAGAACAATTGAACGAACTATAAACAAAATACTTACAAATCCTCTCCACTCCAAGATAACTTGAAGAAGCTTACATAAACTTGAAGAAAATAAGAAGAAAAAAATTTTAGATGTTGCTTCTTCATCCAAGAAGGCTGCTACTCCAATTCCTGCCCAGCAGACTGAAGAGGAAGAAGAGATTATATCATCATCCAGAGACAGAGGGAGACAAATGCAGATTCAACCTACAGAAGAGCAATCCATATGGGATTCTCTAGATGCACAAGCACTCTCATTTATTGCTATGGGAGTCAAGAGGCATATTATTCCACTGATCAGATCATGCAAAACCTCTTTTCAGGCTTGGTTGGAATTAGAGAATCTCTATCAAAGCAGAAACCCTGCTAGGAAAGCTCCCCTCAGGAGACAATTAGCAAACACATTACGAGGTCAGCTTCTTATGTTGGAGTCACTATACATGATGATGAGATGGTGAATATTCAATACCCTTATAAATACACTTCCATCTACCTATCGTTCTTTTGTTACTTCTCTTTCCCTCTCTACAAGAGATAGAAAAACATCATTTGAAGTGTTACAATTCCTGTTAGAGAAGGAGAAGAAGAGTTAGCAAAACAAATAGAATAATAAGTCTTCTACTTCTAACTCTTCATTCACTTCTTCTACCACATCTACTTTCAGTCCTTCTACCACTCATAAAGAGAAGACTACTTCCACTACATCCACCTCAAATAAAGGTATATGCTATTATTGCAAGAAACCATGTCATTATATAGCAAAATGCAGAAAGAGGATTTTTAATGAGAAGAAAAGAGCTAATGTTGAAGATGGTTCAAAACTTAAATCTTCAAATGAAGAATCATATGCATGTGTCAATATTGAAGAAATAGCTTTTGATCAAGCATCATTAAATGCAATTTCAAAAAACCCTTGGATTTTTTATTCAGGAGCTACTAAACACATATTTTCTTCCTTTACTAACTCTACATGAAGAAGGATGACCATAAGAGATGGTCATGGTCATGATCTGGATGTTGTAGGTGTTGGAGAACCTAAAGTCAAGAGCAGATGGAAATTCTACAATTTCTAATATTCTTTATGTTCCAAAAATGAAGAAGAATTTGTTGTCCATTTCTACTTTCTTATTAGATGGTTATAAAGTCGTCTTTAAAAAAGATTCAAGCCATATCCTCACTCTAAATGAGGATCATTGTCTTTTGCAAGGTAAAAACAAAAGGAAATGTTTGTTGTCCAAAATTAGTCATGCTAATGTTGCTAGGTCTACTACACCTAAGGAGAAACGCTTGTTCTCTTCAAAATTAGTCATGCTAATGTTGCTAGGTCTACTACACCTAAGGGGAACATGAAATTATGGCATGCTAGATTTGGCCAGATTAGTTACAGAGCTCTCAAGCACATCAAAGATCAAGGTATGGTGGAAAAAATACCCAGTTTTGCTTTAGCACATGATGCAGATCTTGTGAAGGATGTTTTGAAGGAAAGCTTCACAAGCTACCATTCAAGAAGCATGGATACATCACAGAGACCAAAAAATTACACATCATACATTCAAATGTTGATGGACCTATGAGGGCATATTCCATTCAAGAATTCAAGCATTTTATTATATTTATCGATGATTTTTCAAGACATTCTTGGATTTCATTCAAGGATTCAAGCATTTTGTTACATTTATCGATGATTTTTCAAGACACTCTTGGGTATATGGTCTAAAAGAAAAATCAAAAGTCTTTCCTACTTTCAAAAAGTTCTTAGCTATAGTTGAAAATGAAAGTCAACGTAGAGTTCAGATTTTGAGAAGTGATAAGCGAAGGAGGGTATTTGTCAAAGACTTCAAGTCTTTTCTAGAAGACAAAGGAATCTCTCATAAGCTCATTATTGCTTACACTCAAGAACAGAATGGTGTTGCACAGAGAAAGAATAGGACACTTGTTGAAATGATGCGTAATATAATGTCCTCTAAAAAACTTTGAACTATATTTTGGTTTGATGCAGTACATATAGCCAACCACATTCTTAATAAGTCTTCCACAAAAGCTTTAAAAGTCATTACACCTTATGAAGCTTATTATGGTAAGACGCCCAAAGTGAGTTACTCAAGTTTATGTTCACATTGAGAAAAAGGATTGTGGTAAACTCGATATCAAAGCCATTAAAATAGTATTCATTGGTTATGCCATTGAAAGTAAAGGATACATATTCTATGTACCAAAAACACGTAATATCCTACTCTCCCCTAATGCTTGTGTTGCATAATATCAGATTTATGATAAACATACAGAAACTCCTTCACCACCTCTTGATGTACATACTTATGAAGTTGGAGAAACTTCAAGCGCCCAGATGAAAGAGTTGCAGATGAGCAAGAGCTTTCACCAATTTTTCAGAAACTTCTAAGTTTGGTATGTAAAAACTTTACAAGATAATGGAATTCAATCATTTAAAGAAATACCTAAAATTCAGAAAGATCATTCAAATCAAGTAAATTATGCTAAACATTTCACACTAACTTCAATTGAAGGTGAACCTACTAGTGTCAAAGATGCTCTACAAAATCCTATTTGGAAGAAAGCAATGCAAGAGGAGATTGAGTATATAGACAAGAATCAAACATGGAAGCTTTGTGAGTTACCAAAAGATAAGAAAGCAATTGGTGTCAAGTGGATCTTCAAGATCAAAAGAAAAATAGATAATACCATTGACAAGTATAAAGCCAAACTAGTAGTTAGAGGCTATGCACAAAAGAAAGGTATTAACCATGATTAAACATTTGCACATTCATCTAGAATGACCATAGTCGGAATAGTTCTCTCTCTTGCTTTATTTTTTGGCTTAAATGTTACAAGTTAGATATCAAGACGACTTTTTTCAATGGTGATCTTCACAAAAATATCTACATTCAACAACTAGAATGTTTCAAAAGGTCAAGTAAAGAGCATTTAATATACAAACTTATCAAAGCACTTTATGATTTGAAGTGAGCACCAAGAGCAAGGTATGAAAAAATACATTTTTACTGTTTATCTATCGGTTTTGATGAAGCTCCTATCCTCTATGTTAAAGCAAAGACAGATGTCTTGATTATCATCATCATCTATGTTGATGACATGATCATGACAAGTCCCAAGGATTCCAATCTTCAATTCTTTAAGTCAACTTAAACATACACTTGATGTTCCTGACATTGGGATTTTACATTGGTTCTATGCATTGAATTCAAATTCAAAAATGATTGTATCTATATAACAAAGCAAAAGTACATTGAGAAACTAATAAAAAGTTTTGAAATGACTGATTGTAAACCTATGCAGATACCTATGGATGTTAACGTGTGTCATTACAGGCAGATGCAGAGTAAGAACCTTTTGATGCTATGTTATATAGTCAGGCAGCTCGATGTTTGACCTATTTATGTAATACACGACCTCACATTCAGATTGCAATTTCTCAAGTGTCAAGGTTCATGCACAAACCACTCAAAATTCATTGGAAAGCAGTTAAGAGAATATTCAGATATTTGAAGGGAACTTTAAATTATGTTATGGTATTTCCAAAGTCATCGCATTTTCTACTAAAAGGTTTTGCACATTCTCATTGGCTAGGTGATTAAGACACAAGAAGAAGCACAAGTTGTTATTGTTTCTATGTTGGAGATTGCCTTATCTCATGGTTATCTAAGAAACAACAAACAATAACTACTTCATCAAATGAAGCAAAGTATAGGGCTTCCTATATAGCTACACTTGAAGCAATTTGGTTATAGAACATTCTGATTTATCTTGATGTTCATGTTTATCTACCTATGCACATATTTTTCGAATAATCAAAGTGCTATTGCTATCACAAAGAATCTTGTTCATCATGCCAGGACAAAGCATATTGAAGTACACTATCACTACATTCGAGATCAGATATCTAAAAAGCACATTGAATTAACTTAAGTACCTAAAGTGAAAATGTGGAAGACATATTTACCAAAGTATTATCCAAAGACAAACATTAGAAGTTACAAAAACATTTGAACCTTATACCATTATGACATTAAGGGGGGGATTGTTGGAAAACGATGTCAAAATGCTCAAATTTGCCAAAAATTTCAGCAAGCCTAATTTTGGTACTTAGTCAAAATTTGGTCAAATATGGTCAAATATTTTTATTGCACCATTGGAAAGTATTCCTTGAAAGCTTTCTTATTAAATATAAGACTTCACCATCTAACATCAAGAAGTCAAATAAAAGTCAAACCCTAGTTCTACTTTTCATGTGCTTTTCACTCATTCTAATCGAACCGCTAAGATTTTCCCAATGAAATCAATCAAGTACTAAAAAGTTGGGTGATAACATTAAAACACTTAAAGCAAAATCAAACCAAGAAAAAGCATACGTATGGCTTTTGCGTAAATTTTACGAAAATTTTACTTTTGGAGCTTTTTACAAGCTTTTTCGCTCAGCTTTTTGGGAAGCTTCAAGGCTATATAAAGAAATGGATGCATTGGGCATCAATTCTCAAGCTAGTTTAGCTACAAGCTCTAGGCTTAAGGGCTAGGAGGACACTTGAAGATGTATATGCAGCTTTGAAGCAGATTAGGTACATTAGTTGGACATAACAACAGCTTTCTTGAATGGCAATTTGCAAGAAGAGGTCTATGTGAAGCAACCTCTAGGATTTTCCATGAAAGGGAAAGAGCATATGGTTTGCCGCTTTCATAAAGCCTTGTATGATCTAAAGCAAGCTCCATGTGCATGGTATGACAAAATCCATAAGCACTTCATTGCTCTTAGCTTCACATGTACTCCAATTGAAAGCACTCTCTATGTACGCAAAGATGATATTGATCTTACAGTGCTTGTTCTTTATGTCGATGACATACTCTAGATTGGGTCATGTGATGCAAAACTTGATATTCTTATGGCTGATTTGTAGTACACTTTTGATGTCACTTATCTTGGTCTTTTGAGCTACTATTTTGGCATCCCGTTTGTATCCGTTAAGGGGGGAATCATTATGCATCAAGCAAAGTATGTTGAAAAACTACTTCCACGTTTTGACTTTGAGAATTGCAAGCCAGTTTCTACACAAGTTGAGACAGGATTTAGGTTCTGAGTTAACGATCCCAATGATGCGTTTGACACTTCTCTTTATCAACAAGATGTGTGATGTCTTATATATGCATGCAACACAAGGCCAGATATACAATATGCACTTTCCCCGTCGAGTCGATTCATGCATAGCCCTGGCACTAAGCATTGGCAAGCAACAAAACGTGTGTTTAGATATCTCAAAGGCACTTCGAGTTTAGGTCTCTTTTATGGAAAAGATATTCAATCATGCTTGCATGCTTTTACCGATAATGATTGGGCTGGTTGTTATGATACTCGTGTGTCCACTACTGGCAATTGCTTTTTTCTTGGAGACTCATGCATATCTTGGTTGAGTAAGAAGCAGCCTACAATGGCGACATCGAATTGTAAAGTTGAATACAAGGTAGTTTTCACATCTACAGTAGAGTGTATATGGTTGAGACTCCTATTGATGGATCTTTGCATGGAGATTGATGCTGCTACGCGTATTCTTATTGATAGTCAAAGTGCATTGGTTGTCACACGAAACCAAGTGAACGAAAAATAAACTAATGCACGGACCAAAACATATTGAGATACATTATCGCTATGGGAGAGAGCGTCTTCATGCAGGAGATATTGATTTGGTATATGTGCCTACACAAGATAATGTGGCAAACATATTCACCAAAGCTCTTCCACGATAAAAGTTTGAAGCTTTTTGCAAAGCTTTAGGCTTATTGCCTAGTGGGGGCTGATCTTACTCTAGTGCTTGCTAGAGGCTTTTTCCCCATCATATTACCACATACATGATTCACTCATATGTGGTGGCACTTTGTATATAGGGATATTATCCAACTCTTACTTCAGTTCCGAATATTGTCAACAGAGAGAGCTATTCCAGACATCCCCCTTCTCCATGTGTCTTGCTGAGTTTGTGCTCCTTGTGTGTGCTTCTCATGTGTCTCTTGCACTACTACATACACCCAACACTAAGGTCAAGTATTGGAAATATTTTGGATTAACATGTTATTGTTTGGGTCTACCAGACTTCCAACAATCCCGACATTTGGTATGGCACCACGTTTCGTACACATATTGTATGTGTCGTGACTCATACCAAATGTTCCATACCACCACGATACAAAGTAAAGTGTGTGACCATGATACAAGATGGGATCAAGCAATGATACATGACAAAGCAAAGCTCCAAGCATCTCATTTTTTAATAGATCTAAGTGTCCACAACTTCTTCCAAGTATGGACCTCACCTTAGAGTTGGTTAGCATGGATTCAATGGAGTTGCCTCCCTCATTGGGATACATGTCCATAAGATGCTATTGGACTTTTTGTCCAAGCGAACATAATTCATTGTGGCCAAACACCCACTCAAAGCCCATGTAATGGCAAAACATTTCTTCAACAACATGGTTAAATATCATGGATTATTTCTTGCAATTGTATCCGACCATAATACATGTTTCTTGATCAAGATGCAACAAGATATCTTTGACTTGATGGGCATCCGGCTTCATTTCTTCACATCCTACCACCCCCAAAATAATGGCTAGATTATCCAAACTAATGGCTAGACTAAGCGCCTCAATCAAACCATTGAGGAATACCTCTAAAACAATGTGAAAAACAATCAACATGATTGGGCATGTTACCTCAATGTCGTTGAACCCCACCACATTCTGCAACAACACCCAACTTACCCCTTTCAAATTAGCTATGAGAAAGGAAGTCATTGTTAGATACACTCAATACTCCACCCTCAAGTGACCACAAATGATCCATGGTGCTCTAAGTTGTAAGGCCCCCAATATGAGAAGAAGCCATTGTGAGAGCCTCAACATTTGTGGAACCCTAACTTCCAAGTTAAATGAGGTCTATGCATGACTACTGATGGTAATAGATGATCTTTGTGCCTATCCATGAGGTTAGGTAGGGCATAAACTTTCAGGCCATTGCATTGTCATTCAAAGCAAGAATAAAGGCCTTGTGGCGTCACTCGGTTTCCTGAATCCCTATAGAACCTTAAAGGAGGAGAGTACAGAGGGGCCTCGCCCCCTTCTGCAAGGCCTGGGAGGCCTATCCTTCGACCCGCACAACCGAGATGGTAGGATTCCTGGTTGTGGAAATATTGTCAGATTATATATGTTGCCGACTATTTTGACTCTCCCCACTACATTTATTTATACCAACTCTCATTGTAAAAGCTATATAAACATGGCTCATGTGTAGCTCTACATTGCATTGCGCACCAGTAAGCCCTTCATCTAGACTCTCTCTAGATCGTCATCTAAGCTCCATATTGGGAGTGCACATGTGGACATCACCATCTTTGTAGCTTCATTGCTCTTGGCAAATTGAGAATTTGAGTTCTCTACCTCTTAGTATGCATCTCTCTTTGTCTTCGTTTTTTCTCAACTCTATCTATTGGTCTTTTCCGCTATGCTATTATTTCTTATAGTCAACACCCCCTTGGCCTTATCGCGACTATGGAGTCCTTTAAGGATGGCAAACAACAAAGCTCCTTCAGGCCAACCAAAGTTTGCAATAAAGTAAGGAACACATGAAGCAATTTGTTGATCATCACTGCACCTTGCACCTCCAAGTCAATGAAGAAAATTGGGTCTTAGTTAGTTCCAAAAACATCACACTTCGAAGGAACCTTTCCCCAAAGTTCAATCACAACTACTTCAAACTTCGAACTCAAATGCTTCAATGGTGTAACTTACCAATTGGATCTACCTACTCATGTTCACTTTCATAATGTCTTCCACATGAGTCTACTCAGACTTTTCCACCCCAATTCCGCATTCAATCAGCATGTTTCGCTTGCAAACGAGGTCCTTCCATATGAGCCAAAAACGTTGTGATAAGAAGAGTTCTACCTAGTGGAAAGGCAAGTCACTCACTAAGTATAAATGGATCCTCGAATCTATCCTTGCACACATGAATCCATCCCTTCTCCAAGCATTTTGCCCTTCATTGCGACATCCCTCCATTTTATATGCTTGATAAACATGTCAAGGAACCAAGGGACGAATGTGACATACTCTCTCCCCCCTCCCCTCATATTTCTATCATATTCCATTGGTGCTTGAGAAGTTTGCCATGCATCCCCGAACTTCATGCAACTATGAGAGGGGCCTCATTAAGTATCCAAGGCAAGGACTCTAGTACCCAAGCAATCTTGAGACCCAAGTTATCTTTCGAGCTCCATTTGTCAACACGTTTTCCAATCATGCATTTCTCTAAGCCATCTATCTTTTGAGCATTCTAATGTCACTCACTCCTATGGGGCAAGTCCCTTCTATTTTGGGTTCTTCATAGTTGAGTTCCATTACAATTGGCTTCAGCCTCGTTTTGGCAACAACAAATCAAGTGCTCCATTTGGTAATCTTGTGCAAGTCTCTAGTGTCCCATTACATGTTTGGTGTGCTTACATTCTTTCAGTCCGAATCTCAAGACTTGGGCAAGAGTGGAAGGAGTGTCCTGTCACATGAAAAAAGCTATTTTGATAACTATGAAGACTCAGACATGACACGTTCACATAATCTATCTCCTTGCAATAGATCCCATGAGTCAAGGGGCTTACAATTCTAGTTTTCAATTTTCCTTTCTTTACCAATTTGACTTTGATACCCCAAGTAGAATGTGATGGAATGTAATGGTCAAACTTTTGACCCACGTGTCAACTTGGGCCCCCTACGAACATAACAACGCTATGAATGAGAATTCAAAGCGTAATACTATCATCACGTGTGTGTCTCTGTTGCGACCAATTGCAACAGATTAAGTGTTTCTATGTCAGTATGTGGCTCTGTATAAAATTATGAATGCAGCTCCATGATTCCTTTGTGTGTACGTGCATGTGTGTGTGTGTGTGTGTGTGTGTGTGTGTCTGTGTGTGTATGTGTGAGAGAGAGAGAGAGATTTGGACCCAATACAAATAGACTAGGTGTTTTCATATGTATGGATCGGCATCTGAGTTCATGCATGCAGCTTCATGATTGTGCGTGTGTGTGTTTGTCAGAGAGAGAGAGAGAGAGAGAGAGAGTGAGTGAGAAAGAGAGAGAGAGAGAGAGATTGCATATACCAAAAGTAAAGAGATGCTGACCGATTTATTAACGTCTGGATGGAACTTTAGAGCAAGTTTCCGGTAAGCCTGTTTAATTTCTCTCTCGTTTGCAGTTCTTGAGACCCCAAGAATCTCGTACGGAGACTGCTGCGATGATGCTCTCACAGAAACTACCCTTCGTCGTCCACGCCAACCCACCTGGGAGTCACTGCGCCTGTTTACGGCTGACCAAGCACACTGACAGATAGAGGAACTAGCAGTAGTTGTCCACACCATTTCATCTGGAGCTCACGGCGCCTAATTCCAGCTGATCAAGAGCACTCACAGGTGCTACACCAGCTGGCATAGTTTCTCGCAATTGAATTCCTTTCTCTTTCATCCTCATGAATCGCCATCTCATTTAGCTATTTCCAACGAATGGATTTCAGCCGCGGATGTCAGCATCTAGCTTTACTCCTGTAGAGGCAAATATTAGGGAGGAAAAAGTCCAAGGAACCTCATGTGCAGCGAAGAACCATAAATTTGGCAGTTCCAACCCATAGGCCAAACACTTTCATTCAAGTGCTATTGTAGAACCTACACGACACAATTTATTATAAAATCATTTATAGAGCGAAACATGTTCTTTTTCAGGCATCATAAAGTGTTTTTCATCAAGAACAACAAGCTTACATGATATTGTGTTTATGCTCTTGTCTGATATCACGTCGTCAGGAATACTTGAGTGAGTTGCCGAACTTTAAGTTGGTCGTACCATGTTAAATTATTTCTTTTAAAGTTATGGATCACAAAGAGATTATATTTCTGCTTGAACTTGAGTGTTTAAGTAGTCTTCAACTTAATAGATGCCTATCGTCACCCTGACTTACTTCTAGCACAACTCGCACTTAGCCTAGGCTAGGAATTGACTGAGGGAGTTGAGAATGATCCAACCTCAATTGCTTATCCCTTGCTCTTGGGTGCTGAAGAACCCTAATCTCAAGCTTGCATAATACTCTTGCTTTGGAAGCCCTTTAGTGCTCTCAATGGACTTGTGACAATCCCACAGTTAGCTCAAGCTTTAACTTTAATTGACTCAATAGACCATGTCCATGCATGCACTTCACAGACCCAAATTTTGCTTTGTTTTATTGAAAATTCCCTTAGAGATCCCTTAACTATTCACCTATGTGTAAGATCAACTTCAAATTACCCTATCTATAACTTCCTGTATATGTTTTTGTGGGATTCGAAACAAGCTTTCCAACAAGCCCAAGATCACTAGAAACAGAGTTCATATGAAGAAGTTATGATACTTCAGGGTTCTGGGGTTAAAACAAGGTTAAAACAGGCTAACAGTAAGATAGGATCTTTCTAATTATTCCCTCGGGGCCCTTACTATGCACCAATTGCTTGAAATGTAAGCCCAAAATTGCCAAAAATTGAACACTAAAAAGCCCTAAGAATTTGGCCAAAGGTTGTCAATCACGATCAATAGGGTTGTCAATTGCGATGGATAGAGCTATCCGTCATGGCCTGTCAATTGAGATCGATAGAGTCAATCGGAACTGATGGCATAAATGGTGAGGGTTGTCAATCGCGATCGATGGTGTCAATCACGATTGACACTTTTCCTGGAATTTTTGGTGTGATTTCAATCAATTGTGGGTGTGTCCGTCGCAATGGACGCATGGACATGCAATTTATTGTGTCAATCATGAAATTTCAATCAATCGCGATCGACGGTGTCAATCGTGACTGACAAAGTCTTACATGGCAATCCGTCATGGCTGTCGATCGCGGTCGATGGGTCGGTCGTGATTGATAGGTTCTGTCGGTCGGCTGTGTTGATTGTCGCTATCGATCACGATTGATGGTGTTAGTCGTGATTGACAGAGGTGTCACTCGTGGCTGTCAGTCGTGATCGATAGTGTCAATCACAACTGACAGAGAATTAAGGAATTTTTTTTTACTGTGATTAGTGATCTAGAATGTGCTAGTCACATATTTTGTGGTGGTGCCCTTTGTTTTACCAAAAGTTGAACTTTTCTATCGATCGCGATCGACAAAGGTCAAAGCCCGAGAACCTACACATATAGTTTTCTCACCTGCTAGAGCTACTGCAGCTACAATGGAAGCTGGTACCTGCAAGAACACTCAGAAAAACACAGAAAACAAGTGTGCATACAAGCTCTCTCTCGCTCTCACTCTCAAGTGGAAATGAGGAAATGAATGGAGATGGAGGTATATGGTCGTGGTGGTGAAGATGATGATGAATGGATATGGTGTTTAGAAGTGAAGAGGAAGGTAAAAACAAGTAAAAGAAAATTCTTACCTACTCTTCCAACATCTCTACTCTACGTCTTACCATCACACACTCGATCCCTGGCAACAGTGCCAAACTTTGGTGTATCTCGATCCCTGGCAACGGTGCCAAAATTTGGTGTAGCTCAATGGTGAGTAGCACCTCCTTGGCTCGATCCCTGGCAACGGTGCCAAAATTTGGTGTAGCTCGATCCCTGGCAAAGCTCGATCCCTGGGAACGGTGCCAAAATTTGGTGTAGCTCAGTGGTGAGTAGCACCTCCTTTAATGTCAATTCGGGAAGACATGAGGATTGCATGAATATCTCGAGCAAGTAATGTGCATAAATGGTGATGGAGAAGCACACAAGCATGCACACACATACACACATGCGCACACAAGTAAAAACAAAGAGTGAGACAATGGAAGCTTTGATTAAGATCAAAATACAATTACAATAGCTCTTCTTAGTTCAAACTACAATTTGATCCCCCACAAATGAGCTCTCTAGCTCTGTTTATAGTTTTTGAATAGCTAGTGGCCTTGTCCAGACCTAGTGTCCGACCTAGCTAAAAATTAGGTTCATCGGCTATTTTGGAGGCTCAAACGAGCTCTAAAAATTATGAAAATTGTTAGGATAATACTTCTAATACTCCTCAAGCTCAAGGACTCCTCGGCTTGGACAAGATGAGTTAGAAAAAGGTGAATGGTTTTTAGTGATCAAAATCACTGTTGTTATAGGGATTTCTTCTGAAAATTTGACATACACTTCTTGGAGCTCCCTACTTGCTCCCTCTTCTTATGTGTCTACTTCTCTGAAGCATTCCTTTGCCTTGTGCTTGAACTTGAGTTCCAACAATATATAAATAAATAAATATATATATATATATATATATATATATATATATATAATTTGAAAACACTAATTTTTATATTAGGGTTTTACAAAGCCTAATTTAGAAACCTTAATTCAGCCTTTTTGCCATATGGTTGAAGTATATGTA
Source organism: Ceratopteris richardii (assembly GCA_020310875.1). Lineage (NCBI taxonomy): Eukaryota > Viridiplantae > Streptophyta > Polypodiopsida > Polypodiales > Pteridaceae > Ceratopteris > Ceratopteris richardii. The sequence continues at coordinate 34,425,023 of CM035422.1, forward strand.
CATATTGCATCTATTCCTCCCACCACCTACTAGAGACATGTCTCTCCTCCCAACCTTATGCCTCTATATATAACTACTCGAATCAACGAGGACCATAATATATATAAAGATACATACACATCATGTAGATACACATACCTAAATATAAAATGATGGAGTAGATACAGATGCATCACACATACATGCCTATATGCACACATGCATACATATACATGCATACATATTTACATATACACATTTACACATATATACATATACACATATACATATATACACATCACATATACATGCCTATATGCACACATGTATACTTATACATGCATACACAATTATAAACACACTTGCATATATTACACAAATGCATATGCATACATACACATGTGCATAGTAACACATGTATACATATATCATACACATGCACACACATACATATACATGAAACACACATATGTGCATACTAACACATGTATACATATAATACACATGAATACACACACATATGCATAACATACATGACAAAAATTTGCTCCTCAAAAATAAAGTTATATATAAAATTTTAGGCATACCCCCGAGCTTCATGTTCTAACTTAAAAGAACATGATTTCATCTCTCTAGTGGGATTCACCGATATTTTAGTTGAATAAAGAAGAATCTATTATCTGATATCCATTCAAATGATTCAAGTTATCAATCGATAACTGGAGTAGGATTTACTATCTAATCTACTCATATGTTTTCATTACTGCCATCATTTTGGTAAGACATCAATATAGTCTCATCTTCATTATCCTTATTGATTTCATTTATTTCTTCTATTCTTAAATTTGTGTTCTCATGAATGACATCATCTATTGATGGACTAATATCGATTTCTGGTAATTCCTCTTCATCATCAGTAGAATCAGCATGTAGAGTATTATCCTCTTCATCAAGAAGATTAGTATCATTGTCATGTACAATGATTCTTATTTCTCTTTCAGATGTTGATGGATCAGTATCTGATGGTGAATCATCAAGAGGACTTTCTTCAATCTCTGTAACAATAAACTATTCAAACAATGAACTACCTCTAGGTTGAACATGAATGACTTGCCACCAAGGATGAGCATCATGTTTTTTACAAAAAAATGCTTGTTCAATATGCCTAGGAAGAATATATGGTTCTCTAGTAGTTCACATTACCTTGGAAGAATCAATTGCACAAAACCTAGATAATTCCTTTCTCAATGTGGAATTACTACCTTTATACTCGGCTCAAAAGCAATGAACCTTCAAAATGACCTATCAAAATATATAATAACAAAAAACAATTATTAGATTTCTTTATTATTTGCATTGGCTTGTTGCAAACAAGTATATAGCCAATCCGTGAAAGAAGATATCTTTGTAATCTCATTATTATCGAGATTATGTCTATATCTTATGTTTCTCCGTCTTTTACTTTGGAGATTTTGAAGTTCCTATTTGTACTTGCTAACGAATGCTTGCATGCATTAGCTATTATATACTACAAAAGTAAAAACATCAGTTTTTTTTTTAAATGTAAATAAAAATGGAACTCCCTTACCTGATAATACCTCATCTGTTATTTTTGAAGAAGACTCATTGGTCCATGCATGTGGAGCTTCTTCATGAACTCTTTCAAGGTACTCACTAACATAGTACATGCATTCCTCAAGCATCCAACCCTTTGCCATGGATCCTTTTGGTTTCACTCTTTGTCGTACATAACCTTTTCATATTCCCATAAATCGCTCCACCCAAAACATCCATCGAGTGTTGATAACACCTACAATCTCTATTTCATCTACAAGATGGACTAATAAATGAACCTGAATATCAAAAAATGAAGTAGGAAGCTCTTTCTCCATCAAACATAGTAGCTCCTTGCATTCACATTTCTTTTGTGGGATCGAGTTTTTGTCAATCTTTTTTTATGTAATCCACATATACACATCATAAAAAATTTTCAAAAATAAAAAATATCAAATATTCATATATATTAAATATAAAAGTATCATAATTACCTTATAAGCAATGCAAAACGATAGATCACATTTTGTACTCCTTTCGTTGTACATCCATCGATAACCAAAGGTAAAATGTGCTTCAAAAAGTTATGCCAATCATGGGTCTTTAACCCAAATAAGCTCTTATCATCCATAGGAAACATTTTTTGGAAAGATGCTCCATATCTTGTAGAGTCCGAATCAATTGAATCCTATTGTTGATAGTCTGTATCTCTTTTGTCGTAAGTACCCAAGGAGTAGGTGCATAAGTCGTTTCTTGTCGATGTCTATCAAAAACTAGCCATAACTTTGGTTTTGAGTTTTGATCCTTCAAATCATTCCTTGATGCTATGGTGTCTTTTAATCCAAGAAGATGCTGCCATAATGAATAACCAATATTCTTGAATATATGCATAGGATCAAGAAGATGACATGCCTTTAACTCTTTCCAATACTCCAAAGAATACCATGTTGATATATTCTCTATGAGTGCCTATTTTCCTTTATCTCTCTTCACATTCTCATTATCTTCATCATCACTGAAGATTTCTGATTCTGGATCTATCAGAGATCCATCTGTCCATTTCCGATACCAATCCATAGGCGTCATTGGTTTTGGACACTGACCTGTTTCAAGCTTTCCATTAAAATGTATTGCTTCTCTTTTACATCTTAATGGATGATCATCAGAGAAGAATCATCGATGTCGAAGATAAATACTTTTGTTGAGATTCTTACTATAGATTGATCTCAACCAATCACCACAATATGGACAAGCTTTATAACCCTTAGTAGATATTCCTGCATCATGAAAACAATAAAAATATAATTAGATTAACTCACATTTATCTGTATGCATATTAATTAAAAAAAAATACACCAATACCTGAACAAACACCATATCCTAGAAAATCGTGAATAGTCCAAGCCACAATACCACAAACCATAATATATCTTTCATTGATGCTTTTTGATACATCAGTGACATTAATGCCTCTCCTTAACTATTGGGGGACCTGCATTGAATGGATGCTTTCTTTTCTCCCATCCTTTAAAATTATTCTTCCATCCTTCAAAGTCTTCCAAATAAATTTGCTTCTCCCATTTTCCAAAAAACCTAATACCTCCATAGCTAACTGATACTTAATATTTGTATGCAAAGTTCATAAAAGAGTTAGCAACGTAGGTATTAGGAGAAGCAGATGTGTCAAGAAGATTCTAAAGGCTGACAGACAATTCCAAAGGCTAGATGGACAGAATATTCTTCATTCGATATAGGTATGTATAATTTGACCTTACTCTCATAACATGTGTATGTGTGTGTGTATGTTTATATGTGTGTATGCATTCATGTATATATATTTGTATGTCTATGTATGTATTTATATGTATATATGTATGCATGTATATACATAAATAGATAGAAAATTAAAAATTATAGCTTAATAGTGCCAAAACAGATACATTACTCCATCCAAAATGATTTTGAGGATTGAGAATAAGTAAGCTTGCACTTAGTCATGTCAAACGACTTCCTTCATATACATGCTTTAGACATTCCTCTCAAAGATATTTATCATTTTTAGAAATATCAATGCTCGCACTATCATTTTGATGCTAATGCTCAATAAAGTCTACCATGCGATTTTCATCATTGTCGCAAAAATCTTGTACTTTATCTTCTTTTCAATATAGGCCTTTCAACCTTGAATATTCCATAGGATCACTTTTGCATAGCCTCCTCATAGAAGCTTCTGATAAATGAGGTCTTACTGGCAACTGTGAATAGTATGGTGGAATATCATCAACATCATACGTTGGAATCTACACACATGAATAAAAATCATTAGTATTCCATAAATAAACAAAAAGTAAACTTTAAACATAAAATTAAATATGTAAGTTATTTTGAAAAGAGGTTGAAATTAGAGTTTTCCAATGCAATAGAAGATAGGTGGATAGAAAGTTTCATTCTTTGTCTAGCTAAAAGGTGCTCTTAGAGGTCTAGGCCATCCATAATTCATTAATAATTCATCACCAACATGTAATGTAGTAATAACATTGACAGCTATGTATCTTGCTACATCTCTACTCATGTATGGTGATTCATGACTATTTTCACGCTCCTCAAATGTGCAATCAGTCCTTGAACTATTATGTACCCTCGACTACTATTTATTAAACCTGCTATATTTCCATGCATGTAAGGTCTTCCATCAATATATAATCTTTCATTTTCTGCATGTGAAATACCTCTACTAGTAAGGGACGCTGCATTCAAGCATATTCCATAAGTAATCATGCTTAGAACATAACGTGCAAGTCAATGCCAATCTCCCCATCCATATATAGGACCACAAAATGACATAAGAGTGACTTTAGAGTCCAGAGGCATATACATATCCTCTATAATAAAGACCCATCCTCTATAATAAAGACACAATTACCAGCACTAGTAATAGTGGATGGGGCAATCATATAACGATTACTCAAAAGTTAAAAACATCTCCATCTAAAGGAAGTGGTCCTCTATTTCATCCTCCATATCTTCTTCTATCATATGTTTGTTAGAACAATGGCGAGCTGGCAATGGATAATCTCCAGCCATTTCAGTCTCTCAACGAGGAGGTAGAGGATTTCTAGAAACCTCTGCTTGTAATTGATGAATAGCAAGTCCATGATGTGTACGATGTATATTAGCATTATGAGTATGATAATTATTATCATCATCATCATCATCATCATCATCGAGCAAATATTCCTATATATCAACAATACTTTGATTTTGTATATGATTTTAAAATAGAATAATGACATTGACTTATAGAAAAAATACATACCCAAGCATTATGATGTTGACCAGGTGGTGATACACGCTCAAAAGTACCATACTCTACCTCATGTTCAATACATTCCAATCGTGGACTTCGATACATGCCATAGCGAAACTTACACCAACATATAATATGCTCTTGATAGTAAAAATTCATCATAATTCCTATCGGAGGACACATGTGAAGTTGTTGCATGGGTAGGAGGTGGTGGAGTGCCCTTGGATTGATCAAAATCTGATTATAACAAGAAAAAAGCATACATCAATTATGTATCTATCAAATATATTTCAAATTAAAGTTTGATATACTTACAATATATAGTCCTTGCACGATTAGGAGATGGTGGTGGAGTTCCATCTGATTGATCGAAATCTACAAATAATGGTATTAGATATTAATAATCTGATTATTTACATACATAAACATTCACATATACACATTTACACATACACACATATTCACATATACAAAAATACACATCATTCTTGTGAGATAAATGCATGTATTTTGTATGAATGTGTGTATATGCATGCATGTGTGTATGTATATATGTGGATACATATATGTGTGTTTATGTTATATGTATGTATATGTGTATATGTGTATATGTATGCATGTATGTATGTGTATATGTTTGCATGTATATGTGTATGTGGGTATGTGTATGTGTATGTGTGTGCATGTATGTATGTATAATTGTATGTCTGTATGTATATATGTTGATGTGTGCATGTATTTTGTATGTATGCATGCATGTATCTGTGTGTGTATGTATGTATGTATGTATAAGTGTATGTGTGTATGTATGTATTGTTGAAAATCAAGTCTTAATCATGCAAAAGGGCTCAACCAGGAGTTTTGCAAGTGGGCCAATAAAAAAGGAGGACCCAAAGTCATGGAATAAAGTTAGAATCTCCACCAAACTCAATAAAATTCAAATCTCATCAAATAAGCCACCAAAAGTGCACCTACACTCATTGGTGGGTGGTTAGTTAGATTGTAGGAAAAGTAAAACTCCATATAAGCATCATACCACCTTTTTTTCTTGAGTTGTATGCATTCCATGAGTTTCCCAATTAGTTTAATGGATTCATAAACTCCAACAAGAAGACCCCTTTCTTGCTTACTTCATTTTCTCATGATTTCACTCCTCTCTATCTAGATGTCTAGTTAGGCTTTTCCAAATCTGATTATACAAGATTGCAGTGCATTGTTTGCTCTCTTATTGTACTCATTTTCATTGGTTTCAAGCCTCATTTGGTCTCTCGTATAGTTCCCTTAACGTTTCCAAAGTTTCAAGTTATTTGAGTGAGTGAGTTGTGAGAAATTGCCAACTTTGTGAAGGTATATCTCTACACATAGGCAGAGAGTGTTGCAAATAGGTAGCTTGTTTTGCAGAGGGTGGTTCTCCCAGCTGGAATATTCGTTTTGGATGATTTAAATCTTTTTGTGTAGATCTTATAGTCTATTTTAAGTTTGCAAAATTTCATTTTAAGTCTCTGTACTGATGCAGAGAAAAGTTCAGAACAGTGAGCATATATCACTGCTTGTGGACCTAGTGGAGGGTAGCCATCTTCCATTGTTGCATTGGGGTGTTAGAATCATCCCCCATAAGAGGTATTAGAGCCATTTTGGAGGCTTGGAGACATTAGTGGGCATCATATTGAAGATTTGAAGGGATCAAGACAACTCATGGAAGCACAAGGAGGACCTATCAAAGAGCAAGAAGACATCAAAAGGGGGCTACGTCAATCAAGATCTCAGCTAGCCAAAGGTTCGCAAGGGAGAAGCTATCAAAAGGTAATATGCACACCTTCTAAAGCATACAACCACTTGAGGAGAAGCTAGAGGAGCATCTTAGAGCTCAATATGGCTGAGTATAATGCACAAATAGAGAAGTTAGAGAAAGGCAATTATTAACAATGGAAATTTAGAATTAGCAACTACCTTATTGGCAAAGGATTGTGGGGATTAGTGAGCGGCATGGAGCCAATGCCTCATGTACATGATCCACCACTTCAAGGGCAGGTCAAGGCACTAAATGAATGGATAGAAGGGGATAGGAGAGTCATATTCATTCTATCCCAACACATAAGCAATAGCATGATAGGGCATATACAAGACTTGGACACATCCAAGAAGGTTTGGGAGACCTTGGAGAGATTGTACTCTTCATCAACCAAGCCAAGGAAGATTAAACTCAAGAATGAGCTCATAATCTTAGGAAAGCACCAAGTACTAACATAAATGGGTACATTTTGAAGGTTAAGGAGCTTATAGATGCCCTAGGCTCAATTGGGAGCTCAATCGAAGATGACGATCTTGTCGCGCACACTCTCAATGGCTTGAGAGAGGATGAAAGGTGGAAAGCATTCACCAAATCAGTTTATGTGAGGGATTCCCTACCAAAATTTGATCAATTTGTCATGTTGATGGTGACCGAGGAGATGAACCAAGGAGCTTCACAATCAAAGGGCAGCAAAGCCCAATTTTTCTATGCAAGTAGAGGAAAATGCAAAAGAGGTGGACAAAACTCCCAAGGTAGAGGGAGAGGAAGGTCAAACTCAAGCTCAAGCAACCAAGAAGGCTCCAACCAAAGGTATGGATCAAGAGGAAGAGGAAGGAGTAGAGGAAGAGGAAGGAGTAGAGGAAGAGGAGGAAGATCACATGGAAGAGAAGCATTCAATGGAGAATGCTACAATTGTGGAAAACCAGGCCATTATGCAAGAGATTGTTGGTCCAAAGGAGGAGGAAATCAAGGATACAAAAGAAAACAATGTAATTATGCTAGTACTTCAACAAATTCAGAAAATGAGAACTTGCTTATGATGTATGGTTCAACTGAAAGAGTCAATTTAGATTTTACATGGTAAATTGATAGTGGTTGTAGCAACCATATGAGTTGCAATAAAGATGTTTTCTTTAATCTAGACTCACCCATCACTCAAGAACATGTAGAGATAGGGGATGACACTGAGCACAATATTACACGTGGGAGATGTTGCATTGAATGGATCTCAAAGCTCCAAGGTGTTGAAGGATGTGCTGCATGTGTCAACCATCACAAAAGGAAAGAAGCAAGGAAGACTCTTCACCATGGAGGTAAAGCCATCAACCCCTCACACTGTCTGCTTGTCAATTGGAAATAAAAAAATTGCAGAAATTGACTTCTGCCATAAAAGAATTGGGCACATAAACCTACAAAAGATGGACATGCAAAGGAACGACTTGATGAGTGGTCTACCTGACTTTACATCTCAGAATATGCAACATTTATGCCATGCTTGTGTTGGAGTTAGACGTCTACGGAAGCACACAAACAACACAAGGAAGAAGAAGAAGCTTGGAGCACAACACACAATACTGAATGTATTACCACTAGAATGTACAAAGATAAGTAGCCCGTCAGGGCAATAGGCATATATACAAGGGGGGGGAAGCTCCTAAAGAGGGAAAAAAGTGCCCCGACGGTCCTAGAGTATTCACACACATCACTACCTCAATATATCAACAAATCCCCCCTGGGACTGATGTGGTGGACAAAGAGTTGGCACTCATGTATAAGGAAGTGCCAAGCTATGTGGAAATCACTCCACAAAAAGAAGTAAGCCCAAAGCTTTGGCAAAAGCTTCAAAATTCTCCCTAGGCAGAGCCTTCATGAAAAGGTCTGTAATGCTCTCCTGCATGGGCACATATGCCAAGCTGATCTCCCCAATAGAGAACCTCTCCCTGACATAATGATAATGCACCTCAATGTGCTTAGTGCGAGCATGGAACACAGGATTCCTCGCAACTGTCAATGCACTCTGACTGTCAGTGAAGATGGTGGTAGCAGAAGACTGGCCAACACCCAAATCAGCCATAAGATGAGCCACACACACTCAACAATCGCTGTGAAAGCTTCCCTATACTCAGCCTCACAACTAGAAGTGGCCACAATAGGCTGCTTCTTGCTCAATCAAGATATACATGAGCTACCAAGCATGAAGCAAAGGACACTAGTGGACACATGAGTGTCATAGCAACCAACCCAATCTGAGTCAGAAAAAGCATGCAAATCTGGCGGTAGTGATCCCCCCTTGGGATAAAACAATCCAAGTAGCTGGGTACCACTCAAGTAGCGAAAGATGTGCTTAACTGCCTGCCAATGCTTGACACCTGGGCAATGCATAAACCTGCTCATCCGTGAGACAACAAATTGAATAACAGGCCGAGTAATGCATAAGTAAATCAGGCATCCAACAACCTATTGATAGAGAACAACATCAAATGCATCTCCATCATCATGAAGACTCAATCGTAAACATGTATCCATAGGAGTGGCAATAGGTTTACAGTTTTCAAGGCCAAAACGCTGCAATAATGTGTCAATATATTTTGTTTGACACAAAGCCATTCCACAATCAATGTGCATAAACCGAATGCCCAAATAATGATGCAAACACCCCAAATCAGACATCTCAAATGACACATGCAAATCAGCCTTAAAATCAACAATATGGTTCTCAATAGGACTAGTGAGCAGCATGTCATCAACATAGAAAACAATGATAAGAAGCACATCATTAGCATGCTTAACATATAAGGTGCTTTTAGTTGAACTATTCTCAAAACCATGTGCAATCAGATAGGCATGTATGTTCTCATACCAAGCACGTGGTGCTTGCTTTAAACCATATAATGCCTTCTTTAACTTGCACACATGGTTTTCATGCCCTTTTTGCACAAAGCCATGGGGCTAAAAAACATACACTTCTTCATGCAAGTCACCATTAAGAAATGATGTTTTAATGTCCAACTGATGTACATTCCAACCATGATGGGCTACAAGTGCACAGATGCTCCGAACAATAATCATGCAACATGTAGGTGCAAAGGTCTCATCAAAATCAATGCCTCTTTCGTATGCATAACCCTTTGCAACAAGCCTAGCCTTATACCTGTCAACTATTCCATTAGGCTTATGCTTTAGCTTGTATACCCACTTAGTGCCAATGGCCTTCTTACGAGGAGGCAAGTCACATAAAGAACAGATACCAGTTTTCATGATAGCATCATATTCAGATTGCATTGCAACCATCCAATGTTCAAAATTTTGTGCTTCATCAAATGAAATAGGCTCAATCTCATTATAGAGACTAGATGCAACCATAGCATAGCAATCTGATGCAAAAGAGGCATTATGAGATCCTAATCGAGTACAATATGATAGAAGTGCAGTCCCGCAAAGTTTTCACCAGCCATTTTGGCATAGTTTTTTCCTGCTCAATATCAGTTCTCTCATCAACAAGTGCATCATGTAAATTTGCATCACAAATGGAATGATGTGCATCATCACATGAAACCTGCAGAGGCTCAGAAGTTGCCTCATTAGGACCAACAGTAGACTTTCCACCTGTAAAAAGAGGCAGCAAAGTATCATACATGTCTTTGGAGCTAAGAGATGTCTCCTTAGTACATGAAAGCAATGGCTGAATAACATCTTCCACAAAAACAACATCATGGCTAACCAGAATGCATTTAGTTTGTGGATGATATAGACGATAGCCTTTACTTTCAAAAATATACCCAACAAAAATACATTTTACTACTTTATCATCCAATTTTTTGTGATGTTGTTCATGCACTAATGCATGTGCTAGACAACAAAAAAGATGTAAATGAGCAACAGATGGCTTGCAATCATACCAAGCCTCATATGGAGTGATTGAATGCAGTGCTTTAGTGGGGCACCTGTTAAATACATATGCTGCACACATGATAGCCTTAAGACAGAAACTATGTGGTAAAGCCTGACTCTTGACCATGCACATTGCCATCTACATGAGTGACTTGTTCTTCCACTCAGCAACTCCATCCCGTTGAGGTGTATACGACACTATACACTGGTGTTTTATCCCACGTTCAGCCAGAAATGCATTAAAGTCAGAAGACATATATTTCCCCCCTCGATCAGAACGGAGTGTGCCCATTTTACATGCTCATAGGTTTTCAACCAAAACCAGAAACTGTTTGAAGCACATAAACACTTCAGACTTTTCTTTGAGTGGATACATGCATGCCTCGAAAAATCATCAATGAAAGTCACGAAGTAAAGATAGTTTCTAAAAGAAAGTGTCTGCATAGGACCACAGACATCGCTATGAACAAGCTACAATTTCTGAGTAGCCCAAACTGAACCATCATTTGGAAATGAGGAACGCTGCATTTTTCCCAAAATATAGCCTTCACATACATGTTTACCGGGTGCCTTAAGTTTGGGCAAAGAGGACACCATTTCAGATTTCCACAGGCGTAGCAAACTAGCAAAGTTCAGATGACCAAAGTGTGCATGCGAAAGCTTTGCATATGAAATAGCCTGAGAATCATGTACTGCACATGGCAAATCATTCACAGATTATTCATAGTCTATGATCTTATACAACCCATGACATAAAATGCCAAAAGCAATAATCACGTTGCCATTTGATAGATCATGAACTATACATCTGTCATCAATAAATTTCACAGCCAAGCCAATCTTGGCTAGTGTAGAAACTGACAATAGATGGTTCTTGATCCCTGGCACAAATAAAGCATCTGAAAAAGTGAAAGAAGTACCATCAGCAGTAGTCAAAATGATCTTACCAATTCCCATAATAGGATAGGAGGAGTTGTTGGCAGATGTAACAATATTCCCTGTAGGGCCAGGCTCGAGTGAAGAGAAGAAACTACGTTGTGAGGTAATATGTTTGGTCGCCCCACTATCAAAGTACTAAACATCTAAGTCTACTACAGACATGCGTTGCTCATGAGAAGATGGGTCAAAACTACAAAGAGTAGTAAACACCCATTCTTTGACATGATCATTTGCTTTACAATATTTACAAAAAAAATTCTGCTTTTCTAATTTCTTTTCATCATTGTCTTCCCTCTTCGATTGTGCAGAATTAGTAGATTTCTGCTTACTAGTTGAAGAGCTCCATTTTCCTTTGCCCTTCTTACTAGTCAGGAAAGCTTGATCTACAACATGCATAATGGACCTGTTCTGCCTGGACTAATCTTCCTGTAATAAAACAGACACTAACTCCTTACATGACAAGGCATTTGGATTGCCTTTCACCATCAATCAAAGAGTAGAAGCAAAACTCTGATATGAATCAGGAAGACCATTCAAAATGGTCTGCAAAAGTGAGCTATCTGGTATAAATTCATCAGCAGAAATCAACTGTTCCTTCAAATCCTTGATGTTTGTGAGAAAACTTTCCATAGAATCACCTTCATTCATGTAATCACTTTCCAATTGTTTTTGAAGGTAAGCAACACGAGCCTCATTCCTATCTTGATACAATGTGGTAAGTGTATCCCAAGCATCCTTAGTTGTTCTAGAAGAGCAAATGTGAGGAATAATGGCACGTTTGACAGACAGAGCTATCAATGCATGTGCATGGGCATCTTTGCCATCCCAAAAAATTTGCTCTGTAGTACGTGTAGCAGAAACCGCAACACGAACAAGAATATGCAGAATATCATCATCTTCGATACCTTCTACATTAGCTTTAGTACCTGCAGTTGTAACAATTGCAGGTGTGATAAGATGTTTTTCAACACCCTGCACAATGTTCCACAATCCTTTTACAACCAATACATGTCACATCATATAAGACCATAGTGGGTAGTTGGTACCATCCAACTTATCCTCAATAGCCAACATACAGAATACATCAGTGCTTTCAGCCATGGTGGGTGACTAATATACCTTGATGCAAAAAATTGATTGTATCTCAAAAAGTTGAACAGAATTGCCTAGATGAATTCTGCTAGACCTGTAGCAGACTTTGAGATGCTTATACTGGCGAATTGAAACTGGTATATACCTTTGGTTCAAAAAGATGAAATAAACTACACAAGCATTGTGATAGTGCATTTGGAGGCTGAAACGAACCGAGATCGCGATTTCGACACTACAGAGCGAAGCCGTTTTGATCTCGAAAACACCCTAAGTATGCTCACCAAAATTCATGCGATTTTAAGACTGCAATCAGAGAGATGACAACGATACCCTAGATGAAGCGGCGACCTGCTCTGATGCCAATTATTGGAGTTAGAGGTCTGTGGAAGCACACGAATAGCACAAGGAAGAAGAAGAAGAAGAAGCTTGGAGCACAACACACAATATTGAATGTATTACCACTAGAATGTACAAAGATAAGTAGCCCATTAGGGCAATAGGCATATATACAAGCCGGGGGAAAAAACCTCCTAAAGAGGGAAAAAAGTGCCTCGGCGGTCCTAGAGTATTCACGCATATCACTACCTAAATATATCAATAGCTTGTCAATTAGGGAACAATGCAGATTGCCATTCAAGGAGGGAGGACATGTGAGCAATGAAGTGTTGAATCTCATACACACAGATGTATGGGGACCTACAAGGGAGCCATCCATTGAAGGTAATAGATATTTTTTCACATTTATAAATGATCATTCAAGGTTTGTTTGGATGTATTGCATGAAGTCAATGTCAGAAGTATTTTACCACTTCAAGAGGTTCAAAAACCTAGTGGAGAAGGAAACATGCAAGTACATGAAGACTCTCAGATCGGATGGAGGGGGAGAGTATTTTTCAAATGAATTTTTAGATTACATGACCATGGCATCAAAAGGCAATTCACTTGCAGGTATACACCTCAACAAAATGGGGTGGAAGAGAGAAAGAATAGATAAATGAAATGAATGTTCCTAACTCTTATTGGGTTCATGCAACAAATATAGCCATATACATTATGAATAGGTGTCCAACCTCAGGAGTACATGGAGTTACACCTTATGAAGCTTGGTGTGGTAAGAAACCGAACCTTTCACATCTCAAAGTATTTGGTTGTGTGTGTTATGTTCACATACCTCAAGAATTGAGACACAAGCTAGAACCGAAAGCTGATAGGTGCATGTTTCTTGGATATTCTTCAAAGAAAAAGGGTTTTAGATGCTATAACCCTTGCACCAAAGAGCTCAAGGTATCTAGGGATGTAATATATGATGAGTTGTTGCCTTGATATGGTAGCAAAGATGTGTTACAGGATGATGATGCATATGAAGTTGAGAAGAAGTTCAAAGAGCAAAAACAAAGCATGGAGATGAGTGGTCCAACCACTTCAAGCACACCATTAGAGGAGAGTACATCAGCTTGGCATGGAAGGACAAGGAATGAAGCTCATTCAAGTGAAGGAAGTAGCATAGGAAAGGAAAAGGAAAATGATGAAGACCATCGATGGGTAGACATGGAATCTACAAGTGACAAAGATATGGAAAAATTAGAAACTACAGGATTTAAAACATCTAAACCAAGGAGGAGGAGATTCCTACCACCTAATGGTGAGGTAAGGTCATCCAATAGGGTTAAATAACCTGTTTAAAGGTTAACGTATGATTCATTCATTGCAAGACACTATGCCTACATGAGTCAAGTTTATAGCTTGTGAAGAACCTAAATTTTTTGAAGAAGCAAATAAGCATAGGGAATGGATTAAATTCATGGAGAAGGAAGTCAAGGTACTTGAAGAAAATGATACTTTTTCATTGGTGCCAAGAACAAAGGACATGAAATTCATCGACAACAAATGGGTGTACAAGGTAAAGAGGCATGCAGATGGGAGCATCTCTAGGTATAAACCAAGGCTTGTTGCCAAAGGTTTTGCTCAAAACTATGGCATAGACTTTGAGGAAACATTTATTCCAGTAGCTAAGATGTCCACCATCAGAAGTTTGATTGCAATTTCAACTTCAAAAGGCTGGAAGATGTACCAGTTGGATGTGAAGAATGCTTTCCTAAATGGAGAGCTTGAAGAGGTAGTCTTCATGGAGTAGCCCCAAGGCCTTGAAGATGAGAGATATCCACATCATGTATGCATGCTTAAGAAGGCTCTTTATGGACTCAACCAACCCCCAAGGGCTTGGAACCAAAGACTTGTGGACTACTTCGTAAAATGTGGATACAATCAAAGTCATGTAGACCCATCACTCTTTGTGAAGAAGGAAGGTAGCAAAATTGTTTTCATTTGTATATATGTTGATGATTTGATCATTATAGGGGATGATGAAGCCAACATCAAGGACATAAAGAGGAAGCTTGGATGTGGGTTTAAAATCTCAGATTTAGGGATTTTAAGGTACTTCGTTGGGATTGAAGTACTATATAAAGAGGAAGGTATATACTTGATGCAAAGGAAATACATTCTAGACCTTTTGAAGAAGTTTGGCTTGTGAGATTGCAAGCCAATTTCAAATCCATTGGAAGTAAATGTTAAACTAAGTGCTCATGAAGGTGAAGAAGTGAAGGATGTCACCATGTATAGGTGAATAATTGGCTCTCTCTTGTATGCTACTATGACAAGACCAGATATTGCACATGTAGTTGGAGTGTTATCTCAATTTTTGCAAGCACCAAGAGTACCTCATCTTGTTGCAGCCAAAAGGGTACTTAGATACCTCAAAGGATGAGAGAATAAAGTTCTATATTATCCATTTGATGATGGATTAAATGTACAAGCTTATTGTGATGCTGATTGGGTAGGTTCCAAAGATGATAGGAGGAGCACTAGTGGATATGTTATCATGCTAGGGAAGAAGACCATCTCATGGATGTCAAAGAAACAACCAACAGTGGCTCTCTCATCGATCGAAGCTGAGTATAGAGGCTTAGCACAATTCTCATGTGGGCTTATGTGGCTCAAGAAGTTGTTTGTTGATCTTGATTTGCAGGTTAAGCAATACCTATGTTTTGTGACAACATAAGTAGCATATAATTGGCTCAAAATCCGGTGTTCCATGCAAGGTTGAAGCATATAGAAGTGCATTACCACTTTATTAGAGAGAAGATCATGTCAAAGGATGTCAAGGTGGAGCATGTCAATACAAAGGACCAATATGCATATATGTTTACCAAAGCATTGGATGGAGTAAGGCTACAACACTTCAAGGCATGCATTGGAATGAAGGACCTAGGCATTGAGACTTGAGGGGGAGTGTTGAAAATCAAGTCTCAAATACGAAAAAGGGCTTAACCATGAGTTTTGCAAGTGGAAAAATTAAAAAGGAGGACCCAAAGTTGTGGAATAAAGTTAGAAGCTCCACCAAACTCAATCAAATTCAAATCTCATCAAATTAGCCACCAGAAAGTGGACCTACACTAATTGGTGGGTGGTTAGCTATATTGTAGGAAAAGTAAAACTCTATATAAGCATCATCCCACCTTTGTTTCTTGAGTTCTATGCATTCAATGAGTTTCCCACTTAGTTTAGTGAAGTCATAAACTCCAACAAGCAGCCCCCTTGCTTGCGTACCTCATTTTCTCATGATTTCGCTCCTCTCTCTCTAGAGGTGTAGTTAGGCTTTTCCAAATCTGATTGTACAAGATTGCATAGCATTTTTGGCTCTTGTATTGTACTAATTTTCATTGGTTTGAAGCTTCATTTGGTCTCTCATATAGTGCCCTAAAGTTTGCCAAAGTTTCAAGTTATTTGAATAAGTGAGTTGTGGGAAATTGCCAACTTTGTGAAGGTATATCTCTGCACATAGGCAGAGAGTGTTGCAAATAGGTAGCCTATTTTGGAGGGGGTGGTTCTCCCAGCTGGAATATTCATTTTGGATGATTTAAAGCCTTTTCGATAGCTCTTGTAGTCTACTGTAAGTTTGAAAATTTTGATTGTAAGCCTCTATATTGGTGCAGAGAAAAGTTCATAATAGTGGGCATATATCACTACTTGTGGACCTAGTGGAGGGAAGCCATCTTCCATTGTTGCATTGGGGTATTAGGATCATCCCCCATCATGTATGTATGTATGTTTATGTGTGCATATATATATATATATATATATATATATATATATATATATATATATATATATATATATATATATATATATATATATATATATATATATATATATATATATATATATATATATATATATATATATATATATATATATATATATGTGTGTGTGTGTGTGTGTGTGTGTATGTATGTATACTATATATATGTGAGTATGTGTATGTGTACATGTATTTAGTATGCATGTATGTATGTATGTGTAAGAGTATGTATATGTGTATGCGCATGCTATATGTGTGTATGTATGTGTATGTATTCTGATTCTTTTTTTCTATTTGAGATTAAAATAAGAGGAGATATTGTATGGTGTAAAAGTTAAGAGGAGACCTAACATACCACCTGAGACGTGGTAGTTTTTTCGTAGACAATTACGTCTTCAGGAGTCATTTCCTCAGCAGAAGGTATACAAATTAATAGTTTATATCTATAATTCTCATATGTTTTATTAATTTTTTACATTTAATTTATGTATTTCTTTTCTATTTAAATAAACAAGATACTGCAAGAGAATTGAGTTGGGCCACACATCTCTCTTAGGCCAGATGGGCCGTCATGGTTTTGTAGCTACATTTGTAAGTATATGTGTTATTGTAAGTATATTTTTTATTTTACTTAAAACGCAAGAGAGTAATCTTTTTTATTTGTCCCAATGCAATGAAAGGATTATGATCAATATCCTATGAAACATGAGATCGATTATGCTACATTTTGGATATCGGCATTTGAGCGAGTATATGCAAGATCATCCAGATGCATTTGTGAGTATTATTGAATTTCATATAATTATTTTATTTTTATTGATGTTTTGTATGTTCTACTTATTTATGTTTGTTATATGTAATACATGAGTATTATGGAGAGGCAGTTTTGGATGAGGTGGAGAGACACACACAGGAGGGATGATCTCGATCATCATAGAGTGCTTGCACCGCTACCCATGATGCCACTACTAATACATCATATCATGCGGATGATCGTGATGATGATGATGATGATGATGATGGTTAGGATTCTTGATTATGACATTGGATATGTATTTACATTGATATATATATATATATATATATATATATATATATATATATATATATATATATATATATATATATATATATATATATATATATATATATATATATATATATATATATATATATATATATGTGTGTGTGTGTGTGTGTGTGTGTGTGTGTGCATATATATATATATATATATATATATATATATATATATATATATATATATATATATATATATATATATATATATATATATATATATATATATATAGTTCATTCCAATTATGTTTTGAATTGTGTCTATGGTATTAAGTAATGAAAAGTCTTGTTCTAATGATTTTTATTATTGTTTATATTTAGCATGTGTTTTATTACTTTAATTATATAATTCATTTATATTTATGTGTGCTTGTGTGTGTATAAAATGTATATATGCACATGTAGGTATATATCTATATTTGTGTAAGTGGTGTCTATATGCATGTATATGTATGTATCTATGTATATATATATATATATATATATATATATATATATATATATATATATATATATATATATATATATATATATATATATATATATATATATATATATATATATATATATATATATATATATATGCATGTATGTATGTGCATATGTATGTGTGTATATGCATGTATCTGCATGTGCATGTGTAAGTGTATGTGTGTATGTATGTGTATGTGTATGTGTATGTGCATGTGCATGTGTATGTGTGTATATGTATGTATGTGCATTTATATATGTAAGTGTATGTGTATTTGTGTGTATGTGCATGTATATGTGTGTATATGTATGTGCATGTGTATGTGTGTATATGTATGCATGTGCATGTGTATGTCTGTGCATGTGCATATGTGTCTGTATGTATGTGCATGTGTATGTGTGTATGTGTGTGTATATGTATGTACATATGTATATGTGTAAATGCATGTATGTGCATGTGCAAGTGTATATGCATAGGTATGTGTATGTGTGTGTATATGTATGTATGTGCATGTGCATGTGTAAGTGTATATGTGTATCTATGTGTATGTGCATGTGCATGTGTATGTGTGTGTATATGTATGTATGTGCATGTATATGTGTAAGTGTATGTGTATATATGTGTATGTGCATGTATATGTGTATATGTGTATATGTATGTGCATGTATGTGCATATGTGTGTGTATGTATGTGCATATATATGTTTATATATGTGTATGTGTGTGTATATGTACATATGTGCATATGTATGTGTATGTGTATAAACCTATACAAGTGTATGTATATGCATGTTTACATGTATGAAACATGCATGTGCATATGGATGCATTTCCATTTGCATCCATGTGTATATGCATGCATGTGAATGTGCATGCATGTGGATGTGCATGCATGTGGATGTGCATATACATGTATTTAAGTATGTGTTAATGTGTGTATATGTATGTATATATGCAAGAATGCATAGCTCATATGAAAATGATCTTGTACATTTATCTTCAACACTCCCCCTCAAGCTCATTTGGGAGTTAACTTCAACCATGTCCTGCAAATTTATCGCATCCTTGAAACCTTTGAGTTTAGAAGCATCCAAGAACTATGTAAACATATTTGCAACCTATTCTTTGGTTCTGATGAACTTTATCTCCACATCTTTGCTCAATACCTTCTCCCTTATGGATTGACTCAAACTTTTCTTGATTGTGTTCAACTCATTCTTGAGTTGAAGTTTTCTAGCTTTGGTATTTGTTGAATACATCCTTTCAAGAGCTTCCCAAGCATCCTTAGCTTTCTCTAGATGTTGAATATGCCCTACCATGGCATTAATAATGACTTGCAAAATGAGGAACATGACTCTCCTATTCCTCTCTTCCCATTCTTTTGCTTGCCTCCTTTAGACTTCAGTGGCCATAGCTTGATTGATTTGAGGTTGAGCATCATCACCACTCATAATACCCCATAAGCCTTTTCCCATTAGGTAGTTGGTCATTCTAAACTTCCACATGGGATAGTTATCCTTATCCAATTTCTCTACTTGTTGACCCAAGTCCGCCATTGAAGACTATCAAAGACTTTGAGAGTTACCTTGAATAGTTATATTGTCCTTTGCTCTTGCATTTGTGAAGCTTCCTCTTGTTTTGTAGCTCCTCTTTTGCTTTGCTTCAACTCCAGATCTGTTGATGAAGTTTCAACACCAAGTTTTCTCTGATACCAACTGTGGAGAATGAGTTCTCCAATGCGCAACGGAAATGTGTAGTGAACCCTTGTATGTCCGACACTTGGACATATAGCTACATCTTAGATAGCTTGCTGCTCTCAATGCAAAACTCAAATGGACTTGTGCCTTTATTCAATCAAAGAAGACAAAGGGATCTTTCTAACAAGCTATAAATAACTTAATTTGGACAAGTTTTGATTAGGAAACACAACTAACAAAGATGTACTACTTGTCCACACAAGTATCCTGAAGAATTGAACTTCACTCTCGGACTAATAACTCTCTGAATATATATCCTTTGAAAAAGATATTTGGTATAGAGAAAGTTGAAAAAAATAGCTTTCCAAAAAGCTAAAAAAAAAGTAATCTAGATGAGTTTTGGTTAGGAAACTCAACTGACCAAAATAGATCACCTACACACATAAGTACACTATAAAATTGGACTTCACCCTCTGACAAATATCTCACAGAATATAAATCTTCTAAATGAGATATTTGGGATAGTAAAAGTAGATGCCAAGAGATTTTGAATAAGACAAGAATCAAGAAATTTGGATATGTTTTGGTTGAGAAACATAACCAACCAAAATAGACTACCTGTCTACATAGGCATCCTGAAAAACTAGACTTCATTCTTTCATTGATATCTCACAATGTACAAGCTTTTAAGGAGATATTTGATGTGCAGAAAGTACACAAGATAAGCTTTCCAATGAGTTTTAAATGCAAGAAATGGTTACATATACACTGAGATATGAGCTCCACAATAGAGCTATGTACAAACTGACGTGCGGCTAGAAGGAGTCTAAGGGAAGACAAAATGACTGTTGGAGTTAGACGTCTGCGGAAGCACGCGAACAACACAAGGAAGAAGAAGAAGCTTGGAGCACAACACACAAGACTGAATGTATTACTAGAGAATGTACAAAGATAAGTAGCCCATTAGGGCAATAGGCGTATATACAAGCTGGGGGAAAAAAACCTCCTAAAGAGGGAAAAAAGTGCCCCGGCGGTCCTAGAGTGTTCACACACATCACTACCTAAATATATCAACAAATCCCCCCTGGGAGTGATGCGGTGAACAAGGAGCTGGCACTCATGTATAAGGAAGTGCCGAGCTATGTGGAAATCACTCCACAAAAGGAAGTAAGCCCAAAGCTTTGCGGAAAGCTTCAAACTTCTCCCTAGGCAGAGCCTTCGTGAAAAGGTCTGCAATGTTCTCCTGCGTGGGCACATATGCCAAGCTGATCTCCCCAGCAGAGAACCTCTCCCTGACATAGTGATAATGCACCTCAATGTGCTTAGTGTGAGCATGGAACACAGGGTTCCTCGCAACTGCCAATGCGCTCTGACTGTCAGTGAAGATGGTGGTGGCAGAAGACTGGCCAACACCCAAATCAGCCATAAGGCGTCTGAGCCACACACACTCAACAGTCGCTGTGAAAGCTTCCCTATACTCAGCCTCACAACTGGAAGTGGCCACAGTAGGCTGCTTCTTGCTCAACCAAGATATACATGAGCTACCAAGCATGAAGCAAAAACCACTGGTGGACACACGAGTGTCATAGCAACCAGCCCAATCTGAGTCAGAAAAAGCATGCAAATCTGGCGGTAGTGATCCCCCCTTGGGATAAAACAACCCAAGTAGCCGAGTACCACTCAAGTAGCGAAAGATGCGCTTAACCGCTTTCCAATGCGTGACTCCTGGGCAATGCATAAACCTGCTCATCTGTGAGACAGCAAACTGAATATCTGGCCGAGTAATGCATAAGTAAATCAAGCATCCAACAGCCTGCTGATAGAGAACAGCATCAAATGCATCTCCAGCATCATGAAGACTCAATCGTAAACCTGTCTCCATAGGAGTGGCAATAGGCTTACAGTCTTCAAGGCCAAAACGCTGCAATAATGTGTCAATATATTTCGTTTGACACAAAGCCATTCCACCATCAACTTGCATAAACTGAATGCCCAAATAGTGATGCAAATGCCCCAAATCAGACATCTCAAATGAGGCATGCAAATCAGCCTTGAAATCAGCAATATGCTTCTCAAGAGGACCAGTGAGCAGCATGTCGTCTACATAGACAACAATGATCAAAAGCACATCATTAGCACGCTTAACATATAAGGTGCTTTCAGTTGGACTGTTCTCAAAACCATGTGCAATCAGATAGGCATGTATTTTCTCATACCAAGCACGTGGTGCTTGCTTTAAACCATATAACGCCTTCTTTAACCTGCACACCTGGTTTTCATGCCCTTTCTGCACAAAGCCACGGGGCTGAAAAACATACACTTCTTCATGCAAGTCACCATTCAGAAATGCTGTTTTAATGTCCAACTGATGTACATTCCAACCATGATGGGTTGCAAGTGCACAAATGCTCCGAACAGTAGTCATACGGCATGTAGGTGCAAAGGTCTCATCAAAATCAATGCCTCTTTCCTGCGCATAACCCTTTGCAACAAGCCTAGCCTTATACCTGTCAGCTGTACCATCAGGTTTACGCTTCAGCTTGTATACCCACTTAGTGCCAATGGCCTTCTTGCCAGGAGGCAAGTCACATAAAGACCATGTACCATTCTTCATTATAGCATCATATTCAGATTGCATAACAGCCATCCAATTTTCTGAATTTTGTGCTTCATCAAAAGAAACAGGCTCATTCTCATCACAGAGACTAGATGCAGCCATAGCATAGCAATCTGATGCAAAGGAGGTACTATGAGAGCCTGAACGAGTACGATATGACAAAGGTGCATCTAATTTGCTGTCACGCAAAGTCTGCACCAGCCATTTTGGCATAGTTTTTGCCTGTTCAATATCAGCTCTCTCATCAACAAGTGCATCATGTAAATCTGCATCAGAAATGGCATGATCTGCATCATCATATGAAACCTGCAAAGGCTGAGAAGTTGCCTCATTAGGACCAGCGCTAGCCTGTCCACCTGTAAAAAGAGGCATCAAAGTATCATACATGTCTTTGGAGCTAACAGATGTCTCCTTAGTACATGAAAGCAATGGCTGAATAGCATCTTCCACAAAGACAACATCACGGCTAACCAGAATGCGTTTAGTCTAAGGATGATACAGACGATAGCCTTTACTTTCAGAACTGTACCCAACAAAAATACATTTTACTGCCTTATCATCCAATTTTCTGCGATGTTGTTCAGGCACTAATGCATATGCCAAACAACCAAAAACACGAAGATGAGCAACAGATGGCTTGTGGTCATGCCAAGCCTCATATGGAGTGATAGACTGCAACGCTTTCGTGGGACACCTGTTCAGTACATATGCTGCACACATGACAGCCTCAAGCCAGAAACTATGTGGTAAAGCCTGGCTTTTGACCATGGACCTCGCCATCTCCATGAGTGACCTGTTCTTTCGTTCAGCAACTCCATTCTGTTGAGGTGTATACGGCACTGTACACTGGTGTTTTATCCCACGTTCAGCCAGAAATGCATTAAAATCTGAAGACATATATTCCCCCCCTCGATCAGAACGGAGGGTGCCCATTTTACAGCTGACAGATTTTCAGCCAAAACCAAAAACTGTTTGAAGCACATGAACACTTTGGACTTTGCTTTGAGTGGATATACCCATGCATGCCTGGAAAAATCATCAATGAAAGTCACGAAGTAAAGGTAATTTCCAAAAGAGGGTGTCTGCATAGGACCACAGACATCACTATGTACAAGCTGCAATTTCTGCATAGCCCGAACTGAACCATCTTTTGGAAAGGAAGAACGCTGCATTTTGCCCAAAATACAGCCTTCACAAACATGTTTTCCAGGTGCCTTAAGTTTGGGCAAAGAGGACACCATTTCAGATTTCTGCAGGCGTAACAAACTAGCAAAATTCAGATGACCAAAGCGTGCATGCCAAAGCTTTGCATCTGACATAGCCTGAGAATCATGAACTGCACATGCCGAATCATTCACAGATTTTTCATAGTCTATGAGCTTATACAGCCCACGACATAAAATGCCAGAAGCAATAATCACATCGCCATTTGAGAGATCATGGACTGTACACCTGTCATCAACGAATTTCACAACCAAGCCAATCTTGGTTAATGCAGAAACTGATAACAGGTTCTTTTTGATCCCTGGCACAAATAAAGCATTTGACAAAGTGAAAGAACTACCATCAGCAGTAGTCAGAATGATCTTACCAACTCCCATAACAGGATAAGAGGAGTTATTGGCGCATGTGACAGTATTCCCTGTAGGGGCAGGCTCGAGTGAAGAGAAGAAACTGCGCTGCGAGGTAATATGTTTGGTTGCCCCACTGTCAAAGTACCAAACATCTGAGTCTACTGCAGACATGCACTGATCATGAGAAGATGGGTCAAAACTGCAAACAGTAGTAAACGCCCATTCTTCTTCCTGCACAAGATTTGCAGACTCTGTTTTTGGTGTAGAGGCCTCTGCAACAACCATTCCAGCCTCTTTCTTCTTTGCCTCTTTAGCAGCCAGTTTTGGACAGTTCTTTATAATATGATCATTTCCTTTATAGTACTTGCAGAACAATTTCTGCTTTTCTGATTTCTTCTCATCTTTATCCTGGTTCTTCGATTGTGCAGCATTTGCAGATTTCTGCTTACTAGTAGAAGAGCTCCATTTTCCTTTGCCCTTCTGACTAGCCAGGAAAGCTTGATCTGCAACACGCATAATGGACCTGTTCTGCCTCGACTGATCTTCCTGCAACAGAACAGAGACTAATTCCTCAAATGACAAGGCATTCGGATTGCCTTTCATCATCAATCGAAGAGTAGAGGCAAAACTCTGATATGAATCAGGAAGGCCATTCAGAACGGTCTGCACAAGTGAGCTATCTGGTATAACCTCATCAGCAGAAATCAATTGTTCCTTCAGGTCTTTGATCTTTGTAAGAAAACTGTCCATCGAATCACCTTCATTCATGTGCTCACTCTCCAACTGTTTTCGGAGGTAAGCAACACGAGCCTCATTCCTAGCCTGGTACAAAGTGGTAAGTGTATCCCAAGCATCCTTTGCTGTTCTGCAAGAGCGAATGTGAGGAATAATGGCACGTTTGACAGACAAAGCTATCAATGCATGTGCCTGGGCATCTCTGCCATCCCAACGAATCTGCTCTGCAGTAGGTGCAACAGAAACAGCAGCACGAACAGGAATCTGCGGAATATCATCTTCGACACCATCTTCATCAGCTCCAACACCTGTATTTGCAGTACCTGTCGTTACAGGTGTAACAGGACGTCTTTCAACACCCTGCACAATGTTCCACAATCCTTTTGCAACCAGTACATGTCGCATCATATAAGCCCATAATGGGTAGTTGGTACCATCCAACTTATCCTCAACAGCCAATATACGGAATACATCACTGCTTTCAGCCATGGCCGGTGACTAAAATACCTTGATACAGAAAATTGACTGTATCTCAAAAAGTTGAACAGAACTGCACAGACGAGTTCTGCTAGACCTGTAGCAGACTTCGAGACGCTTAAACTGGCGAACAAAAACTGGTATATACCTTTGGCACAAAAGGACGAAATAGCCTGCACAAGCACTGTGATAGTGCGTTCGGAGGCCGAAACGAGCTCAGATCGTGATTTCGGCACCACAGAGCGAAGCAGTTTTGATCTCGGAAACACCCTGAGTATGCTCACCAAATTTTGTGCGAATCTGAGACTGCAAACGGAGGAGTGTCGACGGCGCCCTAGAAGAAGCAACGACCTGCTCTGATACCAATTGTTGGAGTTAGACGTCTGCGGAAGCACGCGAACAGCACAAGGAAGAAGAAGAAGCTTGGAGCACAACACACAAGACTGAATGTATTACTAGAGAATGTACAAAGATAAGTAGCCCATTAGGGCAATAGGCGTATATACAAGCCAGGGGAAAAAAACCTCCTAAAGAGGGAAAAAAGTGCCCCGGCGGTCCTAGAGTGTTCACACACATCACTACCTAAATATATCAACAATGACAAAATGACTAGATCCGATTACTAGGAGCTCTTGCCTCTTTCTCTCCTTCTTTTAAATGTGCTCCCACTTCTTTTATAAACAATGAGCATGTGAAGAAGTTTGTGCCTCCTTCTTAGCTCACCACTTTCTCCACTACATGCCACTAACTACAAGGCAAGATATTGTATCTCTTACTCATCATGAATTTTGACTAGACTTTTTTTTTTTTCTTTTTCTCTTCTTTTCCTTTATCTTTATATTTGGTAAATTTATCCAAGCATAGCTCATATGAAAATGAGCTTGTACATTTATCTTCAACAAGATCTTGGTGTGCTACACTATTTCTTGGGCATTGAGTTTATACATACAGAAATAGGTATATGGATGTCATAAAGGCAATATGCCTTGAATATGCTGCAAAAGTATGGTATGGCTGATTTTAAGCCAATTTCTATGCCATTAGATTAGAATTTGAAATTATATACTACATCAGGTGAAGCATTGGAAAATGCTACTATGTACAAGAAAATTGTGGGAAGTCTCATATATCTCACAATTACAAGGCCCGATCTAAGTTATACTATTGGACTTGAAAGTCAGTTTATGCAGGTTCCCAGGAAGCCACATTTGGATGCTCTGAGGCGCACTCTACATTATGTGAGTGCTACTTTGGATTATGCATTGTTTTATGAGGCTGGTGTAGATTTGCAGGTTAACGGATACACCGATGCAAATTGGGCTGGTAGCATTTCAGATAGAAGATCTACTAGTGGTTTTCTATTCTCACTTGGGAGTGCACCTATTACATGGAGCAGCAAGAAGCAACCCACTGTTGCTTTGTCAAGTACAAAGGCTGAGTATCAAGGTGCTACAATGGCAGCATGTGAGGATTGATGACTAGTTAACCACCATTGGATTTTCTATTTGCAATGCAAATCATTCATTATATGCAAGGAAGGGTGATGATGGCATCATGATTGTGGCTATTTATGTTGATGACTTGATTATAGGTGGTGATAATGAAGAAAGTATTAAAGAGGTAAAGCAAATGCTTATGCAGGAGTTTGATATGAAAGATCTTGGTGTGCTACACTATTTCTTGGGCATTGAGTTCATACATACAGAATCAGGTATATGTTGGAAATGAGGTAGGCCCATAGCTCATATCACACGTCCATGGTTCCATAGGTCCAGCATATACAACAGAGAATCTAGCAATCTTCAATATTGACAAAACATGAACATCCCACAACTTAATCATAAAAATGATGAGACAAAGATAGAGAAAGAATAGACGACATGTGTAAAGTGTTACGTAAGCCATCACTTACTCATAGTATCATATTTACCAATGTTCAATGTACAATGTGGGAGCAAAACTCTCAACCACTCTATGGGATGAGAAATAGATGGAAGAGTGAATGTACAAATGTAACAAACATATTCAGATGTATGGGCAGAAATCTGAATATACATGAGATGTGTGACCTAATAGGTTATAAAAGAGTGAATATGAGTGACTGAAAGAGGAAGGATCAGTGTGAAAGTGATAATCAACAAACCCTCATCTAACCTTAGGCTATGGAAGATCCTAAGTCAGATACGTGTGTGAAAAGATCACATACTTAAAAAGTAGCAAAGAATGCTAACAAGTTTGCTACCGGAAATCCTCAAACTCATGTGAACACAACTTCTTAAACACCTCATCCAAATATGCATAAAGCATATACGTATCGATTCTCTTTTACCTATGACGAATAGGACTCCTTCTGATATGGATGCTACTGCCTCCATAAACTCCAAGTAGTACATGTGTGCATAAAGAGAATATGTACCTGAGTACTTAATATAAGATGTAAATCTTATGTTAAACACCATCCAATGTCTTTGAAGTAACCCAAAATCTTCATGTAGAAGACAATCTTCAAATACACCATGTAGATGGCCGATCCTCACCAACAAGCTGCTAATAACCAAGTCCTCTTTCCATGAACAAGAGATAACCTCCTCTCCATGAGCAAGAGTGTGAGCACACTCTTCTTCTCCAAGAAGAACTCCATAGCCTCTCCTCAACATGCTTCAAGTTAGCACCATGGCTGCCCCATGTGCTAAACGAAACACCACCTCTATCGAGGTCCAAGCACCAAGGCTTGTGTTGAACACTAGGTGAAGGATGAAAGATAATGAGCCCAATGCTCTTCTTTTATAGTATCTTCATACTTTGAAAAGCACCCCTCAAAAGCATATAAATCAAGCGATCGTCCTTCAAAAGCACATCAAAATGCTTATCGAAAAAAAATTTCACGATCGCTAAGGATCTAAAACAAAATACGTCATCGGTGCTGTCCGTTGCTTTATTAAAAAAACATGGTAAAATAAAGTTCTTCGCGCGCTGCCATCTGTTGCGTATCAGGGGATTCGAACCCAAGTCGTTTGTTTGGGAGACTAACATCGTAGCCACTGCGCCAACCCGTTTTAACCACTGAACAGAATAGCTATACTATCTGTATACTGTCAGCTATGTGGACTATTGGGACATTGTTTTCCAACAATCCCCCCTGCAATGTTACAATGGTACAAACTGTACTGAATCTGCAAACTGTCAAAGCTGCAAACAACCACAAGCTTCAAGCTTGTACTCCAAAACTGACCTTCAAATCTTTTCTTTAAAAGTCTTCTTCAAAACCCTTCAAAAATATGAACTTGCTGAATATGAACCATAATACTTGAGAAAATATGCAAACTAGATATCCAATAGTGTACACATCAAGCAATCACTGCTTGACAAAAAATGTAGCATGAACTGTCTCTGAACCTACTATCTCCTGTATTCAAAAAACCTGAAAACATACACTAGGATCCACATATTTGCATTTACCTTCCAAAAGGATTTCTCAACGTACTTCTGTTGTGTCATGTAAATACACTAATCAAGAACTTAATCCTGGAACCTGTGACTGAAAACTCACAACTTAGTGTATTATGAACACTGCTAGTTCATCTCTGACTGTACTCAAGTCAAGTCAACTTAACTCAATTGAAATCAACTGAAATCAACTGAAATATGAGTCTTATATAAAAAATCTATGATGTCATCATGTCTTCATCCTTTAAATCCTTCATACCTCTTTCCTTCAGAACCTAGTATAAACATAAATGTGTGCACTTCTAAAACATACCTTTCTGAAATATCAAGCTTCTCTTTAATAGAACTCTGGAACCTTCTCCTGAACAGGAACACCTAACAGGAAGTTTCTCCAGACATTTTCCTTCTTCCTTCTTCTTTCAAAGTTCGAACATAAAGAGAATCTGACAAAGGAAATATAGGAATACCTGAAATAGGAATACCTGTAGGTATGATTGCATATATGGCTGAAAATAAGTCTTCATGTTTCATCACCCCCTGGATGACTTAACACTAGTATCCAGTATTCTTCAAATATATCAGACTTTATGAAATCTGGAACGTCTTCCTTCTTTCAATAAATCTGATCTTCAATAATCAATACCTATATCTGAAACAAAATTTTAGGATCCATAATCTTCTGTAACATAACAAGTATCTTCTTTTTCTCTGCAACACAAATATGATAGAATCTCAATCTTTGACTTACTTCTTCCAATGCTAATAACTTTACCAAACAAAGGATAGGCAACTGAATCATAAATACTCAAGATCATACAAGATCTATTCAAGATCAATGATCTCTCCCGTGTAGAATGTGCTCTCATCAAACCTTCATGACTGAATGTTTGATTTATTATTTGAATGTCTCTAAGTGTCCATGCTTCTCATAAAGTTGTAAAACTTTACTGCAAACAAATCCTTCCAAGAATTTGCAATTCCTACTTGAAACGTAAGTGGACAAAACTTCTCACCTTGAGAACTCCAAAAGCTGCAAGTTGATACTTCATCTTTTCATATTCTTCCCGAGTGAAACATGATAGTACTTGCTTGACTTTCTTTTGGCTAACTCCACTTCTCAATCAAGTGATAGGATCTGATGGAGCACCTTTTTGAATATAAGCATGTATCAAAAAATCAAGACAATCATAAAAGGTAGATTCTTCAACTGACTGGTACATCAACAAATTTGAATTTTCTGAAGTTTTCTGAAAATAGTGAATATGAGGTAACCTTTTCCAAACATAAAACCTCAACCTAAGTCTTCAACATCTGCTACAAAACTCTTTTACCTCAAGAGTTAGATAAAGAAGAAATACACTTCTCTGCAACTTGTCATATACCAAGTAGCTCTGTATTATCACTCCAAGAAATCTTTGAGGGAACATATAAGCTGCCTGCTCAAAAGCTTCAACTAAAACATAACTCATACATATATGAGTCAAAACATATATCTGCTGCTTTTGTTTCTCTCAATGCAATTCTTTGTCAAATCTACTAAATCATGACCAAGTGTAATGCAAAACAAGAAACTACTTCTTCAGACTATCTTCACACAAGATGTTCTCGTAGACTTGTCTTTGGGTGTAGAGGATAAAATAGGAAAAGTATATGGAAAATATATGAGAAAAGGAAGCTTTAATTTTCTTTTGGAAATGATGGACTTTCTTCCTCTACATCTTTCTTCCACCTCATGATGTCAACATCTTCAAACTTCTCTTCCATACCTTTTGTTCTCTTCATCTTGAAGTAGCAAGCACTCTTAACTTCTTCAAATGAATTTTTCTCTTCCTCTAATGCTAAGAGTAAGAGACAAAACAAACATGGTATACAAATGGAAGTGAATATAGAATCATGTTTTATCATCTCCTCATATCTCTGAATCAAAATTCTGTTTCAAATGTCTGAAACGACTAAACTCACCAATCATTGTCTGAATGATGAATTACCTTTCTAGAGTTACCTCTCTAGATCACATTTGTACCTTGATATTCAACCAACTTACAATAGAAAATTGGCTGAAAACAAAAAAAGTCATCCCATCTCTAAATTTGTCTTTTTTAGATGAACTTTCTTGCCATGAAAGAGATCTCTCAAAACTCTCTAGAAAAACCTCTAGATACCTATTTTGATGTAGCCTTTAACTTTAAAATAATGAAAGTGTATAAAAGCACTCCTTGAAACCTTCAAATCGCTTCATAACTGCTCTTCTAAGATATGACCTGCAAATGATAATCTGATAGTAGAAACTGATACATGTGATTTGATGTTGATCTAATTCCTTCATCTTCTCTAAACCATTGTTCTTCCTTGAATTTGAAGTATTCTTCTCTTCATCAAGTCTGGGTCTTCAAATAATACTTTTGTAAAGTATTTGCATACTCTTCCAAAAATATTCGACTGCTAACAGATCATCAACTTCATACTCCACACTTGATGAATACACATGTGACTCAATTGTCTAATTCTCAAATCTCTACTCATCTAGATTAAGTGTGTATGTCAAATGTCAAATGTTAGAAGATGCCCTTAAATCATATCTTGTAAACCTGGAATTCTGGGAACCTGGGAATATGAATGAGCCTGAATGCATTGATGCCAAAGTCCTAAAGCTTTGAAACCAAAAGCTTAGTGCTCTGATACCAAATGTTGGAAATGAGGTAGGCCCATAGGTCATATCACAGGTCCATGGTTCCATAGGTCCAACATATACAACACAGAATCTAGCAATCTTCAATATTGACAAAAAATGAACATCCCACAACTTAATCATACAAATGATGAGAAAAAGATAGAGAAATAATAGACATGTGTAAGGTGTTACGTAAGCCATCACTTACTCATAGTATCATATATACCAATGTTCAATGTACAATGTGGGAGCAAAACTCTCAACCACTCTATGTGATGAGAAATAGATGGAAGAGTGAATGTACAAATGTAACAAACATATTCAGATGTATGGGCAGTAATCTGAATATACATGAGATGTGTGACCTAATAGGTTATAGAAAAGTGAATATGAGTGACTGAAAGAGGAAGGATCAGTGTGAAACTGATAATCAACAAACCCTCATCTAACCTTAGGCTATGGAAGATCCTAAGTCAGATACGTGTGTGAAAAGATCACATACTTAAAAAGTAGCAAAGAATGCTAACAAGTTTGCTACTAAAAATCCTCAAACTCATGTGAACACAACTTCTTAAACACCTCATCCAAATATGCATAAAGCATATATGTACTGGTTCTCT
Organism: Ceratopteris richardii; assembly: GCA_020310875.1. Classification (NCBI taxonomy): domain Eukaryota; kingdom Viridiplantae; phylum Streptophyta; class Polypodiopsida; order Polypodiales; family Pteridaceae; genus Ceratopteris; species Ceratopteris richardii. Next base: position 34,457,104 of record CM035422.1, read on the forward strand.
TGTACCTATGCCGAATAGGACTCCTTCTGATATGGATGCTACTTCCTCCATAAACTCCAAGTAGTACTTGTGTGCATAAAGAGAATATGTACCTGAATACTTAACATAAGATGTAAATCTTATGTTAAACACCATCCAATGTCTTTGAAGTAACCCGAAATCTTCATGTAGAAGACAATCTTCAAATACACCATGTAGATGGACGATCCTCACCAACAAGCTGCTAATAACCAAGTCCTCTTTCCATGAACAAGAGATAACCTCCTCTCCATGAGCAAGAGTGTGAGTTGTTTGGGAGACTAACATCGTAGCCACTGCGCCAACCCGTTTTGCTTGTAGAAGCACTAAATAGAATAGCTATACTATCTGTATACTGTCAGCTATGTGGACTATTGGGACATTGTTTTCCAACAGTATATGGATGTCACAAAGGCAATATGCCTTGAGTATGTTGCAAACGTATCGTAGGTTGATTGTAAGGAAATTTATATGCCATTAGATCAGAATTTGAAGTTGGATACTACATAAGGTGAAGCGTTGGAAAATGCCTATTATGTACAGGAAAATTGTGGGAAGTTTGATATATCTCACAATTACAAGGCCTGATCTAAGCTACATTGTTGGACTTGAAAGTCAATTTATGTAGGTTCCTAGGAAGCCGTATTTAGATGCTCTGAGATGCACTCTACGTTATGTGAGTGCTACTTTGGATTATGCATTGTTTTATGAAGTTGGTGTAGATTTGCAAGTTCATGGATACACTGATGGAGATTGGGCTATTAGTATTCCAGATAGAAGATCTACTACGGGCTTTCTATTCTCACTTGGAAGTGCATCTATTACATGGAGAAGCAAGAAGCAATCGACTATTGCTTTGTCGAGTACAGAGGCAGAGTATAGAGGTGCTTCAATGGTAGCATGTGAAGCATCCTGGTTAGAGATGCTACTTGCAGATTTAGGTGTGGAAGAGCAAAATCCTATCATCATCTATTGTGATAATCTTAGTAGCATTCAATTAGCATGAAACCCTATTTTTCATGGTAGAACAAAGCATATCGAGGTACATTGTCATTTCATTAACGAAAAGGTATTAGCAAGTGATATTCACCTTGTTTATGTGAGGAGAGATGAGCAGGTTGCTGATATTTTTACTAAAGCACTTGGAACTGAGAAGTTGAAGAAGCTTTGGAAGATTCTTGGATTAGACGACATGACACTCAGCATCATCGCATAAACGATGATGCTGAGTGTCACTTATGTGATGCTATCTGGAGACGGATATAGGATGGTTTAGCATCGATTACACGATGGTTTTTTTATGAAAAAAATGAAAACATTGGAGGCTATTCAATCAACATCTACATGCATCTGATCAAAAAGCTTTCCAACGTTCACAATTGCGCTACACTTACGAGCTGAAACAATTGCTTCTTGAATTATTGTTTTGTTTAATCTCTATCTTATTGTCTCTCTCTCTCTCTCTCTATTTCTCTCCTTTCTACTTTTTTCTCTCTTTGAATTATCCTCTCTCTCTCTCTATTGCAGGTTATTCAAGAAGTTAACCAAGCAAAAAATATGGCTAACTATTGTAAGTACAATTTCCATTCTTTGTATATCATTTGAATTGTGTTATTTTCATTAATTAGCATACTCACACTTATTGATATGCACATATACACTTATACATGAAGATGCACGTTCACACATATACACATATACACATGCACATACACACACATACATGTGCACATACACTTACACACACATACACATGCATATGCACAAACTTTTCTACAAACACATAAAAAGAATAAATTTACCAAATATAAAGATAAAGGAAAAGAAGAGAAAAAAGAAAAAAAAAAAGAAAAAAGTCTAGTCAAAATTCATGATCAGTAAGAGATACAATATCTTGCCTTGTAGTTAGTGGCATGTAGTGGAGAAAGTGGTGAGTTAAGAAGGAGGCACAAACTTCTTCACATGCTCATTGGTTATAAAAGTGAAGTGAGAGCACATTCAAAAGAAGGAGAGAAAGAGGCAAAAGTTCCCAGTTGTCGGATCTAGTCATTTTGTCTTCCCTTAGACTCCTTCCAGCCGCACGTCAGTTTGTACACAACTCTGTTGTGGAGCTCATATCTCATGTATATGTAATCATTTTTTGCATTTAAACATTCATTCGAAAGCTTATCTTATTTATTTTTTGTATATCAAATATCTCCTTAAAAGCTTGTATATTCTGTGAGATATCAATGAAAGAGTGAAGTCTAGTTTTTTAGTATACCTATGTAGATAGGTAGTCTAATTTGGTCGGTTATGTTTCCCAACCAAAACATATCCAAATTGCTTGATTTTTTTCTTGTTGGAAAGCTCTTGCTATTTACTTTTACTATCCCAGATATCTCATTCAGAAGATTTATATTATGTGAGATATTTGTGAGAGAGTGAAGTCTAGTTTTACTATGTACTTATGTGTGTAGGTGGTCTATTTTGGTCAATTGACTTTCCTAACCAAAACTATCCAAATTAATTATTTTTTAACTTGTCGGAAAGCTATTTGTGTCTACTTTCGTTGTACCAAATATATTTCTCAAAGGGTATATATTCAGAGAGTTATCAGTCCGAGAGTGAAGTTGAGTTCTTTAGCATACTTGTGTGGATAGGTAGTTCATCTTTGTTAGTTGCATTTCCTAATAAAAAATTGTCCAAATTAAGTTATTTATAGCTTGTTAGAAAGCTGCCTTTGTCTAATTTGATTGACTAAAGGCACAAGTCCATTTGAGTTTTGCATTAAGAGCAGCAAGCTATCTAAGGTGCAGCTGTATGTCCAAGTGCTGGACATACAAGGGTTCACTACACATTTCTGTTGCGCATAGGAGAACTCATTCTCCACAGATCTTTCATGTCAAATTCCTGCATAAGAATTTGCTTTACCTCTTTGATGCTTCCTTCATTATCACCGCCTACAATCAGGTCATCAACATAAATAGCCACAATAGTGATGCCATCATCATCCTTCCTTGCATATAATGAGTGATCTGCATCACACATAGAAAACCCAATGCTCGTTAAGTAATCAACAATCCTTGAATGCCATGCACGAGGGGCTTGCTTTAGCGCATACAAAGCCTTTTGCAACCTGCAAACATATTCTGGATGCTTCGACTCAATAGATTCTTGTTTCCATCAGAGGCCTTAACATTTCCAACTTTAATCACTAAGTGCTTGGTGTCATCACTTGTTTGTACCTGATGCTTACCCTTTGGTTCCTCAAGGTTAGAGAGAAGAGATACATTGCATGCCACATGATTTGAGCATCCTGAGTCAATGTAGAAGAGATGGTCATCATTTATACCTGGTTTTGAAGTCATGTTCATAATCAGAAGAGAATCTTCTTACTCCTTTGCATAGTTGTTGGAATCCTTCTTGGATTTGTATCCTCCTTGGTAGTTGCTATCGTAGTTGTTGTTGTAGTTGTTGTTGTGTCCTTGGTGGTGATTGAATCTGCCTCTTGATTGTGTATATCCACCTCTTTGATATCCTCTACCTCTCTGATTCTTGAAGTTCCTGAAACACTCATCTGTAGTATGATTTGATAAACCAAAAATATTGCATGGTGAGGAGTTATAAGGTCTCCCCCTACCTTGCTTACCTCCTCTACCCCTTCCTCTTGATGATCTACCTCTCCCTGCATAGTTGGCTTGGGAGGTAGTTCCTTCATCTTCTACCTTCTTATTCTTGCCTCTCTTTAGACTTATTCTTATCAGTGTATAGGGCAGAAGAGCTATTACCTCTTGATGAATCTCCATTCTTGTTGAGCTTGGCTTCATGGGCCCGTGAATAGTTGCCCCATGAGTGTGGTAAGGTTTGGAATCTGCATGTCCATGTACAACTCCATGACAATTGTGAAGCTCTCCCATTTTTCATCGGCTTTAATACCATTGATTACTTGCCTTACAATTTGATTCTCTTCAATTTCTTCTCCTATTCTTGCCAATTGATCTACTACATGTTTAACTTTGGTCACATACTCTAAGATATGCTTCCTTTGAGTTGTGAACTCAATCCACAATTGATTTTTCATGGCCCTTGTGTTGGAAGAGAAATAAGAAGACAATGTTTCCCAAGTCTCTTGGGATGTCTTACAATTCCTAATATGTGGAAGAAGAAAATCAGAGATTGAGTTAAGTAAGTAGGACCTTGCTAATGCATCCTTGGCACACTATGTATTGAGTCTTTCATGCTCTTCCCTTGTAGGTTGTCCTTTGCTTCTGAATATGGGCATCTCCTCATCTCTTGAGATCTATCCATAGAGGCTCCTTCCTTGTAAGTATTTCTTCATCCTTAACGACCATGCTTGAAGTTGTTCTTGTCCAATTTATCAATGAAAGAAGGAAAACGATCTCCCATTTTACCTTAGCTTTGCTCTGATACCACTGTTGGGATAGATGGATGGACACTTCAAGTGATTAGTAGGTACTGGAAAATCCTGTTTAGAACCAGCCCTTTGTAACTTCAGAGTTGATATGTGGGCCCTCTTAGCTTTCCAATGGCACCATAAAAGTGCCTATGTACTTTGGAAATGATGTATGAAAAGATTGAATCAAAATAGACTACTTCCAAATAGAAGTCTCAATGAAAACCTTCTATTTTTTATCATACACCTGTTGCTTATAATGCTCAATGCTATCGGTAAAGTAGGAATTGGGAAAATTCCTTTTAGAGGTATCTAGCTAGCTTAGTAAGCTAATGATTCCAAGTGGAATCACATGATATGATACACTATACATAGAGAAATCACTTTAGCAAATAAATCATTACCCTCAATTTTTTAGGACCATTGCAGAGTTTGACCAGTGAGTGCTTCGATGTGCTTTTCTCCAAATTGGTTGAATGTATTTGCTTCAGCATGTAGATAACTTCGAGCTGATTCCAACAAACTATAAATCATTGAAGTTGGTTGAGAAATGACTGAGATATGAACAACACAATTTGACAGTTAAGAATGACTATAACAGAGAGATCATAGATGAACAATGTAGATGTATTATATTAATGAAAAATGTTGTACAGGGTCATAGGCTTGATAATCATCGCCTGATGATAGAGATTAGTGTAGGCTACAGTGTAGGCCTTACACACATACACAATGGCAATGGAGAGCTCAAATAATGAAGCTACTACCCGTGACTTTTCAAGTGACTTTATATAAGTGTTGTATTCAAATTTGAATTTGAATTCAACCTTTGGCTCTCTCTAAAAATGATCCTTCATTCTAGGAGATATTCCCTCAATGAAGTAGTTACTCCTCTAGCTAACAAGTCAATGACTTTTTGGTAGGTGATTACAAATATTTTCAAGTAAAAAAAGAAACGACTTTTACAACGGTAAAAGGATAAATTTCCACTAGCAATGGTTTCCATGGAACTTCATGTCTTTATGAACCTCAAGCCAAATGTGTGAGCTTGGAATTTGCACCAACATGCACCAACCATTTTGACATAGTTTTTGCCTGTTCAATATCAGCTCTGGCATCAACAAGTGCATCATGTAAATCTACATCAGAAATGGAATGATCTGCATCATCACATGAAACCTGCAAAGGATGAGAAGTTGCCTCATTAGGACCAACACTAGACTATCCACCTATAAAAAGAGGTAGCAAAGTATCATACATGTCTTTGGAGCTAACATATGTCTCCTTAGTACATGAAAGCAATGGCTGAATAGCATCTTCCACAAAAACAACATCACAGCTAATCAAAATGTGTTTAGCTTGTGGATGATACAGACAATAGCCTTTACTTTCAGAATTGTACACAACAAAAATACATTTTACTACTTATTCATCCAATTTTCTACGATGTTGTTTAGACACTAATGCATATGCCAAACAACCAAAAACATGCAGATGAGAACAGATGGCTTGCGACCATGCCAAGCCTCATATGGAGTGATAGACTGTAGCGCTTTAGTGGGACACCTGTTAAGTACATATGCTGCACACATAACAGCCTCAAGCCAGAAACTATGTGATAAAGCTTGAAGCTTGACCATACACCTCGCCATCTCCATGATTGATCTGTTCTTCCGTTTAGCAACTCCATTCTATTGAGGTGTATATGGCACTGTACACTGATGTTTTATCCCACATTCAGCTAGAAATGCATTAAAGTGAGAAGACATATATTCCCGCCCTTGATCAGAATGGAGGGTGCTCATTTTACATGTTGATAGATTTTTAGCCAAATCCAGAAACTGCTTGAAGCACATAAACACTTCAAACTTTGCTTTCAATGGATATACCCATGCATGCCTGGAGAAATCATCAATGAAAGTCACAAAGTAAAGATAATTTCCAAAAGAGGGAGTCTGCATAGGACCACAAACATCACTGTGAACAAGCTGCAATTTTTGCATAGCCCAAACTGAACCATCTTTTGGAAAGGAAGAACGCTGCATTTTGCCCAAAATATAGCCTTTGCAAACATGTTTTCCAAGTGCCGCAAATTTGGGCAAACAAGACACCATTTTCAAATTTTTGCAGACGTAGCAAACTAGGATTTTCGATGACCATAGCGTGCATGCCAAAGCTTTGCATTTGACGTAGCCTGAGAATCATGTACTGCTGTAGAGCCCTAACCGGTCGAAACTAAAGGTACAAAGTATTTTCCCTCTTAAGGTTCAAAGGTTGAATCTAAAATCTTAAGGTGCAAAAGTGAAAGAATTAAAAGGAAAGGTGAAGGTGGAAGGCCGCGTACGCAAAGGTGGAAATAAGCCGCCCAATCAAAATTTTATTTTAAAAGTCACTCTTGTTCTAAAGTCACTACAAGACAAAGTAGCGAATCGTTGAGGACCAGTTCAAAAAGACAATCTTGGGACATTGAAAGGACACCAAGATCGTATTGCAGTTAGAGTGCGCGAACTGGCGGACTCTCAAACAAAAGAAGGACAAAGGCTATTCTGGGACACATTGAGAGTTGGGAGCAAGAGGGAGCTTCAGGGGAGCAAGAGAGAGCTTCAGAGGAGCAGGAGAGGAAGCAAGAAGAGCTTCCAGTGTGCGACGACATTCAAGAGTGCAAGAGGTGCCAAGAGGAAAGTGTGCAGAGAAGAGAGAAGGCGGGCTGGAGTCCAAGAGTTCCAAGGGCTATTGCGTGCGTGCACAGTGATACCAATTCCTTAGCTTGGCGGAAGCTTAGTGCAAGGTGTGCACAAGGGAAGCGGGAAGCAAGTGAAGGATTGGTGCACGAGAGGCCGCCGCTAGAAGACTTAAGATAATTGGTCTTCAGTAATTGATACTCTCTGAAGTGGTATTTAGTCATTGATTAGACTGTGCGCAGTCATTGTAATTGTTGAAGGATAATTAATATTCAAGGTTTCCAAGAGTATTCCTTTGCAGAAGTTCTCACTGTTATTCCATTTTCATCATCTCTTTTTTCTCCTACAAACCCTCAAACTCCTTCTTGTCCCCGAATCCCCAACAAATTTGGCACGCCCTTCGTCAAATGTTTTCCATTGAGGATCTTCAGCAGGCGGGCTTGTGGGGCTTGGCTAATGTTTTCTTCAACCCCGCCAATTTGACCCACGTTTATGAAGCTATCCACCTCTTCCCTCATTTTAGAACCGGCACTCTCTTAATCCCAGATATTGCCGCCAGTATTGGGTCTCCCCTAATAAATTTTCGTGCTCCTCCTTTCCTATACTCTGGACTGTCCGCCTCAGCCACTATTGCCTTTTGTACCACACATTTTCAAAGTACTGCTAGGTTTTCGCTCCGCATGACCACCCTTCTCAATGCGTTCATCTTTTTCTTCTTGCTACGTAGCCAAACATCTTCCCTTCCCTGGTCAGATATTCGTATCGCCGATCCGCTTTTCTGCTTTCTCCATAGCCGTCCTTACCCTTACGCATCCCTCATTTATAGTTCCTTGACTTTGCGCTCCCGTCGACTCCGCGCGGCTATCTCTAGAGGCTCTCAGGCATTTTCCATCTATTCTGCACCCTTCTTAGCTTGGCTATATCACATTCCCGCACAATCTGCACACAATGCTGCTTATCTCCATTCCCAACCTGGACCGTCCATTGCTCCATCTCCCTCCCCCCCTCTAATCTCAATTGACTCAGCTTCCGCATCGACACCCACATCCGCGCCACCTGATGTAACTTCCTGCCCTCCCCAATCTTCTTCACCCATCCCTCCTGCATCTATCCCCTCTCCATTCATAACTAACCCCCCTGATGTAACCTCCATCCCTCCCCATTCCTCTTCACCTATCCCTCCTACATCCACCACCTCTCCAATCATGACGTACCCCCCGGATGTAACCTCCTTCCCTGCCCAATCTTCTTCACCTTTCCCTCCTGCAACTACCATCTCTCCATTCATGACTCCCCCACCTCACGTTCCCTCCTTCACTACCCACTCTTCTTCCCCTTTCCCTCCTACCTCTACCACTTCTCCATCCATGCCTACTCCTCCCATTATCCCTAGACCTCCCCTCTCTTCAACTTTCACGCCACTCATTCAAACACAACTCAATCCTCAAAACCCCACCTGTATGCCCCCCATTCACCCGGATTACACCTCTCCCTCTATCAGTAACATCCCGGGCAGTCGACCGCTTCCTTCCCCCATTCCTTCTCCATCGGCCACTCCTACCCTTCATACTCCGCCGTATATTCCCCCTCCCCCTCCCCCTCCTGCTCCACCGGCCAATCCCACTCCGCCTTTTGACCTACCTTCCACACCTTCATTTTTGCAATTACTCCAGGACGCGAGTGTGGTCGCTATAGGCAATGCTCAAGCATCTCAGATTTCCTTAGATTCGGTTTCCGCAGCAGCTTCGGTTCATCAACAGTATATCTCAACAATAGAAAACATCAATCGCATGGCAACCTCTCAATGGCACTCCCTCAACGAAACGGCCCGATTGCTCAAAGAAGAGCGAGATCATTATCGCGATATGGCCGACTCTGCGATGAAAGCCTTAGAAGATCTTCAGAATCGCTCCAACTTAGGGCTTTGTGCTAATGCTGCATGCCGACGTATCCGCAGGGAAAGGGATCACCTTAGACAATGCCTTAGTTCGCTACAGCTTACGATCGAACAAGCTTCTGCTCCTTTGCCCCCTTCTCCATCAACCTCAGCTGACAACCTCAATCAACCTCCACAATAAATTGCCCTCCTCAGTCTAAATAAATTGCTCATCCACATTCATAATAATTACTCTTAGTTTCCAGTATCCATTTTACAATAATTACCTCATACTTCTGATCTCTCATCATTCTTGTCGGGTGCATTATATATTTTTTCTTCTCAATAAGATACACACCCTTTAAATTTTTTCTTGCCTCCGTTATTTTCCTCTCTATGTCTTTGCAATTTCTCAGTTGGTATCGCTGTTGTCTCTCCGGGACGGAGAGCTCTTTAGGTGGTGGGCATCTGTAGAGCCCTAACCGGTCGAAACTAAAGGTACAAAGTATTTTCCCTCTTAAGGTTCAAAGGTTGAATCTAAAATCTTAAGGTGCAAAAGTGAAAGAATTAAAAGGAAAGGTGAAGGTGGAAGGCCGCGTACGCAAAGGTGGAAATAGGCCGCCCAATCAAAATTTTATTTTAAAAGTCACTCTTGTTCTAAAGTCACTACAAGACAAAGTAGCGAATCGTTGAGGACCAGTTCAAAAAGACAATCTTGGGACATTGAAAGGACACCAAGATCGTATTGCAGTTAGAGTGCGCGAACTGGCGGACTCTCAAACAAAAGAAGGACAAAGGCTATTCTGGGACACATTGAGAGTTGGGAGCAAGAGAGAGCTTCAGGGGAGCAAGAGAGAGCTTCAGAGGAGCAAGAGAGGAAGCAAGAAGAGCTTCCAGTGTGCGACGACATTCAAGAGTGCAAGAGGTGCCAAGAGGAAAGTGTGCAGAGAAGAGAGAAGGCGGGCTGGAGTCCAAGAGTTCCAAGGGCTATTGCGTGCGTGCACAGTGATACCAATTCCTTAGCTTGGCGGAAGCTTAGTGCAAGGTGTGCACAAGGGAAGCGGGAAGCAAGTGAAGGATTGGTGCACGAGAGGCCGCCGCTAGAAGACTTAAGATAATTGGTCTTCAGTAATTGATACTCTCTGAAGTGGTATTTAGTCATTGATTAGACTGTGCGCAGTCATTGTAATTGTTGAAGGATAATTAATATTCAAGGTTTCCAAGAGTATTCCTTTGCAGAAGTTCTCACTGTTATTCCATTTTCATCATCTCTTTTTTCTCCTACAAACCCTCAAACTCCTTCTTGTCCCCGAATCCCCAACAACTGCACATGCGGAATCATTTACAGATCTTTCATAGTCTATGAGCTTATATAGCCCATGACATAAAATGCCAGGAGCAATAATCACATTGCCATTTGAGAGATCATGAATGGTGTTGGAAAACAATGTCACATCAGTCCAAATCCCTTTTAGGGCAAAAAACCTAATCTTGGCTTTTAATCATTTGATAGCTCTCAGCTTGGAGGTCATGAAAATGTCTTCAGTTCATTCATCAGGTGGTCAGACATGTGAAAAAACAAGCGAGAAGCACTTTTTGACGATTAAATTAAAATAAAGCAAAAGCAATTTAAAAAGCGACGAGATTAAAATAAAGTGCTTTTTAGTGAGTTTTTCACATGGAGTTTTAAAACCTATATAAGAGAGACATGGGTCACTTTGTTAGACATCCAACACCGATTCCAATGCCAGCTTGTGGTGGAGCTTGAGGAGGTGGTGCTCTAGCACTCATGGGACAACCGTGGTGCACTTTGTGAAGCTATGGAGCTATGTTGAGGAGCAACCATGGAGTTCTTCTTGGAGAAGTGTTTCCTCACACTCTTGCTTATGGAGAAGTCTTACCTATCAGGAGCTTGGTGGTGTGGATCAGCCATCTATATGATGTATTTGAAGATTGTCTTCTACATGAAGATTATGGAGTACTTCAAAGACATTGGATGGAGCTTAACATAAGATTGCATCTTATGTTAATTATTCAGGTACATATTCTCTTTATGCACACAGGTACTACTTGGAGCTTATGGAGGTAGTGGCATCCATATCTAGAGTCGTCCTATTGGGCATACATGGAGGCCGTGGCATCCATAAAGGAGAATTAGTACATGCAAGCTACATGCATTCAGATGAGGTGTTAGAGAAGGTGTTTTCACATGAGTATGAGGATTTCTGTCAGCAACATGTTAGCATTCTATGCTAATTCTGTAAGTATGTGACCTATCACACACACATCTGTTTGAAGAGTAAAGATACTTTTCAGAAGTATTGCTTGAAGACCAAGACTTGATGAAGAGAAGGCTATTTCAAATTCAAGGAAAAATAATGGTTTGGAGAAGATGAAGTAACTAGATCAACATCAAATCATAAATATTAGTTTCTACTATCAGATTGTCATTTGCAGGTCATATCTTAGAAGAGCAGTTATGAAGAGATTTGAAGGATTCAAGAAGAGCTTTTATACACTTTCATTCTTTTGAAAGATAAAGCATTAGCTACATCAAAATAGGTATCTAGAGGTTGTTCTTGATAGTTTTGATAAATCTCTTTCATGGCAAGAAAGCTCATCTAAGAAGACAAATTTGGAGATCAGATTAGTTTTGTTTTCAGCCAACCTTGTGTTGCAAGTTTGTTGAAAGTTTTTTATCAGATTATGTACCTAGAGAGGTAATTCAACATTCAACAAACGCAAAGAAAAGGTTGGTGAATTGAGACATATCAGTCTATTTGAAGCAGAGTGTTGATTCCTCATATGCTAAGAGGAGATGGATCTGAGATGGTAAAACATGATTCTATGTTCATTTCCATTTATATACCATGTTTGTTTTGTCTCTTACTCTTAGCACTAGAGGAAGAGAAAAATTCATTTGAAGAATTTAAGAGTGTTTACTACTTCAAGATGAAGAGAACAAAAGATATGGAAAAGAAGTTTGAAGATGTTGACATCATTAGGTGGAAGAAAGATGCAGAAGAAGAAAGTCCAACAATTCCAAAGGGAAAGTAAGACTTCCTTTTCTCTTCTATTTTCCATATACTTTTCCTAATTTTATCCTCTACATCCAAAGACAAGTCTACAAGAACATCTTGTGTGAAGAAGTTTAAAGAAGAAGTAGTTTCTTGTTTTGCATTACACTTGGTCATGTTTTAGAAGGTTTTGACAAAGAAATGCATTGAGAAAAAGAAAAGAAGTAGATATCTAAGACAACTTATATGTTTGACTCATCTGTGTATGAGTTATGTTTTAGTTGAAGCTTTTGAGCAGACAGCTTATATGTTCCCTCAAAGAATTCTTGGACTGTCAATTCAGAGCTACTTGGTATATGAAAAGTTGCAAAGAAATATTTTTCCTCTTTACCTAACTCTTGAGGTAAAAGCATATTTGTAGCAGATGTTGGAGTCTTGGAGTGAGGTTTTTTATTTGGAAAGGCTACCTCATATTCAGTATATGCAGTATACTCAGGAAATTCAGAGTTTTTTTAGGATGAAATTCAGAAAATTCAGTATTTTCAAAAAATTCAATATTTTAAGAAAATTGAAAAAATTCAGTATTTTCAAAAAATTCAAAGAAATTTAGATTTTTTTGTATATCAATCAGATGGAGAATCTATTTTCTATGTTTGTCTTGAATTTTGGATACATGCTTGTATTCAAAAAGGTGTTCCATCAGATCCTATCACTTGATTGAGAAGTGGAGTTAGCCAAAATAAAGTCAAGAAGATTCTATCACATTTCACTCGGGAAGAATATGAAGATATGAAGTATCAACTTGCAATTTTTTTTTTGAGTTCTCAAGGTGAGAGTTTTTCCACTTGTGTTCTAGTAGAAGTTGCATACTCTTGGGAAGGATCTAGTTGAAGAAAAGTTTTACAATTTTAAGTAAGAAGCATGGACACTTTGAGACATTCAGTAGCAAATCAAACATTTAGTCATGAAAGTCTGAAGAGAGAAGATTCTACACAGGTATTTTGTTGGAGAGATCTTGAATGATCTTGAAGATCTTAAGTATTTTTGAGTCAGATGTCTATCCTTTGTTTGTAAAGTTCTTAGCATTGGAAGAAGTAAGTCAAAGATTCAAATTCATTAGATTAGTGTTGCAGAGAAATAGAAGAAGTTACTTGTCATGTTGCAGAAGATTATGAATCCTAAAGTGCTTTCAGCAAGGTTTTTGTTATGATGTAATAGGATCAGCTAACCTTATTCTAGATTTTGGGAAGCTGAGTGGCAATGAAAGCTATTGGCATCTGCAGTGCTAATAAAAAGGGTTTAGAGATTTTGTTTCAGATACAAGTATTGATCAATGAAGATCAGATTTATTGAAAGAAGGAAGACGTTCCAGATTTCATAAAGTCTGCTATATTTGAAGAATTTTGGATACTAGTGTTAAATCATCCAAGGGGGGTGATGAAACATGAAGACTTATTTTTAGCCATATGTGAAAGAATGCAAAGTCATACCTACAGGTATTCCTATATCAGGTATTCCCATATTTCCTTTGTTAGTTTCTCTTTATGTTCCAGCTTTGGAAGAAGAAGGAAGAAGGAGAATGTCTGGAGAAAGTTCCTGTTAGGTGTTCCTGTTCGGGAGAAGGTTCCAGAGTTCTATTATAGAGAAGCTTGATATTTTAGAGAGGTATGTTAGAGGTGCACACAATTATGTTTATACCACACTCTGAAGGAAAGAGGTATAAAAGAATTACAGATAGAACAAGGATGAAGACAAGATGACATCATAGATATGTAATTATGAGTTGAGTTGAGTATAGTCAGAGATGAACCAACTAGTGTTCATAACACACTAAATTGTGAGTTGTCAGTCACAAGTCCCAAGATGGATTCAGTTTTTTATTTTGTTTAGTGTATTTACATGACACAATAGAAGTACATTGAGAAACCTTTCGTAAGGTAAATGCAAATATGTGAATCCGAGTGTATGCTTACAGGTTTGAGAAGACATATTACAGGAGATTGCAGATTCAGAGTCATGCTACATATGTTGTCAAGCAGTGATTGCTTGATATATGCTAACACTATTGGATATCTACTTTGCATATTTTCTCAGGTATTATGGGTCATATTCAGCAAATTCAGTTTTTTGAAGTTTCAAGAAGTTCAAATTCAGTTTTGAAGAAGAATTTTTAGGATAAAGTTTTCTAGAGGACAAGTTTGAAGCTTATGTCAGTTTGCAGATGAATGAAGTTGCATATTCAGTTCCGTTTGTACCAATATGACATTGCAGGGGGGATGGTTGGAAAACAATGTCACACTAGTCCAAATCCCCTTTAGGGCAGAAAACCCTAATTTTGGGTTTTTACCTCATTTGATAGCTCTCAGCTTGGAGGTCATGAAAATGTCTTTAGTTCATTCATCAAGTGGTCAGACATGTGAAAAAGCAAGCCAGAAGAACTTTTTAACGATTAAATTAAAATAAAACAAAAGCAATTTAGAAAGCGATGAGATTAAAATAAAGTGCTTTTTAGTGAGTTTTTCGCATGGAGTTTTAAAACCTATATAAGAGAGTCTTGGGTCACTTTGTTAGACATCCAACACCAATTCCGATGCTAGCTTGTGGTGGAGCTTGAGGAGGTGGTGCTCTAGCACTCATGGGACAACCATGGTGCACTCTATGAAGCTATGGAGCTATGTTGAGGAGCAACCATGGAGTTCTTCTTCGAGAAGAGTTTGCTCACACTCTTGCTTATGGAGAAGACTTAGCTATCAGTAGCTTGGTGGTGTGGATCAACCATCTATATGATGTATTTGAAGATTGTCTCCTCTCTGAAGATTATGGAACATAAGATTGCATCTTATGTTAATTATTCAGGTACATATTCTCTTTATGCACACAGGTACTACTTGGAGCTTATGGAGGCAGTTGCATCCATATCTATAGTCGTCCTATTCGACATACATGGAGGCAGTGGCATCCATAAAGGAGAATCAGTACATGTATGCTACATGCATTGAGATGAGGTGTTAGAGAAGGTGTTTTCACATGAGTATGAGGATTTCTGTCAGCAACATGTTAGCATTCTATGCTAATTCTATAAGTATGTGATCTATCACACACACATCTGATTTAGGTTTTCCATAGCTTAAATTTAGATTAGGGTTTTTTGAATATCAGTTTCAAACTGATCTTTCCTCTTTCAATCACTCATATTCACTCTTCTACAACCTATCAGGTCATACATCTCATACATATTCAGATTTTTGTCCCTACATCTGAATATTCTTGTAAATTGTGTACATACACTCTTCCATCTATTTTTGTTCACATAGAGTGGTTGAGATTTTGACTCTCGCATTGTAAATTGACATTTGTATATATGATGGTGTGAGTAAGAAGTGGCTTACGTAACACTTTGAACATGTTGTCTCATCTCTCTCTATCTTTGTCTCATCATTGTATGATTAAGTGTGGTAAATTCATGTTTGTCAATATTGGAAGATACTGAAATTGGAGATCTTTAAACCTATGGGACATGTGGAATTTAGTTATGGGCCTACATAATTTCCAGCAAATGGTACATCTATCATCAACAAATTTCATAACCAAGCCAATCTTGGCTAATGCAAAAATTGATAACAGATTTTTCTTAATTCTTGGCACAAATAAAGCATCTTACAAAGTGAAAGAACTACCATCAGCAATAGTCAAAATGATCTTACCAACTCCCATAACAGGATAAGAGGAGTTGTTAGTGCATGTAACAATATTCCCTGTAGGGGTAGGCTCAAGTGAAGAGAAGAAATTGCACTATGAGGTAATATGTTTGGTCGCCCCACTATCAAAGTACCAAACATCTGAGTCTACTATAGACATGCACTGCTCATGAGAAGGTGGGTCAAAATTGCAAACAGTAGTAAACACCCATTCTTCTTCTTACACAAGATTAGCAGACTCTCTTTTTGGTGTAGAGGCCTCTACAACAACCGTTCTGGCCTCTTTCTTCTTTGTCTCTTTAACAACCAATTTTGGACAGCTCTTAATGATATGATCATTTGCTTTACAATATTTGCATAACAATTTCTGCTTTTTTGATTTCTTCTCATCTTTGTCTTCCTTCTTTGAATGTGCAGGATTTGCAGATTTCTGATTACTAGTGGAAGAGCTCCATTTTCCTTTGCCCTTCTGACTAACTAGGAAAGCTTGATCTGCAACATGCATAATAGACCTGTTCTGCCTAGACTGGTCTTCCTGCAACAAAATAGAAACTAACTCTTCAAATGTTAAGGCATTTGGGTTGCCTTTCATCATCAAACAAAGAGTAGAAGTAAAATTTTGATATGAGTTGGGAAGACCATTCACAAGAGTCTGCACAAGTGAGTTGTCAAGAAGGACTTCATCTTTATAAATCAATTGTTCCTTCAAATCCTTGATCTTTGTCAAAAAATTGTCCATAGAATCACCTTCATTCATGCGCTCACTCTCCAATTGTTTTCGGAGGTAAGCAACACCAGCCTCATTCCTAGCCTGGTACAATGTGGTAAGTGTATCCCAAGCATCCTTAACTATTTTGCAAGAGCAATTATGGGGAATAATGGCACGTTTGACAGACAAAGCTATCAATGCATGTGCTTGAGCATCTCTGCAATCCCAATGAATTTGTTCTATAGTAGGTGGAACAGAAACATCAACACGAATAGGAATCTACAAAATATCACCATCTTCGACACCTTTTGCATCAGCTTTAGTACCTGCAGTTGTAACAATTGCAGGTGTAATAGGACATTTTTCAACACCGTGCACAATGTTCCACATTCCTTTTGCAACCAATACATGTCGCATCATATACACCCATAATGGGTAGTTTGTACCATCCAACTTATCCTCAATAGCCAACATACGGAATACATCACTGGTTCCAGCCATGGCCGGTGACTAAAATACCTTGATGCAAAAAATTGACTGTATCTCAAAAAGTTAAAAAGAATTGCCCGGACAAATTCTACTAAACCTATAGTAGACTTTGAGACGCTTATACTGGAAAATCGAAACTGGTATATACCTTTGGCACAAAAAGATGAAATAGCCTGCACAAGCATTGCAATAGTGTGTTTGGAGGCAAAACGAGCTCAAATTACAATTTTGGCACCAGAAAGCGAAGCAGTTTTGATCTTTGAAACACCCTGAGTATGCTCACCAAATTTCATGTGATTCTGAGACTGCAACCAAAGAGGTGTCGACGATGCCCTAGATGAAGCGTTGACCTGCTCTGATACCAATTGTTGGAGTTAGACGTCTGCAGAAGCATGCAAACAACACAAGGAAGAAGAAGAAGCTTGGAGCACAACAACACAATACTGAATGTATTACCACTAGAATGTACAAAGATAAGTTGCCCATTAGGGCAATAGGCATGCATACAAGCCAAGGGAAAAAAACCTCCTAAAGAGAGAAAAAAGTGCCATGACAGTCCTCGAGTGTTCACACACATCACTACCTAAATATATCAACAAAAACCTGCAACCAACCATAGATGTGGTCTTTGCAGGACCCCAAGCATCTATATGTACTATTTTTAGCACATTCTCAGTAACATGCTTATCATGCGAAAATGATGTTCTTGACTGTTTACCAAATTGACATGTTGCACATACCTTTTATATTTCGGCAACTTTGAAATTTGGTAGTCCATTGACAATCTCCTTTGACTTCATCAATTTCACCCTCTGCAAGTTTGCATGTCCAATTCATTTATGCCAGACCTCTATATCATTAATAACTCCCGCACCTTTTGCAAACATGGCTACATTCATTTTAGGAATTACATTTAAGGTGAACATCCTATCCACTTTGTTTCCTTTGGCAATCAATTGTCCATCCTATTTGTACTCTTCTACATATAACCCTGTAGCATTGAACTTGACTTGTAATCCTTGGTCAACCATTTGTCCAAGAAACTGAATTCTTTGTCATATTTGGAACATGCAGCACATTAGCAAGATGTTTTACCTTCCCGTCCTCCATAGACAATGCTATGTTTCTTGTATGCTCCCTAGGGTGTGATGTGTCATCACCTATTTCAACATATTGAGGATCTGTCAATTTCTCCAAACTACTAAACCATTCCGCATGACTGGTCATGTGATTTGAAGCACCTGAATTAACATACCAGACATTACCATTCGATGTTGAAACATCAACAGACATCATATTCATCATATGGTGTTGAACCATGAACAACTTCTCAGAATCATCTGCACTTGTGGATGCATAGTTGTTTTGCTACCTTCTATTATTTTGATTCTTCAACCTACAATCACGTTCAAAGTGTCCAGGTTTACCACAATTCTAGGATCCTTTACTAATATTACCTAAATCATTTCTTTGGAAATTTCTATGGCCTCTTTGGATCCCCCTGCCTCGCAACCTATGTTACATTTATTCGATAAAATAACGAAAAAATATCGAATAAGTTCAAAAAATTCAAAATTTTCCAAATATCATCAAATAAAATTTTGTATGTCCTCTTTTTTCGATCGGAAAAAATTTCAATCGAAAAGATTTTTGATTGAAAATGTTTTCGATAAAAAAGTTTTAAATTGAATAAATTTTAGATTGAAAAGATTTTAGATTGAAAAGTTTTTAGATTGAATAATATTTTAGAACGAAAAAGTTTTAGATCCAAAAGGTTTTAGATAAAAAAGCTTTTAAATATGTTTCATCAATAAGAGATACATAAACACTCATTTTTGTTACTATGTGCTTGCATAGATCCATAAGAGATAATACAAGATGCCTTTGTTTTATAGCCAAACATGATATCATATTATAATCCACTTCCTTTATTAAACAATATGAACAATTTGTTGATCACAATCCAAAGGGACTCACATCATCTGAAAGTTTGAAATGTAAATGACATGATCTCTTTGGCAGGATTTCCATTTTAATATATATTCTTGTATATTGCACACATAGCTCACACATGTAACCTTCCATTAGTTTATCCATTCTCTTCAAACCACATCAAAGTTTTGCAAGTTCCCTATCTCCAAACATGTGCTTCACTCTTGTATTAAGTGGGAAATTTCTCAAACCTCTCCATAATTTTTATCTCCCTATGGATATCTTCTATTTGTTGGCTCCATATTCTAGATATAATTTTTCATTAGCCGAATCACTTTGAAATAAGACATGGTCATTTGAGCATGCCTATTTGCACTCATAAACAAGGAAAACTGTTGATATATTTAGGTAGTGATGTGTGTGAACACACTAGGACCGCCGGGGCACTTTTTTCCCTCTTTAGGAGGTTTTTTTCCCCCGGCTTGTATATACGCCTATTGCCCTAATGGGATACTTATCTTTGTACATTATCTAGTAATACATTCAGTATTGTGTGTTTGTGCTCCAAGTTTCTTCTTCTTCCTTGTGCTGTTCGCGTGCTTCCGCAGACGTCTAACTCCAACAATTGGTATCAGAGCAGGTCGTCGCTTCATCTAGGGCGCCGTCGACACTCCTTCGTTTGCAGTCTCAGAATCACACGAATTTTGGTGAGCATACTCAGCGTGTTTTCGAGATCAAAACTGCTTCGCTTTGTGGTGCCGAAATTGCGATCTGAGCTCGTTTCGGCCTCTGAACGCACTATCGCAGTGCTTGTGTAGGCTATTTTGTCTTTTTGTGCCAAAGGTATATACCAGTTTCTGTTCGCCAATTTAAGCGTCTCAAAGTCTGCTACAGGTCTAATAGAACTCCTCTAGGCAATTCCGTTCAACTTTTTGAGATACAGTCGATTTCTGTATCAAGGTATTTTAGTCACCGACCATGGCTGAAAGCAGTGATGTATTCCGTATGTTGGCTATTGAGGATAAGTTGGATGGTACCACTACCCATTATGAGCTTACATGATGCGACATGTATTGGTTGCAAAAGGACTATGGAACATTGTGCAGGGTGTTGAAAGGCGTCCTGTTACACTGCAACTACAGGTACTACAAATACAGGTGCTGGAGCTGATGAAGATGGTGTCGAAGATGATATTCCACAAATTCCTGTTCGTGCTGCTGTTTCTGTTGCACCCACTGCAGAGCAGATTCGTTGGGATGGCAGAGATGCCCAGGCACATGCATTGATAGCTTTGTCTGTCAAACGTGCCATTATTCCTCATATTCGCTCTTGCAGAACTGCTAGGGATGCTTGGGATACACTTACCACATTGTACCAAGCTAGGAATGAGGCTCGTGTTGCTTACCTCCGAAAACAGTTGGAGAGTGAGCACATGAATGAAGGTGATTTTATGGACAGTTTCCTAACGAAGATCAAAGATTTGAAAGAACAGTTGATTTTTGCTGATGAGGTTATACCAGATAGCTCACTTGTGCAGACCATTCTGAATGGTCTTCTTGATTCATATCAGAGTTTTGCTTCTACTCTTCGGTTGATGATGAAAGGTAATCCGAATGCCTTATCATTTGAGGAGTTAGTCTCTGTTCTGTTGCAGGAAGATCAGTCCAGGCAGAACAAGTCCATTATGCGAGTTGCAGATCAAGCTTTCTTGGCTAGTCAGAAGGGCAAAGGAAAATGGAGCTCTTCAACTAGTAAGCAGAAATCTGCTAATTCTGCATATTCGAAGAAGGAAGATAAAGATGAGAAGAAATCAGAAAAGCAGAAATTGTTTTGTAAGTACTGTAAAGGGAATGATCATATCATAAAGAACTGTCCAAAACTGGTTGCTAAAGAGGCAAAGAAGAAAGAGGCTGGAACGGTTGTTGTAGAGGCCTCTACACCAAAAATAGAGTCTGCAAATCTTGTGCAGGAAGAAGAATGGGCGTTTACTACTGTCTTCAGTTTTGACCCATCTTCTCATGAGCAGTGCATGTCTATAGTAGACTCAGATGTTTGGTATTTTGACAGTGGGGCGACCAAACATATTACCACGCAGCGCAGTTTCTTCTCTTCACTCGAGCCTGCCCCTACAGGGAATACTGTTACATGCGCCAACAACTCCTCTTATCCTGTTATGGGAGTTGGTAAGATCATTTTGACTACTGCTGATGGTAGTTCTTTCACTTTGTCAGATGCTTTATTTGTGCCAGGGATAAAAAAGAACCTGTTATCAGTTTCTACATTAGCCAAGATTGGCTTGGTTGTGAAATTTGTTGATGACAGGTGTACAATTCATGATCTATCAAATGGTGATGTGATTATTGCTTCTGGCATTTTATGTCGTGGGCTGTATAAGCTCATAGACTATGAAAGATCTGTGAATGATTTGGCCTGTGCAGTTCATGATTCTCAGGCTATGTCAGATGCAAAGCTTTGGCATGCACGCTTTGGTCATATGAATTTTGCTAGTTTGCTACACCTGCAGAAATCTGATATGGTGTCTTCTTTGCCCAAGCTTGAGGCACATGGAAAACATGTATGTGAAGGCTATATTTTGGGCAAAATGCAGCGTTCCTCCTTTCCAAAAGATGGTTCAGTTCGGGCTACGCAGAAATTACAACTTGTACATAGTGATGTCTGTGGTCCTATGCAGACACCCTCTTTTGGCAATTACCTTTACTTCGTGACTATCATCGATGATTTTTCCAGGCATGCATGGGTATATCCATTGAAGGCAAAGTACGAAGTGTTCATGTGCTTCAAACAGTTTTTGGTTTTGGCTGAAAATCTGTCAGCATGTAAAATGGGCACCCTCCGTTCTGATCGAGGGGGGGAATATATGTCTTCTGATTTTAATGCATTCTGGCTGAACGTGGGATAAAACACCAGTGTACAGTGGCGTATACACCTCAATCGAATGGAGTTGCTGAACGAAAGAACAGGTCACTCATGGAGATGGTGAGGTGCATGGTCAAGAGTCAGGCTTTACCACATAGTTTCTGGCTTGAGGCTGTCATGTGTGTAGCATATGTACTGAACAGGTGTCCCACTAAAGCCCTGCAGTCTATCACTCCATATGAGGCTTGGCATGAACGCAAGCCATCTCTTGCTCATCTGCGTGTTTTTGGTTGTTTGGCATATGCTCTAGTGCCTGAACAACATCACAGAAAATTGGATGATAAGGCAGTAAAATGTATTTTTGTTGGGTACAGTTATGAAAGTAAAGACTATCGTCTGTATCATCCACATACTAGACGCATTCTGGTTAGTTGTGATGTTGTCTTTGTGGAAGATGCTATTTAGCCATTGCTTTCATGTACTAAGGAGACATTTGTTAGCTCCAAAGACATGTATGATACTTTGATGCCTCTTTTTACAGGTGGACAGTCTAGTGCTGGTCCTAATGAGGCAACTAAGGCCATTGGCACTAAGTGGGTATACAAGCTGAAGCGTAAACCTGATGGTACAGTTGACAGGTATAAGGCTAGGCTTATTGCAAAGGGTTATGCGTAGGAAAGAGGCATTGATGATTGATAGATGATTTATTCATATGATTGCTTGTCGGACTATGGAAGCTGAAACATAATAGGATGTGTGTGAAACTTTCATCTACTTTATTCTCCAAACTTGTGCTAAATTTCATAAATTTGCATGAAAAAAAAAAATTAAAAAAAAATAATAATAAAAAAAAATATATATATATATATTTCTAAATTCTAAAAAGTGATTAGCATCTATCCATGAGTATTTGATACTTGTGTATGTTTCCTGACTTGATCTACAGGTTGGCCAATTGGGATGATGTGTAGGTTTAGTGGGGGTGGATGTCAGAAGGATCTCACCACTTTGATCAACATTCAAAAAAATTAAAAATTTTCTTTCAAAGTGGTCATCTTTAAACTCTTAAAAATCTTTTTGATATGAATTGTTAAATTGACTATCTCTCTCTTGAGTAACTGTAGGTTGACGAAGATGGAAATATGTTTTGATTTGAACTCGGAGAGATACTAAAGTAGAAGCATTGAATTTAGAAACCATCACTTTATGTCCATATGAAAGCACCATTTGAACCCTTCCATTTAATCTTCATTCACACTCTTGATTGCACCCCTAAGGGTTAGTGTAAGGGTTAAGGGCATATGTGATTGTGATAGCATGAGTATCCTTAGATGCCCTAAATATATGAGTTTATGTATTTCAATATATGCGATAATGTGTTCTCATATATGCATGATTGTGTTCCCCCCCTATATACAAATCAAATTGTGAGGATATGTACCTATGTATTTCTAAGTTTTTCCCTATGTGTTTGTGTTTGTGTATGAGGAATTTGTATGTGTAATTTGGCCCTAAGACCCTATATGTGTTTTAATGTATCTATGAATATCTATGCCTTCTTGGTGTGTTCAATGAATGTGCATGTATGTGAGCATTTAACCTTGTGCATATGTGCTTATGTATGTGTGTATCTAGTATAATTTAACATGTGCCCATGTATATGCATATGCATTGATGTTAGATGCATGGGTAAAAATGAATCGTGTCTATATGTTCTTGTCTATTTGTGTTAGTGTATTTGTATTTTTGTGACTAAGAATGTGTGTGTTTCTGAATGTATATATGACTATCTCTATGTATGTGTGCTAAAGAGATGTATTTTTATGTATATATGTATTTTTATCATGTATGGCTATGCATGTGTATGTGACAATATGTATGTATTTGTGTGTGTCTAAGGGTTCTAGCTCTAATAAGGAATATGGTATACATATGCAATGTGTGAAATACATACACACACATACATACACACACACACACATACATACATACATACATACATACATACATACATACATATATATATATATATATATATATATATATATATATATATATATATATATATATATATATATATATATATATGTGTGTGTGTGTGTGTGTGTGTGTGATTTAGTATATGTTAATATATGATTAAAACTTGATTTGATATATGTTAATATATGTTAAAATATGTGGATATATTTGACTTAATATATATGAATAATTGATATAAAATTAATAAATATAGCTAATGATTATAAATTTGATTTGATATAATTTAATTTAAGTTAATAAATATAAATAATATATAATTTATATTTGATTTAATGGATGCATAATTAATATAAATTTACCTCTAAATTAAGTAAATATATACGTATAATAACTATGTATATGTGTGCGTAGTAAGTGTGTATATGCAATTAGAATGTGTGATGTGTGTGACATGTGTATAGTTACTAGGAATAGAGAGTGCACGCAAATATATATATATATATATATATATATATATATATATATATATATATATATATATATATATATATATATATATATATATATATATATATATATATATATGTATGTATGTATGTATGTATGTATGTTTGTATATATGTGTGTGTGTGTGTTTGTGTTTTGTATTTTTTTCCTAATGATTTTCTTATAGGTGCATGTTCATGTTGTCGAGAGAGAGAGAGAGAGAGAGAGAGAGAGAGAGAGAGAGAGAGAGAGAGAGAGAGAGAGAGAGAGAGAGAGAGAGAGAGAGAGAGAGAGAGAGAGAGAGAGAGAGAGAATAAAGGGTAAGAAAACTCCACATTGATTGTGATGGTAAGTTCCAAGCATAAACCATGTAGGTTTAATGAAAGTTTGAGGCTAGTAAGATCACCAAAAGAGAGTGGCAAGCCAAACTAAAGGCAAGTAAGACCATCACAAGATGAATGGCAAGCCTATGTAAAGGAAAATAAGACCATCCCAAGAGGAATGGAAAGCCTATGTAAAGGCAAATAAGACCATCCCAAGAGGAATGGCAAGCCTTGTTAGGTGCAAGAAGCACCAAAGACCAAGTGAAGGTCTAGTGAAAGGTTGAGGCAAGTAAGACCACCAAAGAGAGTGGCAAGCCTATGTAAAGGCAAGTAAGAACATCCCAAGAGGAATGGCAAGCCTATGTAAAGGCAAGTAAAACCATCCCAAAAGGAATGGCAAGCCAACGTAAAGGCAAATAAGAACATTCCAAGAGGAGTGGCAAGCCTATGTAAAAGCAAGTAAAACCATCCCAAGAGGAATGGCAAGCCAAAGTAAAGACAAGTAAGACCATTCCAAGAGGAGTGGCAAGCCTATGTAAAGCAAGTAAGACTATCCGAAGAATAATGGAAAGCCTATGTGAAGGCAATTAAGACCATCCAATTTGGAATGGCAAGCCTTGTTAGGTTCAAGAAGCACCAAGAACCAAGTGAAGGTCTAGTGAAATGTTAAGGCAGGTAAGACCATCAAAGAGAGTGGCAAGCCTATGGCAAGTAAGAACATTTCAAGAGGAGTGGTAAGCCTATGTAAAGTCAACTAAGACCATGCCAAGAGGAATGGCAAGCCTTGTTAGGTGCAAGAGGTACCATTGATGCATTGAGGATTTCTTGTGTTGTTTTGTAGGCGACAAAGAAAGCTTGGAAGATGTGGAAGCTATGAATACTTCACATGAAGAGGAATTCATGAAAGAGTTAATGTATGATCAGCCCATTGTTGATTTCGCAAGTATATAATCAGCCATGAAGAATGAAGAAAAGATCATGAAGCAAGGGGGAGTTAACTTGCAAGGATTGGAAGATCGAAGAAGAGTCCAAAGAAGACAAAGTTGAGCCAAAGGAATTTTCACATTTGAAGAGAAGTATTCACACTCAAAGAAAGACTATGAGCAGCCATCAAGGACTAGGAGAAGCCACCACTATGGAATGAGTGCCAAGAAGGCAAAGAGCAACCATGATGCACAAAAGAATTCATGAAGACAAGTTGGAAGAAAGCATGACAACCATCATGAAATCAAAAGGAGGTGCAAAACAAATTGCAGCCATAGACAAAGTTGAAGATGATCCAAAGACAAAGGAGGATCAAAGAAAAACATGAAATCCTATAAGACATGAAGCCATGAAGGTGTAGAGGAAGAGAGATTTGCAAAGAGAGGACAAACAAAGAACAAAGGTATATGTAGCCAAGGTGATCTCATTTGATTGTAAAAGTTTGTATGAAGCATGTTTATGATAGGGATTGAAGAAGAGATCTTAAGAAGAACCAAAAAAGCAAAGGAGAAGCTGGAAGGAAGCCAAAGAAACTTCAAAGAAAACAAGGAAGATCACCAACCTATTAAAGGGAGAGATACAAGGGCAAAAGAAGCAAAAGGCAAAGAGGAAAAGAATTGGAGAGTAGCATGGACTCCCAATTGTAGCTTGAGGGGGAGTGTTGAAATTTATGGTACTTTTGCAAGCTCCAATTTGAGGCTTGAAACATAATCACCTCTCATTAATTACCTCTTCATCATTTATGTACTTTTTTTTAAGATCAAAAGGAAGCTAGACCCTAAAAATATAAATCC
The DNA here is from genome assembly GCA_020310875.1 of Ceratopteris richardii. Lineage (NCBI taxonomy): Eukaryota > Viridiplantae > Streptophyta > Polypodiopsida > Polypodiales > Pteridaceae > Ceratopteris > Ceratopteris richardii. Next base: position 34,483,364 of record CM035422.1, read on the forward strand.
TACACTCTTAACCTTAAAGGAGAGTGTTGAATTAAAATGCAAATATATCTATGGCCTAGATAAAATCCAAAATATGATTAGAGAGATGGAATACTAAAACAATATGTGACCTTATCCACATGGAGTGATTTGGAACACCAAAAGTCACCCAAGGCAATGGAAGGACAAAGGACAATAAGTGAAAGGTCAAGAGATGAAAGAAGATGCAAGGGTAGGTGAAGAGACACAAACTCCCATGCATATATCTCTACATATAGAAGTGATTTGAATGTGAAAATTCGTGGAGATGACAAGAAGATGGTGTAGAAGCATATGCTAATCACTCTCTCACCAATGGATATCAGAAGGGCCCTCAATATTGTGCTACAAGGGACATAAGTATTCCAACTACATACCTTTCTGTACATAGCCACCTTGTGAAGGTGACATCTCTCTATGTACTTATCCATTTAATGCATATGATATCTTGTTCCAAAGCTTATCTTGCACAATCTCTATATCTTAAATATCTCTTTCAAGTGATTCTCCAGTATTGACAACGAACATTTCTTGTGAACCTTAGTTTTCTACTTAACATGAGATGACAGGTAGTCTATATTATATAGTTGGCCGCCTAGTCATATGAACTCCAAATGGAGTGTCCTTTAGCTTGATAGAAAGCTGAAAAGATTCTATTGTGTATGGAACGAATTTCTAAACCATTAGATCTTTTACTTGTGACTGAATCATGTTTTGGTAAGCTTGTGCCTTACAGGGCAGATTCTAAAAGAGGTTCACTAACTTCCACTCCGCGTGTTAGAGTGAAATTTCTCCATATTGTGTTGCTTACCTCCAAAAACAATTGGAGAGTGAGCACATGAATGAAGGAGATTTCATGGCCAAGTTTTTGACAAAGATCAGATATTTGAAGGAGTAATTGATTTTTGTTGATATATTATTGTCAGATAGTTAACTTATCTAGACTCTTCTTAATGGTCTTCTAGATTCATACCAAAAATTCGCTTCTACTCTTTGATTGATGATGAAGGGAAACCCATATGCATTAAAAATTTGAGGACGTAGTCTCTATTTTGTTGCAAGAAGACCCGTCTAAGTAGAAAAGGTCTATTATGCATGTTGCAGATCAAGATTTGTTAGCCAATCAGAAGGGCAAAGCTAAGTTGATCTCATCTACTAGTAAGCAAAAACCTACTAATGTTGTAGAGTTGAAGAAGGAAGACAAAGATGAGAAGAGAATAGAACAACATGAAAATAGTTTTGCAAATATTGTAATGAAAATGATCATGTCATAAAGAGTTGTCCAAACCTGGCTGCAAAAGAGGCAAAGAAGAATGAGGTTGGAATGTTGTTGTAGAGGCCTCTACAACTAAAACAGAGTCTGCAAATCTTGTTCAAAATTAAGAATGGACTTTTACTACTGTTTGCACCTATTACCCATCTTCTCATGAGTAGTGTATGTTTGCAGTAGACTTAGATGTTTGGTACTTTGATAGTGGGGTAACCAAACATGTTACCTCGCAGCACAATTTCTTCACTTCACTTGAGCCTACCCCTACAAGGAATACTATCACATGTGTTAACAACTCCTTTTATCCTGTAATGGGAGTTGGTAAGAACATTTTGACTATTGTTGATGGGAGTTCTTTCACATTGCTAGATGCTTTGTATGTGCCAAGGATTAGGAGAAATCTCTTGTCAACTTCCGCATTAGCCAAGATTGGTTTGGTCATCAAATTTATTGATGACAGATGTATAGTTCATGATCTCTCAAATGGAAATGTTACTATTTCTTCTAGCATTTTATGTCATCTGATGTATAAGATTATAGAATATGTAAAATTTGTGATTGATTCAACATGCACAATTCAAGATTCTCAAGGTATCTCATATGCAAAGCTTTGGCATGCACACTTTGGTCATCTAAATTATGCTAGTTTGCTATGCTTGGAGAAATTTTAAATGGTGTCCTCTCTATCCAAACTTGAGGCACCTTGTAAACATGTACATGAAGGCTATATTTTGGGCAGAATGCAACATTCCTTCCCTAAAGATGGTTTAGTTTGAGCTCCTCATAAATTGCAGCTTGTCATAATGATGTTTGTGGTCCTGTGCAGACACCTTCTTTTGGGAACTACATCTACTTCGTGACTTTTATTGATGATGATTCCAAGCATGCATGGGTGTATCCATTGAAAGCAAAGCCTGAAGTGCTTATGTGCTTCAAACTGTTTCTACTTATGGCTGAAAATATGCTAGCATGTAAATTGGGCATCATCCATTCTGATTGAGGGGGGCAATACATGTCTTCTAATTTTAATGCATTTTTGGTTGAACATGGGATAAAACATTAGTTTTAAGTGTCATATACACCTCAACAAAATGGAGTTGTTGAAAGAAAGAACAGGTTAGGCTTTAACACATAGATTTTGGCTTGAGGTTGTTATGTGTGCAACATATGTACTTAACACATGTCCCACAAAAGCATTGCAATATGTCACTCCATATGAGGCTTGGCATGGTCACAAGCCATATGTTGCTTATATGCATTTCTTTAGTTGTCTGGCATATGCATTAGTTCCTGAACAACAATGTAGGAAATTGGATGATAAAGTAGCAAAATGTATTCTCTATTGGGTATAGTTTTGAAAGCAAAGGCTATCATCTGTATCATCCATAGACTAAACACATTTTATTTAGACATGATGTTGTTTTTGTGGAAGATGGAACTCAACCATTACTTTCATTTACTAAGGAGACATTTGTTAGTCCCAAAGATGTGCATGACACTTTGTTGCCTCTTTTTATAGGTTGATACTCAAGTACTGGTCCAAATGAGGCTATCTTTGAGCCTTTACAGATTCCACATGATGATGCAAATCATTCCATTTCTGATGCACATTTACATGATGCACTTGTTGATGAGAGGGTAGAATATAGAAAAAAGCAAAAACTATGCATAAATGGTTGGTGTAGACTTTGAGAGATAGCAAATTAGATGCACCTCTATCATATCATACATGTTCAAGCTCTCATAGTGCTTCTTTTGCTTTGAATTGTTATACAATGGGTACCTCTAGTCCTTGTGATGAGAATGAGCTTGTTTCTTTTGATGAAGCACAAAATTCATAAAATTGGATGGTTACTATGCAATTATGATGCAATGATAAAGAATGGTACTTTGTCTTTATGTGATTTTCCTCAATGTAGAAAGGTGGTTGGCACTAATTGGTTATATAAGCTGAAGTGTAAGCAGGATGGAATAGTTGACAAGTATAAGACTAGGCTTGTTCTAAAACAATATTCTCAATAGAGAGGCATTGATTTTGATAAGACATTTGCATCCACATGCCGAATGAACTGTGCCTCTGTGCACTTGCAGCTCATCATGGTTGGAATGTACATCAATTTGACATTAAAAATGCATTTTTGAATGGCACTTACATGAACAAGTCTATGTATTTTCATGGTTCTATTCAAACCAGACAAGAAAGAGTGTATAGGTTGAAAAAGGCATTAAATGGTTTGAAGCAAACAACATGTGCCTGGTATGAAAGTTACATGCCTACTTGATTGCACATGGTTTTGAGAAAAATCCAATTGAGAGAACCTAAGTGTGTAGATGATGTACTTCCGATCATTGTTGTGTATATTGATGACATGTTGCTCACTGGCCCTAATGAGAATCATATTTCTAAGTTTAAGGATGATTTACATGCCTCTTTTGAGATGTTAGATTCGGGGCATTTGCATCATTATTTGGGCATTCAATTTATGCAAGTTGATAGGGGAATAATTTTTTTTCAAACAAAATATATTGACACATTATTGTAGCCTTTTGGCCTTGAAGATTGCAAACCTATTGTTGCTCTTATGGAAACAGGAGTCTTCACGATGTTGGAGATGCATTTGATGTTCTTCTCTATCAACATGCTATTGGATGCTTGACTTACTTATGCATAACTTGGCCTGATATTTATTTCTCTTTCTCTCAGATGAGCATGTTTATGCATTGCCTATGTGTCAAGCATTGGCAGACAAGTGCATCTTTCGCTACTTGGGTGGTGCCTGACTACTTGGATTGTTTTATCCCAAGGGAAGATCACTACCACCTAATTTATATGCTTTTTCTGACTCAAACTGGGCTCGTTTCATCTTCATCAAATCTTGCTCGTGAGAGCATATCAAGAATAGTATTATGTTTTCCAACAATATGAACAAAGGTTGGATTACTAAACTTGATAAATGCAATCGACCTTAACATCACAATGTCAAGAGATGAGCAGTTAGCAATCATTCCTATTAATGGAAGACAATCAGTTTCTACGATCACATTTGATCCAAAAAAAATACTCTTTATTTTTTTTCAAGGTAGTGACTAATCCTTATAACTCTCTTTTAATCTGAGGATAATTCCTGTGAGTTTCATGTGAAAGTTTCACACCAAAGCGAATTGCATATCTTTGCCCCTCCTCATCATCCTAACCAATGACCAAGCCTATACCAATAGGACTAGTATCAATGGTTAGGATTATAGGTTTATGTTCTAAATAATCGATCCTTTTCAAGATTGGAGCATTGATAAGAAATTGCTTCAGTTTTCTTATAATTTTACTATGTTCCTTTGTCCAGAAGAACTTCTTTTTCTTTCATAATAGATCATACAATGGGTTCACAACATGAGCAAATTGAGGGATCCAGATGACATAGAAGACATAAGCTCCTAAGAACCTTCTCACTTCACTAACATTGTGACACACCTCTGAAATCCAACTAATGGCATCAACGTTTTGTGGATATGGCCTACGACCATAATGTCCACATAAATGTCCAACAATCAAAACTTCGTTGACAACACCAAAAAATGGATTTCTCTAAAGAGAGTCAATCCAACCTCTTTGAATCTCGAGAAGATTCTTTCACAGTCAGAAATGTAGTTGAAGACAAACTTCACACATCCATATGATTCTAAAGTTGCATCTTTTTCCTTTTCCACACAACCTTATTAGAATATCATTGGTAAAAGGCATAGTCACTTTGGGAATGAAGTCATGTAAGACCAGGTTCATAGCATTCATCATGTGTGCCATGGACCTCATTGCTTCTTGTGGTAAAGTACACATACGTACTAGACCCAAAGGCATTTTCATCATGGTTAATAGGAGCTAGAACTTCATACTAGCACAGCCTATTTCATGTGGGAATAAGGAAAATGCTTTTCCATGATGCGTGATCATCTTTCTAAATCGATATTTTTCAAGTTTTGAAAGAAATTTTTCTCCAAACTTTATATATTTCATAGTTTCCGTAGTAAATGTATGTCCTACCTTAGATCGATCTCTAAGAATAGGATCCTCAGAAACTTGTCTAATCATGTCATAAATTTCTTTGGGCAATGGGTGAGCTATGGGTTTAAACTTCTTTTCTACTATTTTATATTGAGTATCAATCTTGACTTCATGTTTTACTAAAAAATTAACAATGAGTTGATATTCCTTAATAGAGTCAAGAATGATGAATTTTGATTCTAATTCTTCTTGAAGAGAATTCTCAAGCTCTTTTATCAAAGTTGAACTTTTTGTAAGCTCAATCATACATTCAATATTTTCGTCAGGTGAAATTAATCTTAGATTTTTGAAATACTTTTCATTTGCTTTTCTAAATTTACTTGTAAGTTTTTTCTTTCTAATGAAGTGTAAACTAGATGTACGGGTGCAAACTAAAAAGTTCTCAAAGCTATATACATCATCAGGTGAGACATCAATCCATTGACCACTAATAGAAATTTTGATCATATTAAGCACCAAATTCTCTTACAATTGGTAAATTTTCACACACATGATTGTAAGAGTCAATCAAATTTTCTCATAGGTTTTTCCTATTTCTTGAATGATTGGGATAGTGTGTCATTACTTGCAAGTGATCCATTCTAGATTTAGAATGAATTCTTGCATATGCCAACCCATGATTCATAGCTTTCATCTCCATCCTCATCTCTGCTATAAACGGTTGTCCGACTATCACTTCATACGAGCAGTTACCCTACACAAAGAAATGAAACTCCTCCTGGACACCTCCTATCATAATAGGTATAGGAGCACATGCACCTAGCAGAATTCCTGACCCATTTTCAGTTGTTCTCATTCTCTAACTATGATCTTTGTCAATGGATCATGTGAATTTATCGAAAAAATTATTTAATATGACGTTTATTTCTAAGCCTAAATCAATCAGGGCTAGAGCGAAACATGATTCCTTTTCATTGCCAATCATAATTTTGACTTTCGGAGTTCCTCATGCCTAGAAAGTTTTATCAAAATGGCTTTGTCGTTTAATCATCTCATCATCAGGAAGAATTGGTCCAAGAAAATTTCTATTTACACTTTCTATCACAATATCTTCCTCTTCATCAGTATCGCTATCACTTAACATGACTGCTTCATCCATCACAAGGGTTTCCTCAGCAACATCTTGCATGTCTTCATCCTGAGTGTGGAAACCATCTTCTTCTTATAAGTCTTATGAAATTGTCCTTTAACTCGGGTTTTGCAATAGAAAACACTTGTTCAAGGGAGATAATAACTTGAATTTTTAATAATATATCATTTAAGATTTCTTTAGCATCATTTTTCTTTTCAAATTTAGTGATCATAATTTCTTTTGGAGACTTTCTCACTTTCTTCTTCCCATTTTCCTCCCCTTGTTTCTTTTCATTTTTTTGATCATTTTGGAGTGTTTGATTATGTTCACTTAGAGGTTTATTTCCCTCTTTAATAGTTTTTTTCTTTTCTTCTTTAGCTAGGGTATTTTGATTTTCATGTGCTTTGATATCCTCGTTTAATGGTTTGTTTCCTTCTTTAATTGCGTTTGTCTTTAAAATTTTTCCTCAGTTAGGGTTGCAATATCTTCAAACTGCACTTTATTTTCATTATTTGTATTTTTCTTCTCATTTTTCCTAGTTTGCCTTCTTGTAACTCTTCTATCTCTCTCATCTACCTCATTATGCATATCATCCCGTGTTTGTTTCTCCTTGACATTGGCCATGTGAGAGTATATGGAAGATTGGTCGACAGGAGATTGCCATGCAGTTTTATGCATAACTTCATCCCTAGTTCTTACCAATGTCTCAATAGAATAGGGACCTTGACTTGCAGCTGAACAAGACCCTTCTTCTAATGGCTCTAATCTAGCTACCAAAGTACTAGCATACATTGGAGATAGTTAAGTTTTTGTATAATTTTTTCATACCTCCTTTGCCCCAACCAATGGCCCAAGGAAGTCATGTTTTAAAATCACCTAATTTTCTATCAACTTCTACTACAAGCAACTAGAGAAATCTAGATAGAAAGACGCGAGAGACTCTAGCTTCAATCAACATCTACTACGTGGCTCTCCACCTTCCCGTTCATAACATTCATCAAGCTCAGGTGCTCTTCAATGCTCTATAAGAAAATCATTAGGAAAAAACATAAGTACTTTTATGAAAAATTAAAAACACTCATGTTTTTATTAGTTACTTTCAATAATTATCCTATGCATTAAGATTACCCATATATATATATATATATATATATATATATATATATATATATATATATATATATATATATATATATATATATATATATATATATGCATATACTTATGCACACATGCTCTTTCATACCTACGTGCATACATTCATGCACTTACATAAGTCCATGTACATTCACACACTTATGCACATGCACTCTCATTCAGTCACTCTCATACATTCATACATTTGGACATATGCATGCATACATCTTCTCATGCATATGCACACTTAAGAACATCCATGCATTTATGCACATTCATGTATACATGCACATGCATTCACACATACTTCTCATGCACATGCACACATCACTCATCACTCTCATCCACATGCATTTTCTCACATGCACATGCTTACATATACTTACATGCACTCATGCATGCATAAATCTCGTACATACATGCATAACTCTCTCACATGTAGACATGCATACATTCCTCTCACTTATACATGCATATGCATGCACTTCTACCCATATATATACACATGCACACCTTATGCATACATGCACACTTCTACCTCATACATGCACATGCACACACACTAGTCAAGCACATGTATTCATTAGTCATGCATACATGCTTATATCAATCATGCGCACATGCTCACATACACATGGACTCATGCACATTCATATCTCACATGCATATGCATTAATGCACATGTTCACATCACACATGCACATGCATGCATGCTTTCTCATGTATGCACACTTATTTACACATGTATTCACACTTCACATGCACATGCACACGTCTTACACATGCATGCTTTCTCATGCACACATGCCTCTCTCTTATCTCTTATACACATGCAATTATGCACATGCTCTCATCACTCTTAATGCACGTGCATACATCTCATAGGGATATGCACTCATGCTCATATATGGATGCATACTTATACATACATGCATGCACACTTTCAGATGCATGCCTACACTACATGCACACATACATGCACCCACACTTTCACATGCATGCCTATACTACATGCACACATACATGCACTCACACTTTCACATGCATGTATGCTTACTAACAAACATACACATTCACTGAACTATACATGCTCATTCTCATAAAACATTTACACTAACTAATTAATTAAATTAGATGTCATCCCTCTCTGATTGATATGCCTATAGAAGCCAAGAATGAAGGAGGTTCTACAGAGACATTCTCTCTCTCCCTCTCTCTCTCTCTCCTTTGTACATTGGCATCAAATTCAGCTTCTCTTGATCTCTTTGCTCAAATCTATGCTCTACCTCCGCATTTATCCATTACAGCCAGAAGGACTCTCAGAGCTCTCTCTCTCTCTCTCTCTCTTTCTCTCTCTCTTTATTTCTGCATGTCCCTCTGTCACCCATGTTGTCCGATTACCTACAGAAGTTGGAAGGGGGGAGGAATAGAGATACTCTCTCTCTCTCTATCTCTTCTATTCTACTTTGTATCGCCATTTCTATGCATTCTTAGCAGTGGCCTGAGGATCTCTTCCTCTCTCTCTCTCTCTTTCCCTCTCTCATTATCAAATTCTACCTCTCTCTCTCTCCTCTCTTTCTCTCTGCATGTCCCTCTGTTGCCCATGCTATGCAATTACCTGTAGAAGCTGGGAGGGGGGAGGAATAGAGATACTCTCTCTCTCTCTCTCCCTCTCATATTATGTTCCATATCACCATCTTTATGTCTTCTCAATAGTGGCCTCAGGATCTCTGCTTCTCTCTCTCTCTCTCTATATCTCTCTCTCTCTCCATCTCTCTCTTTCTATCGAACTGTCTTTGCCTTTCTCTACACATGATTCTATAGCAATTTGAAAGGTGGGTAAATCATCGGAAAACACACACACACTCTCTCTCTATCTTAATCTCTCTCTCTCTCTTTGTCTCTCTCTCTCTCTCTCTCTTCCCCTCTCTGTACCACCATCTCTATGCATTCTCAAAAGCAGCCTGAGGATCTCTACTTCTCTCTCTCTCTCTCTCTCTACTTTCATATGCATCATAGTAGTTGTCGAATTCCTCTCCTCGTAGCACACCTCTCTCTCTCTCTTTGTCTCCCCCCTCTCTCTCTCTGCTTCTTCTATGCATCTCTTGCACGCCTGGTCCACAATCGAAAAATATTATTAGAATCACCCCATTGAAGATTCTTTCTCTCTCAGAAGCATTGATTTGTAAGATCATGCAGTAGGGATGGAGTAGGGAGGAAATGCAAGAGACATATCTCTCTCTCTCTCTATGCTGCTATCAGACTAGTAGTCCATAACCCGGAGGGAAAACCTTTCTCTCAGTTCACTCTCTCTCTCTCCCCCTCTGTCTCTCTCTCTCCCTCCCTCTCTCTCTCCCTCCCTCTCTCTCTCTCTCGACGACATGAACATGCACCTATAAGAAAATCATTAGGGAAAAAATACAACACACACACATACATACATACATACATATATATATATATATATATATATATATATATATATGTATGTATATATATATATATATATATATATATATATATATATATATATATATATATATATATATATATATATATATATATAGAGAGAGAGAGAGAGAGAGAGAGAGAGAGAGAGAGAGAGAGAGAGAGAGAGAGATTTGTGTGCACTCTTTATTCCTAGTAACTACACACATCTCACACTATCTTATTTCATATACACACTCACTACACACGTATACACATTTACATATACACACTTATTATACGTATATATTTACTTAATTTAGAGGGTAAATTTATAATTATTATGTATACATTAAATCAAATATAAATTATATATTAGTTATATTTATTAACTTAGATTACTTTATATTAAATTAAATATATTAATCATTAGCTACATTTATTAATTCTTATATTAGTCCTTCATATATATTAAGTCAAATATATTAACACATATTAAGTCAATTATTAATCATATATTAACATATATTAAATCAATAAGAATCATATAGTAACATGTATTAAATCACACACACACACACATATATATATATATAGATATATATATGTATATATTGTTACACTTATGTGTTCCTCGAGTAGCTTTGATGTGAACCTTTTCCCTATACATGGGCACTTTTTACTCTAGTGCTGGCTAGAGGTTTTTCCCCCATGTTAACACATACTTGATACTCTCATATGTGGTGGTACTTTGTACTTAGGGATATTATTCAGCTCTTACTTCAGTTCAGTTCATCGATCAATAGAGAGAGCTATTCCAGCCATCGTCTTCTCCATGTGTCTTGCTGCGTTTGTGCTCCTTGTGTGTGCTTCTTGTGTGTGCTTCTTGTGTGTCTCTTGCACTTCTACACACACCCAACGGTGGTATCAGAGCAGGTTCAACTTCTTCTCAAGTTTCGGTTTTTCGCATCGCGGCGCGCACGCACTTTAACAGTGCAAATCGACTTCAGAGCATAGCAGTGTGAATTTTAGCAGCCCGAAAACATTTCCACCAGGTGCGCTGGGGTTTTGCCCCCATTTCGAAGCCATTCGTACACTCAAAATCGCCATCAGAGTGATGGTTTGTGAGCTGAAATTTCAGCACTCATTTTAGTTTTCGTTGAAGTGAAGATTATGTCACATTCTTGTTCCTCAGTGAAATGGCGGGCAACAATGACTTGTTTGGCATGCTTCAAGCTGAAGATAAGCTTGATGGGACCAACTATCCGATGTGGTCTTACATGATGAAGCATGTTCTTGTTGCAAAACAACTTTGGAACATAGTGGTGGATGTAGATCGAAGACCGACAGGTGCTTCTACTTCACAGTCTACTGTCACAGATGGAGCTTCTTCTTCGAGTACAGTGGTTTCTCCTTCTCCACCTACACAGGAGCAGCTTAGATGGGATGGAAAAGATGCTCAAGCTCATGCTTTGATTGCGCTTTCAGTGAAGCGTCATATAGTTCCACACATTCGGTCATGTTCTACATCGAGACAGGCATGGGACACTCTTGCTTCTTTGTATGCCGTGCGTAATGAAGCACGTGTTGCATACTTGAGGAAGCAACTTGAGGATGTATGTACGGCTGAAAATGAGTCAGTGGATGTGTATGTGACACGCATCAAGGACTTGAAAGAGCAATTGGCAAACATAGATGAGATCATTCCGGATGCATCACTCATTTCTACATTGTTGAAAGGATTACCGGAATCTTTTCAAAGCTTTGCTACTACACTTCGTTTGGTTGCAAAAGGAAATCCTAATATGTATGCATTTGATGAGGTTGTGTCTCTTCTTTTGCAAGAAGAGCAATCTAGAGTGAATAGGAGTGGTTTGATTGAGGGAACGCAAGCACTTGCTATCTCACAAAAGGGGAAAAGCAAGTATGGTTCAGCTTTGGGTTCATCAAAACCAAAGCCTCAAGCTTCCTCTTCCACTCATTCCTCTAATGATGGTGATTTGCAAAAGAAGAAGAGATGCAAATATTGTCAGAAGGCTGGTCATACTATTGATGAGTGTAGAAAGCTTGCTAAACGCAATGAAAAGAAGAAGGAATCCGGCATGTCTATTGCTGAAAATTCAGCAAATGCAAAGAATGATGAAGCTAACATGGCTCAAGATTTTTGGGCATGTGTTGTTACATGTCATTATGATGCTTCTTTACATTCTAAATGTATGGTTGTGAGTGAGGCTGATTCGGATTGGTTCTTTGATAGTGGTGCTTCAAAGCACATAACATCATGCAAAATATTTTTTGCCTCTTTGAAAGATGCACCTAAAGGAGGACATGTGGTGTGTGCAAACAATGCCTCTTATCCTATCATTGGAGTAGGAGAAATTGAGCTTACGGCTGCAAATGGAGGTGTGATTCTCTTGAAAAATGCATTGTATGTGCCCGGTATCAAGAAGAACTTAATTTCAGTTCCGTTGATTGCCAAAGTTGGACTTCATGTACACTTTGTTGATGATAAGTGTATGGTTCATGATTTCAGCAATGGTGATGTTATTGTGATGTCCGGTACATTATGTAATGGTTTGTATCGCATGGATACATACAAGAGGGCTGCCTCGAATGCCTTAGTTGCTCATACTTCTTCCATGGCTGAAATGGAGCTTTGGCATGCTCGTTTTGGTCACTTGAACTTCAATAGTTTGCTCTACTTGCAAAAGAAGGACATGGTTATTGGTTTGCCTACACTTGAGTCCATTGAAAAGCATGCATGTGAAGGTTGCATTCTTGGAAAAATGCATCGTGCTTCTTTTCCAAAAGATAGTCATACACACACTACAAGAAAATTGCAACTTGTTCATAGTGATGTATGTGGTCCGGTCAAGACTCCATCTTTTGGGAAGCATATATATTTTGTTACCTTCATTGATGATGCTACTCGCCATACATGGGTATATCCTATGAAAGCAAAGAATGAGGTATTTTCTTGCTTCAAAGCATTTTTAGCTATGGCTGAAAATTTTTCTTCACAAAAGCTTTTGACTCTACGCACGGATCGTGGTGGTGAATACGTGTCACATGAGTTTAGTGCTTTTCTTTGTGAAAGAGGTATTTCACACCAATGTACGGTGCCATATACACCTCAATAAAATGGTGTTGCCGAGCGTAAAAATAGAACTCTACTTGAAATGGCACGATGTATGGTTAAAGGAAAGCATCTTCCTCATAAGTTTTGGATGGAAGCGGTCATGTGTGCAAATTATGTGTTGAATCGCTACCCTACAAAAGCATTGAGAGTGATCACTCCTTATGAGGCTTGGAATGGTCATAAGCCTATGGTTAGTCATATGCGTGTGTTTGGTTGTTTGGCATATGCTCTTGTGCCATCACAGCAACGTCACAAACTTGATGACAAGGCAAAGAAATGTATATTTGTTGGTTATAGTGCTGAAAGTAAGGGATATCAATTGTACCATCCATTGACGAACACAATTATTGTGAGTTGAGATGTGGTATTTGCTGAAAATTCAGTTTTTCCTCTACTTGAATGCAAAAAATTGCCAACAATTAGCTCACAAGATGTGTTCGATACACTCATGCCTTTGTTCCAAAATGGCGCGCTTGACTATGCCCATGTAGACCAGCCAACTGAGGTTCAAAGGGCTGAAAAATTCCAGCCAAATAGGGCTGAAAATGCAGAGAATTTCCAGTCAAACATGGCTGAAAAAATTCAGCCAAAAATTGTCAAAACTGTTGAAAATTTTCAGCCACATATGGCTGAACATTTGCGTCAAAATATGGCTGAAACTGAGCATGAAATTCAGCCCACACATGATGTACATATTGAAGATGTTTTACATAGTGAACGCATGTCTATCAAGAGTGCACAATCTATGCCAAAGTGGCTGAAACAAACTTTGCAGGACGGCAAATTGAGTGCACCTTTACTTGGTAGAACAAGATCAAGCTCTCACCATGCATCAAGTAATTTTGTGGATTATTCTCTTATTGCTACAACATGTAATGAAGAGCCACTTTCTTTTGAAGATGCATGTGACGATCCACAATGGATGAGTGCTATGCAATCAGAAATGGATTCCATACATAGGAATGGTACTTGGGAGTTATGTGAATTGCCAAAAGGAAAGAATGCCATTGGTACAAAGTGGGTTTACAAGATTAAGAGAAAATCTGATGGTAGCATTGATCGCTACAAAGCTAGATTGGTTGCCAAAGGATATGCACAACAATATGGCATTGACTATGAGGAAACTTTTGCACCTACTTCACGCATGACTACCATTCGTACCGTGGTTGCATTAGCTGCCCATCGAGGTTGGAAAGTGCATCAATTGGACATAAAAACAACCTTCTTGAATGGAGATTTACAAGAAGAGGTCTATGTGAAGCAACCTCCTGGATTTGCTATGAAAGGGAAAGGGCATATGGTTTGTCGCTTGCATAAAGCTTTGTATGGTCTCAAGCAAGCTCCACGTGCATGGTATGACAAAATACATAAGCACTTGATTGCTCTTGGCTTCACATGTAGTCTGATTGAAAGCACACTCTATGTATGCAAAAATGGGGCTGATCTTATAGTGCTTGTTCTTTATGTCGATGACATACTCTTGACTGGGTCATGTGATGCAAAACTTGACATTCTTATGGCTGATTTGCTCTTGGCAACTAGTTTGTATCCGTTGAGGGGGGAATTGTTATGCATCAAGCAAAGTATGTTGAAAAACTACTTCAGCGTTTTGATTTTGAGGATTGTAAGCCAGTTTCCACACCAGTTGAGACAGGATTCAGGTTCTCAGTTGAGGATTCCAGTGATGCATTTGACACTTCTCTTTATCAACAAGCTGTGGGATGTCTTATATATGCATGCAACACAAGGTCGGATATACAGTATGCAGTTTCCCAGTTGAGTCGATTCATGCATAGCCCTATCACTAAGCATTGGCAAGCGGTGAAACGTGTGTTTAGATATCTTCGAGGCACTTTGAGCTTAGGTCTCTTTTATGGCAGAGATGTTCAGCCATGCTTGCATGCTTTTACAGATAGTGATTGGGCTGGTTGTTATGATACTCGCGTGTCCACTAGTGGTAATTGCTTTTTCCTTGGAGACTCATGCATATCTTGGTTGAGTAAGAAGCAACCTACAGTGGCGACATCGAGTTGTGAAGCTGAGTACAGGGCAGTTTTCACAACGACAGTGGAGTGTATATGGCTGAGACGCCTATTGATGGATCTTTGCATGGAGATTGATGCTTCCACACATATTCTCACAAATAGTCAGAGTGCTTTGGCTGTTGCACGAAACCCAGTGTTTCATGCACGGACCAAACATATTGAGGTGCATTATCACTATGTGAGAGAGTGCCTTCATGCAGGAGATATTGATTTGGTATATGTGCCTACACAAGATAATGTGGCAGACATATTCACCAAAGCTCTTCCACGGGAAAAGTTTGAAGCTTTTCACAAAGCTTTAGGCTTGTTACCTTGTGGGGGCTGATCTGTCACTCCCTGTATGTGTTCACATCATTCGCTCCAAGGGGGTTTGTTACACTTATGTGTTCCTCGAGTAGCTTTGATGTGAACCTTTTTCCTATACATGGGCACTTTTTACTCTAGTGCTGGCTAGAGGTTTTTTCCCCATGTTACCACATACTTGATACTCTCATATGTGGTGGTACTTTGTACTTAGGGATATTATTCAGCTCTTACTTCAGTTCAGTTCATCGATCAATAGAGAGAGCTATTCCAGCCATCGTCTTCTCCGTGTGTCTTGCTGCGTTTGTGCTCCTTGTGTGTGCTTCTTGTGTGTCTCTTGCACTTCTACACACACCCAACACACACACACACACACACACACACACACACACACATATATATATATATATATATATATATATATATATATATATATATATATATATATATATATATATATATATATATATATATATATATATATATTCACATTGCATACGTATGCTATATTCCTTATTAGAGCTAGAATCCTTAAACACACACAAATACATACATTTTTTCACATACACATGCAATCACACATGCATAGCCATACATGAGAACCATACATATATACATAGGCACCTCTTTAGCACACATACATATAGATATTCATGTATAGATTCAGAAACACACACATTCTTAGTCACAAAAATACAAACACACAAACACAGATAGACAAGAACATAGACACATAGACACAATTCATTCTTACCCATGCATCTAACATCAATGCATATGCATATACATGGGCACATGTTCAATTATACTAGGTACACACATGCATAAGCACATATACAATTCATTCTTACCCATGCATCTAACATCAATGCATATGCATATTCATGGGCACATGTTCAATTATACTAGGTACACACATACATAAGCACATATGCACAAGATTAAACGCTCACATACATACACATTCATTGATCACACCAAAAAGGCATAGATATTCATAGATACATTAAAACACATATAGGGTCTTAGGGCTAAATTACACATACAGATTCCTCATACACAAACACAAACACAAACACATAGGGGAAAGCTTAAAAATACATAGGCACACATCCTCACAATTTCATTCATATATAGAGGTGGAACACAATCATGCATATATGAGAACACATTAGCACACATATTAAAATACATAAAATCATATATTGAGGGCATCTAAGGATACTCATACATACTATCACAATCACATACACCCTTAACCCTTACACTAACCCTTAGGGATGCAATCAAGAGTGTGAATGAAGATTAAATGGAAGGGTTCAAATGATGCCTTCATATGGACATAAAGTGATTGTTTCTAAAGTGATTGTTTCTAAAGTGAGTGCTTCTACTCAAGTATCTCTCCCAATTCAGATAAGAACATATTCCCATCTACATCAACCTAAAACTAATCAAGAGAGATATTAGTCGATTCAACAACTCATATCAGAAAGACTTTTAAGAGTTTAAAGGTGATCGTTTTGGAAGAAAATTTTAAATTTTTTTGAATGTCGACCAGAGCGATGAAATCCTTCCGACAACGCTATGGTTGATGTTCCTTATGGGCATCCAAGGTAAGGTTAATTGACCCAATCTTGATATTTCTTATCGTTTTTTACTTTAATAGCAAAAGCAGGCCATGTCCTTCATTGGGGGATGGGTCCATAGCATGGATTGTATAGAATGTGCAAGGGTTCCTTTGTCCATGTCTACATCATCCTTGCATAGTCTTGCAACAACTATGCTCACCAATTGGCTAAAAAGATGGTTCTGGAGCATGCCTTTGAAGGTAGGTCTTCAAGCTAAAATTGCATTGCATATGGGGAGTATCTTGGTAATGCATTTATTCTCTGCATTGTATTTTGCCAAAATCATAAAGTATGGCATATATTGGAGCTCATTTATGGATATGTAATGGCATGTTGTTAGCTCCTGAAAATAAAAGGATTTTAAGATAGATTCTTCAAAGATAGCCATGGTCTATAGTTGAGCTTTGACATGGGTAGGATGAGTTCAACCAAGTTCCTCTACAAGTTTCATCTACGCTAGTGGTTGAAGTTCAAATGTATCCTGAACCTTATCAATAATTCGACCTCATATTGTTGTTTGGGGTATCTCAATGAGTTCCTTAGATTGCTCTACTGGTATCTCAATGAGTTCCTTAGATTCAAGGATGCTTGGTGGTGATGTTGGTGTATCGAGAGGGGTACATGATGCTACTTCAATATTCATTTCAACAACCTATCTATGAAAATCTTCGAGCTTTGCCAGAGCTTCCTCTAGAATGACGGCGGTTGTGGTGGATGGCTCCTCCTAAATAGGGTGGGGAGGGCAACTTGAGTCATCCGGAGCTTTAAATTCTTCTATGAGCATATCACGGGCCTCCAATAATGTTTTTTAGTCCTCTAGAATTATCCTAATTTTCTCGAGTGGGACTACCTGAAAGTGGGAGGGGTTGACAGGGGCACCCGATGTACTGTCCATCACAACTTCGAGATTGTCTCTATTTTGATCTTATAGCCTTTGATTCTCTTCTCATGTTTTAGTTGTGTTGATGTAAAAGGCCCATGTTTCTTGTCAGTCAGACATTCTAGTCCATTTGTGTGCTCAACTATTTTTCCATTTCTTCGACTTCCTATTTGTTATGCGTTTCGAGTTGCAATTCTAAAAGTATGGTGCATGTCTTTTGGTTGATTATATCGTGCATTAAGAGAGGCATTTTCTATACTAAGAGAACTAAGTTGTGAGTGCAGACTTGAAGAATGTTCTTGCAAGCACGCATGGCGTTGTCCTAAGCTTGCAAATTCTTCTCTGACTTGATGCATACATATGAACATCTTCTAAATCATGTTATCCACAATGGATTATGTATATACATGGTTGAATTGCATGAATGTAGGGTGTTCAAGTGTGGATGCAAGCATAATGGGAATGGGGATGAGTAATGTTGATGCAAATGTGAATATATTAGTGAGTGGAGGTTACGTTGGTCATGGGAGGAGAGGATGGTGGTACTAGTGGTGGTGGAGGTGCTCATATGGGTGGTGGGAATAAGAACAATGGTTACAATAGGTGTAGGTATAGGTGGGTCCATTTGGGAGACAGAGACAATATTTTCCTCTATGTCAGTGGTCATGTATGGTGGAGAGTGGGGCAAAGATACAATTGGAGCATGGAAGTGGGGTGGCGTTTGTGGAGGTGTTTTGAAGATGGATTGGAATTCTTGTGAAATTTGGTTAATAGAGGAGATTGGTGGGATGGATGGCTGGGATAGGTGGTGATGTATGTCCTCGAAGGGTGGAGCACCTAGAGATGTTGGGTGGTATAGATAAATTGATAGTGTGACCTTGGCATGGTTGGAGTCAGACTCGTTGCGCATCATATCTAGCTAATGGTCAATTGATAAGGTCTCTTTATTAACCTCTCGTTGAGCTCTTATTGCTACCATATTTTCATGTAATCTTGGAGTGCTATTATGTGAGCAGATCTGCCTGTTTCTTGTCCTTCTTTTGTGAACTATTGCTCCTCTTGTTCATTTTGTTGCTCAGTGGTTCTTTCTTCTTCCTCTTTTGTTAACAACCTCTCCTCATCCTCTTCATCCGTTCTGGTATGTCCTTCTTCATGATCGGTCTGGGATCTGCGGTAATTATGTTTTTCATATTCCTATGAGAAATAATGAACATCCAAATATTGAAACTCTCCAAAATCTATCAATGGTGGTTCAAGTTGAAGATCAAAGTTTCCTCTACTTGTGTTGTGGTATCTATAACTAGGAAGACAAAATCAGAGACAAATCGAGTTGTAGAGTATGCACTAGCCGATATCAACTAAGAAAATATGGCTTCATGAGGGGGGCAGATAGGTTTCAATTCCTTGGCATTTTGTAAGGTCTCAAACACTTGTGAGAAGAACTAGAATCGGTCCCGGTGGTTGTCGAATTCCAAGTTGGACTCCTAGATGTATGAAACATCATATCTGACTAATGGTTGATTAATAAGGTCTCTTTATTCATGTAATCTTTGGAGTGCTATTGTGTAAGCAGATCTCTATGTTTCTTGTCCTTCTTTTGTGAACTATTGCTCCAAATGTTCATCTTGTTGCTCAGCGGTTCTTTCTTCTTCCTCTTTTGTTAACAACCTCTCCTCATCCTCTTCATCCGTTCTAGTATATCCTCCTTCATGATTGGTTTGGGATCTGGGGTAATTAGGTCTTTCATCCTATGAGACATAACAAACATCCAAATATTAAAACTCTCCAAAATTTATCAATGGTGGTTCAAGTCGAAGATCAAAGTTTCCTCTACTTGTGTTGTTGTATCTATAACTAGGAAGACAAAATCAGAGACAAATCGAGTTGTAGAGTATGCACTAGCCAATATCAACTAAGAAAATATGGCTTCATGAGGGGGGCATATAGTTTCAGTTCCTTGGCATTTTGTAAGGTCTCAAATGCTTGTGAGGAGAACTCGAATTGGCCCTAGTGGTTGTCAAATTCCAAGTTGGACTTCTGGATGTATGAAGCATCTCCTAAGATTCCTACCAAGCACTCGAACTAGTGCAATTTTGAATGGACTCTCTTAGTGTGACATAGAGGTGGATCTTCAATCGGCATGTGACTTGGAAACCTACCATCTCTGATGGTGGCAGTAGGGGGTTGGATTCGATGGTTAAGGATCTATAATCAATCGACAGTTGAAGGGCCTAACATCTGCATGCTTGAGTGGTGGCAACTAGAGTGATCTGCTAAGAAGGAAAACATATTAATACAGAAAGAGGCCTTCATCCTAGTATGGTGAGACCTCGGATCCTTTCCAATATTGGCATGCCTCCCATGTAGCCTTTTGTGGTGTAGTGGTGTGCTTCTTGTACTTGTGCCTAATGCACATCACTAGACTTCCCATATACATACTTTGAATGGTGCATGAGCTCAACATGTTTTTGATGATTCAAATGTATGTTACAAGGTTCATGAGACATGGATCTTTTACAAGGTTGATTATGAGATAGGGTTTCCCTTATGGGATTACAAGGTGATGTGATTTCTTTATACAATATGTGAGATGATAATGAAAGTTGTTGATCCTAGGGCTGTTTAGGCACCCTTTTCAAAACAATCTTAGGAAAATGTTTACAAGGATTGTTGTATGAAGTGGATTTGCTTCTAAATGGAGATTAAAGATTAGAAGACTTACAATTCCCTAAGGTAGATGATATAGAAGGAGGAATTTGGGCTTGCAAGCAAGTCTTAGGCACCCAAATGTGTGAGCTATTAGGGTATGCCATCCTTGACTGCTTGGGTATCCAAAATTGTCAAATTATTCAAGCTTGATGTCCTTCCTTTGTCATCAATTTTTGCCTTTGGTTTGGATTCTGCTTTTGTTGCATTGGAAATGGCTTTGTTGTAATAGTAGTTGTTCACCTTCCTTCACCCACACCTACTTCATGCTCGAAATAATAGAAGACCTGAGAGTCATTAGCTCTATTGTAGATTTAGTTCTGGAAAACTCGAGAGACCCCAACTTTATGGTAGATAGAGATCCAAAAGATTGGAGACTTTTGAACTCCACTATTAACTCATGTTGGGTGTGTGTAGAAGTGCGAGAGAGACACAAGAAGCACACATGAGGAGCACAAATGTAGCAAGGCACACAAAGAAGAAGGATGGCTGGAATAGCTTTGTCTATTCATGATGAACAAAACTGAAGTAAGAGTTGAATAATATCCCTAAGTACACAGTACTACCACATTTGAGTGTATCATGTATGTGGTAACATGGGAAAATAAACCTCTAACCAACACTAGAGTAAAAAGTGCCAATGTATAGAGAAAATCTACACATCAAAGCTACTCAAGAGACACATAAGTGTAACAAAAACCCTTGGAATGAATGATGTGAACACATATAGGGAATGACAAATCATCCCCAACTAGGCAATAAGATGTTAAGGGGAAGGATACAGGGAAATAACTCATATAAATGACTATGCACTTTGTGCAAAGGGGCTAGTGGAAGCTGCTATTAGGAACACTTTTTTATATGCTTTCCAATGATATTTTGAGGTCAAAATGGAAGTAAGGAGAAGGAATTGTTACATTATGATATGTTAATGTGGAAACCTTAGAATATGAGTGTATGGCTAGGGAAGTCGAGCATGGATGCCTATTGATTTAGGTAGGAAAGTGGGCATGGAAACGGTGACTGAGGGAGCTCTTTAACTAGAGATCAAAGGTTACTTAAGGAGGTCGCATGGAGAGGGCGTAGCCCAACACATTTCTATGTGTGTTTTGTGAGTGCGTGCTATTTTGTGAGTGCATGCTGCTGATTGAATCATTTTGAAGTTCATATCTGCAAAATGTGGTTATCAAGGCTCTTGAAGGTAATTTTATGTCTAATTTATCTTCATTTTGTCTCAACTTCAACAAAATTGCGTCAATTATCTTTGTCACTTGCTTTTTCATGTGGCTATCAAGGATCTTGATCAAGTAAGTCATTCCCTCTCTCTCTCTCTCTACACACACACATATCTGTCTTCTTTTTTTTTTCTCCTTGTCAACAAAATTGTGTCAACTATCTTTTTCTCCTTTTCAAGGACTTTTGGGAATTTCGAAGGTCACATAAAAGCAATGATTGTGAGGACTTGCTTTTTGTGCGCATAGCATGGATACAACACAAATGAGCACATATACTCTTACACGATGTCATAAAACGAACATATATGAGCCACCACAGCAGTCAATAGCCAAGGAAAAGTGGAGAATGGTAACATGATGAAGCCATTACTGATAAAAACACAAAAGGTAGGAGCCAATATGAAAAACACCACTCGTTCCAATTTAGAGCTGAGAAGGTCAAGAGTTGAGGAAAATACACACACATGCACACATAGATACATACACACACATGCACACATAGATACATACACACACATAGACAGACAGATAGACAAACAACATAGAGAGAGAGTAAGCCACATACACATGTGTCTATACAGATATATTGATGGCCTGTTCATTTAAATTGCATCTAATTAATCTTAAAATGTAACCTATAATTAGATATCGTGTCTCTACTGATATGACATTCCCCAACCAATAGAATTTGTTTGATCGAAAGTTATTATTTTATTCTTTGGCAATTATTGATCGATTTATTTTTGTATTGAAAATTGAAGATTGGAAAGGTTGATTTTGAAGTGTTCAGAATCTTATTGACATTAACAGGAATAATCTCCCAGCGTATAAATCGCGAAGTAATCCTTGAATCAGATCGTGAACCTTCTACCGGCAAGAAGGATGGGGGTATCAAGGGAGGTGGTCGTGGCTGCTCTCAGCAGCAAGCTTAAGCCTACGTATCTGGTCTCTCTCTCTCTCTCTCTCTCTCTCTCACACACACATACACACACACACGCGCACACACACACGCGCACACACACACACACACACACACACACACACACACACACACACACACGCACACACTATGAGCACGAACGCGCTTTCTTTAATTGACTGCTCATCATTGTCCTTTTCACGTTGCAGAACGTCGTTGATACCTCTGGCGGGTACGCCTTCCATTCGCTTTCCTGTTTGTGCACTTGATCGATGCCGTTACCTTACTCTGTTTCATTCCTTTGTGCTTTTTCTTCTAAGTGCAGTTGCGGGGCGAGCTATCTATTGGAGATCGTGTCCCCTTCCTTTGAGGGAAAACGGCTTTTAGAGCGACATCGCCTTGTGAATGCAGCTTTAGCGGAGGAAATGAAGCAGATACACGCATTTTCTGTCAAAAAAGCTCTCACACCGCAGCAATGGCAAGAAGAGTGCAACAATATAGCAACGAGCAAAAAATGAGCATTTCGTTCAATTCTTGTTTGTAAGGAGATGTATCACTTTTTCATGTCTGATATTGGGATGCCAAGGTCATTGCATTCTTATTCCTTTATTATCCAAGCTGGGCTGTGCACCAGTGTGATGGCCATACCTTGCATCTCTAGCTGATATCCGATCTTCTGTATTCATTATATTCTTAATGCCTAAAAGATGAGTTCATACTTGATTGGACATACATCATCACCTTTATTTCGCACCATTAAAGTTTCTACAAAAGCTATAATCCCTAAAGAGAATGTTTTGCAAGTAAATTGCAGATACGCACTTAATATAACATTCTTCTAGGTGTTCTCATGTCTACCTTGTCTTCTGTCAAGTGGATACCATGTCACTGCTGACTCTAATCAACGCTGTGTGTCCTTATCTGTTACATTGACAAAGTTCTGTACTCGTTTTACATGGTTAAAAGCAAGCTTCAGCATGACCAGTACTGTGATGGATATTCCAGGTCTTATGATTTGAATGCCGTCCAGAAGTCTGGATGTTTTGCATGAAGCGACTTACCATACGATCATGTGATAAAGGCGATCATTCTCTGTAGGAATAGATTAATGATTTGCCATTATCTACTGTAGATAAGTAGCTTTTCTGTTGTAACTGCACATGTAAATCAGTAGCTTTTCTGCTATAACTGTACAGGTAATTTGTTTGACAAAATTCGCACTAAATAATTCTAGTTGCAGCATACATGTTGTAGTACACATAAGTTTCTCGCAATGTGTTTCACTTGTAGTTTCTCACAATTTGTCTGTCCATTTCACTGGAATATATGTACGGAATTTGTGAAAATTGTTTGCATAATACTGCAATTATAGAGAAGTTTCAGGGAAGATACCCTATTTTCGTTGGATCTATGCTGTTGGAAAAGCTTTATTGGGATGATGTTGCAAAAGTGATATAAACTTTTGATTATTTCACGATTATGTAGAAGGCGGACTTGAAATGCTCCATTCCTATTACTTAATGCTCTTTATCAAGTTAACTTTTAAGCAAGTTCATGCTCCAATTCTTTTGAGCCCAAGTTTCAACAATTGGACGGAATTGTGAAATCGGTTCTAGCGAGATCATGTTCTCCCAAATGCGTTAAGGTCAAGTTCAGAGTATGGAATGAAATCTTTGATTGATTGGCCTAAGAGTAGTCGCTCACAAAGCCCTCTGATGGTGTTAACAGTGCTGCAACATGTGATTTCATGAAGGGTCTATTTTCTTGGTTTCCTCTTTTAAGATTAATGAGGCATATTGAATATATTCTTGCCATGTACATGATTTGAGTTCAATAACGCATGGAGTGGATTGGTCAGTTAACTCGCGTACAGCCTTAATCGCTTCTCCATGACGTTTGTATTAAGATGGTGAAAAAGAGATCATGAATTCCTTTGGAAGGATAGATTGATAAGCCTTTACTACATTTAGGCGTACTTTAAAGTGCAATGACTGCCAGATACTACTTGGACCATCATATTCAAATTAATACTCTTGGATGCCGGACTACCATTTTGAAAGATGGGTGAGACCACCATTGCATTCAGTATTCTAGATAAAGCATGTAATAATGGGAATCCAAGTCAGTAAGAGTGGCAGATATTTTTATTCATTATCCTTGTGAGCTGATCCCGTCACTAGTGCTGAGATACATTTATGTGTTAGGCTTTATCCTTTAATTGAAGATTACTTATTTTGTTTTGGGTGACAAATTGCAAGGGAGCAAAAACAATGCCACATATCAAAATTAGAGTTATTCATATCTGTTTGTATTTGTATTTCATCTTGCAAAAGAATATTACAAAAGGATTCAATTTTTTGAAGTACAGCTTAAATGAATTTTTTTCGAAGTACAGTTTAAATGAAATTCCTTTAGCTCGTTTCATACTCATACATGTAGCTGAAAAAAGGAAAATGTATAACGCTCGACTAAGCTTCATCTTTAGACTCGTTGGAAACCTCTTAATGTGAGGAAGCTATAATGTAGTAAAATGAAAATAAGAAAAATGCATAAAGGTGTTCCACTTACATTGTAGGAGTGATATGAATTATCTCCTATTTAAGAAGAAGAAGAAGAAGAAGAAGAAGAAGGAGGAGGAGGAGGGGGAGGAGGAGGAGGAGGAGGAGGAGGAGGAGGAGGAGGAGGAGGAGGAGGATGAGGAAGAGGCGGAGAAGGAGAGAAGGAGAAGGAGAGAAGAAGAAGGAAGAAGTCGGAGGAGGAGAAGGAGAGAGAAGAAGACGGAGAAGGAGAAGGAGAAGGAGAACGGGAAGGACAGGGAGAAGAAGAGAGAAGTTGAAGAAAGGGGAGAGAGAGAGAGGAGGAGGAGTAGTGTTATAAAGTAGCTTTCCCAAGGTTAAGAACAAGCTAACACTATGCTCTTCTTGATTCATAGACAAGAAATATGTTTAGCATAAGGGTTAAGTCTCATCGATGGAAAAGGCGAGGCCAGGTTCGATTCCATGGATGCATTGGGGAGATAGTTTTTCCAAAAGAGTCTTTAGAGCCTTCTAGAAGCATCCACTCGAGTCAACTTGTGTTAACTCGAGTAGGCAGAGATATATGGTGGACTTACCACACGATGGAATCGAGTAGACTTGGACACCTCATGTAAGCAGACTCCAAAAGACTAGGACACTTTTATGGCTGTGCTTACACATGCGCATGTTAATGCTAGTTAACTTAAGAACACACCCGTAGTTCAAAATCTGTAGAAGAGATGATTGCGAGGAGAATCATAGTTCATATGTCATATGGTGCAAAATCTTTCACATTGGTATCAAAGCTAGGAGCTTCCATGGTGACCTTGGTGGGAGCTCTCCATATTCTCTGAGGAAATTAAAATGGGGTTGCTCAACCCTTGACTTTGTTAGCATTCACATGGAGTGGAAGAGGAAAGTTTGACACTGACACCAATTCTTCCCCCGTTTCTATTTATTCTTGTAACTGGATAGTTTATTTTGTAGCATTGGAGTGCCAAAACATCGAAGCAATGCACAAAGGGAACAAGAAGAGCCAATAGGAGCCACTTTCACACTCATAAGAGTCAAGATATAGCTCTCCCGCCCACATACTTGACTGCTGCTATTAGAAGATGCTTTTTTGGACTAAAAAGATGAATCGTAAAATAAATGGATGTATTTTTTAGAAGGATTGATTGATGTTATTTTTGGATAAATTATTAGAGCTCTCAAAATGTATAGAGAAGTGACTTTACAAATCTGGAACACTTAATTTTCAAGTGAAAAATAGAACACTTGAAAAAAGTATATAAGTCAATTTATGGATTATTTTAGGGATGATTCATTTTGGTATGGAGAAGACTTGAATGAGAATTTGAGAGCTCTTATCCTTTCTTTCTTATCTCGTCACGTAGCTTCTATGGTGATTTGTTGAGGAATTTTCAAGTGTTCGCCTTGGATTTATCTTGTTAGTCAAGTGTTTCTTGAGTGCTTCATGAGAATAGAGATTCATTCTTTCATTTTCTATCTTCAATATCAATATATTTGCTAAGAAATTTGACTGTGCACTTTCCATTAGAATTGTGATTGTCTTGTCCTCATGATACATGTACTCAAATTAATTTTTGATTTCATATTATTAATCTACATGAAAAATGGCATGATTTAGACATAATAATCATCTCAGAAGCTTATTTCTAATTCAAGATATGCAAAACCCTAGTAATTTACATAAACTTTTCATGAATTCTCTGTTGAAGCTGATTTTGTTGATAAATCTTGGACATCATTGATAAAGAAGGGGTTGTGGTCTTAGTATACTTCCCAGATTGACAAATTAAAGGTGTTTAAGTTGCTAGTCCTTTATGCTATGATGATTGGAGAGGACAACTCCAAAGGACAATAAACATCTGCCCATCAAGAGGATATGTTAACCCACAACGAGGTGCATTCACTACTCAATGAGAGTTGGAAATGAGGATGTATTGCTTAACCTTTTATGGGTCCTTCTATATGGCTTCATATCCATATATGTAATAATCTAGGCTTGTTCCCAGCCATCCGCGCCCATCTTTGGAGCTTTATCAACCATGGCTGCAAAAAAATCACCTCCCTCCATTTGTAGCAGATTAAAGAAATGATTAAGCATGAACATGGAAAAAA
The DNA here is from genome assembly GCA_020310875.1 of Ceratopteris richardii. Classification (NCBI taxonomy): domain Eukaryota; kingdom Viridiplantae; phylum Streptophyta; class Polypodiopsida; order Polypodiales; family Pteridaceae; genus Ceratopteris; species Ceratopteris richardii. Next base: position 34,510,861 of record CM035422.1, read on the forward strand.
ACTTTAGTATAGTTGCTTTTGAACATGCATGATCCTTTGGATTCACCATGCACTAAATGAACATAAAATAAAGCTTAGCATGTGATTGTTCTTCAAGGTTTTCATTGCACCTAGACCATGAGTAAGAGACATTATGAGTGCATACTCTTGATATGAAAAGTTGTTATTTTCTCTCATGCATATAGAAAGCATATTTTTATGAATGATTTCTTTCAAGAATATGTATCATAGTAGGAGCATAATGAAAGGAAGCCTTTGAGCTTTCGCTCTGTGGCTTATGTTTTTGTATGGCATTGCAATGTTCCTTTGTATGTGTTTGTGCCGACTTGTAGAAAAATGCAAAAACCAAAGAACAGAGAGTACGAGCTCATTGTATGTAGGTTTCACAAATGGAAAATGTCAACATAATTCATGGCTGATCAGACCACTATATGTTCTATTAAAACAAACACATACAAGAGTGTCTAACGAGCATTTGGCCTTTCACATCAACACTAATGGTAACAATCCATAACAATCTTCCACTAAATGCCAATATGAATGATATGACCAAGGGAGAGGAAATAAAGAATGACAAAGAATATTTGAGTACGAGTATATGAACGATATCTCCCATCTAATGGGCATGCTACACAGTGTACAAAGGACTATGTAAAACAAGACCAAGTGACCCCCATCAAGTGACAAAAATGTCTAAAGGTACCTTGTGGTTGTTAGAGTTTGAGGTACGTGGAAGCACGCAAAAAACATAAGGAAGAAGAAGAAACTTGGAGATCAACAAAACAATAATGTATACCAAGTAATTATAAAAAGATAAGTGACCCATTAGGGTTATATATGTATATATAAGTGGGGGAGGGGATGCCTCCTAAAGAGGGAAAAGGTGCGCTTCCAGTCCTAAGTGTGTTCACACATATCACCATCAACATGTATCAACAAATGCCCCTTCAAAGTGATGCAGTGAATAAGGAGGTCACAATCATGTGGAAGAAAGTACCAAGCCATGTGGAAAGAAATCAATCCACAGAAGGAGGTAAGCCCAAAGCCTCAAAATTCTCACTAGGCAGAGCCTTTGTGAAAAGGTGTGCAACATTATCTTATGTGGGCACATAAGACAAACTAATCTCTCGATTAGGGAATCTCTCCATGACATAATGAATAGTGCACCTCAATGTGCTTTAGAAGACAAGGTTCTTGACAATTGCCAATGCATTCTGACTATCAGTAAAGATGGTGTGGTAGAAGACTAGAAAATCCAAATAAATCAAAAGGCATCTGAGCCACACACAGTCAACAATCATTGTCGAACTTCCCTATACTTATTAAGACTCAATCATAAACCTGATTCCATGGGAGTGGCAATAGTTTTGCAATCTTCAAGGCCAAAACACTATAGTAATGTGTCACTATATTTTATTTGACACAAATCTATTTCCTCGTTACCTTGCATAAATTGAATGTCCAAATAATGATGTAAATTCCCCAAATCTGACATCTTAAAAGAGACATACAAATCAGCCTTAAATTAAGCAATATGCTTCTCATTAAGTCCATTGGGAAGCTCATTCAACATATACAACAATGATTAGAAGTACATTTTTATAAAGTAACTCTATGACATGAGCATCTGAATAGTTCACACAAATTTGAAATCAAGCATCGTTTGGTCATTCTAGTGTAAGTTCAAAGATCTCAAGATTAGACTTGAGCATATGTTCATGTGCTCTCTAGAACAAGTAATCCAGTGTGGTTAATTCTCAAGGATGGCAAGGAGGAGGTATTGGGTTCAACCTCGGGGAGCATGGGGAGAGAGTTTTACCCAAATAGCTATAGAGCCTTCCAACTCAAGTTAACATGAGTTAGCTTGAATCCAGAGAGACTTAACTCAAGTGGCTAGTACACCTACCACTAGTGGACTCTAGGAGAAGGTCTTAAAATAGTGGTGGAGATTGCAAATCAGTATGCGGACTTTAGTTAATCCAAAGTTCACGATTGATTGAAAGAGCTATATATAGAGGCATAGGATTGGGAGCATAGTCCTCTCTCTAGCACATGGTGGTTCTAATGGTCTAATTCTTACTGTACATCATCTACATAGTTAACATGTAAGGTGCTCTCATTTGGAATGTTCTCAAAACCATGTGCTAGCAAGTAGGCATGTATCTTCTCATACCAAGCAGGTAATGCATGCTTCAAACCATATAATGCCTTTTTAAACCTTCACACTTTGTTTTCATGCCATTTCTACACAAATCCATAGGCTTGAAATAAATATACTTCTTCATGTAAATCACCATTTGAAAATGCAGTTTTAATTTCCAACTGACGTACATTCAAACCATGATAAGTTTGTTGGAAATTTAGTAGGCCCAGGCCCATAACTAATACCGCAGGTCGATGGTTCCATAGGTCCAGGATCTACAACACAGATTCCAGTAATCTTCCAATATTGACAAAACATGAACATACCACACTTAATCATACAAATGATGAGACAAAGATAGAGATAGATTAGGCATGTGTAAAGTGTTACGTAAGCCACTGCTTACTCACACTATCATATATACAAATGTCAATTTACAAAGTGGGAGAAAAACTCTCAACCACTCTATGTGAACAGAAATAGATGGATGAGTGAATGTACAAATGTAACAAACATATTCAGATGTATAGACAGAAGTCTGAATATATATCAAATGTGTGACCTAATAGGTTGTAGAAGAGTGAATATGAGTGACAGAAAGAGGAAGGATTATTCTAAAACTGATAATCAACAAACCTTCATTTGAACTTAGGCCATGAAAGACCCTAAGTCAAATACGTGTGTAAAGATAACATACTAGTAGCAAAGAATGCTTACAAGTTTGCTGTAAAAAATCCTCATACTCATGTGAACACACCTTCTCTAACATCTCATCCGAATGTGCATGTAGCATGCATGTACTGATTCTCCTTTAGATATGCCGAATAGGACTCCTCCTGATATGGATGCCACTGCCTCCATAAGCTCCAAGTAGTAGTTGTGTGCATAAAGAGAATATGTACCTGAATTCTTAACATAAGATGCAAATCTTATGCTAACCTCCTTCCAATGTCTTTGAAGTACACCGAAATCTTCATGTAGAAGACAATCTTCAAATACATTATGTAGATGGCTGATCCACACCACCAAGCTACTGATGGGCAAGTCCTCTCCATAAGCAAGAGTGTGAGCACACTCTTCTCCAAGAAGAACTCCATAGCTACTCGTCAACGTGCTCCTAGAGTGCACCATGGCTGCCCCATGTGTGCTAGAGCACCACCTCTAGTGAGGGACCAAAAACTGGCATTGCCAATTCGTGTAGGATGTCTAACAAAGTGACCCAAGACTCTCTTATATAGGTTTTAAAGCTCCATGCGAAAAACTCACAAAAAGGTGCTTTATTTTAATCACATCGCTTTTCAAATTGCTTTTGCTTTATTTTAAGTGAGTTTGCTTTATTTTTAAAGTTGCTTTTAGCTAACTTTAAAAATAGCTTCTTGACCTGCTTTTTCACATTTCTGACTACTTGATGAATGATCTGACACCATTTTCATGATCCTCATGCCGAGAGCTATCAAATGAGGTCAAAACCCTTAATCAACAAAAGATTAGGGTTAGGGTTTTCTCCCAAATCTGATCTCTGATGACTGAATGTTATATACCATTGGAAAGCTCTCTTCAAGCTGTACAAGATAGGCTCATAAAAATTTTACCCATTTTTGTGTCAAAAATGACTATCAAAATTAGGGTTTCTTCCGTAAATGGATTTTGGACTGATGTGACATTGTTTTCCAACAATCCCCCCTGCAATGTCATATTGGTACAAACTGAACTAGATTTGCAACGTCATTCATCTGAGAAAATATACAAAGGAAATATCCAATAGTGTATACATCAAGCAATCACTGTGTTAGAAGAAGCAGTTTTTTGAAAGGAAATTATTTGTAAAATGTCAAAAATTTGTAGAAATATTTATACAAATGATGTAAAATTGAGGAAGAGTCTTTCTCCCGTAAGTTAGAATCATATGTATTTTTCTAGAATTTTTGGAAGCTCTTTGATAGCATATTTTTAGATTAGAAGGGAAAAGGACCAAAATTCAAGTGTGAAGGAGGACACTTGAAAAAGTATAAAAGATAATTTCCTCTATTTTGAGAGGATTGGTTGTATTATTTTTGCTATCCAAGTAATGTGAAGAGCTCTCTTGCAGAAAATCGTGTTTCTCCCTTCCATGTTCTTTCTTTTGATTTGTTGAGTCTATTCTTTGTGTGATCCATGAATTTGTAAGCTTCAGTTGTGTATTTCTGAGTAAGATGTATGAAGAGAGGTGATTCTTAGTGTATTGAGTAAGAAAGTGTAGAAGAAAAAAGCTGGAAATGGAAATTCTTAGTTTTCACAGAATCACGATTGTCTCGTCTGTGTGATACAGGTACTGTTTTTGGAATTTGACTTCATAATTGTATTCTACTGTGGAAATGGCACACTTTAGGCACAAAGATCATTGAAAATGCTATTGTAGAACTCAAGATAATCAAAACCCTAGATATTTCTCTCCTTCTTCATAATTTCTCAGAAAAACAGTCATCTTAACCCTTATTCTTGGATTCCATTAACTAGAAGGGGCTGTGGTCTTTGCATACTTCCCGGATTGACAATTTAAAGATGTGTAGTTGATCCTTTGTGCTATAATGATTGGAGAGGACAACTCCAAAGGGTAACAACAAACACACTGCTTGACAACAAATGTAGCATGAACTGACTCTAAACCTGCTATCTCCTGTCTTCTCAAACCTGTAAACATACACTAGGATCCATATATTTGCATTTACCTAACAAAAGGTTTCTCAATGTACTTCTGTTGTGTCATGTAAATACACTTAAAAAAATCAAAAACTGAATCCTGGGACTTGTGACTGACAACTCACAACTTATGTATTATGAACACTAGCTGGTTCATCTTTGACTGTACTCAACTCAACTCAACTCAACCCATGAGTCTCAAAGTTCATATCTATGATGTCATCTTGTCTTCATCTTTGTTCTATCTGTAAGTCTTTCATACCTATTTCCTTCAGAGTTATAACCATATATGTGCGCACCTCTCAAACATACCTCTCTGATATAGCCTATAGGAATACACCTGTATGTATTTCTTTTACATATGGCTGAAAATAAGTCTTCATGTTTCATCACCCCCCTGGATGATTTAACACTCGTATCCAGAATTCTTTAAATTATATCAGACTTTATGAAATCTGGAACGTCTTCCTTCTTTCAATAAATCTGATCTTCAATAATCAATACCTGTATCTGAAACAAAATTTTAGGATCCATAATCTTCTGCAACATAACAAGTATCTTATTCTTTTTCTTTGCAACACAAATTTGATAGAATCTGAATCTTTGACTTACTTCTTCCAATGCTAAGAACTTTTCAAACAAAGGATAGACAATTGACTCATAAATACTCAAGATCTTCAAGATCATTCAAGATCTATCAAGATCTCTCTAACAAAATACCTGTGTAGAATCTGCTCTCATCAAACCTTCATGACTAAATGTTTGACTTGCTACCATGCTTCTCATATAAATTTGTAAAACTTTTCTTTAACCAAATCCTTCCCAAGAATCTGCAACTCCTATTTGAAACATAAGTGGACAAACTCTCACCTTGAGAACTCCAAAAGTTGCAAGTTGATACTTCATATCTTCATATTCTACTCGGGTGAAATGTGATAGTATCTGCTTGACTTTCTTTTGGCTAACTCCACTTCTAAATCAAGTGATAGGATATGATGGAACACCTTTTTGAATACAAGCATGTATCCAAAAATCTAGACAATTATAGAAAGTAGATTTTTCGACTGACTGGTATAACACAAAATGGATTTTCTTGAATTTTTTGATTTTCTTGAATTTTCTTAAAATATTGAAATTTTTGTTTTTTTTTGAAAATACATTTTCTTGCAAATTCTAAAATTCTGAAATTTCTGAAAACACTGAAATTCTGAAAATATTGATTTTTTTTGAATTTTTATCTTGAAAAACTCTGAATTTTTTGAATATAATGTATATATAGAATATGAGATACCTTCTCCAAAAACCTTTACTCCAAGTCTCCAACATCTGCTACAAATACTCTTATACCTCAAGAGTTAGGTCAAGAAGAATCTCTGCAACTTGTCATATACCAAGTAGCTTTGATTTGACACTCCAAGAATTCTTTGAGGGAACATATAGCTGCCTGCTCAAAATCTTTAACTTCATACATAACTCATACACATATGATTCAAAACATATAAGCTGCCTTTCTTTCTCTCAATGTAATTCTTTGCCAAATCTACTAAAACATGACCAAGTATATGTTGGAGTCAATATCATATGGTCCAACAATAATTCAATAGTTCAAGTTCATACTTCAAGCAGTCGACGGGCGCAACATCCATATAGGAGAGTCTTTCTAGAGGGTCGACTTGGTCTAGCCCAATGTGTCTAAAAGCATCCTCAATTGGCCAGGGTTCAAATCCCGCGGGCGGCTTAAAATTGCGAATAGATATTTTGATAAAGCAAATCTTTATAAAAAGCACACGGAGTAATGGCTACGCTATTCCGATAGATTTAGCGAACATAGCTTTAGCGAACATAGCTTTATTAGTGCTTTTCGATGTGCTTTTCAAGGAGGAGAACAACTATATAAACAAGGCCTTGGCTCCTTTTATAATCACTCACTCAAAGATCTAGAGCTTGGAGATCTTCTTGAAGATAGAGTGTTCTCACACTCTTGAAGGAGGTGAAGTTGTGGTGAAGGAGAGGCTACTCTCATTGCAGCAGGAAGTCTTCTACGAGGTGGTGGTAACTATCTTTTGTGAGTTAACCTTGTGGTTGATTTACGATTTCGTTACACTATTTTGTTAGCTTCGTTGCTTCATTCTCTTCACACACACTTAGATTATTTCGACATAATCTAAAATTTTGTATCATCATCTTCTTATTCTTCCATTAGTGAGTGCACCACTTTATATGGTTGAGTAGTACTCCCATGTTGTAATTTGGACATCTATTATTTTTAGTGAAGTAAGCATCCAGCTTACGTTCCCTATCCTTGTCTCAAGATCTCTTTCTTTCTCTATCTCACTTATCATCTTGTCAATTAAGTTGTTGTCTCAAGAGGTTTTAGTATTGGAACGATCCTAGGGCCCCAAATTCCAACAGTATAGTGCAAAACAAGAAACTGCTTCTTCTTTAGACTTTCTTCACACAAGATGTTCTCGTAGACTTGTCTTTGGATGTAGAGGATAAAATTAGGAAAAGTATATGGAAAATATAGGAGAAAAGGAAGTCTTACTTTCCCTTTGGAATTGTTGGACCTTCTTCTTCTGCATCTTTCTTCCACCTGATAATGTCAAGATCTTCGAATTTCTCTTCCATACCTTTTGTTCTCTTCATCTTGAAGTAGCAAGTACTCTTAACTTCTCCAAACGAATTTTTCTCTTCCTCTAATACTAAGAGTAAGAGACAAAACAAACATGGTATACAAATGGAACTGAATATAGAACCATGTTTTACCATCTCCTGATATCTCTGAAAAACTCTGTTTCAAATGTGACTGATATGACTGAATTCACCAACCTTTTGGCTGAATGCTGAATTACCTCTCTAGTTACCTAGATCAAATTCTATACCTGAATATCCAACCAACTTACAACACAAAATTGGCTGAAAACAAAACTCATCTCATCTCGAAATTTGTCTTCTTAGATGAGCTTTCTTGCCATGAAAGAGATTTATCAAAACTGTCAAGAACAACCTCTAGATACATGTTTTGATGTAGCTTTTGACTAAATAATGAAAGTGTATAAAAGCACTCCTTGAATCCTTCAAATATCTTCATAACTGTTCTTCTAAGATATGACCTGCAAATGATAATCTGATAGTAGAAACTGATACCTGTGATTTGATGTTGATCTGATTCCTTCATCTTCTCCAAACCATTGTTTTTCCTTGAATTTGAAGTAGCCTTCTCTTCATCAAGTCTTGGTCTTCAAACAATACTTCTGTAAAGTATTTTCATACTCTTCCAAAAGTATTCGTCTGCTAACAGATCATCAACTTCATACTCCACACTGACTAATAAACATCTGACTGAATTGTCTAATTCTCAAATCTCTACTCATCAAGATTAAGTGTGTATGTTATATGTCAAATGTTAGAAGATGCTCTTAAATCATATGTTGTAAACCTGGGAGTCTGGGAACCTGAGAATCTGAGAGCTTGATTGCTATGATACCAAATGTTGGAAATTTAGTAGGCCCTAACTAATACCACGGGTCCATGGTTCCATAGGTCCAGGATCTACAACACAGATTCCAGTAATCTTCCAATAGTGACAAAACATGAACATACCACACTTACTCATACAAATGACGAGACAAAGATAGAGAGAGATTAGACATGTGTAAAGTGTTACGTAAGCCACTGCTTACTCACACTATCATATATACAAATGTCAATTTACAACGTGGGAGCAAAACTCTCAACCACTCTATGTGAACAGAAATAGATGGATGAGTGAATGTACAAATGTAACAAACATATTCAGATGTATGGATAGAAATCTGAATATATACGAGATGTGTTACCTAATAGGTTGTAGAAGAGTGAACATGAGTGACAGAAAGAGGAAGGATCAGTCTAAAACTGATAATCAGCAAACCCTCATGTGAACTTAGGCTATGGAAGACCCTAAGTCAGATACGTGTGTGAAAGATCACATACTTACAAAAGTAGCAAAGAATGCTAAAAAGTTTGCTATCAGAAATCCTCATACTCATGTGAACACACCTTCTCTAACACCTCATCCGAATGTGCATGTAGCATGCATGTACTGATTCTCCTTTAGATATGCCGAATACGAATCCTCCTGATATGGATGCCACTGCCTCCCTAAACTCCAAGTAGAACCTGTGTGCATAAAGAGAATATGTACCTGAATTCTCAACATAAGATGCAAATCTTATGTTAACCTCCATCCAATGTCTTTGAAGTACACCGAAATCTTCATGTAGAAGACAATCTTCAAATACATTATGTAGATGGATGATCCACATCACCAAGCTGCTGATGGGCAAGTCCTCTCCATAATCAAGAGTGTGAGCACACTCTTCTCCAAGAAGAACTCCATAGCTGCTCATCAACATGCTCCTAGAGTGCACCATGGCTGCCCCATGTGTGCTAGAGCACCACCTCTACTGAGGGACCAAAAACTGGCGTTGCCAATTGGTGTCGGATGTCTAACAAAGTGACCCAAGACTCTCTTATATAGGTTTTAAAGCTCCATGCAAAAAACTCACAAAAAAGTGCTTTATTTTAATCACATCGCTTTTCAAATCGCTTTTGCTTTATTTTAAGTGAGTTTTCTTTATTTTTAAAGTTGCTTTTATCTAACTTTAAAAATAGCTTCTTGACCTGCTTTTTCACACTTCTGACTATTGATGAATGATCTGACAACATTTTTATGATCCTCATGCGGAGAGCTATCAAATGAGGTCAATGTTGGAGTTAGACGTCTGCGGAAGCACGCGAACAGCACAAGGAAGAAGAAGAAGCTTGGAGCACAACACACAAGACTGAATCTATTACTAGAGAAATGTACAAAGATAAGTAGCCCATTAGGGCAATAGGCGTATATACAAGCCGGGGGAAGAAAACCTCCTAAAGAGGGAAAAAAGTGCCCCGGCGGTCCTAGAGTGTTCACACACATCACTACCTAAATATATCAACAAATCCCCCCTGGGAGTGATGCGGTGAACAAGGAGCTGGCACTCATGTATAAGGAAGTGCCGAGCTATGTGGAAATCACTCCACAAAAGGAAGTAAGCCCAAAGCTTTGCGGAAAGCTTCAAACTTCTCCCTAGGCAGAGCCTTCGTGAAAAGGTCTGCAATGTTCTCCTGCGTGGGCACATATGCCAAGCTGATCTCCCCAGCAGAGAACCTCTCCCTGACATAGTGATAATGCACCTCAATGTGCATAGTGCGAGCATGGAACACAGGGTTCCTCGCAACTGCCAATGCGCTCTGACTGTCAGTGAAGATGGTGGTGGCAGAAGACTGGCCAACACCCAAATCAGCCATAAGGCGTCTGAGCCACACACACTCAACAGTCGTTGTGAAAGCTGCCCTATACTCAGCCTCACAACTGGAAGTGGCCACAGTAGGCTGCTTCTTGCTCAACCAAGATATACATGAGCTACCAAGCATGAAGCAAAAACCACTGGTGGACACACGAGTGTCATAGCAACCAGCCCAATCTGAGTCAGAAAAAGCATGCAAATCTGGCGGTAGTGATCCCCCCTTGGGATAAAACGACCCAAGTAGCCGGGTACCACTCAAGTAGCGAAAGATGCGCTTAACCGCTTTCCAATGCGTGACTCCTGGGCAATGCATAAACCTGCTCATCTGTGAGACAGCAAACTGAATATCTGGCCGAGTAATGCATAAGTAAATCAAGCATCCAACAGCCTGCTGATAGAGAACATCATCAAATGCATCTCCAGCATCATGAAGACTCAATCGTAAACCTGTCTCCATAGGAGTGGCAATAGGCTTACAGTCTTCAAGGCCAAAACGCTGCAATAATGTGTCAATATATTTCGTTTGACACAAAGCCATTCCACCATCAACTTGCATAAACTGAATGCCCAAATAGTGATGCAAATGCCCCAAATCAGACATCTCAAATGAAGCATGCAAATCAGCCTTGAAATCAGCAATATGCTTCTCAAGAGGACCAGTGAGCAGCATGTCGTCTACATAGACAACAATGATCAAAAGCACATCATTAGCACGCTTAACATATAAGGTGCTTTCAGTTGGACTGTTCTCAAAACCATGTGCAATCAGATAGGCATGTATTTTCTCATACCAAGCACGTGGTGCTTGCTTTAAACCATATAACGCCTTCTTTAACCTGCACACCTGGTTTTCATGCTCTTTCTGCACAAAGCCACGAGGCTGAAAAACATACACTTCTTCATGCAAGTCACCATTCAGAAATGCTGTTTTAATGTCCAACTGATGTACATTCCAACCATGATGGGCTGCAAGTGCACAAATGCTCCGAACAGTAGTCATACGGCATGTAGGTGCAAAGGTCTCATCAAAATCAATGCCTCTTTCCTACGCATAACCCTTTGCAACAAGCCTAGCCTTATACCTGTCAACTGTACCATCAGGTTTACGCTTCAGCTTGTATACCCACTTAGTGCCAATGGCCTTCTTGCCAGGAGGCAAGTCACATAAAGACCATGTACCATTCTTCATTATAGCATCATATTCAGATTGCATAGCAGCCATCCAATTTTCTGAATTTTGTGCTTCGTCAAAAGAAACAGGCTCATTCTCATCACAGAGACTAGATGCAGCCATAGCATAGCAATCTGATGCAAAGGAGGTACTATGAGAGCCTGAACGAGTACGATATGACAAAGGTGCATCTAATTTGCTGTCACGCAAAGTCTGCACCAGCCATTTTGGCATAGTTTTTGCCTGTTCAATATCAGCTCTCTCATCAACAAGTGCATCATGTAAATCTGCATCAGAAATGGAATGATCTGCGTCATCATATGAAACCTGCAAAGGCTGAGAAGTTGCCTCATTAGGACCAGCGCTAGCCTGTCCACCTGTAAAAAGAGGCATCAAAGTATCATACATGTCTTTGGAGCTAACAGATGTCTCCTTAGTACATGAAAGCAATGGCTGAATAGCATCTTCCACAAAGACAACATCACGGCTAACCAGAATGCGTTTAGTCTGTGGATGATACAGACGATAGCCTTTACTTTCAGAACTGTACCCAACAAAAATACATTTTACTGCCTTATCATCCAATTTTCTGCGATGTTGTTCAGGCACTAATGCATATGCCAAACAACCAAAAACACGCAGATGAGCAACAGATGGCTTGCGGTCATGCCAAGCCTCATATGGAGTGATAGACTGCAACGCTTTCGTGGGACACCTGTTCAGTACATATGCTGCACACATGACAGCCTCAAGCCAGAAACTATGTGGTAAAGCCTGACTTTTGACCATGCACCTCGCCATCTCCATGAGTGACCTGTTCTTTCGTTCAGCAACTCCATTCTGTTGAGGTGTATACGGCACTGTACACTGGTGTTTTATCCCATGTTCAGCCAGAAATGCATTAGAATCTGAAGACATATATTCCCCCCCTCGATCAAAACGGAGGGTGCCCATTTTACATGCTGACAGATTTTCAGCCAAAACCAAAAACTGTTTGAAGCACATGAACACTTCGGACTTTGCTTTGAGTGGATATACCCATGCATGCCTGGAAAAATCATCACTGAAAGTCACGAAGTAAAGGTAATTTCCAAAAGAGGGTGTCTGCATAGGACCACAGACATCACTATGTACAAGCTGCAATTTCTGCATAGCCCGAACTGAACCATCTTTTGGAAAGGAAGAACGCTGCATTTTGCCCAAAATACAGCCTTCACAAACATGTTTTCCAGGTGCCTCAAGTTTGGGCAAAGAGGACACCATTTCAGATTTCTGCAGGCGTAACAAACTAGCAAAATTCAGATGACCAAAGCGTGCATGCCAAAGCTTTGCATCTGACATAGCCTGAGAATCATGAACTGCACATGCCGAATCATTCACATATTTTTCATAGTCTATGAGCTTATACAGCCCACGACATAAAATGCCAAAAGCAATAATCACATCGCCATTTGAGAGATCATGGACTGTACACCTGTCATCAACGAATTTCACAACCAAGCCAATCTTGGCTAATGCAGAAACTGATAACAGGTTCTTTTTGATCCCTGGCACAAATAAAGCATCTGACAAAGTGAAAGAACTACCATCAGCAGTAGTCAGAATGATCTTACCAACTCCCATAACAGGATAAGAGGAGTTATTGGTGCATGTGACAGTATTCCCTGTAGGGGCAGGCTCGAGCGAAGAGAAGAAACTGCGCTGCGAGGTAATATGTTTGGTTGCCCCACTGTCAAAGTACCAAATATCTGAGTCTACTGCAGACATGCACTGATCATGAGAAGATGGGTCAAAACTGAAGACAGTAGTAAACGCCCATTCTTCTTCCTGCACAAGATTTGCAGACTCTGTTTTTGGTGTAGAGGCCTCTGCAACAACCATTCCAGCCTCTTTCTTCTTTGCCTCTTTAGCAGCCAGTTTTGGACAGTTCTTTATAATATGATCATTTCCTTTACAGTACTTGCAGAACAATTTCTGCTTTTCTGATTTCTTCTCATCTTTATCCTGGTTCTTCGATTGTGCAGCATTTGCAGATTTCTGCTTACTAGTAGAAGAGCTCCATTTTCCTTTGCCCTTCTGACTAGCCAGGAAAGCTTGATCTGCAACACGCATAATGGACCTGTTTTGCCTGGACTGATCTTCCTGCAACAGAACAGAGACTAATTCCTCAAATGACAAGGCATTCGGATTGCCTTTCATCATCAATCGAAGAGTAGAGGCAAAACTCTGATATGAATCAGGAAGGCCATTCAGAACGGTCTGCACAAGTGAGCTATCTGGTATAACCTCATTAGCAGAAATCAATTGTTCCTTCAGGTCTTTGATCTTTGTAAGAAAACTGTCCATCGAATCACCTTCATTCATGTGCTCACTTTCCAACTGTTTTCGGAGGTAAGCAACACGAGCCTCATTCCTAGCCTGGTACAAAGTGGTAAGTGTATCCCAAGCATCCTTTGCTGTTCTGCAAGAGCGAATGTGAGGAATAATGGCACGTTTGACAGACAAAGCTATCAATGCATGTGCCTGGGCATCTCTGCCATCCCAACGAATCTGCTCTGCAGTAGGTGCAACAGAAACAGCAGCACGAACAGGAATCTACGGAATATCATCTTCGACACCATCTTCATCAGCTCCAACACCTGTATTTGCAGTACCTGTCGTTATAGGTGTAACAGGACGTCTTTCAACACCCTGCACAATGTTCCACAATCCTTTTGCAACCAGTACATGTCGCATCATATAAGCCCATAATGGGTAGTTGGTACCATCCAACTTATCTTCAACAGTCAACATACAGAATACATCACTGCTTTCAGCCATGGCCGGTGACTAAAATACCTTGATGCAAAAAATTGACTGTATCTCAAAAAGTTGAACAGAACTGCCCAGACGAGTTCTGCTAGACCTGTAGCAGACTTTGAGACGCTTAAACTGGCGAACAGAAACTGGTATATACCTTTGGCACAAAAGGACGAAATAGCCTGCACAAGCACTATGATAGTGCGTTCGGAGGCCGAAACGAGCTCAGATCGCGATTTTGGCACCACACAGCAAAGCTGTTTTGATCTCTGAAACACCCTGAGTATGCTCACCAACTTTTGTGCGAATCTGAGACTGCAAACGGAGGAGTGTCGACGGCGCCCTAGAAGAAGCAACGACCTGCTCTGATACCAATTGTTGGAGTTAGACGTCTGCGGAAGCACGCGAACAGCACAAGGAAGAAGAAGAAGCTTGGAGCACAACACACAAGACTGAATCTATTACTAGAGAAATGTACAAAGATAAGTAGCCCATTAGGGCAATAGGCGTATATACAAGCCGGGGGAAAAAAACCTCCTAAAGAGGGAAAAAAGTGCCCCGGCGGTCCTAGAGTGTTCACACACATCACTACCTAAATATATCAACAGTCAAAACCCTAAAATAGAAAAAAAATTAGGGTTAGAGTTTTCTCCCAAATCTAATCTCTGATGACTGAATGTTATATACCATTGGAAAGCTCTCTTCAAGCTCTACAAGATAGGCTCATAAAAATTTTACCCATTTTTGTGCCAAAAATGACTAAGTACCAAAATTAGGGTTTCTGCCCTAAATGGATTTTGGACTGATGTGACATTGTTTTCCAACAAAGTTGCAAGTGCACAAATGCTACAAACGGTGGTCATTTGGCATGTGGGAAAAAAGTTCTCATCAAAATCAATGCTTCTCTCCAGAGCATAATCTTTGGGAACAAGCCTAGCCTTATACATATCAACCATTCCAATAGGCATAGATTTCGGATTATATACCCATTTAGTGCCAATGGCAATCTTGCTTGAATGCAAATCACATAATGGCCAAGTACCATTCTTCATAATAGCATCATATTATGATTGCACAGGAACCATCCAATTTTCTAAATTATATGCTTCATCAAAACAGATAGGATCATTCTCATCATAAATATCGAAAGAAGCACTATGAGAGACTTGAATGAGTATGATATGACAAAGGTGCATCCATTTTTCTCTCTCTCCTACCATTTAGGCATAGGTTTTTCCACTTCTATGTCAACCCTCTCATCAACAAGTGCATCATGTAAATCTACATCAAAAATGAAAGATTTGCATCATCATTTGAAAGCTAGAAAGGCTGAGAAATTACCTCATTTGGACTAGAACTTGACTATCCACCTGTAAAAAGAGGCAGCAAAGAGTCATACATATCCGTTGAGCTCATTGATGTCTCATGTAATAAGGGCTGAATTGCATCTCCCATAAAAACAACATCTTGGTTAATCAAAATGCATTCAATTTGTGGATGATATAGAAGATAGTTGTTTCTTCAGGATTGTAACCAATAGGAATACATTTGACTGTTTTATTATTGAATTTTATGCATTTTGTTTTTAGGCACTAATGCATATGCCACATAGCCAAAAACATGCACATGAGCAATAGATGGGTTGCAACCATTCCAAGCCTCATATGGAGTGATTGACTGCAATGCTTTCATGAAATACCAATTAAGTATATATACTACACACATGACAACCTCAAGCCAGAAGCTATGTGGTAAAGCCTTACTTTGACCATACACCTCACTATTTCCATGAGTGAATTATTCTTTCATTCAACAAATTCATTTTGTTGAGGTGTATACAACAATATATATTGATGTTTTATCTCATGCTCAATGAGAACTCCATTAAACTCAGAAGACATATATTTTGACTTCAATCAAAATGGAGGGTGACCATTTTACATGGAATTTTTTTACCATAACTAGTGTTGAAGTTGACTAAATGTTGGAACATCAAGGTTACACTATTCTTGAGGTGGATTTGACCTACATCAAAATCTATCGCTTGGATTACATCGAAAGAATATCCATTGAAGCGTTCTTTTACCTATGCTCATTTATTGTATTTTTTAAAAAGATTTTTTGTGGATCTTTTACCATTGTAAAAGCCTAGAGCTTTACACATGTAAAAGTAGAAAAAGAGATCTAATCTTTCACGAATTTGAGGTGGTTGAGTTGCAATCAATGAATCAATCAATCACCTAAAAGTATATCAAACTAGGTCTTCATTTTTCCTAGATTTTAGGAAAGTGAATTTATTCCCTCCAACAACTAATCGTGGCTTCATTTGAGTTCAAAATCCACTTGTAGAAGTCATGGATCACTTCAAGAGTCTATATAAAGATTTTAAATTACTTTTGCATTACATGGAAGCAATATACATATACTTGTGACCATCATTGTCTTGCTCCATTTTTCTGCATCATCTTCTTCAATAACAACAAGCTTGTGGAGGCTGCTGCTCTCTCTACAGAACTCCAAATTGGATAAGGAGGAATCATTTGAAAGATATTAGAATCTAGTTTATGTATATAAATTTTCAAAGAATTTGGTTCATTAAATTGGGAGAATTTTGAGTTTTTTTGTCTTAGGATCTCTCTCTATACATTCTTGAAAAATAGGAGGTACCACTATTGAGTGTCAGGTTCATTCCAAAAGCATATTTTTCTTATTTCTTGTACTCTTGTGCATTCTATACACTCAACCCTATGTGTGCCACTCTTCCAAAACGATTTCTTCTAATTGTAATCATGCTGGTTGCTATGAGCATTTGAAGTTGATTGTCTCATCCAAAGATAGTAAGTTTTTTGAGCTAGTCAATACAAAAACCTATCTGTTTTGTATTGACTCTTTCTCCTTGATGCTCCAAAGTACATAGTGCATTTTATTGCACTTATCACATTCCTATAAGGTCTATTTGAGTCTCCATAAGCTCAAAGCTCGTCTTGTGCCCGTTGGATGGACCAAACTTGGTCACTTTGCAACTCACTTTTCTACGTCCTACAAGCTTCTCCAAGTTCTTTTAGTGGTATCAGAGCTAGATCAAGATGGGTGATGGATTTCCCTCAATGATTGAGAAGCTTGATCAACACAACTATGCAGCTTGAAAAATCAGAATGGAGGCCAATTTGCAAGGTAGAAATCTTTATGGTATTGTAGCAGGTGATGAAGCTATGCCTATTCCAAGATCCAAAGGAGGACCTACACAAGAGAAGACATATAAGCTGACTTTTTGGTGCACAAGGGATGCTCAAGAAAGTTCATACATACTAAAATCTATCTCTGACTTTCTATTACCACATATTAGAGGATGCAAGACATCTCAAGAGACTTGGGATGCTCTAGAGACTTTCTTTTTTGCTAGTATCAAAGCAAGAAAGAATCATCTTTGGAACGAGCTCAACCAAATGAAGAAGACACCTAAACAAACCAACATAGAGTTTGTTATCAAGGTGAAGGATGTTGCGGACCATTTAGCATCCATTGGAGAGCTAATTGAAGAAGAGGCTATCATGAGGCAAATTCTTAATGGGATTCGAAGTGATAAGCAATGACAATCCTTCACCATGGCTTATGATCTCATCATGGATGTGCAAACTATAGAATTCAACATCTTTCTTGGACAACTCTTCAATTAAGAGGCGACAAGAAGCTGAAAGGCAAGAAGAAGGAAGAAGATGAAGAGGAGACTTCCGAAGCCAACTTCGCAAGCAAGAGCAAGTGGAAAGGGAAGAAGAAAGGACCAAAGCATGAAAAAGCCAAATTTTAGAATATTCAACCTTGTGCCATCTGCGATAAGACCAATCACACCACTCAGAATTGCTGGTTCAATGGGAAGACCCATAAAGGAAGTGGAAGAGGTGGATATGGTAGAATAGAGGTAGAGTGGACACAACTTCAACAATAACAATAGAGGCTATAATAGAAGGAACTTCAACAATTATTCTGAAGATCAAGCACATGAAGGCTCATTGCTTCTTATGAATCTAAGCCACAAAGAAGGTAAAGAAGATGATCATTTGTTCTACATAGATTCAGGATGTTCAAATCATGTGGCAGGCAACATTGCTCTTCTATCTGATTTGGAAAGTCCAAAGCATAGACATGAAGTTCAAATAGTGGATGCCACAAAGCACAATATGGAAAATATTGGTAATGTCAAAGCTTCCAATGGCAGGATAAACATTATGAGTAAGGTTCTCTATGTATCCGCTATCACTAAAAACCTAATAAGTGTATGCCAAATATTTGAAAAAGGCTTGCAAGTTAGGTTCACACAACATGAAGCTTTTGTGGAAAATCCATGTCAAAATTTCAAGAAGATAGCAAGAGGTGAGAAGCATGGTAGGCTCTTTACTGTTGAAGTCGGAGAAACCAAGAACATAGCTCTATTCACTTTTGGGTGTCAAACCCTAAGTGAGCTTGAAGTGTGGCATAAGAGACTTGCTCATGTGATTGAAAGAACCTTTAAGGATATATGCATGGAGCAAAGTGTTCTAGGACTAGCAAACATATCAAATCAACACATGATCAATAGATGTGATGCATGTGAGATTGGGAAGGCACAAAGACAACCATTCAACCAGAAAGGCTACATCCATAACAACTTATTGGACTTAATACATACATATGTATGGGGGCCATGTCAAGAACCTTCATTGGCAAGATCAAGGTATTATGTCTCATTTATTGATGACCATAGTAGATGGACTATTCTGTATTTTATCAAGAGTAAGAATGAAGTATTTGATTGCTTCAAAAAGTATATAGCACATGTGGAGAATCATACAGTTAGATCACTCAAGAAGCTTAGATCTAATGGAGGGGGAGAATACTTCACCAAAGAGTTTGACGAGTTCTTGCAGGATAAAGGTGTCAAAAGGGAAGTGACTACCACGTACTCTCCTGAACTGAATGGAATCGCAAAGAGGAGAATCAAGACATTGATTGAATCAGCCAAAACAATGCTTGAAGAGAAGAGGTTGCTTCATTATCTATGGGCAGAGGCTATTTCAACTACTATGTACCTTGTCAATAGACTACCATCCAAATCACTTCAAGGTGTGACTCCTTATGAAGCATGGCATGGAAGAAAACCTAGTCTTGGACATTGCAAGGTGTTTGGTTGTTTAGCGTATGTTCATGTACCATCACAAATAAGAGGTAAGCTAGATGAAAGGGCAACAAAGGTAGTGTTTATTAGGTATGACTCAACTCAGATGGGTTATAGGTTCTATAATCCTTCAACCAAGAAATTCACTACAAGTAGAGATGTTGTGTTTGAAGAACACGGGTCTTGGTATGATGAAGATAAACAAAAGGTAACTCTACCATATGATCTTGACTTTGATTCTCATCAATTAGGAAGCAAGCATGATACATAGGTTCAGGATCCAAAAAGTGATACAGATGATGACCAAGATGAAAGGGAAAAGGATTACAAAGTATGGAAGTCAAGAGGCAAAACAAAGATGCAGGAGTGTGGAGAATGCTCTAAGCAAGCTCCTAGAAGATCAACAAGAGAGAAGAAACAACTAGAAAGGTATGGATATGATTCCACATTTGTTAGAAAGCATTCAATCTACTTGGCAAAAGACTCAATTTCAGAGGAACCCTCAATCTATGAATAGACAAAGGGAAACCCTAATTGGGAAAAGGTCATGAAAGAATAAATAGATGCTTTGAAGGAGATGGACAATTGGGATTTGGTTCCAATGTCATCCAATCAAAAGATAATTGGTTGCAGATGGGTGTATAAAGTTAAAAAAAACTCAGATGGATCACTTTGTAGGTACAAGGCAAGATTAGTTGCCAAAGGATGCTCACAAATGCATGGTATAGACTATGAGGAAACATTCTCACTAGTTGCAAAGATGACAACAATTAGAACATTGATAAGTGTAGCTGTTGTAAAAAATTGGAGACTCTAACCTGATGTAAAAAATGCATTTCTAAATGGTTGGATAAGTGAAGAGGTATACATGTCACAACCTCTAGGTTTTGAAAACCCTAATCATGCATCTTACGTTTGCAGACTTAAGAAAACATTTTATGGATTGAAACAAGCTCCTAGAGCTTGGAATTACAGGTTGGTTACATACCTTCAAGACGAAGGGTTCATGCCTAGCAACTTAGATCGTTCTCTATTCATCAAAAGGGATCACAATGAGGTCATCTATCTATGTGTACATGTAGATGATATTATTGTGATTCCTATCACTTTTTTTTTGGGCATAACTTGGAGTAGAGAAATCTCATCAAGCCAAAAATATGACCATTGGATGCATCTCGTCAAGATCTTTGAAATGAAGCTTTATTGACTATATTTGAGCGTCAAAACTAGGAGATATTGCCAGATTTGCATCTTCTATTGCACAAAGTATCACCATACATGCTTTCATGTAAGAGGTGTCCTCTGAGGTGGATCTTGCCTTTTGCATGCATCACTTCTCCCTTGTCCACATTAACCATCATTTAAGCATGTAAATCAGCCTTAAATTCAGTAATATGCTTCTCATTAGGACTAGTGAGTAGCATGTCATAAACATACACAACAACAATCATAAGTACATCATTTTCACGCTTAACATATAAGGTGCTCTCAGATTCTAACACCCCAATGTAGCTAGGGAACATGGCTTCCCTCCACTAGGCCCACACACAATAATATATGCTCATTGTTCTGGAATTTTCTCTATAACTATATAGAGACTCAAAATGAAAATTTAAAAACTTAATCTAGAATCTACTCCACCTTTACATCCTTTGAAATGATCTTATCTCTAATAAAGTCATACTGCTCTTTTATATGCTTGGACCTTGCATGGACCACTGTATTTTGAGCCAAGCATATGCTACATATGTTGGCACAAAAAATAGGTCGTTCCTTAACTTGTAGATCAAAATCAACAAACAATTTCTTGCACCACATAAGCTTAGCTTTTGTCTATGAGAGATCTGTTGCTTCTTTGACATCCGTGATATGGTCTTTTTCCCTAGCATGATAACATATCCGCTAGTGCTCCTCATCTCATCTTTGGAACCTACCCAATCCACATCACAATAATCTTGTACATGTAATCCATCATCAAATGGATAATAGAGCCCTTCATTCACTCATCCTTTGAAGCACCTAAGTACCCTTTTGGCTACAACAAGATGAGCTACTCTCAGTGCCTACAAAGATTGAGATAACACTCCAATTACATGTGCAATATTTGGTCTTCTCATAGTAACATACAAGAAAGAACCAGTAATTGACCTATACATGGTCACATGCAGCACTTCTTCACGCTCATGAACACTTAGTTGAACATTTACTTCTAATGGATTTGAAATGGGCTTACAATCACACAGGCCAAACTTCTTCAAAATATCTAGAATGTATTTTCTTTGCATCAAGTTTATCCTTCTTCTTTGCATATTTCTTAAGTCCCAAGGAAGTACCTTAAAATCCCTATATTAGAGATTTTAAAATCACATCCAAGCTTCCTCTTTATGTCCTAGATGTTGGATTCATCATCCCATATAATGATGAAATCATGAACATATATACAAATGAAAATAATTTTAATACCTTCTTTACAAAGAGTGATGAGTCCGCATGACTCTGATTGTGTCCACATTTAACGAAGTAGTCCACAAATTTTTGGTTCCAAAACCTTGGGGCTTACTTCAATACATAAAGAGCCTTCTTAAGCCTATAAACATGATGTGGAAACCTCTCATCTTCAAATGCTTGGGGCTGCTCGATGAAAACTACCACTTCAAGCTCTCCATTTAGGAAAGCATTCTTTACATCAAACTAGTACAACTTCCAGCCTTTTGAGGTTGAATATGCAATTAGAGTCCTTATGGTAGAAATTTTAGTTACTAGAATGAATGTTTCCTCGAATTCTATGCCATAGATTAAAGAAAAACCTTTGGCAGCCAACCTCAGTTTATACCTAAAGATGCTCCCATCTCCATGTCTCTTTACCTTGTACAACTATTTGTTGTCAATGAGTTTCATGTCCTGTATTCTTGCCGCTAATGAACAAGTATCATTTTCTTCAAGCACCTTGAATTCCTCCTCCATGGCTCCATTTCATTTTGTCTGCTTCTTTGCCTCTTCAAAAGAGTTAGGTTCTTCACAAGCTATAACTTGACTCATGTAGGCATAGTGTCTTGCAATGAATAAATCATATATTAACCTTTGAGAAGGGTACTTAACCCTATTGGATGACCTTATCTCACTATTACATGTTAGGAACCTCCTCCTTCTCCTTGGTTTGGATGCTTTAAATCTTGGAGTTTCTAATTTCTAGACATCTTCATCACTTGAAGAGTCTATGTCTACCCATCAATGGTATTCATTATATGCTTTTTCTTTTCCTTTGTTGCCTCCTTCACTTGAATAAGCTTCATTCTTGTCCTCCCTTGCCAAGTTGATTTAGCACTCTCCTCTGATGTTGTGATTGTAGTGGTTGGACCACTCATCTCCATACTTTGTTGTTGTTCTTTGAACTTCTTACTAGCTTCATATGCATCTTCAACCTATAACACACCTTTGCTACCATATCAAGGTAGAAACTCAATACATCCCTAGACACCTTAAGCTATTTTTTGCTAGGGTTATAAAATTTAAAACCATTTTACTCGAAAGAATATCCAAGAATATACACCTATCTATCTTCGAGTCTAACTTGTGTCTCAATTCTTGAGGTATGTGAACATAACACACACAACCAATACATTGAGATGTGAGAGGTTGGATTTCTTACCACACAAAACTTAATAAGTTATGACTCCATGTAATCCTAAGGTTTCACACCTATTCATAATGTATATGGCTTTATTTGCTACAACACCCAAATAAGAATTAGGAACATTCCTTTCATGTAACATAGCTTTAATCACTTCTGCTATATATCTATTCTTCCTCTCTACCACCCCATTTCGTTGAGGTGTATACTTGCAAGTGGATTTACTTTTCATGCCATGTTCATATAGAATATCTGAAAATTCAATTGAAAAATACTCTCCCCTTTCATCTGATTTGATGGTCTCTATATATTTCCTTGTCTCCTTCGCCACTAGGTTTTTCAAACCTCTTGAAGTGGTAAACCACTTTTAACTTTTTCTATGAAATATATAAAAAAATAACCTTAAGTGATCATCTATAAACGTGATAAAATATCTATTACCCCCAATGGATGGCTCCGTTGTAGGTCCCCACACATATGTGTGGATGAGATTCAACACTTCATTGCTCACATGTGCTCCCTTCTTGAATGGCAATCTAGTTAATTTCCCTAATTGACAAATATGGCACAAATTTTGCATATTTTGAGATGTAAGATCAGGTAGACCACTCACCAAGCCCTTCCTTTTCATTTCCTTCATCCTTTGTAAATTTATGTGGCCAATTCTTTTATGGCACAAGTCGTTCTCTCCAATCTATTTATTTGCAATTGACAATTAGATAGTGTGACGGGTTTGATTGCTTTACCTCCATGGTGAAGAGACTTCCTTGCTTATTTCCTTTTGCTATGAGATCCTAGTCCTCCATGGGATCTTCAACAAAGCATCCTTGATTATTGAGCCTCATCTCATAACATCTTTCAACCATTTGACCTATTGAAACCAAGTTCTTGGTGATCATTGGCACATGCAAAACATCCTTCAACACCTTGGAGCTTTGAGATCCATTCAATAGATCATCCCCCACATGTTTAATCTTGTTCTCAATTTCGTCCCTTGTCTCTACATGTATTTGAGTGGTGGGTGAGTTTAAAGTAAAGAAAACATCTTCATTGCAACTCCTATGGTTGCTACAACCACTATTTATGCAAACCTTCTTGGATGTGTCCAAGTCTTGTATATGTCCTATCATGCTATTGCTTATGTGTTGGGATAGAATGAATAAGGCTGTCCTATTCATTTTTATCCATTCTATTAAGTGCCTTTACCTATCCTTCAAGTGGTGGATCATGTACATAAGGATTTTCCTCTATGACACTCATTAATCCCCATAATCCATCCCAAAGAGAGGAAAAAAGGTTACAACATTCGAGAACAGGGTAGGAAGGAGAATGGCCTATAGAAGACCCACTCTATATGCCTCAAGTATTTCTAGATGAAGCTTTTGAACCTCATGGATGGATGGAAATACTAGCGATCCTAGACATGTGTGTAAATGAAGAAGTGCTAACCATGAATGGGTGTGTAGATGAAGAGGGATATGACTTAAGCCTGTACATGGTAGTACTCCAAGAGGAATATAGAGGGATTAAAAGAGGAGTATGAGAGTATAGAAATGGAACTTAAATTTAATTCAAAAGAAAAATATTGGAAAGAAGTAGAAATGAATGAATCAATGGAAAACTATAAGATGTTTTCCATAGATGAATACCCAAAAAACCCCAATAAGGAGAAAAATGGATTAGGAGAAGAAGATCAATGATGAGAATACTTTAAAGTTCTCAAACACATCAAGCAGTATGAAGTAGAAGAGATAAAGATTTCTATTCAAATGCCTAAAAGAGAGGCACAAGACGGATTAGCATATGACAATAAGGAAAAAACCAAGAAAATCATAGTGACCCAAGAAAATGATGAGGAGAGATGCACTTACATAGGCAAGGATGTTTCTATAGAAGAGGAACAAGAGCTAATCGAATTACTACAAGAGTATAAGGATGTGATTGCATGGAATTACAAGGATTTGAAGGGAGTAGATCCTACGATTTGCTCTCACTGAATTCCTATGACTCCTGATGCTAAACCTTCAAAGAAAAGACCTTATATATACAATGATGTCTACTCAACAAAAATTAAAGAAGAGACATGTAAGTTGTCAATAGTTGGATTCATATATGAGATTGAACACATGGATTTTATGCTTTAAGAGGTAAATATTTTCTTATCTCATGAGTCATTCATGAGCTCTAGATAATTCTTTGGAAAAATATCTATTAATTCCAATCGCCACTACTTGAAGAGCTTTTTCCAAGTCTGATCAATTCTTGTTGATCAGGAAACACTAACAAAGACTTAGTCTTTATCTTAGGATCTTGTTTGACTATTTGAACTCATTAGCTTACCCTAGAGATTTTTGAGAGACCATCCCCTCAACTCAAGTTTAAGCATCCACTAATTATTTTTAGATTCCAAAGCTTAGAATCTCTTCAAGATTGATACACCTTTGCGGTTATAGCAATTAATTGACTTGAGTACCAATACCCATGGTTTGGGGCTTTCTTGGGAACTGCTTACTACCTAGCGAACTTGAAGAATTTTCTTCCCACTCCTATGGAGAATTATATTCTTCAGGTATTTGAGCTTTGACTACTATTAAGTAATCTAAAAATTGAGCAAGGGACTCATCTTTGAATTCTTTACACCTCTTCAATGACCTTTCAAAGGAATTCTAAACTTTCAGACAATAATCTCAATTTTTTTGCTAGATTTATGTTGATTTTCCTTAGTTTCAACTTAAAAGATGAGTATCACCTTAAGATATGGTTTCCCATACCATCATGAAAGATTTGCATGTAATTACATTTACCTTATATGTGATATTTATTCCTTTATATCATTTCTTTAGTTTGAAACAAAGGTTAATGTCATTGTTCAATCCTTCTTCCCTCCTTGTCTATATTAAATCTCTTCTTGTAGCAAACTTGGATACATCTTTTGAAGTATGTTAAAAGTACAAGAGTCATACTTCACCCATGTTATGGTAGTTATGAACCAATGTACAATAGACCTTTATGAACACAACTCCTTCTTTCTTTATAATTTAAGAACCTTCTTGATTCTTTACTAGCAATGATAATGTGCAAATGCCTTGAAAGATCTCAAGGATTAATCTTTCCAAATAGCTTGTCCAAAATTTATACTTGTCCAATATTCTTCTTCTTTAGCTATGCAAAATCAAGGTATAGCTTATAACTTTATTTCCATGAAGCTCAATTATACTTAAGGTCCATCTATTCCTCAAAGATCTATGAATCCATGTATAATTGTTAACAAGATTGAATCTTTACTTGCCTTTGATCATTCAAGAAATGGCCTTTTGATTCCTCATGTATCAACCTTTTCATGCATTCATAATCCTTTCACTTGGGTACATGCATGGTGTATGCAAAGAAGAGAAGTAATGACTTCAAATCATGCTATGCATGTGTTTGTATGATGTAGTTTCACATGATTTCATACATGTAGTTGAATGTGCTTGCATGCATGTAGTTGCATGTGCTTGCATGCATGTAGTTGCATACGCTTGCATGCGAAAAGTTCATGGAAAAAATCCTTTGTACTAAGAATGTCTAACATGCATAATCTTGATGCATTTTTTTCCTTTCCTTTTGATGCACAATCATATGAAAATATATATTATTGGTGCAATAACAACTTAATATAATGAAAGGAAAGCTTTATTTGTGCTACAAGAATTCGTTATTTGATGCGCAAACATTTTTTTGAAAACAAAATCTTGTTGAAATGCATGCTAATGCTTGAAGTGATAACTTTATTTCATGTTTTGGTCTAGGATTGACTTGATATATTAAAATAATTCTCTTATTTCAATGTTCCATTAAGATTAACTCCAAGATGATGCAAAAAAAAATCAAATAAGAACTAGAACCAAGCACCAATTGGAAATACTTAGCTCATCAACCAGTTACTTCCATCCTTTGCCTTGAGAAGAGCATTCTTCTATCAAAGATGTTGAAATAATATTCAATGGATGCTTGCACATGTAGGGTATCAATATTCAAAAGATTATTGAACCATTCTCTTGGAAGATGGATCAAACAGAAATCCAAAGTAAGGAGTCTACCTCACGGGTTCTTCAATTTTTGCAGCTGTAGAAATCGCGAGAATAAAGAAGCTTATCACCTGTGCATTTGCCAACTTAAGTGGGCATCTTGGATGTCACATAAGTCCCCTGATCCAAGGATTCAATTTCAAATCCCATCCATCTCTTGTGAAGTCCATCTTCTCGTTTGCTTTGTGTACAATCTAAATTGATAAAGAAGTCGATCTATTGATACAAGTGCAAGATTGCTTTCCTAGTAGGTAAAATGAGTCTGCCCTTCCCATGAGATTGTGAGTTTGAATCTTGTATCATACGTGATGCTCAAGAGAAAAACTAGTCTAGAAACGCAAGTACACTTGACACAAATGCAAAACTATCGGTCTATGTGGTTAGGAGAGACCATGCATTTGCATGACATCATGGGTTCAATTCCCACATCATGTAGTGTTTTACTCTATCATTTGTTGTGCCTGAAATCTGAAAAATCTGAGATAAGAGTGCAAAAGATCACATACCTAAACATGCTTGGACAAGAGGCAAGTTGAATGGAATATGGAAACCATTGTAAATGGTAACTCTAGTTTGATCCCTGTTGGAGAATCCCTCTCCTATTCGCAGTGTAGAAGACCTTCTCAAGATCAAGACTTTTACCAACAACTGAACCTTCAACTGAAAATTGGTATCAATTGAAAAATGAAATGAACCTAAAACTTTGGTCACTCAAACTATACACTTATAGCTTTCAAATGAGCTATCAATTACTCAATTTGGAGTATTTTTGGTTTGGCAACTCTTTGCCTCAAAACAGGCTGCCTGTTCACTCAATTAGGCTAAAAATTGGACTTCACTTAAAACTGAATAACTCACAGAGCATAACGAATTTGATAAAACTTCTAGATAGAGTAGGTACTCAAGATAAGATTTTCAACAAATGGATACATACATTGAGAGATATGACTCTCACAAGTAGGCTACCCAAAAATTGGTATGCGGCTAGACATAGTCTAGGAGACTAAAGAGAACGAAATGACTCAAACCAAATGAACTACCTACAAGGGGACTTCAACACCTTCTTCCTATGTTCTTGAGTGTCCTCTCTTGCCCATGATGAATTTGAGAGCTCTTCTCCATAACTTCTCCACTACTTTGGGTAGCTACTCCTCTTCTAGTTCAGTTTTTTGGATTTGATTCTCTTTTGGCCTCCACTACTTGCTGAAGTAAATGCTTCCATTTTTCATTTTTGTATTTTCCTTCTATTTGAAGAAAAATCCTTTTTGCAAAATATATACAACCTTGCTTCTTTATTTTTAACACTCCCCTTCAAGCTCACATGTGAGCTTGCACCTTCAGCCATATCCTGCAAGTTGATTTCATCCTTGAACTTCTTTAGCTTAGAAGCATCTAAGAACTTAGTAAACACATATGCAACCTGTTCATTAGTTCTAATGAACTTTATATCCACATCCTTTCTCAAAACGATTTCTCGAACATAATGATAATGCACTTCTATGTGCTTACTTCGTGCATGAAACATTGGATTGTTTGTGAAGTGAATGCTTGACACATTGTCACCATAAATTGGAATGGTCTCTACTTGCACATCAACATCAGCCAAGAGCTTCTTAATCCACATAGCTTCACAAGTTGCAAAGGCTAATCCTCTATATTCAACTTCTGTAGATGATCGTGCAATAGTAGGTTGCTTCTTCGAGCTCCATGTGATAGGTTTGCTACCTATCATGAACACATAACCTGAAGTAGATCTTATATCTTCCTTTGAACCAGCCTAATCAGCATCACTGAAGCCCTTTACCTACAATTCTTCATCATATCTATAAAACAAGGCATCATTGACTATGTGCTTCATATATCTTAACACATGTTTGGCTGAACTTAAATGTTCACTTGTTGGAATTTGCATAAATTGAGAAAGAAGTCCAACGATGTAAGACAAATCTGGCCTTATGATTGTAGCATAGATCAATGAAACTATAATACTCCTATATGTAGTTACATCATGTAACTTCTCTCCATCAGTTGAGCATAGCTTCACATTTGTGTCCATAGGTTGAGTGAGTGGCTTGCATTCACTCATTCCAAATCTGAAACGAACATCCAACAAATACTTTCTTTGCATCAAGTAGATGCCATCTTTCTCATAGACTACCTCAATGCCTAAAAAGTATTTCAGCTCACCAAGACCTAAAATTTTAAACTCCTTACCGAGTTTTTGCTTTATCTCTTGTATTCCTACAAGAGTACTTCCTGTTATGGTGAGATCATCAACATATATGCAAATGTGTATACATGTTTGCCTTCTTCTTTCTTCATGTAGAGAGAGGGATCTGCACTACTTGGACTATACCCACACCTTGTGAGGTACTCAACCAATCTTTGGTTCCAAGCACGTGGTGTTTGCTTCAACCCATACAAAGCTTTCTTCAATCTACAAACAAAATCTGGATGCTTTTTATCTTCAAATCCAATCGGTTGACTCATGTATACCTCTTCTTGAAGTTCACCATTGAGAAAAGCATTTTTTATGTCAAGTTGATACAATGGCCATCTCCTTGCTGCACTCACTGCAATGAAGGTTCTAATTGTTCCCATCTTTGCAACCGGGCTCAACGTCTGTTCATAGTCGATGCCGTGAGTTTGCTTGAAACCTTTTGCTACTAGTCTAGCTTTATGCCTAGCTAGAGAACCATCAGCATTTCTCTTTATTTTAAACACCCATTTATTTGGAACAATCTTCATACCTTCAGCCTTTGGAACTAGCTCCCACATGTGATTGTGCTTGAGAGCTTTTATCTCTTCTTGCATAGCTTGCTGCCATTCTTTTTGTGTACATGCTTCTTCATATGCATCCGGTTCTTTGTCTTTGATGACCTGTGTCATATATGAAAAATGCTTTGCAATAAAACTATCATAGATAAGCCTTTGAATTGGTTACCTTGTTCTCGAATACCTCCTTTCATTTCCTTTTGAATATTGCTCCTTCAACCGGTTTAGCTTTACCTTTGGTGTAATCACCTCTTCATAATTTTCTTCATTTGCATTTGAATCACTATTTTGGGCAACATTTTCAACTTCAAATATTTCATAACCTGATGTTGGTGATGAGGAATGACTCCTTAGTCTCTCCTTCCATGGCGAGCTTTCTCCATGTGATGTAGAAGCTTCTGGGCTTGGCATTTGAGTGCTTGTTTGCAAAAATTCTTCTTGGACAGCACCTCCATCATCTTTGCAATCTTCTTCAAGAATCTTCTCTTTCCCTTTGTCTCCAAACCATGGACTTAGCTCATCAAATACCACATCTCATGAGACTCATAGCTCCTTTGTCATCAGATTGTAGCCTGTATCCCTTTTGCTCCGATGGATATCCAATGAAAATACATTTTTTTGACTTTGCCTCCATCTTTCTCCTTAGTTCTTGAGGGATGTGAACATACCACACACATCCAAAAACTTTGAGATGTGTAAGGTCAAGTTTCTTACCAGAATGAACCTCCTCGGGAGTTAAACTATGCACTCCAGCCATTGTGCACTTGTTCATCAAATAAACAGCCGTACTAGTTGCTTCAACCCAATAGTTTAGTGGCACCTTCATCTTATTGAGCATGCATCGTGCAACTTCTGTGATATTCCTAGTTTTTCTTTTAGCTATTCCATTTTGTTGAGGTGTGAACCTACATGTAAATTGTCATTTGATGCCATTTTCATAAAGAAAATCTGAAAAATTCTTTGGAGAAATATTCTCCCCCTCCATCAAACCTCAAGGTCTTTATGTAGTGTCCTGTTTCTTTTTCTACCTGTGCTTTAAATCTCTTGAACATGGGGAACACATCTGATTTTTGTTTTATGCAGAACATCCATACTTTTCTTGAATGATCATCAATAAAAGTGACAAAATATCTATTACCAACCACCCATGGTTGTTGTAATGGTCCCCATACATCCGTGTGTATCAAGTCAAGGACATTCCTTGCTACATAGTTGCTTTTCTTGAATGGTTGTTGAGTTTTCTTTCCTAATTGGCATGCTTCACAAAACACATGTAGTCCAGCATCATTGAATCTTGGAAGACCTCTTACCACTTCATAGTTGCTCATGTCCTTGAGCTTGGGAATGTTGATATGTCCAAACCTTTTGTGCCACAAATCAATTTCAACCGTCCTCTTGTTTCCAAACTGAATATACATCACCTTTCCATGTGATTGTTGAATGTCCAAAGTGAACATCCTACCTTCTTTCCTTCCTTGAGCAATGAACTTGAATTCTTATTTTGGATTCTTTATAAAGAAGCCTTTTTCATTGAAAATAAAATGATATCCTTTCTCTACCATTTGTCCTACTGGAATCAAATTCTTTGCAATAGTAGGAATATGAAGAACATCAATCAATACCTTCTTGTATCCAAGCTTGATATCTCTAACATGCTCAATTGTGTGTTGAGTTTCATCACTGGCATCCACACATCCTTTTCCACTTGGAGCTTTTAGCTTTGTGAATAAATCTCCTTTGCATGTCATATGGTTGCTGCAACCTGAATCTATAAACCATTTTTTATCATCACTTCTTGGGTTTTTGTACTCATGCTTCATGGCAAGCATGGTTTGCTTGTCTCCTTCACTTGATGTACTCGCATAGTTATTTTGGCTCCTTTGGTTGCCTCCATTCAACCTTCCATTCTTTTGCCAACAATCATTTGCATAATGTCCTAGTTTACCACAATGATAATATGTTGTACCTTTATAAGGATTGTATGAACCTCGACCTCTTCCTCTATTTCTTCCTCGACCTGTTGTCATTTGAGTTGTCCTTGTTGTCCTCTTAGTTGTGTTGGCTGGAATTTGTGTTGTTGTCGCTTCTTCCTCTTCCTCTCGAGCCTCCTCTTAAGTTCCTTCCTCTACCTCAACCTACATATAACATTTGACTATGGTTGTCCTTACCTTTGTTGCCTTCTTCTTGTTGAGCAACCTCTTCAGCCACAAGATTTGGTATAATCTCATTGAATGTTTGTAGAGGGTCTCTATAAAGAATGTTTGTGATGAGGGGCTTCCACTTCTCTTCACTCTTCAATCCATTGAGAGTTATTTGGATGATATCTTCCTCTTCTATCTTTCATCCAACTGATGCTAGCTGATCTCGAAGCTCATTGATCTTCAATGTATACTCACTAATGCTTTGGTTTGAGCTTTTCTTGATGTTGTTGAGCTCCTTCTTGAGTTGCATCCTCCGAGACCTTGTTGAAGTAGCATACACCTTCTCCAATGCTTCCAATTCCTTGGTTGTCTCTAAGCTTTGCACATGACCAATCATAGTGTTAGAAATAATTTGTGAAATGAGGAACATCACCCTTTGATTCCTCTCTTCCCAACCAACAAATTGTCTCCTTTGTCTTGGAGCAATGTTCCGATCTTGAAGCTCCACCGGTTGTGGATCATGTCCAGTAACTAGACTCCATAAACATTTACCTTTAAGGTAATTTGTTATTCTATACCTCCAAGACTGAAAATTATCTTTGTCTAACTTCTCAACTTGCTGTCCTAAATCAACCATTGAAAAATTCCAAGATTGAAGTTTACCTCAGATATGTTGTGGGGCCCTTTCTTGACTTTATGAAGCTCCCCCTTGATTTTTAGTTTCTCCTTTGCTTTACTTCAACTCCAATACTTTGCCTCTTGAATCTCCAATGTTCTGACACCAATTGTTGGAGAATTCCTCTATATACACATACACATACACATACACATACAAATACACATACACATACACATACACATTCACATTCACATACACATACACATTCACATACACATACACATACACATACACATACACATTCACATACACATACACATACACATACACATACACATACACATACACATACACATACACATACACATTAAAATACACATACACATACACATACACATACACATACACATACACATACACATAAAAATACACATACACATACACATACACATACACATACACATACACATACACATACACATACACATACACATACACATACACATACACATACACATACGCATACACATACACATACACATACACATACACATACGCATACACATACACATACACATACACATACACATATGCGTACCCATACACATACGCATACGCATACACATACACATACACATACATATACATATACAGAGACACACACAAAGACACACATAGAGACACACACATAGAAACACACACAGACAGACATAGACACACACACAGACAGACATAGACACACACACAGAGTCACATACACATACTCATACACATACGCATACACATATGCATACACATACGCATACACATACGCATACACATACACATACACATACATATACACATACACATACACATACACATACACATACACATACACATACTCATACACATACATGTACACATACACATACACATACACATACACATACACATAAAAACTAAGGTTCAATTTCATCTCACTTTAGAAGAGCTACTCAAAGTAAAAACTGAGCTATGGAAACATGTGGTGAATCAAGTTCCAGAACTTGATTCCAATATGCCAAAAGCAAGATCTAAGCAGAAAGTTCTTGAGATGCCTCTCAACAAAATAGGGGACATGAGTGAAGGTGAATAAGGTAATACTTATCTTCCAATCACCTACAAAAGTTACACAACCAAAGCTATCTTAGGTTCAGGTGTTGGTGTTGCAATTGCAACCACTTGTGAAAGCAATGGGGAAAACCCACATTAAGACCAACTAGAATGAAGCTTCAAATGGATGACGGCCATATTGAAAGACCTCTAGGATTGCTAGAAGGGATAACGCTAGAAGAGGTAGAGCTTGTAGCTTTATTAGGGGAATATAGGTGTTGAGCCCATAAAAGTCATATTGGTCAAAGTCAATTGCAATCAAAGTCAAAAGGTCAAAGTCAATTGGTCAAAGTCAATAAGGTCAAGGTCAAAGTCAATAGGTGCAAAGTCAAAGTGCTAAAGTGCAGGTGTCAAAGTGCACAGTTGTCCACAAAGGGTAAATTGGAGAAAGTGGGTTGCAGGTTGCAGAGGTATTTCTCTAATTTCCCTAAGGTTCAAAGTGTTTTTAAAGTATTTTGGAAGGTTCAGGTGAACCCTCTCTTATGTGCAAAAGTGAAGACTTAAAAGGAAATGTGAAGGTATGTGAAGCGGCAGCGTACGCACAGGGGAAAGTATGGCCCCCCAATTAAAATTTTTGGTTTTAGTCTAAAGTCACTACAGGACAAAACAGGGAGTCATTGGCTGCCACTTGTGAAGGCAATCTTGGGACATCAAAGTGAGCACCAAGATACTCTTGCAGTTAGGAGCGCATAGTCTAAGTGAAGCAAGAGAGAGAAGTGCAAGAGCGACCAGTGTGCGACGCAGAGAAGTGGGAGTGAAGGAGTGCATGGAGAGTGACTAAGGGATTGTGCAGAGAGTGCTAAGCTAGTCCCCCAAGGATCATTCCTCCCCCTTAGTGGAAGCTTGGTGCAAGGTGTGCACAAGGGTAAGCTTGAAGCAGGTGGAGGTCTGGTGCAGAGGAGGTGGACAACAAGAAGACTTTGGGTATTTGGTCATTTGTAATTGAGCACTCTGTGGGATTTTGCATAGAAGTGTTGGCTTGTATTGTGCTTCAACATTGTAATTGTCTTAGAGTAATCAATCGGCAGAGGCCTCCAGGGTGTATTTTCTCTTCTTGTCTTTTCCTTTTCTCCTACAAACCCTCAAACTCCTTCTTGTCCAAGAATCCCCCAACAATAGGGATGTGTTTGCATGGACCTATAGGGACCTAAAGGGGATAGATCCAAGAATATGCTCTCATGCAATCCCCATGACAGTCGATGCCAAGCCCACCAAATAGAATCCCTACACATATAATGATACTTATGCAGCCAAAATAAAGAAAGAAATTGACAGATTGATTGAAGCTAGATCTACCTATGAGATTGAGCACACTGAATGGGTGTCCCCCATTGTAGTGGTGCCCAAGAAGAACGAAAAGTTACGAGTGTGTATTAACCTTAAAAAAGTTAATACCGCTACAATCAGAGATAATTATTTGCTTCCAATCACTGAACATTTACTGGAGTGTGTTGTAGGCAAGGAAGTTTATAGCTTCCTTGATGGATTTTCAGGTTACAACCAAGAAGCCATCACCCCAAAAGATCAACACAAAATGGCCTTTGCCATAGAATGAGGAATCTTTGCATTTCATGTCATGCCATTTGGGCTCACCAATGCACCTGCAACATTCCAAAGGCTCATGTGTCACTTCTTCAAAGAGTTCCTGCGAAAGAGCTTAGAAGTATATGTGGACGATCTATGTGCTCATTCTCGAGAAAGAAGATACCATATTCCTGAGCTCAAACAAATCTTCAACAAGTGTAGAGAATATCGAGTTTGTCTGAACCTAGAAAAGTGTGTATTCATGGTACGTCAAGTTAAGATCTTAGGCCATATTGTTTCGAAGAACGGAATATCAACAAATGAGGACAAAGTAAGAGCCATAGCGTAGTTGCCAAGACCAAGGAATGTTAAAGAGGTCCAAGCCTGTATGGACCATTGTGGATATTACCACAAGTTTATCCACATGTATGTGATCATAGCTAAACCTCTTTACGCCCTATTGACAAATTTTGAGTGCAGCAACGAATATGAAAATTCCTTCAATGAGCTGAAGAGACGTTTGTGCACAGCACCAATACTGACCACTTTTGATTGTAATAAACCATTCCATGTCCATGTAGATGCATCCAATCATGCAATTGGATGTGTTCTAGCACAACCCATAGGTGAAGGAAATTTAGATTTTCCCATAGCATATGCTAGAAGACAGCTAAACGCGACTGAACAAAACTACACAACAACTGAAAGAGAAGGTTTAGGCATGGTATATGCCGTGAAGAAGTTTAAACACTATCTATTGGCCAATAAGTTGAAGTTCTTCACTGATCATCAACCTTTATTATATTTGGTCAATAAACCTTGCAATACATGACGCTTAGTAATGTGGTTCCTCTTACTAATGGAATACGACTTTGAAGTTGTTGTTAGGAAATCTAGAACCCACCTCAGGGAAAATCACTTTTCTCACATCACTTCAAGAGAGCCATAGCGAGGAGTGTCTAATGACATACCTAATGCTTATCTGTTCAATTTAGAAGTTGTTCCTAAATGGTCAAATAAGTTGGTACATGTCCTAACCTTCGGACCCACAAATAAGAATGTGAGACCAAACAAAGAGGAAATTATAAGATCACAAAACTATCAAGTATTGGCAGGAAGTTATGTTCAAACAAGATACGGAGGGTGTACTAGCTTGTTTTATCAAGGATGATGAACATAGTAGTTGGTTGCAACAAGATCATGAAGGATTGCTAAGAAATCGCTATTCTAAACAATGAACATTATGGAATCTAAAATATTTAGGAGTTTATTGGCCTAGTATGGATAGAGAAATACATGAGTGGATTAAGAATTGTCCAATGTCCAAAGAGAGACCCCCAATGGATCATGCTACCCTTTATCACGTGTCACTAATTCTAGATTGGAGTGCTCCATTGGTAGAATTTATGAGATAAGGGACACTACCCAGTGAGGCTAATGTAGCAAGAAAATGAAGCATGGATCAAGAGGCTTAAGACTACGCCTTAGTAGGAGAAAACCTATACCAAAGAGGCAAGGATGGTTACTTAAGATTGTGTGTTCATGAATCAAACTATTTGAAGATCTTAGAAACGGAACATGGTGGTGTTGCAAGTGGAAACTTTGGACTTGACCGAGTAATTAAGGCCATTCTATTCTTAGGACTTTGGTGGCCCACTCTTCATGTGGATGCACATACCTACGTGAAGAGATGTGACACATGCCAACGTGCACAGTATCCAATAAGAAGAGACGAGATGCCTTTAAGGCCAATGATGGGAGGATGCCATTCTCAAAGTGGGGGATAGACTTTGTTGGTCCTATTAACCCCCCCAGCTAAAAACTCCCATGCAGAGTATATTATTGTACCCACGGATTACCTTACCAACTGGGTAGAAGTAAAAGCCGCAACAAAGAATGATGCTCAAACAATGAATAAGTTCTTATTTGAGAATGTGTTCACTAGATATGTGTTACCAATAGAGTTAGTAAGTGATAGAGGTACACAATTCTTGAACAAAGTTATTGAAAACCTTCTCCAAGAATTCTTGGTGATACATAAGAATTCTGCCCCCTATCATCCACAAGCTAATGGACAAGGCAAGAGCCCCAATAAGATCCTATGTAATGTATTGACAAAACTGGTAAATAATAAATGCTCTAATTGGGATAAATAGCTCCATCATGTTGTTTGGGCTTATCGAGTTGCCTACAAAATGGTACTCAATGCCACCCCATTTCAGATGGTCTTTGGAGAGAATGTTGTGCCACCATTGGACTTCCTAATACCAACTTTAACAGTAGCACAAGAGCATGAGTGGAATGGACATGAATTGTCCTCCATGATTTTTGATCTAGAATGTTTAGGTGAGATGAGGCTACGAGCGGCAGCAGGCATCTATGCTGCAAAGAAAAGACAAAAGGCATACTTTGATGCACACATCAAGGATAAAGGATTGAAAGCGGGAGACCTAGTGTTGCTTTACACACTAAAGAAGCATGTTTGAAAATTGGAAAAAAGAGGAAATGGACCCATGATCATTAATAGAATTTCCACTAGTGGAGCGGTTCAATTGGCCATGCTAGAAGGTGACATCTTGTCAAACTATTTTAGTGGATGTAGAATCAACTTGTATCAACAACCTCTTATATAGAATATGCTAATGAGACTCAACACTGCTAAGAAGCAAAAAGCAAAAGAGTTAAGGGTTATAGAGGATGCACAAGCAGAGGCTAGAAAGCGCATTAGGAGAAATAAGTTAAGGCGACAAGGCCTAGATGTTAATCCCAATGCCCCACGATATCACATGGCCATGTGTCAAACATTAGGTGTAATTGTTGTTGATATATTTAGGTAGTGATGTGTGTGAACACACTAGGACCGCCGGGGCACTTTTTTCCCTCTTTAGGAGGTTTTTTTCCCCTGGCTTGTATATACGCCTATTGCCCTAATGGGCTACTTATCTTTGTACATTCTCTAGTAATACATTCAGTATTGTGTGTTTGTGCTCCAAGCTTCTTCTTCTTCCTTGTGTTGTTCGCGTGCTTCCGCAGACGTCTAACTCCAACAATTGGTATCAGAGCAGGTCTTCGCTTCATCTAGGGCGCCGTCGACACTCCTCTGTTTGCAGTCTCAGATTTGCACGAAATTTGGTGAGCATACTCAGGGTGTTTCAGAGATCAAAACATCTTTGCTTTGTGGTGCCGAAATCGCGATCTGAGCTCGTTTCGTCCTCCGAACGCACTATCGCAGCGCTTGTGCAGGCTATTTCATCTTTTTGTGCCAAAGCTATATACCAGTTTTTGTTCGCCAGTATAAGCATCTTGAAGTCTGCTACAGGTTTAACAAAACTCGTCTGGGCAGTTCCGTTCAACTTTTTGAGATACAGTCAATTTTTTGCATCAAGGTATTTTACTCATCGGCCATGGTTGAAAGCAGTGATGTATTCCGTATATTGGCTGTTGAGGATAAGTTGGATGGTACCAACTACCCATTGTGGGCTTATATGATGCTACATGTATTGGTTGCAAAAGGATTGTGGAACATTGTGCAGGGTGTTGAAAGACATCCTGTTACACCTGTAACAATAGGTACTGCAAATACAGGTGCTGGAGCTGATGAAGATGGTGTTGAAGATGATGTTGTGCAAATTCATGTTCGTGCTTCTGTTTCTGCTGCACCTACTGCAGAGCAGATTTGTTGGGATGGTAGAGATGCCCAGGCACATGCATTGATAGCTTTGTCTGTCAAATGTGTCATTATTCCTCATATTCGCTCTTGCAGAACAGCTAGGGATGCTTGGGATACACTTACCACATTGTACCAAGCTAGGAATGAGGCTCGTGTTGCTTACCTCCGAAAAAAGTTGGAGAGTGAGCACATGAATGAAGGTGATTCTATGGACAGTTTCCTAACGAAGATCAAAGACTTGAAGGAACAGTTGATTTCTACTGATGAGGTTATACCAGATACCTCACTTGTGCAGACGGTTCTGAATGGTCTTCTTGATTCATATCAGAGTTTTGCTTCTACTCTTCGATTGATGATGAAAGGCAATCCGAATGCCTTATCATTTGAGGAGTTAGTATGTGTTCTGTTGCAGGAAGATCAGTCCAGGCAGAACAGGTCCATTATGCGTGTTGCAGATCAAGCTTTCCTAGCTAGTCAGAAGGGCAAAGGAAAATAGAGCTCTTCTACTAGTAAGCAGAAATGTGCAAATGCTGCACATTCGAAGAACCTAGATAAACATGAGAAGAAATCAGAAAAGTAGAAATTGTTTTGTAAGTACTGTAAAGGGAATGATCATATCATAAAGAACTGTCCAAAACTGGCTGCAAAAGAGGCAAAGAAAAAGGAGGCTGGAATGGTTGTTGCAGAAGTCTCTACACCAAAAATAGAGTCTGCTAATCTTGTGCAGGAAGAAGAATGGGTGTTTACTACTGTTTGCAATTTTGACCCATCTTCTCATGAGCAGTGCATGTCTGCAGTGGACTCAGATGTTTGGTACTTTGACAGTGGGGCGACCAAACATATTACCTCGCAACGCAGTTTCTTCTCTTCACTCGAGTCTGCCCCTACAGGGAATACTGTCACATGCGCCAACAACTCCTCTTATCCTATTATGGGAGTTGGTAAGATCATTCTGACTACTGCTGATGGTAGTTCTTTCACCTTGTCAGATGCTTTATTTGTGCCAGGGATCAAGAAGAATCTATTATCAGTTTTTGCATTAGCCAAGATTGGCTTGGTTGTGAAATTTGTTGATGACAGATGTACAGTTCATGATCTGTCAAATGGTGATGTTATTATTGCTTCTGGCATTTTATGTCGTGGGCTGTATAAGATAGACTATGAAAGATCTGTGAATGATTCGGCATGTGCAGTTCATGATTCTCAGGCTATCTCAGATGCAAAGCTTTGGCATGCACGCTTTGTTCATCTGAATTTTGCTAGTTTGCTACACCTGCAGAAATCTAATATGGTGTCTTCTTTGCCCAAGCTTGAGACACCTGGAAAACATGTATGTGAAGGCTGTATTTTGGGCAAAATGCAGCGTTCCTCCTTTCCAAAAGATGGTTCAGTTCGGGCTACACAGAAATTGTAGCTTGTACATAGTGATGTCTGTTGTCCTATGCAAACACCCTCTTTTGGAAATTACCTTTTCTTCGTGACTTTCATTGATGATTTTTCTAGGCATGCATGGGTATATCCACTCAAAGCAAAGTCCGAGGTGTTCATGTGCTTCAAAGGGGGAATATATGTCTTTTGATTTTAATGCATTTCTGGCTGAACGTGGGATAAAACACCAGTGTACAGTGCCGTATACACCTCAACAGAATGGAGTTGCTGAACAGAAGAACAGGTCTTTCATGGAGATGGCGAGGTGTATGGTCAAGAGTCAGGCTTTACCTCATAGTTTCTGGCTTGAGGATGTCATGTGTGCAGCATATGTACTAAACAGGTGTCCCACTAAAGCGCTGCAGTCTATCACTCCATATGAGGCTTGGCATGACCGCAAACCGTCTGTTGCTCATCTGCGTGTTTTTGGTTGTTTGGCATATGCACTAGTGCCTGAACACCATCGCAGAAAATTGGATGATAAGGCAGTACAATGTATTTTTGTTGGGTACAATTCTGAAAGTAAAGACTATCGTCTCTATCATCCACAGACTAAATGCATTCTGGTTAGCCGTGATGTTGTCTTTGTGGAAGATGCTATTCAGCCATTGCTTTCATGTACTAAGGAGACATCTGTTAGCTCCAAAGACATGTATGATACTTTGATGCCTCTTTTTACAGGTGGACAGTTTTGTGTTGGTCCTAATGAGGCAACTTCTCCGCCTTTGCAGGTTTCATATGATGATGCAGATCATTCCATTCCTGATGCAAATTTACATGATGCACTTGTTGATGAGAGAGCTGATATTGAGCAGGCAAAAACTATACCAAAATGGCTTGTGCAGACTTTGCGTGACAACAAATTAGATGCACCTTTGTCATATCGTACTCGTTCAGGCTTTCATAGTGCCTCCTTTGCATCAGATTGCTATGCTATGGCTGCATCTAGTCTCTGTGATGAGAATGAGCCTGTTTCTTTTGATGAAGCATAGAATTCAGAAAATTGGATGGCTGCTATGCAATCTGAATATGATGCTATAATGAAGAATGGTACATGGTCTTTATGTGACTTGCCTCTTGGCAAGAAGGCCATTGGCACTAAGTGGGTATACAAGCTAAAGCGTAAACCTGATGGTACAGTTGACAGGTATAAGGCTAGGCTTGTTGCAAAGGGTTATGCGCAGGAAAGAGGCATTGATTTTGATGAGACCTTTGCACCTACATGCCGTATGACTACTGTTCGGAGTATTTGTGCACTTGCAGCCCATCATGGTTGGAATGTACATCAGTTGGACATTAAAACAACATTTGTGAATGGTGACTTGCATGAAGAAGTGTATGTTTTTCAGCCCCGTGGCTTTGTGCAGAAAGGGCATGAAAACCAGGTGTGCAGGTTAAAGAAGGCATTATATGGTTTAAAGCAAGCACCACGTGCTTGGTATGAGAAGATACTTGCCTATCTGCTTGCACATGGGTTTGAGAACAGTCCAACTGAAAGCACCTTATATGTTAAGCGTGCTAATGATGTGCTTCTGATCATTGTTGTCTATGTTGACGACATGCTGCTCACTGGTCCTATTGAGAAGCATATTGCTGATTTTAAGGCTGATTTGCATGCCTCATTTGAGATGTCTGATTTGGGGCATTTGCATCACTATTTGGGCATTCAATTTATGCAAGTTGATGGTGGAATGGCTTTGTGTGAAACGAAATATATTGACACATTATTGCAGTGTTTTGGCCTTTAAGACTGTAAGCCTATTGCCACTCATATGGAGACGGGTTTACGATTGAGTCTTCATGATGCTGGAGATGCATTTGATGTTGTTCTCTATCAGCAGGCTGTTGGATGCTTGATTTACTTATGCATTACTCGGCCAGATATTCAGTTTGTTGTCTCACAGATGAGCAGGTTTATGCATTGCCCAGGAGTCACGCATTGGAAGGCGGTTAAGCGCATCTTTCACTACTTGAGTAGTACTCGGCTACTTGGATTGTTTTATCCCAAGGGGGGATCACTACCGCCAGATTTGCATGCTTTCTCTGACTCAGATTGGGCTGGTTGCTATGACACTCGTGTTTCCACCAGTGGTTTTTGCTTCATGCTTGGTAGCTCATGTATATCTTGGTTGAGCAAGAAGCAGCCTACTGTGGCCACTTCTAGTTGTGAGGCTGAGTATAGGGAAGCTTTCACAACGACTGTTGAGTGTGTGTGGCTCAAACGCCTTATGGCTGATTTGGGTGTTGGCCAATCTTCTGCCACCACCATCTTCACTGACAGTCAGAGAACATTAGCAGTTGCGAGGAACCCTGTGTTTCATGCTGGCACTAAGCACATTGAGGTGCATTATCACTATGTTAGGGAGAGGTTCTCTGGTGGGGAGATCAGCTTGGCATATGTGCCCACGCAGGAGAACATTGCACACCTTTTCACGAAGGCTCTGCCTAGGGAGAAGTTTGAAGCTTTCCGCAAAGCTTTGGGCTTACTTCCTTTTGTGGAGTGATTTCCACATAGCTTGGCACTTCCTTATACATGAGTGCCAGCTCCTTGTTCACCACATCACTCCCAAGGGGGATTTGTTGATATATTTAGGTAGTGATATGTGTGAACACACTAGGACCACCGGGGCACTTTTTTTCCCTCTTTAGGAGGTTTTTTTCCCGTGGCTTGTATATACGCCTATTGCCCTAATGGGCTACTTATCTTTGTACATTCTCTAGTAATACATTCAGTATTGTGTGTTTGTGCTCCAAGCTTCTTCTTCTTGCTTGTGTTGTTCATGTGCTTCCACAGACGTCTAACTCCAACAATTGCTTCTTGAATAATCGATCGATGTCCCTTTGTGACCATAAAGGTAGGGCAACGAAACAATTTAAGGACCATGAAATCATTGATTGACTCAGGTGCAACAACTAGTGCAGTTAGATTTTCATACTACCAAGACCTGCAATTGAACATCAAACCCATAGAAGCCTATCTCATAGGATTGGGAGGTGTGGAAACCCCTTGTTTGGGTGAGGTGGAGCTTTGCATCTGCCTTCAAGATGTCCCAATGACTGTCAAAATGCTAGTATGTCAAGATGAGGACCTTACAAAACCACTTGTCTTAGATTGGATTTATGACAATGTTGTCCATTTAAACCTGAGAAGCCAAATTCTTCAAGTTTGGGTGCATGAACAATGCAACATGATCACAGATCCAAGTATCATAGAGTCTCTTTGTTCTTCTAAGACTAACCTTTGAGAAGAAGATGTTGTAGGTTTCAAAAGCTCTATGATACAGAAGGAGTCAATTATGGAAGAACAAACTTGCAGGTCAGTAGATCTCTCTCCGTTTTCCAATAATGATGCCACCATAGTAGTTCAACCACAGAGGCAAGCAAAAAAATACAAGACAACTGCTATATCAAATAGAAAAGCAAAATTCAAGAAGAAAGTAGTTCCAGGCATGAAGCAAATTTGGGTACGAAAAGGAGAGCATCCACGAGCTTTGCCACAAAAATTCCCATCTAGGTAGGCCAATCATGCCAAAAGAAGAACCAAGCAACTAGGACAAGCTCAACCACAAGGTATCCGACAAGTTTGG
Organism: Ceratopteris richardii; assembly: GCA_020310875.1. NCBI lineage: Eukaryota > Viridiplantae > Streptophyta > Polypodiopsida > Polypodiales > Pteridaceae > Ceratopteris > Ceratopteris richardii. The sequence goes on from CM035422.1 coordinate 34,554,714, forward strand.
GTGCCTAAGAAATTAGCGACAACTAAAAAAGGGCGATTACACATGTGGGTTCCCAAGGAACTCTTACATGCATAAAATCCTATGTTCTCCCACACGAGTAAAGTTTTCAACAAAGAAGTCAAGGAAAGGCAAGGGTCAGAACCAAGAACAAAGAGCCAAAGAAGATCACCTCACCTCTTTGGCAATAGTAGGAAGACAATCATCAAGGATATGGTTTTGGAAGCCAAAAGCACTAGCAACCCCTACAAAACCAAAGAGCCAACCACAAGAGACACATAATTCAAGAAACCATCCAAACATGAAGTGACCAAAGGTGATCACTATGTAGTCAAATGCTCTTCTCAAATGGATCCCCATAAGGAAGAATGATCAGTTTTCATTCAACAATCAATTGCTTACATCCTTTCAAGGTCCAATGGATACCTCCAACAAAGATGGCATCAACATCTGCAAGTAACATCGAAAGCTTCGAGGAGAAAAAACCATGTGCTCCTTGCATAACCTTGTCTTTTGCACCACTCAGGTCATGCATTTCCAAAGTATGCATTAATATAGGGACACGTTACACGGCCATTGTTGCTCTAGCACAATGGTGAGAACCACATTAAGAAGCTCCACCTCCTTAATGTCAATCCGCGGAAGAGATAGGAGTGATATGAAGATCATGAATGTGAGATGAAGTGAGAGTGAAGGTGAGAAGCATAGAGATGCACACACACATACACACACACATGTAAAAGACAAGCAAGATACCATGGAAGGTAGGAAAAGAGACTCTATTACTCAAGAATTCAATTACAAGCCCAAAATAGCTCTAAGCTCTCTCTACTCATACAAGCTAACCTATAAAATGAGCTCTCTAGCTCTTTTTATAGATTCTAGACTAGTTTAGACCGGTTTCACATCTAGTGACTGGCATAGTTAAAAAATAGGTTCTAGGTGATATTTGAAAGGGTAAACGATGTCTAAAAATAGCCAAAATTGGTAGGCTCGTTCTACCTAAGCTCCTCAAGCTCGAGGACTCCTCAGCTTGCACAAAATGGAGCTATGAATTACAAAAGAGGTTTTTCTATGTTACATATGGTACAAAAGTGATGAAAATCACTATTGATGGTTTTGAAAAAGTATTTTGAAACGTATTTGTTTGAAAAAATGATCCGACTGGCTCCCTGCTACTTCATTGTGCTCTGTCTTTACATGCTTCCGCCTCGTCTGTGCCTTTGGCTACTCCCAACACCCCCCTCCCTCTCACTTCTGTCATCCTCGACAGAACCTTGTTGTGGGGTCTGTCGGATATAATTTTGTAATAAGTCTTGAGCGAGGGTGTGTTCTGAAATGCGGATACCTCTCGCAAGATCGGCTTCGAGTTTTTCCCAATCGATGGGTTGAGGTTCATCTGGTGGCGGGAGTCTGTAGTGCGTGGAGTACACCAGTTGTTCACAGGCAAATAATTGGAGTAGATGTGTAGGCCTGCTTATGAACACCTCTGAGTGATACTCCCAAAAACCGGTAGTGAACATTTCTTCGAAGGTCATCTTATAGCACGCCGGTAAGTATTTGATTCGCCAGTGCCAGGCATAACACACCCAGAGCGATGGTGTCGTGCTCATATCATATGCTAAATCTTGATTGACATGCTCGAATCCCAGTGTGTTCACATGTGGTGCCTTGACGCGACGGAAGAATTTGAATACTATCTGCATCATGTCAATCTTGGCAGTTCCTTTAAAATCCTTTAATTCTTCACTTGTCATAGCATGCTTGATTGGCAAGTCATAAGCCAAACACATATAAACAATTCTCGTGAGGGTGCAACATCCATGGATGATTTTTTCCGTTCCCATCTGTGTTGCACTAAATATAACTGATCAATAATCCAACTTGCAAGATCAATTGTTTGGGGCCAAACCAAATGCGTTTGTGGGGCACGGTGAATCGATCCTGAGCTAGGAATGCGAAATGTTGCATACAGATTCTTAGTGGCTTAGAGAGCTTAGGTGTGATTGCCGAGATGTCTTCCCATTTAGTAACATCACCACGCTTCATAGGCTCTGTCTCTCTCTGTCAGAGTGTGTGTTCCATGTATCTTGATTGCAGCTCTAATCAAATCTTTAGACAGATAAAACTTCTTAAAAGGGGGGTCATTCACCAAGGATGGCAAAATGAAGGTGCCTGACAAATCCTTGTTCTTCGAGGCCGTCAATGTGGTTACCAAGTGGTAGCATCTGTAGAAATCTGGTTTAGGTAATGGATCACTAAAGTATTCAGTGAAGCCTTCTCTAGCCCAAACGTGCTTTAAATCTTTCGTATTCTGGAGTGCTTCAAATTCTCTAGAGAAGAACTGATACTTTCCCCATTTACTATTGTCAAAAGTCAAATTGGCATCAAAAATAAATTCTGCATGTGCCAAAGGTCCTGCTAGACCTTGAAACCAATGTGAATTACGATGAACTTTTTCAGTGTATCCCCTTGGAGGGTCATCGATTGGCATAGGTCTTGGGAATCCTTGAAATTTTGGCGGTTGTTCAGTAGGATATGATTCAGCCAGTAAGTCGGCAAACTTTATCACATGTACACTAGGGCCAGCTTCAGACGGTCCTTCGGTCTGCATGATGAGTGATGCGAGTGTGGAGAAGATCTGCTACAAAATATTAACACATTAGCATGGAAATTAATCATGATCCCATTAAAGTGAGACCGCAATCCCTTTCCATAACCGATGTGTAACCCGTGTAGCCGAGTGTTGTGAGGTGGTGTATGGAATGATTTTTTGCAAAGCTAATGCAGGTCTCTAGACTCCTACATGCTTTAGATAGTGCATACATTGCTTGATGAGATGTTATTACAAGTGATGTTGAGTGAGAGTGTGTGAATTTGTACAAAGTTCAGTTGTGAATGAGTTTTTACAAGGATGGAGATTAGTCGGGGTGGGAGTTATGTTAGACAACGGTTCCTGAGGAGGCTTTTGGATACGTTTCGGTATCCACTTCCTAAGAGTTTTTGAGCGAGTGGTATGTTTCTGCTAAGGGACAAAAGATGATATTGGATGGGGTGCGATTAAGGGGTGAAAGGATTTCTGAGGGGTATATGTTACATGGCTTGAGTGTTGAGCTATAATACACTGTTTGGGTATCCATATCTGCATGGGTGTGGGTCGATGGATTAGGTACTTCTTGGCGATCCAAATCTATTGAATGTTTGTACTTGTCGAAGAAGGTTGATAAGACTTTGGATATTGCCTTGGATTTTGCTGAAACTTCATCCTGTCATCGTCTGCTTTGTTGAAATCTATCAATCCTTTTTTTCCTTTTGGCACCCATACTTGTCTCATGCCGCTTGCTCGATTCTGCTGGTACTGCTTGTTTTTTTGTGTCATCGGATATTGTCGTCGGTCTGGGTTCCTCCATTGTGGTTGACTCCTTTGTGGTTGGGGTTGAGAGGTCGGATGGACACTCTGCGTTGGAAAAGAAGGGAGGTCCAACACTTGCGAAACCTGCCCATTAGGAAGTGCTTCGTTTTGTACTATTAATCTAGGCCAGTCCGCAATAAGTGTGGAAGGATGGGCACCACAGGGTGTCATGCCCATGTGGCTACTAATGCAGTCCACCTGAACGTTGATGTAACCCACCTGACCCATCTGTAGGGTGGTGACCCCTTCTAATTTGTAGCAAGACCAGGGGAAAATCTGCTGACGTTCTCTTGAATGGCAATTGTCCATCACCAAGCCCACGTGGGTTGGGTTAGATGTATCGTGACTTATCTAGCCAAAGATCTTCTGGTCCTCTATCGCATGCGTTCCATATGGTCTAGGGTTACATACCTCAGGTGGAGTGTTGTTAGGGAAGTCAAGCGGTATCACTCGCTGATGGTCTAAGGTTCCAATCTGTAAGGAGCCTTGTCTAAGATTTAGGTCCACTGAGTGATCATATAGCCAATCTTGGCCAAGGATAAAGGGTTCTATCAGGTCGTCGTCATGGCACACTAATAGCTTTGCTGTCATGTTCATATCATGTATGAGGATAGGAAGATCCACCTCACCTATGCAAGGGGTTTCCATGCCTCCTAGCCCTATGAGGTATGCCTCAATTGGCTGCATTTCTATTCCTGAGTCCTTATAGAGGGACCATCTAATCACACTAGTCGGAGCACCTGAGTCAATTAAAGCCCTCAGCTCTTGGCAAGGGTTTCCGTGCTCTAGCCTGACTATAATGAATGGTCTCCTATCCACTATGCTAGGATGAGTGGTTAACTTTACTTGAAACATGGCTATGGGGTATCTGGGTGTTGTTTCCAGATGGTTATAACGTTCTCGCCCTAGTCCTTGTCTTCTTAACTTCATGCGCTTAATGTGTTCTATAGCTTCTACGTGAGCTTCAGCTTGTATTCTATTTTCTTCCTCCATACGCTTCTTTGCCAACGTGAGTCGTCTAAGCATATCCTCAGTAAGAGGTTCCTGGTATAACTTGACTCTACAGCCACTAATCTAATTAGGCATTATGTCTCCTTCTAAGGTGGCTAATTGTACTTCTAAACTTGTCAAGAGTCTATTAATGATCATAGGTCCATAACCTCGCTTTTCTAATTTCTATGCGTGTTGTTTTAGCGTATACACTAGGACTAAATCTCCTTCTTTTAAGCCTTTATCTTTCACATGTGCATCGAAATAGGATTTTTGTCGCTTCTTTGTTGCATATATTCCTGCTACTTCTTTCAGCCTGGTTTCTCCTAATCATTCCAAGTCCATTATTCTTGCTGATAATTCATGGCGGGTCCACTGATGTTCTTGTGCAACCATAAGGGTTGGTATCAAGAAGTCCAAAGGAAGCACAACAATCTGACCAAAAACCATCAGGGAGTTGCATTGAGTATGGTCTTGTAGGCCACTCGATATGCCCAAACAACATGGTGTAACTGTTTGTCCCAATCTGAATGTTTGTTGTTCACGAGTTTTGTCAGTACGTTACAAAGGATCTTGTTAGTGCTTTCGGCTTGACCATTGGCCTGAGGATGATATGGTGCAGATTTCTTGTGAATCACCATAAAATCCTGTAACAAATATTCAATGACTTGGTTTAGAAAGTGAGTTCCTCGATCACTCACTAACTCTATAGGCAGTCCATATCTTGTAAAGACATTTTCAAATAGGAATTTTGCAGTCGTGTGTGCATCATTCTTTTTGTGGCCTTGGCCTCTACCCATTTGGTAAGATAATCCTTCGCAATAATAATGTATTCAACATGTGTACCTTTTGCAGGGGGGGTAATGGGTCCTACAAAGTCTATACCCCACTTACAAAATGCATGTCCTCCCATCATGGGTTTCAATGGCATTTCATCTCTGGGAGTAGGAAACTGAGTTCTCTGGCACACATCACATCTCTTAACATAGGTATGTGCATCCATGTGAAGAGTGGGCCACCATAATCCTGCAAAGAGAATGGCTTTGATGATCCTATCGGGGCCAAAATGACCTCGTGCAACACCTTGGTGTGCAGTCTCTAGTACGCTCAAATAATCACTCTCATGAACACATTGTCTTAAGTATCCATCTCTTCCTCTTTTGTATAAATTGTCACCAATAAGTGAATAGTCTTGAGCTTCCTGCTCTAGACTGTGTTGTCATGCTAAGGTCATTCCTTGAGGGAATGTGCTCATCCTCAAGTACGTCACTAAGGGTTCACTCCATTCTGGTGTGAGAGACATGTGATATAATGTAGCATGTTCTACTGGTGGTCTTTCACAACAAACAGGGCATTCTTTACACAACTTGTAGACATCTGCATCCATCAAAGGCCAATATACTCCTAGTCTTGTAGAGTCTGCAATGTACGATATTTTGAATGATGTTGCTTTAATGCACCTACATGTGCTAATTGCAACCATCTAAACAACAAGCAAGAATCTTTTGATTATCATGTTTATATATACTTCCTGCTATGATTTGATATCTTTGTGACTTGGTAATCTCTCCTTCCTTGATCCTTATCCTAGGATTCTTGGGTCCATATGTGAGAATAGGGACAATAGGCTTAGCCCATTCTCGTACTATCTCAAGGTTAAACAAATATGCATCTGGTAATTCATCCGTTATTCCTTGAGGAGCTTCTCCTATGGTTAATCTTGAAAGGTGGTCAGCTCTGAGATGTGTCTTTCCCTTCCTGACTACAACTTCAAAGTCATACTCCATGATTAATAGAAACCAACGTATTAGTCATCCTGTGTTACATGGCTTATTGACTAAGTACAATAATGTTTGATGATCTGTAAAGAAGTTGAACTTATTTGCCAGCAAATAATGTCTGAATTTCTTTACCGCGTAGATCATTCCTAATCCTTCTCGTTCTGTAGTGGTGTAATTTCTTTCTATTGCATTCAATTGTCTGCTCGCATAAGCTATGGGGAGATCTATATTTCCTTCATTTGTAGGTTGTGCCAACACACATCCTATGGCATAGTTGGATGCATCCACATGTACACGGAATGGCTTGCTCCAATCTAGGGTGGTTAATATAAGTGTAGAGCACAAACATCGTTTTAGTTCATTGAATGAGTTTTCACACTCATCTTTCCATTCAAACTTGGTGAAAAGAGAGTACAAAGGCTTGGCTATGATTGCATACATATGTATGAATCATCTGTAATAACCACAATGACCCATAAATGCTTGTACCTCTTTTATGTTATTTGGCCTAGGTAGTTCTGCAATGACTTTCACCTTTTCTTCATCCGTAGATATTCCGTTCTTTGACACAATGTGTCCTAAAATTTTGCCTTGTCTGACCATGAAAACAGATTTTTTTGGGTTCAGACAAACTTGATATTCTCGACATTTGTCAAACACTTGTCTTAATTCTGGGATATGTGTCTGCCTCATATTCGAATGTGCACATATGTCATCGACATAAACTTCCAAATTCTTGTGTAAGAATTCCTTAAAACATGACACATGTGTCATTGGAAAGTGGCGGGTGCATTTGTTAGCCCAAATGGCATTACACGAAATGCAAAAATGCCCCATTTTGTGGTGAAAGCCATCTTATGTTGATCTTTTGGAGCAATGGCTACTTGATTATAGCCTGAGAAACCATCAAGAAAGCTGTAAACTTCCTTGCCCGCAACTCTTTCCAATAAGTGTTCCGTGATAGGAAGAGGATAATTGTCTCTAATTGTGGTTGCATTACCTTTTTTAAGGTTAATACACACACAATTTTCCATTTCTTTTTGGGTGAGTTTCTACTTCGTAGAAATATTCCTCATCTGATGCAAATGGAGGGTCCATAATAATTGACTCTAGATCAAAGTCACTTGCATCCTCGAATGCATCAGTGCTAGGCTCACATTCTTCTATAATTGAATCACACGTGATTGGCTCTATTGAGAAGATTGAGATGTCATAGCCATCCTCATCACAGTGGGGTGTCCATCAGCCATTTGTAGCTTCATCCTGATGGGTCTTTATGCTGGCTTACCCCGATGTTTCCATAAAGAGGTGGTAGCGATGGCTATTCCGGCTCCTGAATCTAAGATGGCTTTGGTGGTGTAGCCCTAATGGGTTATTGGAAGATAAGTGTTACCTTCCTCTCCTTCGCTCACGTCTCCAATCCTTTCTAGAGGTATCTCTGGTACCTTCTTGTGTGATCATATTTGTGAGGGAGTAGTAGCAACCTCAGGGAATTGATTTGCTACATGCTTCCACAACTTTGGTTTAACCTTCAACAATTCCGAAGCACATGAGTACTTTTGACTTTGCTTTCAATGGATATGCCCATGCGTTGTCGTAGAGGGGTGTGAAGGGTCGGTTGATTTTTTAGTTTAGGTGTGATAAAAACCTATATGTTTCTAATATATGGGAGTGCAAATTAAGAACTAATTATTTAGGCTAAGGACCATAAGGACGAGCGTTTCTATAATGTTCTATAGCTTCTAATTGATAAGACATAACTAAGTTCTCGTTTGTAATTTTATCTTTAACAAAGTCAACTTCTTCGTTCTCAATTTGATTTGAGTTAGGTTTTCTAACTAAATTAGATGGGAATAAGTCTTTCTTGTCCTCCGGTTCTGGCAAAACTATGGTAATTAAAGGTAAAATTCTAGAAAGAAGACGATCGTAATCTAACATGTGTAAAGTTTCGTTAACTACTTTATCTTTAATAATTTCAACTTCTATATTTTCGTTATTATTTGAACTATCAATTGAAGACGGAAGCAATGTTCCTATTATTAAGTTTTCTAATTCTTGATTCTTAATATCAGAATCGTTTGTAGATACTAGTTTAGAACTACTTGTAGATCCTATCTCTTTAGACATACGAAATAAAAAAGTAAAGATCTCAATTAATTTTCAGTGAAACAGTATGAAGAATTTCAAAATCAATCTTATTTAAGCCTATACAAATCTTTAATTATATCGAAAAGTGGAAGTGCTAGAAATCTTTAGGATTTAAGCCTATACAATAGCTTATCTTAAGTGCTAATACAATTCTCTTAATAGATAATCCTATACAACTTAATAAACAATCTTCAAATATCGTAATTTTGTGATCTTGAAATCTCGTATGCTTGTGTTCTCGTATGCTCCTTTGTAATCTCTTCAATGATCTGCAGACAGAGGAGCATTAGAAAAGAAAAACACATTTCTTAATACATATATATACATACATAGGAACCTATGTGCGCATGCACTCAACTAGATATCTAAGACATATACCTACTTAACTAATACACATCACACGCACTATGCATTTACTAGTTAACTAGTACACACACTTAGTTAATTAACACACATAACTTCACTTATGCACACGTAAAATTTAGTTAGTATTCTAATAACATATTTTCATAAAAAACAATAAAATAACTATTAATGTATTAAGTTATTTAATGTATATGTTATAATTAATAATTATTATAATTAATCATTGATAATTATTTAATTAGCCATTTAGTTATTTATCACAGTTATTTAATAGTTATTTTTAATAATTATTAAATAACTAATTAAACATATGTTAATCACGAAGTGACAAAGGTTTATAAGCACAAATTTACACATGGGTTTAACAAAGGACTTAGGATAAAGTAACTATTTTAAATTGATAATCTAAGGTAAATAATCACATAGGTTAATAATAGGGTAGGATGATTTTACTATGAAAAATAAATAGGTATATTCAAAAAGTAAGTATACATATGGTTCTTGAACTTACCTATAGGCAAACTCATAGGAACAAATTCTTATACTCTCAAAGTTTTCTTGTTCATCAAAGGAGGCAAGCATAAAGGCCTAATAACTCACTACTCATATCTAACACAACTAAAGCACATTTATTTAACAACATAAATACAGTTAAGCAGACAAGTATAGATGTACAAGAGTAGGAATTTTTTTAGGAATACATAATTATATACATATCTTAATTTCTTTAAGAAATTACATATACAAGAACATAAACATAAAGATCCATAATCATTGTAATACATTCACACCCTTGTAATCAACATCAATGTTCATGCATACACATGACACATACCCATGCATATACACACATATGAGCATGATTAAAATATATGTCATAATACTTCCTTGTATCCAACTATAAACTTGAGGCTTTTAGATAAGAAGATCTTTGTTCAGTCCAGCTCCTCATGATTTTTATTGCCTGCAGGTACTAAGAGAGAAACATCAGTCATTTTAAATCAATACATTAAAAATTTTATGAGGGAGATATCATTTAACCGACTATAAAGCAAAATATTTTTATTTTTCCATATGAAAACTCGAGTGAGGAAATCCTTCCGACATCTGCCCCCACCAAACCTGCACATCGCCCCTGATGGGCCAACCTGCAGTTAAATAGGAAAGCAGTATCAAAATCTTTTGAAAAATATTTCTCGAACTATTTTCTTCAAAATTATATAAAATATGCTCCTAAAGGTAAGTACATCTTCTGATAGTTAAGAAAAATCTTTTAAAATTATGCAAACTTGAATCTTAAACGTTTTCGTTCAATGCATGAAATCGAAAACAAGTTTTAGAAAGTCCCATAGAAATCAATCAGACAGTTATGGTACTTGCTCTTCTATTAACCCGTTCAAAAGTAATAGATATTTTATATAAATGGTCTATCCCTGATTCCCTAGCCACTCGCCATAACTAATTCCTCTATAGCATAAATCTGCCTCATATTGCCCGTATAGAATTTTAGAAGTGGTTTCAAGACCACAACTGAATCATGATAACTTTTTTCTTTTCTTTTCATTCTTGTCTTTTTCTTTTTTTAATTTTCTTTTTCTCATCTTGCAATAGCCATTAATATACTGCTTGATGTTCTCATTTTTCTGTTTTCTTAATTTTTCTTCGCAACTTTTTTGTTTAAGGGGAAAGGCTTAACCCCTAATCAGAGCACAGGTTCTAGAGGAATGCTATATTGGAAACTAGGATCTCATTAGTGATATGGGTTGGAAGTAAAGTAGCTACCTATATAAAATAAATTTACTTCTACTAGGAGTCGCAAGTCAAGTGTTCCCTCTCCTATCCTTATGAAAGCCATAGGGTCTCTAATTCTTATCTTCTCTTCATACACATTCCTACTTCAGTTTTAAATTCATTATTTCATAATTTAAAAAAAATCTTCCTTTCCTATCAAAAAGATGTACATATCTACACATGAAATGCATCAATAAAAAAATCATATTAGCAACTAGAAAATAAGTAAAGTTTAGAACTCTTTCACCTGATCATTTTTATTCTTCTTCATCGTCGTCCTCCAAGAAGTCTTCGTCCAATTCAAATTTACTGCTTTCTCTTCTTCTCAAGAGCTTGATTCTTTTCCCTGCAATCAAATTATTTAGCATAGAACCATCAAATTCACGTAATTTATATGTACTTGTTTCATAAACTGAAACAACAACGTAAGGTCCGAACCAACGTTTAGTTAGTTTCCGACGTGCACCGTATTGAGTATCAAACGTACTATCATATACAAGCACCCAATCACCACTCTCTATTGGTTGCGGTCTTAGTCTATGTTTCTTATCAAAATATAATTTATTTTTCAATCTAGATGTTTTTAATTTTTTTATTGCTTCTTTAAGATTTTCATTTCCTTGTTTTAATTGCTTAATTCTAAATGCTAATAAGTCCTCTCTTGAAATGTTATCTTTCCAATCTAAATTCATCCAATTAATTATCTGAGTATGAAGGGGAAATAATGGTTTCTTACAGTACATGAGTTCAGCTGGCATAAAACCAGTTGTTCTTGTGTGCGTCATGCGATCAACCCAAAGAGCAAATGGGAGATATTTTGGCCATTGATCAATATCTCCATGGCAAGCTTTAGAAATAGCCTTCACTATGGAAGGATGTCCTTGTTCAATTTTACCATTTGCTTCTAGGTTATGGGCAGTCGTAAGAGACAATCAAATCCCATGTTGTGCAAAGAATTCTCTCGCCTCTCTCGCATCTAACTCACCTCTATCCGCTACTACTTTTTCTATATATCCAAATGTGGATAATACTTCTTCTAAAAGGAATACGCATACATTATAAGTAGTATTGGAACAAAGTGCTCTACCTTCGACGTGGTTTGTCAAATCCTCTCACGCAAGAACGATGTATCTCATACCATCACTACTTTTAGGCATGGTCACAAGGTCAACTACCCACTTGTAATGAATACAAGGTGGATAGGTCGGGTGAAGGGGATCTCTATGCTTGACAGAGGAGTGTAACTGGCACGTACTATAAGTGCTCACAAATTCTTTAACAGTTACATACATCCTTGGCCACCACTAGCTTTCCCTAATCTTTTCATATGTAGCTACAAAGCCTTTATGACCAACCCAAAGGCTCTGGTGCATCTCTTGCATAACTTGCACTTGAAAAACTTTCAAACCTAGTACTCTTTGAGGGTTTCAAACCTTTCCTCTAGCATGTCTCCAAAGATATCCATCTTTCAAGAAGAAGTTGAAAGACTTCTTCCAGATGTTCCGGAATCGATTTGAAGACCAGCTTGGGGAAGGCTGAAATGAACTCAGATAGTTTCCTATATCTCGCCACTCTCTTTCATAATCGCACTCTCTAAATCTTTCATATGTATAGGTAGATGTTTTATAATTTATTAAATTAATATGATTATATAATGCTTCAATATCATTGTCAAATTTTGCTCTTGAAAGCATATCAGTGACAGTGTTATGTTTACCGGCTATATGTACAAAAGCAGGATTAATGAATTTAATATAGGCTATCCATCGAAGCATGGCTATGTCCAGAGATGAACAATTAGCTATTAAACCTATTAATGGAAGACAATCGGTCTCTACTATTACATTAGTGCCTATAAAGTATTCTCTATCTGTTTTTAAAGCTGTAACTAATCCCCACAATTCTTTCTTAATTTGCGGGTAATTCTTTTGAGTATCATGAAGAATCTTTGCTCCAAAGCGAGCTTCGTACCTTTGCTCCTTCTCATCATCCTGCCCAATGACCCAGCCTATACCAATAGGACTAGTGTCAACGGTTAGGATTACAGGCTTATTTCGTGTATAGTCAATACGTTTCAAAACAGGAGCATTGATAAGCAATTGCTTTAGATGCCTCATGGTTCTAGAATGCTCATCAGTCCAAAAGAATTTGTTTCTTTTTCTCAATAAATCATAAAGCGGATTCGCTACATGAGCAAAGTGAGGGATCCAGATGACATAGAAAACACATGCACTTAGGAATCTCCTTACTTCACTTACATTGCGACATCTCTCAGAAATCCTACTAATGGCATCAACTTTTGCTGGATAGGGTCTACGACCATAATGGCCACATAAATGCCCAACTATTAGCACTTCATTAACACCAAAAGTTGATTTCTCTAGGGAAAAAGTTAGTCCAACCTCTTCAAATCTTTCAAATATCTTTTCACAATCTGAAATATGGCTGGAAACAAACTTTCTACAACCAGATGAATCTAAACTTTCATCCTTTTCTTTTTCCACACACCCCTTTATTGAAATATCATCAATAAAAGGCATCATCACTTTTGGGATAAAGTCATGTAGGACCAGATTCATAGCATTCATCATGTGTGCCACAGAATTCGTGGCTCCTTGTGGTAAAGTACACATACGTACTAAACCCAAAGGAGTCTTCATCGTGGTCACATCTCGAGTCTCAATTGCTAATTGAAAGTGATCGTACCCTGAATACAGGTCTCCCATTGAATAGATGGAGTGACCAGCAAATGCCTCCGCAAACTCATCTACAATGGGACCCGTTCCTACATTCCTAATAGTGACTTTATTCACAGGCTACAAATCCTGAATAAAGCGTAGCTTCCCACTCTTTTTCGGTACCGTGAACCACCAATTAGAGTATGGTGCTGAGGATGGTTCCAAGATTCTCATGGCAATCTTCTCCTTTAACAATCTCATTAGCTCAGGTAAATGAGCCTTTGGGACTGGAATCGGACGAAGATTCCAAGGAATATGTGGTATTGTAAAAATAATCATCGGAGCTACTAACTTTGGATCTGCACATCCTATCTCATGTGGGAACAAAGAAAAAGCTTTACCGTGACGAACAATCATCTTGGTAAACTGCTCTTTTTCAATTTGAGAAAGAAATTCATCACCGAATTTAATAAACTTCTTACTCTCATCAATAAATATGTGACCTATCTTAGATCGATTTCTAAGAATAGGATCATTTGATACTCGACGAAGTATGTCATGACTATTTTTGGGTAAGGGTTGAGCTACAGGTTTTATTTTCTTTTCTACAGTTTTGTATTTAGTTTCTATGCTAATTTCATGTTCTAGGATAAATTCGTTAATAATCTCATACTCTTGAATAGAGTTAAGAATTATCATATTTGATTTAAAATTTTCATGAGAAACACTTTCTAGCTCTTCTAATAGAGTGGAACTTTTTGATAGTTCAATTATACACTCAATTTTCTCGTCACTTAAAATTAATCCAATTTTTCTGAAGTATTTTTCAGTTTGGTTTATAAATGTTTTTGTAAGATTTTCTTTAGTAATATAGTGTAAGCTAGTTGTAGGAGTACAAATTAAGTAATTTTCAAATTTATGTTCATTGATAGGCGAGACATCAAAACAACGTCCACTATTGTCTCGCTCAATAGTGGAGTCTAGGAGAAATTTTGATCATAGTACGCTCCATATTCTCTTACAGTCAGTGGATCATGACATACATGACTGATCGAGTCAATAGGATTTCTTCTTAAGCTCTTTCTATTTCTAGTGTGGTTTGGGCAAACCGTCATAACTTGCAAAGAATCCATCCCTGATTTGGATCCAATTCTTGCATACGCTGATCCGTCGTTCCTTGCCTTTGTTTCTATCCTCATTTCAGCTATAAATGGCTGTCCAAGAATCACTTCATATGAGCAATTATCTTGAACGAAGAAGTGAAACTCTTCTCGAACACCACCTATCATAATAGGCACATTCGCACATGCACCCAACAAAATGCCAGAGCCATTGTCAGCTATTCTCATCCGCCAGTCGTGCTCTTTATCACTTGGCCACCTAAATTTGTCAAAGAACTTTTTTGAAATCACGTTTATCTCTGACCCTGAATCAATGAGAGCCAAAGCTAAATAATAATCCTTCTCATCACCGATTCTAATCTTTACTTCTGGTGTGCCTCGTGCCCAGAAGGTAGAATTGTATTTACTTTCACTCTTTAACATTTCTTCATCAGGTTGTATAGGTCCTAGAAAATTTCTATTTACACTTCCTGTTGTAAATTCTTCATCATCCTCATAATCACTTTCACTCAATGTAACTACATCATTCATAGCTAGGGTTTCTTTTGCCACTTCTTGTATGTCCTCGTCTTGTGGCAAAGGAAAGCGTCTTCTTCTAATAAGCCGAATAAAACTATCCTTGAACTCTGGTTTTGCTATGGAAAACACTTGCTCAAGTGACATCGTTACTTGACTTTTTAGAAGAATGTCATTTAAAATCTCCCTAGCATCATTTTTCTTTTCGAGCTCAGAAATCATAATAGCACGTGGAGCTCTTCTACCCTTCTTCTTCCCTTTCTCTTCATTTTGCTTTTGATCCTCTTTATTTTTAGGTTTAGAAGTTTCTTTTTCTACTTTCTTCTGTTCTTCTTGGGGTTGAACATTTTCATCAGTCGGCTTTTTGCCTTCCTTTATCATTTTCCTCTTCTCTTCTCGAGATAAATTTGATTCATCAAACTGAACTTTTTTATCAGTTTTCTTTTCATCTTCTCTCGTTTGTCTCCTAGTTACCCTCCTATCACCTTCTTCTACATCATCCTGTTGATCTTCTCGTCTCCGTTTTTCCTCAACATTAGCAATGTGAGAAAAGACAGAAGATTGATCTACAGGAGATTTCCATGTGGTCTTGTACATTATCTCGTCTCTAGCTCGTACCAGTGCCTCTATTGAATATGGATTTTGGCTAGGCATTGAAAAAAGCCTATCCTCAACCGGCTCTAGTCTTGCAGCCGAAGTACTGGCAGTTGCATCTGATACTGTTAAATTTTCATAAAGCTTTTTCATTCCTCCTTTGCCCCAATTGACGGACAAAGGAAGACGTGAACTAAAGTCACATAGTCTTCTATCTATTTCCACAACTAATTGATTCGCCTTAGCACTTTTTAATTCTTCACAAGCAAATGATGCGTGCTCCTGACTATCGCACCAAACACAGCGCTTTACGCCAGTCCCTCTTTTCTCATTATTTCTTTGAAAGGTTGGTTGTACAGAAAATTGAGGAGCTTGCTGAGGTGCTGGCTGAAAGACTGGTTGTGGTGGAACATATTGAGGCATAACTTGTTGATTAGGCAGAGCTTGCCCTGCACCACTACTGCTAGCCCCTGGATCATTAAAGCTCATGGAGTAAACTTGTTTATTTAAGTTAGCAACCTCTTTTGAAAGAGATGCTTGCATATTCATGACATTCTCCATCTGTTTACATAGAATATCTAATTGAAATTCTATGGGAGCTTTAGTAGCAGTTTCATTATTAGCCGTAGCCATAGTCGCAGGCATTGGCATGTCAACTTGCCTTATAGCAAGAGTTTCCCTTGGCTGAGAAGCATTAGGTCTAGAATATAAAATCGTTTGCCTTTGCTTCATTTGAGCAACAGCCTCTATCTCTTTTTTGACTTTCTCCCAGTCATCAATTAGCCCATACCTTTTTCCTGGCTCTTCTATTCGTCTTTCAATTTCAGCCCTATCTTCTGGATTAAGTATCTTAAGAAAATATATAATTACATCTTGATTAATAGCATTTCTGTCATCTTCAGGAAGTTGAGCAAGACGTCTCATAAACTCACCGTGAAGATGAGTTAAAGACTCATTGCTCTTAACAGTGTTTAACCAACGCAGAAAACCTTCTCGACTGTGCTGGCTAAAATCCTCGAGGTAGAACATTCTATGAAGTTCCTTTCTAAATTCCTCCCATGTTTTTTCGGCATGCTCTTGTATAGATTCTAGAATTGAACTAGAAACTACTCGACTAAAGTATTTAACTAAAACATCTTCAGGTAATCCCTGGATTTGCACTTGCTCCTCAAATGCATCCAAGTATTCCGTAATGTTTAATCCGGTAAATTTTCCTTTTTCTTTTAGAATAGCTTGGACTGTACGTGTCCCTTGCTTTTCTATCATCATGTTCCTAAACATTTCCTCCATTTTGCGTTCTTTATAACGTTTCGAATAGAGAAGAAGTTCCCTAATAGCCGGATCTAATTGCTCTCTAAATTGCCTAAATTTATCACTAGTTGATAAAGCTAGGGATGGCTTCACCCTAGTCCTAGGCTTTACTAATTCTAATCTTCTTTTTCTAAAATAATTTTAAATTTAAAAAAACCTAAATTTTGACTTATCTCTCATATGTACTCTTTTTGAATTTAAGTTTTTTAGAGATTTTAAAATTTTTTAAACTTTTCTAATTTTAAAGGGTTTTTTAATAAAATAATTTTTATAAAATAGTTTTTCTTGATTTAAGTTTTTTACTTTACTATTAATTTCTTTAAAATTAATTTCTTTGAAAAAAAATAAAAGCATTAACTATAAAAAGAAACCTAAATTTGAACTATTTTTATGTTATAAGCTTTCTTTTTATGCAATAAAACAAACAATCTTTCTTTTTCAAAACTTAAAATCTTTTCTTTTTAATGATGCAAAAATAATGGCTTTTCCAAAAATGCAGATATTTAAATGCTTTAAGTAAAAATTATATTTCCTAGATACAAAAGAAAAATTCAAATACTCTTTAAATGCTAATATGAAAGTGCTTAAATCCTAGTGTAGATGAAAACAACTTTTCTTTTTAAGTGATGTGCATAAGCTAAAAACAAAGAACTTAAACTAAACACCTTACTTGATGATATCTTTGCTGAAGAGGTTCAAAAGTGAACGTTAAAACAATCTTAAACACAAAACTAAAATGACCATGAATATATCTTGATTCTCTTGAACGTTGAGGGGGGGGTTTTGAGACGACGAAGCTCCACCAGATGGAAATCCTTCTTCCACGATTTTGTCACAGCTTCAATCTTCAAATTTCCTGCATACAAGAAGAAGATAAAATCAAATTAAAACTAAAAATGCAACGTAAGTCCTAGACACACTATCGTCACGCTTTCACGTCGGGTTCACCAAATCTGTCGTAGAGGGGTGTGAAGGGAGGCTGACGTTCATCTACAAGAATCGCACTAACCTAACCATGTGACTGCACGCAGGGTGCTTCTAAGTATGCCTAGGGCCTTCGGTTGATTTTTCAGTTTAGGTGTGATAAAAACCTATATGTTTCTAATATATGGGAGTGCAAATTAAGAACTAATTATTTAGGCTAAGGACCATAAGGACGAGCGTTTCTATAATGTTCTATAGCTTCTAATTGATAAGATATAACTAAGTTCTCGTTTGTAATTTTATCTTTAACAAAGTCAACTTCTTTGTTCTCAATTTGATTTGAGTTAGGTTTTCTAACTAAATTAGGTGGGAATAAGTCTTTCTTGTCCTCCGGTTCTGGCAAATCTATGGTAATTAAAGGTAAAATTCTAGAAAGAAGACGATCGTAATCTAACGTGTGTAAAGTTTCGTTAACTACTTTATCTTTAATAATTTCAACTTCTATATTTTTGTTATTATTTGAACTATCAATTGAAGACGGAAGCAATGTTCCTATTATTAAGTTTTCTAATTCTTGATTCTTAATATCAAAATCGTTTGTAGATACTAGTTTAGAACTACTTGTAGATCCTATCTCTTTAGACATACGAAATAAAAAAGTAAAGATCTCAATTAATTTTTAGTGAAACAGTATGAAGAATTTCAAAATCAATCTTATTTAAGCCTATACAAATCTTTAATTATATCAAAAAGTGGAAGTGCTAGAAATCTTTAGGATTTAAGCCTATACAATAGCTTATCTTAAGTGCTAATACAATTCTCTTAATAGATAATCCTATACAACTTAATAAACAATCTTCAAATATCGTAATTTTGTGATCTTGAAATCTCGTATGCTTGTGTTCTCGTATGCTCCTTTGTAATCTCTTCGATGATCTACAGACAGAGGAGCATTAGAAAAGAAAAACACATTTCTTAATACATATATATACATACATAGGAACCTATGTGTGCATGCACTCAACTAGATAACTAAGACATATACCTACTTAACTAATACACATCACATGCACTATGCATTTACTAGTTAACTAGTACACACACTTAGTTAATTAACACACATAACTTCACTTATGCACACGTAAAATTTAGTTAGTATTCTAATAAAATATTTTCATAAAAAACAATAAAATAACTATTAATTTATTAAGTTATTTAATGTATATGTTATAATTAATAATTATTATAATTAGTCATTGATAATTATTTAATTAGCCATTTAGTTATTTATCATAGTTATTTTTAATAATTATTTAATAACTAATTAAACATATGTTAATCACGAAGTGACAAAGGTTTATAAGCACAAATTTACACATGGGTTTAACAAAGGACTTAGGATAAAGTAACTATTTTAAATTGATAATCTAAGGTAAATAATCACATAGGTTAATAATAGGGTAGGATGATTTTACTATGAAAAATAAAGAGGTATATTCAAAAAGTAAGTATACATATGGTTCTTGAACTTACCTATAGGCAAACTCATAGGAACAAATTCTTATACTCTCAAAGTTTTCTTGTTCATCAAAGGAGGCAAGCATAAAGGCCTAATAACTCACTACTCATATCTAACACAACTAAAGCACATTTATTTAACAACATAAGTACAATTAAGCAGACAAGTATAGATGTACAAGAGTAGGAATTTTTTTAGGAATACATAATTATATACATATCTTAATTTCTTTAAGAAATCACATATACAAGAACATAAACATAAAGATCCGTAATCATTGTAATACATTCACACCCTTGTAATCAACATCAATGTTCATGCATACACATGACACATACCCATGCATATACACACATATGAGCATGATTAAAATATATGTCATAATACTTCCTTGTATCCAACTATAAACTTGAGGCTTTTAGATAAGAAGATCTTTGTTCAGTCCAGCTCCTCATGATTTTTATTGCCTGCAGGTACTAAGAGAGAAACATCAGTCATTTTAAATCAATACATTAAAAATTTTGTGAGGGAGATATCATTTAACCGACTATAAAGCAAAATATTTTTATTTTTCCATATGAAAACTTGAGTGAGGAAATCCTTCCGACAGCGTGCCTGGAAAAATCATCAATGAAAGTCACGAAGTAAATATAGTTTCCAAAAGAGGGTGTCTGCATAGGACCATAGACATCACTATGAACAAGCTGCAATTTCTGAGTAGCCCGAACTAAACCATCTTTTGGAAATGAGGAATGCTGCATTTTGCCCAAAATACAACCTTCACATACATGTTTATTGGGTGCCTCAAGTTTGGGCAAGGAGGACACCATTTCAGATTTCTAAAGGCATAGCAAACTAGCAAAATTCTGATGACCAAAGCGTGCATGCCAAAGCTTTGCATCTGACATAGCCTGAGAATCAGGTACTGCACATGCTGAATCATTCACAGATCGTTCATAGTCTATGAGCTTATATAGCCCACGGCATAAAATGCCAGAAGCAATAATCATGTCGAAATTTGACAAATCATGACCAATCTTGGCTAAAGCCAAAACTAATAACAAATTCTTCTTGATCCCTAGCATAAATAAAGCATATCACAAAGTGAAAGAAATACCATCAACAGTAGTCAAAATGATCTTACCAACTCCCATGATAGGATAAGAGGAGTTGTTGGCGCATGTGATAGTATTCCTTATAGGGGCAGGCTCGAGAGAAGTGAAGAAATTGCACTGTGAGGTGTTATGTTTGGTCACCCCACTATCAAAGTATCAAACCTGCACGAGATTAGCAAACTCTGTTTTTGGTGTAGAGGCCTCTGCAACAACCATTCCGGCCTCTTTCTTCTTTGCCTCTTTAGCAGCAAGTTTTGGATGGCTCATGATGACATGATCATTTGCTTTACAGTAGTTACAAAATCATTTCTACTTTTCTGATTTCTTTTCATCTTTGTCTTCCCTCTTCGATTGTGCAGAATTAGCAGGTTTTTGCTTACTAATTGAAGAGCTCCATTTTCCTTAGGCCTTTTGACTAGCCAGGAAAGCTTGATGTGCAACACGCATAATGAACCTAATCTGTCTAGACTGATCTTCCTGCAATAGAACAAAGACTAACTCCTCAAATCACAGGGCATTTGGATTGCCTTTCATCATCAAACGAAGAGCTCCATTTTCCTTTGGCTTCTCACTAGCCAGGAAAGCTTGATGTGCAACATGCATAATGAACATGTTCTGCCTAGACTGATCTTCCTACAATAGAACAGAGACTAACTCCTCAAATCACAGGGCATGTTTGATAGACAAAGCTATCATGCATGTGCCTAGGCATCTCTACCATCCCAACAAATTTTCTCTGTAGTAGGTGCAGCAAAAACCATAGCACGAACAGGAATTTGCAGAATATCATCATCTTTGACACCTTTTGTATCAACTTCAGTACCTGCAGTTGTAACAGTTGCAGGTGTGATAGGATGTTTTTCAACACCTTACACAATGTTCCACAATCCTTTTTCAACCAATACATGTCGCATCATATAAGCCCATAATGGGTAGTTGGTACCATCCAACTTATCCTCAATAGCCAACATAAAGAATACATCAATGCTTTCAGCCATTGCGGGTGACTAAAATACCTTGATGCAAAAAATTGATTGTATCTCAAAAAGGAAGAAGAAGAAGCTTAGAGCACAACACACAATACTGAATGTATTACCACTAGAATGTACAAAGATAAGTAGCATGTTAGGGCAATAGGCATATATACAAGCCGAGGGAAAAACCTCCTAAAGAGGGAAAAAAGTGTCCCAGCGATCCTAGAGTGTTCACACACATCACTACCTAAATATATCAGCATGAGACATACCCAAAACATGGTTAAATGTGGATGTGGCACAATTAAAACTAGTGGTAAAACAAATGATCCAAATAGCCATGGACACAGAACAACAACTAATGGAAGTGGATAGAGAGTATGACAAAGCAATGATAGAACAAAATCAATTTAATATGTTGAGTGAAGATTTATCAGCAAATGTGATACAAGCTCAACAAACGCTAGCGAAAAAGGAGGAGGAAATGGAAGATGTTAGAGAACATTGCAAAATGCTTACAGAGGAAAACCAAGAGCTACAACATCAGCTCAAGGAGCTCCAACATAAATATGAGGCCAGTGAAGCAAAAAAGGTATGCATATCAAACAAAAGCAAAATTTTAGAAGCACTGATAAAAATATACATGGATGAGGCCGACATCTTAAGAAATAAAAATAAAGAGTTGATGAATGCGATTGTGATCAGTCAACTAGTTGAGGTACCTGAAAATAACCAAAGAGATACATTGGAGCTAGAAGCTCAAATGGCTAAGTATGTTGAATAGCTTAAGCAAGAGCAAGAGTTGAGGGAAGAATGGGAAAGAAAATACATGCATGATACCAACAAATTATGAAATAGATGGAAGGCAACAAAGGCCAAGATCGTAAAACAGTGCACAGAGGATGTTGATCAATTAGCCATACTCGATGAACAACTCCTCCAAAGCAATGAAATAGTTATAGCAGGTAATAAAGAAATAACTAAAAAAGACACACTCATCAAAAGCCTACAGGCTCAATCACAACAACATGAATAAATGGAGACACTAGTAGTTCCAAGCTCATACATGGCTACTGTGGAGAATAAGGTAAGTCCTTCTTCTCCCCCCATCCATAACTCACCTGTGCATATGGAAGTGCAAGCACCAGGTGTTGATCAATGTTGGGAGTGATGGTTGGATGCACTCAAGAAATGGGTTGATGTTGCAAAACCTGCTTCACACCTACCCTCTTTTGATTCCAGATATGCTTTGTAGACTCCTTGAGCTTCCAAATGATACCAAGAAACCATATATGTGCTTTGCAAATGTTATAAGTAATGATCAAATCAAGACAGACTACTTGTGACTTCAAAATCCTGAAAAAACTTGCTATTTTGGTATTGACACCTGCTCAGAGTTATGCTCAGTGTGACCAGCACACTTAAAATTGATCTAATTGCTTTTGGACATAATCAATTAGCTTAACAAGCTTTCATTTGCAAGTGGAATGAGAGGAAATGACAAACTACACTCTGAGAATTCAATTTAGCAAACTTAGGAACATCCCCGACATTTTAGGAACTATACAGAGAAATACCAGAGATCACTTCGAGCACAATTTCTCCCAGATGGTTGATCCAATGTTCTTCAAATTTTGTAGGCATATAGTATGCTTCAAGCTTGTTCCAATGTGCTTTGAATCATCCAATTTGGTTCAGTAGATCTTGAGATATGCCTCTTGGAAGTTGACAGAGTTGAAGATGGTCACTCAGAAAAAACCAGAGATTATGAATGTAAGTATATGTATTAGATCTATTGATTGTACATTCCCATTGGCATAGAATGTGATGCTCAATGGTACTCAGATCTGTAGGCTATGGTGTAGCACTCACACACACTCAATGAATTACTCAGAAATGCCTAGGGAGGAGTGAAGGATACCCGCGACATTTTCCTAGTGACTTTTATATAGATTGAGTGAAATTTTTGAATTTTGAATTCAAGTCAATCTCCTAGAATCTTTCACCTAAAGATTGATTGAGATATTCTCTCAACTAACCAATCACTTTTTCACGAATTAGACTAGTAGGTGTGATTACATGAGTGGTAAAGTCATATAGACTTTTACATGAGATAAATGGTAAGAACAATAAGACTAGGTTCCTATGGTTCTTGATTCTTGTAAATATATCCTTCAAAGGTTCCAAGCTAAACCTTCAAGTTCCAAGCTTTATGTGAAGTCTTTCAAGGTTGATATCCAAGCCAAGTGTTAAGGCTTGAATTACACCAACAGCTCCCCCTCAAGCCAAACACTTTGGCTCAAGTCTTCATCTCTAGTCTTCAATTATTTCCTGCAATCCAATCATGGATTTAAATCTGCATAGCTTGCTTCCATCCAGAGCTTTAGTAAGCAAATCTACACATTGCATATTAGTAGACACATATGACAATTGAATATCTTTGCTAAGTAATTTCTCCCTCACATAGTGGTAATGAACCTCTATGTGTTTTGTTCTAGCATGATAAATTGGATTAGCTGCAAGGTGAAGAGAACTTGTGTTATCCCCAAAGATGATTGGTGGTCTTGTGTATAGACCCAATTCTGAATATAAAAGTTTCAACCAGATAGCTTCTTGAGTGGCATTTGCTAGCCCTCTATACTCTGCCTCAGTAGATGATAAAGCTGCTGTGGGTTGTTTCTTGGATGACCAAGAAATTGGTTTATCACCTGCAAAACATATGTAACCAGATGTGCTTCTCCTGTCATCCTTGCAACCTGCCCAATCTACATCTGAATATACCTTAATATCAATGTCTGATGAATAAGGAAAGTACAAACCATGATTTTGTGTTCCCTTTAGGTACTTTACTATCTTCTTTGCTGCCTCTAAATGAGGTACTCTTGGTTTGTGCATAAATTGGCTAAGTACACTAACACCATATGATATATCAATCCTGGTTAAGGTAGCATAATTTAGGCTACCTACCAAACTCTGGTAACTTGTAATGTCTTGGAGTTCTTCTCCTTCATGAGCACTGAGTTTATGGTTGACCTCCATAGGAGTGCTTGATACTTTAGCTTCCTGCAAATTAAACTTCTTGACCATATCCTGAATGTACTTCTTCTGAGTAATAAAGATACCTGAATTTGTATAGACCAATTCAAGTCCTAGGAAGTACTTCAACAATCCAAGATCATTAATCTTGAATTCCTTCATCATCTGTCCTTTGATGTGTCTAATTCCCTGAACATCATTTCCTGTAATAATGATGTCATCAACATAGACACACAAGTATATTACCTCTGAATTGTTCCTTTTGATAAACAATGAAGTATCTGCTTTACTCATTATGAATCCTTGGTCTAGGAGGTAGGTTGTCAACCTGTAATTCCATGCTCTAGGTGCCTGCTTCAATCCATACAGAGCCTTCTTCAATTTACACACATGATTTACCTTCTTGGGATCTTCATAGCCAGGTGGTTGTGACATGTAGACTTCTTCAGATATCCATCCATTCAAGAATGCATTCTTCACATCCAATTGGTACATGTTCCAATTCTTGGATGCAGCTACACTCACCATAACTCTGATAGTTGGCATCTTGGCCACAGGAGAAAATGTCTCCTCATAATCAATGCCTTGGGTTTGTGCAAAACCCTTGGCTACCAACCTAGCTTTATACCTATTTATTGTACCATCTGAATTCCTTTTGAGTTTGTAGATCCATCTGGATCCTATCACCTTCATAGATTCTTTCTTGGGTACCAAGTCCCAAGTGTCACTCTCCTTGAGAGCCTCCATTTCTTCATCCATTGCTTCCTTCCATTCTGGTTTAGTGATTGCTTCTTCAAATGTACCTGGTTCTTCATTCAAGAGATCCTTTGCAAGATATACAGAATGCTTGGTTACAAGGGAAGTATCATACCCATACCTAATAGGCTTCTTACTTTCTCTCTGAGATCTCCTCATAGCTTGAGTTGAGGATTCTGGTATATCCTCTAGTTTCTTCATCTTCATTTTCCCTTTGGATTTCCAAGCCTTGAACTCTTCAATGTTGATGGTGTCTTCATCATCTGAGCTTGTGTCCTCTTTCTGAATTGGTTCTTCCTTGATAAGCTTGGGGAAGTCTTCTTCCATGTCATAAGGTAGACTAACCTTCCTGCATTCATTTTCATACCATGAATCATTCTCATCAAAGATGACATCTCTGCTTACCTTGAAGCCTTTGTTTGAGGGGTTGTAGAATCTGTATCCCTTCTGATTCAAATCATAACCAATGAAGATACATTTTTCAGCCTTAGGGTCTAGCTTTCCCCTTACCTGTGAGGGAATATGCACATATGCTACACAACCAAAGATTTTGCAATGATCCAGAGATGGTCTCTTACCATGCCAAGCCTCATAGGGTGTCATTCCATCAAGTGTCTTTGATGGCAACCTGTTAATTAAATATGTGGCAGTAGATACACTCTCTGCCCAAAGATAATTTGGCAATTTCTTTTCATTTAGCATAGACCTAGCTGTCTCTACAATGAGTCTATTCCTCCTTTCTGCTACCCCATTTTGTTCAGGTGAGTACCTTGTAGTAATCTCCCTCTTGATGCCTCTTTCCTGCAAGAAATCTTCAAAGTCATTGGAGAAGTATTCTCCACCACCATCTGACCTTAGCTTCTTCAAATGTCTACCTGTTTGATTTTCAACTAGTGCAAGGTACCTCTTGAAACAATTAAATACTTCATCTTTATGTTTCATGAAATATAATACAGTCCACCTGCTATAGTCATCAATGAAGGACACATAGTACCTTGATCCAGATATGGATGGCTCCTTGCTAGGTCCCCAAACATCTGTATGCACCAATTCTAGATAATCTTCATGCATAAAACCTTTCTTGTTATAGGGCAATCTGTGTGACTTACCAAATTGACAAGCCCCACACTTGTATATCATGTGTTGCTTGGATACATTAGGTATCCCAAGCACACATTGATCCCTGCTCATTTGTTTTATGGTCCTCTCTCCAATGTGACCTAATCTCTTGTGCCAAATCTCCAATTCTGATAGGGTTTGATCTTTATAGTTGTACAAAGCAATATTCTTAGTGTCTTCAAGTTCAAAGGTAAACAATCTACCTGATTTTTCTCCCTTGGCTATCCTTCTGAATCCATGTCTTGGATCCTCCACATATGCACCATGTTGAGTGAACCTGACCTGTAGACCTTTTTCCACAATCTGACCTACACTCATTAGGTTCTTGGTGATTGTTGGAACATACAATACTCTGCTCAATAAATTCTGATTACCATCACTAGTTTTGACATTACCTACTTTAACAACTGAATGTTTAGTGTCATCACCTGTCTGCACTTGGTGCTTGCCTTTGGGTTCTTCCAAATCAGAAAGTAATGCAACATTTCCAGCTACATGATTAGAGAAACCTGAATCAATATAGAATAAGTGATCATCATTGATACCTGACTTAGATGTCATGTTCATGATCAATAAGGAATCATCTTGCTCCTCTGCATAATTGTTGTAGTCTTTCCTATTTTTGTATCCACCTTGATAGTTGCCATTGTGATTGTAGCTGTTGTTATAATTATTGTTGTAACCATGGTAGCCTTGAGATTGGTTGAATATGCCTCTTCCTTGAGAGTATCCTCCTCTTTGGTGACCTCTTCCTCTTTGGTTCTTGTAGTTTTTGTAACATTCATCTGTGGTATGGTTAGACAAGCCACAAATGTTGCATGGAGATTGATTGTAGGGTCTCCCCCTACCTGATTTACCTCCTCTACCTCTACCTCTTGAAGATCTACCTCTCCCTGCATAGTTTGCTTGGGAGGTAGAGCCTTCTTCATCAGCCTTCTTACTTTTACCTTTATCTTTTATCTTCTTATCAGTATAAAGGGCAGAGGGGTTGTTACCTTTTGATTGCTCTCCATTCTTTGTGATCTTTGCTTCATGTGTAAAGCGTTGTCCAATCAGGGTTGTTAGATCAGGTGCTTGGATGTCCATGTATAAGTCCATTGCTGTGGTAAAGCTCTCCCACTTGTCATCTGCCTTTAGTCCATTGATTACTTGTCTGACTATTTGCTCTTCCTCAATCTCTTCTCCAACACTTGCAAGTTGGTCTGCAATGTCTTTGACCCTAGTAACAAAATCTGAGACAGATTGCTTTGATTGCTTCCTAAGAGTTGTAAACTCAATCCATAGCTGATTCTTTCTGGCCCTTGTGCTTGATGAAAAATAAGTTGACAAGGTTTCCCAAGTCTCTTGGGAAGTTTTGCAATTCCTTATGTGTGGTAGAAGGAAATCAGAAATAGAGTTTAGAAGATATGAACTTGCCAAAGCATCTTTTGCACACCATTGATTGAGTCTCTCTTGCTCTTCCTTGGTGGGTAGACCTCTAGCTTTGAATGAGGGAAATTCCTCATCTCCTGATATGAATCCAAACAAGCTCCTTCCTTGTAGATAGGTCTTCATTCTTAGAGACCAAGCTTGGTAGTTGTTCTTGTCTAATTTGTCAATGAAGGAAGGGAAACCATCACCCATGATTACCTTATTTGCTCTGATACCACTGTTGGGAGTGATGGTTGGATGCACTCAAGAAATGGGTTGATGCTGTAAAACCTGCTTCACACCTACCCTCTTTTGATTCCAGATATGCTTTGTAGACTCCTTGAGCTTCCAAATGATACCAAGAAACCATATATGTGCTTTGCAAATGTTATAAGTAATGATCAAATCAAGACAGACTACTTGTGACTTCAAAATCCTGAAAAAACTTGCTATTTTGGTATTGACACCTGCTCAGAGTTATGCTCAGTGTGACCAGCACACTTAAAATTGATCTAATTGCTTTTGGACATAATCAATTAGCTTAACAAGCTTTCATTTGCAAGTGGAATGAGAGGAAATGACAAACTACACTCTGAGAATTCAATTTAGCAAACTTAGGAACATCCCCGACATTTTAGGAACTGTACAGAGAAATACCAGAGATCACTTCGAGCGCAATTTCTCCCAGACGGTTGATCCAATGTTCTTCAAATTTTGTAGGCATATAGTATGCTTCAAGCTTGTTCCAATGTGCTTTGAATCATCCAATTTGGTTCAGTAGATCTTGAGATATGCCTCTTGGAAGTTGACAGAGTTGAAGATGGTCACTCAGAAAAAACCAGAGATTATGAATGTAAGTATATGTATTAGATCTATTGATTGTACATTCCCATTGGCATAGAATGTGATGCTCAATGGTACTCAGATGTGTAGGCTATGGTGTAGCACTCACACACACTCAATGAATTACTCAGAAATGCCTAGGGAGGAGTGAAGGATACCCGCGACATTTTCCTAGTGACTTTTATATAGATTGAGTGAAATTTTTGAATTTTGAATTCAAGTCAATCTCCTAGAATCTTTCACCTAAAGATTGATTGAGATATTCTCTCAACTAACCAATCACGTTTTCACGAATTAGACTAGTAGGTGTGATTACATGAGTGGTAAAGTCATATAGACTTTTACATGAGATAAATGGTAAGAACAATAAGACTAGGTTCCTATGGTTCTTGATTCTTGTAAATATATCCTTCAAAGGTTCCAAGCTAAACCTTCAAGTTCCAAGCTTTATGTGAAGTCTTTCAAGGTTGATATCCAAGCCAAGTGTTAAGGCTTGAATTACACCAACAATCAAGATACACGGCCTATTATAGAACTAAGCCAAAACGAGTGAGCCCTGCTAGTGTCCCAACTTAATGAACAATTTCAAGATACAATAGTGAAAGTCATGAAAGAAGCAAAGATTAAGAATAAAAATTTAGAACAGATTATGAAGCCATTCAATGTACCATATGGACTACTCAAAGAAGAAATAAGGCATTACATCAAAAGAACGATGCAAAAAGACCTAGACCACAGTGGATACCTTCTCATATACACAAGAAGAATTCTATAAAGTTGACCCGATATGGAGACGCAGGTTTTTGGAGAGAAATCTGACTCTATGGGTGCATTGGGAATCTGCACCATGCTTATAGGTGAATCCATCTTTTTGTCCAGTGCCACGAAGAAGATCATGGATGCAATTTTGGGAGGAATAACATCAAGGAAAAATAAATAATCAGTGGCTTAACTATCCTCTATTGCCAAGTCCGCCCCATAATTACTTACCAACAGAAGAATATATTGTATAAGCTATAGAGTTTTGGCTTTCAAGATATCCCAGAGTTCCAGATTTGGCAATCAAAATGATGAATAAGGTATTGAGCATGTTGCTAATAGTTTTTAAGGGCTTTAAACATGCTCAATACACATTTTTGAACTTCATTGGCATTAACTTGGGCATAGATGCCTTAATTTTTTATCTCTTGGTAATGCCTAGCCAACTTAAAATAATGGATATATATTCACAATTGATGTTTCTACCAAGTCCTTACATGCAAACATTCAAAGAAGCATTCTTCACAAGGTTTTTTGAAATCGACTCAGAAATTTTTGTAAAATTATCTTCCAATTTAAATGCTTGATTAGTGCCTACAAGCTGAGTTTCTTTGCTGATCATAGACATGCACCAAAGGATGGATAAAATCATCTCAATGGAAGGAATTAATGATATGTGAAGCTAGTTTGCTAAATCAAAGAGAGCAAACTACCATTGAAAGCTACTCACGTCGCCATTCAAAGCCTGTCAAAGACGACAGAGTTCAAGAGGAGGATGTGTGGAGGGAGAATCAAGCAAAAGGTGAAGAAGAAGAAACTCAAAAAGAAAAATTGTTCAATGAACGTAACTCACCCTTTGGCCAAAGCCTCACAGGGGCACGCATCATGCTACAATGCAAAATAAGGAGGTCCCGAGGTATGTAAACAAAGATTAAACACAGGACCTTTGAAGCATTAGCCAGACAAAAAGAGATGAAATATTTACCAATGTTTGTGTGTGTGTAGCAACCCAAATCAATATAGCAACCCTGATGTATGAATGTAAGGAATGCCAAGGGCATGATAGAAGCATAGGACTAAGGCTCGGATAAGGTAACAAATTTTCTAAAAGTCCAAAAGGCTTCATCGACCGTAAGGTTCAGGCAATGAAAAGAAACAAACATGCCAAAGAAAATGCATGAGGTCCCAAAGGATGTAAAACATGATTTAACAATAGGACCTTTGAAACAAATGCTAAACTACAAGAGATGCAATGTCTACCGACGAGTGCAGGCATGGCAACCAGAATTAACAAAACAACATAGAGGTGTGGATAAAAGGAATATCAAGAGGAAAATAGAAGCTTAAGATTGAAGATTTGGACAAGCTTACAAATTCTCTAACCATCCCTAAGTCTTCATCCATTGTTGTTGGCATGCAGTGAAATAAGGAACCAGATCTACTACATACACAAAGCTAGAGTCAAGAAGCAAAGCCTGTCAAGGGATGACAGATACAAAGAGGGGGAGAGTGTTTTAGAAGAAAGAAGCACAGAAAAGCAAGCCCCAAAAACTTTCAAATTATGGGCACAAATTTTCTTCTTCAAGTTTCTATGAAATACATTATGAGCCATGTAAAAATGCACTAGAGAAGTCCTCTAGATGCATAAATCCCAATTGTTGTAACATAATCCTTGTAAAATAGTATTTAAAGACTCTTTGTAAGAACTTTTTGCCATTGTGAGGAATCAAGCTAAATTTTCAAATTTGCCTCTTCTCTACTGAGTATCTTCTTCTCCAAGAGCTTGTGTGTGTGTTTCATGTTTGAAATGTGTGTTCAATAGTATTGTCTACCCATTCCCTCTTGTTTTCATGACTATAATGTGTGTGAAGCTTGGTGAGTTGTGGAGCTGAAGTAGTGTTCTCGTCATTCACTATTCTACTCATAACTTGAAGCACGTTTGTCAGATTCGACTTAAAATAGCATTAGATGTGTCTCGTCGAGAGCTTCAAAACGAAATAACTATTCACCATATTTGGAGTTCTGAGCTAATATAAAAGTCTAAATTTGTGCTTATTGCTCTTAGAAGTATCACAGCATGCATTTTCTGAGGATTAATGCGTAGGAGA
The DNA here is from genome assembly GCA_020310875.1 of Ceratopteris richardii. Classification (NCBI taxonomy): domain Eukaryota; kingdom Viridiplantae; phylum Streptophyta; class Polypodiopsida; order Polypodiales; family Pteridaceae; genus Ceratopteris; species Ceratopteris richardii. Next base: position 34,585,982 of record CM035422.1, read on the forward strand.
GGTAGCTGAACTAAGTTACATGCATTGGAGCATGGTCACTTCACTTCTCATCATGGGTCCACATGTCTTCATACACTTGATATGTCTAATTTCACATATTGATAATTAAACATGTATTAATCCACCACTATATACACTTGTGGGGAAATTGAGGTATACTCTCAATTGACACAAGTCCCTAAGGCTTTACGACTTAGGCACACAATACTCTTAAAGTTTGTGATGGAGTTTTTATCATGAGTTGTGCGCCCTATTCATTAGGCTAAGATAGTTCCAAGGAAAAGAAATATTACCTCTTCAATGTTGTTGACACCGTTGAACTTCTTCTTCACTCGCAAATATTGGTACTCCTATGCTTAAGCCACCTAGTCCCACTAGGCATGCCAAATTTTGTTTGGGATTTTTTAGTTGAAAGGGACTTGAGTGTTTTTAGGAGAAGAATGGAGAAGAAGAAGATATACAAATGCATCGGAAGCCTTTGTGTCTTGATTAAAAATAAGCTAAAATGAGACAAAATTATTGCCTGTTTGTAGCATAAGCCAAAGAGCACACAAGTATACAAAAATACCACAATTTCTTGTGCGGTCAACCTCATATCTCTCAGTCCTCCACCTTTTGCAGTAGCTTGACTTTTTGTACACCTTGCACTCAAGCTTCCAATAAGGGTGAAGGAAGGATCACTCTCCATTGTCAATGTGTGGTGCTGCCTTGATAGTACTTGTTCCACCTTAGGTGATCTCTTAGTTGCTCTCTACATGCTCACTATTCAAGTCTCTTGCTCACTCTTGCTCCTTAGTATAACTCTCTTGTCCAAGAATTTCTAATACCTTTCTTGTGTGTGCCGATTCTTCTTCGTAGTTCGCTTCAACCACTAGTGTATCTTGGTGCTCAATTTGATTTCTCAAGTACCAATTTTTGTGTAAGGCCAACGACTCCCTATTTGTTTCCTATACTGACTTTAGGAGAAACAAAATTTTAAATGGGAGGCCACACATAAACTTGCGCATACCGATTTCTCTTCATATCTTTCCATCTTTTACCTTCGTTTCTTCAAAATGTGTGCATAAGGAGGGTAAATCCTTGAAAAACCTTTCAAAAAGACTATTCTCTAACCTGCATTCAACTTTTCATGCAAAACCATTGTGAACAAGTTGTTTGTGCACTATCTATGCACCCTTGTTCTTAGCGACTTGTGCACCACTTTTCACTTTTGCACCACCTTTGCATCACTTGCAAAGTCACCACTTTGACCTTTGACTAGCTCCATAATTGACCACTTTGATCTTTGACTAGTTTGACCTTTGACCAACTCAACACATAACAATTCAAAGGGCTCTTGTTGGAGCAAGTCTATGACAAGCCTAAGTATTGGCTTGAGTCCCACAAATTCAAAGAAGAAGCCTTAAAATGAAGACAATGTAAAGTTCACTTGTGAACTACTTCTTGTAACTTTTGAAGACTTTACTTAATGTAAAAGTGAAAGAATCTTAAGTGGTTGAGTCCACTTGATCAAAAAGTGAAAGAGGATCCATAAATTTGTGATTTGTGGTAGATAGAGAATCAAATCAATCACTAATTGATTGGAGAGTGATTGAGGGAAGTTAGCCTCCTAAGCTCAACTATAAATAGATGGTAGCTTTAGTCGTGCTTAGAGAGACCTTAGAGAAGATCTCGAAGAGCTGAGCTTCATGCCATATCAAGGTGTGGTTTCAAGGCACACATATGTATCAGTAAGTCCATTTTTTTGTAAAATCAATATACTTTCATTTTCATGATCATTTGAGTTCATATTTCCATGTTCTTGTGAAGTGTACTACTCACTGCCATATCTCTCAGTTTTCTCAGTCAGATTGCAGAGATGGTTTCTCTAAGCTTGGTGCATCATTTTCAGTGATGTAACTTGGTAAAGTTAGCTCGATAAGTCTAATATATGCTCACCAATTTTCATTTCATTTGGGTGATTCAATCTTCAGTTATGTCCAGTTCTCTGTCAGGTACTCGACTTTTTTACTCATCTTGTCAGAGCTGTTTCTCAGTGTATACTTATCTAAATTCAATGATTTAAACCTTTCTGGATTCAGCATACTGTCTAGTATAAGCATAAAAATTTTCATAATCATTGGATGCTTAAATCTTGAGTTATGCTCATTGTTCTGCTCACTGGTCTCATTACTGTAGCAGCCCATGAAAATCGGAATGATGTCATCACTTGTTAAACATCATTCTCAGTGTGTGGTTCATTATTTTTTATGAAATTACTCTTGAAAGTTAGCTATTTAAGTTAACTAGAGTTCCCCAAAAGGAAGTAAGCTTATTGTTGTTGTGCTTAGAGAATTATGCAAAACACTGGACAGGTGTATGAACCAAAATAGCAAGTTCTTCACCTTTGAGCTAACTCCGACTTATCTGTTTTGATCTATCTTTTTTAGAGTGATCTTCCAAGGTACATAGGGTGTTTAATACATCCATTGGCAAGCTAAAAGGGCACACCACATACTTTTGGAGTTTATTTGGCTGGTGTAGATCAAGGATTTTGCAACACCTCTTCATCTTCAAGCACATACCTATCCATCTCTTCACAGTGGTATCAGAGCACGGATGGCAGATGGATTTCCTTCATCAATTGACAAATTGGACAGAGGTTTCTACTCAGCTTGGTCATTAAGAATGGAAGCTTATCTCCAAGGTAGAAGTTTATATGGTTATGTGGTTGGAGATGAAGTTATGCCAAGTTTCAGGAACAAAAGTCAACCAACACAAGAAGAGCAAGAAAGATTGAGCACATGGTGCTCCAAGGATGCACTTGCAAGGTCTTATCTCCTCAAATCTATCTCAGATTTTTTGTTGCCTCACATTAGAAGTTGTAAGACATCTCAAGAAGTGTTGGATGCACTTGAAGCTTTCTTCTCTTCAAGTACTAAAGCTAGGAAGCATCAACTATGGCTGGATTTCACAACTCTCAAGAAGGCTCCCAAACAAAATGTGACTGATTTTGTCACAAAGCTCAAGGACATAGCAGATCAGTTGGGAAGCATTGGAGAGGTAATAGATGAAGAGCAAATTTTAAGGCAGGTCATCAATGGCTTGAAGGCAGATGACAAGTGGGAAGCATTCACCATAGCTATGGATTTGTACATGGACATGCATGTACCTGATTTTAATACACTCATTGGACAACTACTTACTCAAGAGGCAAAGCTTATCAAAAATGGAGAAAGCTCTAAAGGTAATCAATCTTCAGCTTTATACATTGATAAAAGCAAGTCCAAAGATAACAAAGAAAAGGCAAAGAAAGTGGATGATGAAGCAGGTACATATCAAGTTAACTATGCAGGTAGAGGAAGACATGGCAAAGGTAGAGGAAGAGGAGGTAGACAAGGAAGGGGGAGATCCCAAGACTCCAACCCATGTTCTATTTGTGGACTAACTAATCATACAACGGAAAATTGCTTTAGGAATTCCAAGAATCAAAGAGGAAGAGGATACAATAGAGGAAGTTATGGCTACTCAAGAGGAAGGTTCAACAATTATCATGGCAACTACAACAACTACAATCATTCAAACTATCAAGGAGGCTACAAAGGAAGGAGAGACTTAAATAACTACACAGAAGACTCAAACAAAGAGAATTAATTATTGATCATGAACATGGCTATGCCACAAGGTAAATCTGATGAGCATGTTTTCTACATATATTCAGGTTGTTCAAATCATGTGGCAGGAAATGTGGCACTCCTATCAGATTTAGAAGATCCAAGGAATAAGCATGAGGTACATGATGGAGAGTGTTAATCTCCAAAAGAACAAGCTATCCTTGGTATTAGATCACCTCTAGACCAAGAATAACTTTAGACTCCACATAATTTTGGAAACATACTCACACATTACCAAGATTTGACTAACTGTGAAGAAATCACTTTCCTGAAAAGTCTGCTGCAGATTAATCACTCATTGACTAATCTATTCTGTAAAGTTTTTGATAAAACTTTGCACAACACTTCATCTTGAGATTGCGCAACTTTACCAAGTTAAATTTCTCAAAATGATTGAGTACACTCTGAGAAATGTGTGAAACACTTTACCTATGTCTGAAACAGCTTCTCTGTAATGGCGACTTTGACACCTGCAACTTCTTAACACTAGTTCTCCCAAAGTAAATCCCGTTTGATCAAGATCTTTTAGCCATAGATGGCTTACCTTCCAACTTAGATTTTAAGCCCTCACTTGTGTAAAACTTTACACCACACACTGAGTAATGTTCATTTCACTGAACATGAAATCTGCGCCAGTTTTGTCGACTCTCAGAACATCTTCACATATGAATGTTCCTAAACTAAATTCTCTCAACCTGATCAAAATTAGCCTCTCAAATTCTAGTCATAGATAGATTAGCTATGGACTTAGATACGTGCAAAAGGATTTCTCAAAAGATTAAACACAGAAGGAGCAGACAGCAAAACATCGGGCGCAAGTTTTCTTGATTACTCAGAAAAATTACATCTGAGTGAAGTTGATGAATTCAATTCACTTCTCATGTGTCTAATGACACTCTCTACTATTCATTTCTTCCTTCCTATTCTCTATTCTTCTTCTGCTCTATTTTCCCCGACATTTTCCAAAGTATTTATAGATGAATATATACAAGTTTATGACTAAACAAAAGTATAAGTCAGCTAATGTACATATGTGTACATATCTTTGGATTTCTGAATATGTCCTTCCTTCAACCTTCTGAATTTGTTCTCTTCTTGACTCCTTGACTTCATTTCTTCATAATCCTTCAATTGATGATTGTCATGCACCAACAGCTCCCCCTCAATCATTAATTGAGGTTCTTCTCTATCTTCTTGATTCCTGCCATATCCTTGAATCTTTGTAGCTTTGGTCCATCTAGACTTTTTGTCATCATATCTGCAAGTTGATCTTTTGTAGGAGTGTGTATGACTTCAATCTCCTTATCAATGACCTTCTCTCTTAGAAAATGATACTATATTTCAATATGCTTAGTTCTAGCATGAAACACAGGATTAGCTGCCAAGTATAGAGAACTCATGTTGTCTCCACAAACAATAGGAGTACTTTGAACCACATCAAAAACCTTCATAAGTGTCTTTAGCCATATTACCTCCTTTGCAGCTTCCACCATACCTTTGTATTCTGCTTCTGTAGATGACAAAGCAACTGTATGTTGCTTCTTAGAACACCATGAAATCAATTTGTCTCCTACATAGCACAAGTATCCATGTGTTGATCTTCTATCATCCACATTACCTGCCCAATCTGCATCACTATATATCTTCACTCTTGTATCAGAAGTAAATCCATAGTACAACCCTTCTCTGAGTGTACCCTTGATGTACCTAAGTACTCTTTGTCCTGCAATCCAATGTTCCTTTCTAGGACAATGCATAAATTGTGAAAGCACACCAACTGCATATGACAAATCAGGCCTTGTCAATGTAGCATAAATCAAGCTACCAACCAAACTTTGATAGAGTTTCATATCTCTGAACTCTTCTCCTCCAAACCTAGACAATTTATGGTTCACTCCCAAAGGTGTAGGTGCAACCCTGCAATCTTCCATTTTAAATTTGGTTAGCAAATTTTTAAGATACCTTTCTTGGGTCACATATACTCCATGTTGAGTATAAGAAATCTCCATTCCCAAAAAGAATGATAGGTTCCCCAAATCACTGATTTTGAACTCTTTCTCCATCTGCTTCTTGATCATTTGTATCCCTTTATCATCTGTTCCTGTAAGTATTATGTCATCAACATAAATACAAACATAAATGAATCCATCTTCACTTGCTTTGACTAGCAAGCTACTATCTGCCTTTGATGCTTGAAATCCAAGATCATTCAAGAATTTTACAAGCCTATAATTCCATGCCCTTGGGGCCTGCTTTAATCCATACAAAGCTCTCTTGAGCTTACACACATAATTTGGGTTCTCTTGATCTTTGAATCCATCTGGTTGCTCCATGTAAACTTCATCTGAAATATAACCATTCAAAAAAGCATTTTTAACATCTAATTGAGACAACTTCCAACCTTTGCAAGCAGCAATTGCTATGAGGGTTCTGATGGTTGTCATTTTTGCCACAGGACTATAAGTCTCATCATAGTCCACTCCATATGTCTGTGCATACCCTTTCACAACAAGTCTAGCTTTGTATCTAGACACACTTCCATCTGCAAATCTTTTTGTTTTGTAAACCCACTTACATCCAATAATTTTCTGGCTATTAGGTTTAGGAACCAGATCCCAAGTCTGATTCTCTATCAATGCATCATACTCCTCTTGCATGGCTTCTTCCCAATTTCTCTTGCCTTTGGCTTCATCATATGTAGATGGATCTTCATCTGCTTTTACTAAATAAGCATAATCGTTAGTAGTCAAGAATGAAGTGTCATAGCTATACCTTGTAGGTTGCCATTTGTGCCTAGATGACCTCCTAACTTCTGCACTTCTTGAAGTCTCTGGTTCATCACATTCTGGATCAAACCTTGGCCTCTCTTCAACTTCAACCTGTACTTCATTATTCTCACTTTCATCAAGTAATTGAATCTTTGCTTTACCTTTTCTTTGATCCACTACTTCTTCATCATCTGCATGTACATTATATTTACCTGCATACCAAGTACCTTGCTCATCAAATGTAACATCCTTGGATACAAGGAATTGCTTTGTGGATGGACTCCACAACCTGTATCCCATTTGCTTATCATCATAACCAATGAATACATACTTTTCTGCCTTAGGCTCCAACTTGTGCCTCAATTGAGATGGCACATATGCATATGCCAAACATCCAAATATTCTGCAATGATCCAAGGTAGGTTTCTTACCCCACCAAGCTTCATATGGTGTCATACCTTGCAAAGCTTTACAAGGCAATCTATTGACCAAATAAGTAGCTGTATTTACAGCCTCTGCCCACAAATAATTTGGACAATTCTTCTCTTTCATCATGGACCTTGCAAACTCAATAAGAGTCCTATTTCTTCTTTCTGCTACCCCATTTTGTTGAGGAGAGTACCTGCAAGTAACTTCTCTCTTTATACCTGCATTCCACAAGTAATCATTGAATTCATTTGAAAAATACTCTCCCCCTCCATCTAACCTTAGTCTCTTCAATTTTTGACCTGTAATCCTTTCTGCATATGCATGATAGTGTTTAAATGTATTAAACACTTCTGACTTTTCTTTAATCACATAAATTGTGATCCATCTGGTAGCATCATCAACATAAATGACATAATATCTTGAACCATTTATACTAAAATCCTTTGAAGGACCCCACACATCTGTATGCACCAATTCAAGTCTTTCTGAATACATAAACCCATGCTTGGAATAGGATTGCTTATGAGCCTTACCTAATTGACATGCCTCACATCTGTATGTCATGTGTTGACCTGCAATGTTAGGCAACCCAAGCACTGAATCATTGTTAATCATTTCTTTAATACCTCTTTCATTGAAGTGTCCAAGTCTTTTGTGCCAAAGATCCAATTCTGACACCTTCTGCTCTCCATATGTGAACATAGCATGTCCAACATTTCCTTGTACCTTCAATGTGAAGAGCCTTCCTTCTTTCTTTCCTGTAACAACCTGTTTATACCCTTGACTAGGGTCTTCAACATAAACTCCATCATTGGTGAACCTTACCTCATATCCTTTTTCCACAATTTGACCTACACTGATCAAATTCTTTGGGATTGTGGGAACATAAAGTACCTTACTCAGAAGAGTGCTCCCATCCTTAGCTTTGACTGAACCAATTGACTTTACCTTATGCTTTGTATTATCACCTGTCTGAACTGTATGATTAATTGCATTATGATCTAGGTCAATCATCAAAGCAATATTTCCACTTAAATGATTACTACATCCTGAATCAATGTAAAACACTCTCATGTCCTCATGTGAGGTTTCATATGTTGCATTCATAATGAGAGTCGAGTCCTCCTTCTGATCTGATGCATAGTTGTAGTAGGTGTTATTATAGGATTGATTTTGGAAGCTTCTTCCTCCACCTCTTCCAAAAGAATTCCTACCACCTCTACCTCTGAAGTTTCCTCTCTGAAATCTACCACCTCTTGCTCTTTGATTAAAATTCTGATAATTACTATTATTCTGATTATTGTGCCAACAATCATGAGATAGATGATTGGTCTTACCACATATCCAACAAGCTCTTGCATTATCTTTGTTGTTTCTGCCTCTTCCTCTACTTCTACCATTTCCTTTTCCTCTTATGAAATTTGCTTGGTTTGAAGTACCTTCTTCTTCACCTGATTGTTGCTTCCCTTTGTTAGCTTTCTTCTTGTCTTTAGAGTACATTGCATGACCTGCACTCTTATCAACATCTCCTTTGATATCATTCTCAAAAGTTAGCATATGACCTAACAATTGATTCAAATCAGGAGTAAAGTGATCTAATGAAAGTTCTGTAGATAAAATGAAAGGCTTCCACTTCTCATCTCCTCTTAGCCCTGTGAGAATTTGTCTTACCAATTTGTCTTCTTCAATATCTTCATCCACTGCACCTAGAGAATCTGCAATGTCCTTCATCTTTGTCACATAATCAGAGATTGATTGTGAGGCCTTCTTCTTGAAGGTAGTAAATTCTGCCCATAGTGAAGCCTTCCTTGATTTGGTTGTGTTTTGGAAATGCTCCTCCAAAGCATTCCAAATGTCACATGCACTTTCAAGTCCTCTAATGTGAGGAAGCAAATAGTCATTGACTGCCATGTAGATTATGCTCCTTGCTTGAGCATCCTTCTTCATCCAATTCTTCAAGTCAGCAAGCTCCTCTCTAGTTGGAACACTAGAGTCTCTAAATTCTGGCTTTTCTTCATCTCCTGTGATGTATCCTATCAGATCTTTGCTCATAAGATGAGCTTCCATCCTCATAGACCAAGCTGGATAGTTCTCTCTATCCAACTTTTCAATTTGGAGACTATCTCCCATTGTTTCTTTACCTGTATTGTCAACTCTTTAATCTTTATGAGAAATAAATGTACCTTGACTTTGAGTCTCGCTCCTTCTGATCCTTTTGATAGCTTCAATGTGTCTACCTTCAATTTTTCTTCAACCTTTATCCTTTTGCACCTTCAAGATGTAAAGATTTGTATTTCTGCAGTAGTCGGAGTCTTCTTCACTTCAATTTTGACACAACCTGCTCTGATACCACTGATGGAGAGTGTTAATCTCCAAAAGAACAAGCTATCCTTGGTAATAGATCACCTCTAGACCAAGAATAACTTTAGACTCCACATAATTTTGGAAACATACTCACACATTACCAAGATTTGACTAACTGTGAAGAAATCACTTTCCTGAAAAGTCTGCTACAGATTAATCACTCATTGACTAATCTATTCTGTAAAGTTTTTTATAAAACTTTGCACAACACTTCGCCTTGAGATTGCGCAACTTTACCAAGTTAAATTTCTCAAAATGATTGAGTACACTCTGAGAAATGTGTGAAACACTTTACCTATGTCTGAAACAGCTTCTCTGTAATGGCGACTTTGACACCTGCAACTTCTTAACACTAGTTCTCCCAAAGTAAATCCCGTTTGATCAAGATCTTTTAGCCATAGATGGCTTACCTTCCAACTTAGATTTTAAGCCCTCACTTGTGTAAAACTTTACACCACACACTGAGTAATGTTCATTTCACTGAACATGAAATCTGCGCCAGTTTTGTCGACTCTCAGAAAATCTTCACATATGAATGTTCCTAAACTAAATTCTCTCAACCTGATCAAAATTAGCCTCTCAAATTCTAGTCATAGATAGATTAGCTATGGACTTAGATACGTGCAAAAGGATTTCTCAAAAGATTAAACACAGAAGGAGCAGACAGCAAAACATCGGGCGCAAGTTTTCTTGATTACTCAGAAAAATTACATCTGAGTGAAGTTGATGAATTCAATTCACTTCTCATGTGTCTAATGACACTCTCTACTATTCATTTCTTCCTTCCTATTCTCTATTCTTCTTCTGCTCTATTTTCCCCGACATTTTCCAAAGTATTTATAGATGAATATATACAAGTTTATCACTAGACAAAAGTATAAGTCAGCTAATGTACATATGTGTACATATCTTTGGATTTCTGAATATGTCCTTCCTTCAACCTTCTGAATTTGTTCTCTTCTTGACTCCTTGACTTCATTTCTTCATAATCCTTCAATTGATGATTGTCATGCACCAACAGTACAAATAGTAGATGATACAAGACACCTTGTGGAGAAAATAGGAAATGTCAAAGCACCTGATGGAAACATCAAGCTACTCAATAAGGTACTCTATGTCCCTACCATTACAAAGAATTTGATAAGTGTTGGGCAGATAGTAGAGAAAGGGTTGCAAGTCAGGTTCACAAAAGCAGGAGCATTTGTTGAAGATCCAAGTCAAGGATTCAGAAGAATTGCAAAAGGTGAAAAGACAGGTAGATTGTTCACATTTGAATTACAAGACACTAGAAACATTCTTCTCTTTAACTATGGTAGTCAGACACTCACAGAATTGGAAGTTTGGCACAAAAGGTTAGCACATATTGGTGAAAGGTCATGAAAGCAAATTGCAGGGACCAAAGTGTACTTGGACTCCCTAACTTGTCAAAACAACATATGATTTATAAGTGTAGTGCATGTCAATTTGGAAAGTCTCACAGGTTACCATTCATGAAGAAAGGTTATATGCATGGAGATCTCTTGGAGTTGGTTCATACAGATGTATGGGGACCTAGCAAGGAAGCTTCAATATCTGGATCAAGGTATTATGTCTCCTTTATTGATGATTGCAGCAGATGGACTATCGTATTCTTTATGAAACACAAAGATGAAGTTTTTTCATGTTTCAAAAGATATTTGGCTCTTGTGGAGAATCAAACAGGTAAATCACTAAAAAGGCTAAGGTCAGATGGAGGGGGAGAATACTTCTCCCATGAGTTTGATTCTTTTCTTCAAGAAAGAGGAATCAAAAGAGAGGTAACTACAAGGTACACTCCTGAGAAAAATGGAGTGGCAGAAAGGAGGAATAGGACAATTGTTGAAGCTGCAAGGTCCATGTTTAATAAAAAGCCTTTGCCTAATTATCTATGGGCTGAGGTTGTATCTATAGCCACTTACTTGATTAACAGGTTGCCTTCAAAATCCCTTGATGGGATGACTCCATATAAGGCTTGGAATGGAAGAAGACCTAGCTTAGATCATTGTAAAATTTTTGGATGTATTGCTTTTGCTCATGTTCCTTCACAGGTTAGAGGCAAGATGGATCCAAAGGCAAAAAGGTGTGTATTTATTGGATATGACAACAATCAAAAGGGTTACAGGTTATACAATCCTACCAACAAAGGAGTCTTGGTAAGCAGATATGTAGTTTTTGATGAGAAAAATTCATGGTATGGAGATTCATTGAGGAAGGTCAATTTACCATATGATCTTGAAGAAGATTTTCCAAAGCTTGGTAGAGAACAACCAAAGATTTAAGAACAACACACCTCAGAGGATGATGAAGAATCTCAGATGGAAAAGATCAAAGCATGGAAGTCTAAAGGTAAAGCAAAATTGCAAGAACTTGGACAAGAGGCAAAATCATCACATCATGGCCTAAGAAGATCTATGAGGGAAAAGAAAAAACCAGAAAGGTATGGGTTTGACACCTCATTAGTAACTAAACATTCTATCTACATAGCACAGGACATAAACCAAGACGAACCATCATCATTTGACGAGGCCAAAGCAAAAACAGAATGGAAGCATGCAATGAAGGAAGAAATTGAAGCACTTGAGGAAAACAACATTTGGGATTTGATGCCCAAGACTTCATCTATGAAGGTAATAGGCTCAAGATGGATCCACAAGCTCAAGAAGAATTCTGATGGTTCCATAAACAGGTATAAGGCAAGACTTGTAGAAAAAGGCTTTGCACAACCTCAAGGAGTTGATTATGAAGAAAATTTTTCTCCTGTAGCTAAGATGCCTACAATCAGAGTGTTACTTAGTATTGCTTCTTCCAAGAATTGGAAGATACTTCAACTAGATGTAAAGAATGCATTCTTGAATGTTTGGATAACAGAAGAGCTATATATGGCACAACCACCTGGTTTTGAGAGTCTAGTTTATCCTGATTATGTGTGTAAACTTAACAAAACATTATATGATCTCAAGCAAGCCCCAAGAGCTTGGAATTTTAGACTTGTTTCATTCTTGCAAGACAAAGGTTTTCAACCGAGCAAGGCATATCCTTCACTCTTTATTAAAAAGAGTAATTCTGAGGTCGTCTACTTATGTGTATATGTAGATGATATTATATTGACAGGAAATTGTGAAGAGATGGATAAGTATGTGTTTGAAGATGAAGAGGTGTTGCAAAATCCTTGATCTACACCAGCCAAATGAACTCCAGGAGTAGATGGTGGGCCCTTTTAGCTTGCCAATGGATGTATTAGACACCCTATGTACCTTGGAAGATCACTCTCAAAAAGATAGATCAAAACAGATAAGTTGGAGTTAGCTCAGAGGTGAAAACTTGCTATTCTTGGTTCATACACCTGTCCAGTGTTTTACATAATTCTCTGAGCACAGCAGCAATTAGCTCAATTCCTCTTGGGGAAGTCTAGTTAGCTTAAAGAGCTAACTTTCAAGAGTAATCTCATCAAAAATAACAAAGCACACACTGAGAATGAGTTTTAACAAGTGATGACATCATCCCGATTTTCACGGGCTGCTACAGAAATAGACCAGTGAGCAGAAAAATCACCATAACTCAAACTGTAGAAATCCAATGATTATGGAAATTTGCATGGTCATACTAGACAGTAAGCTGAATCCAACAAGCTTTAAATCACTGAATTTGGATAAGTAACCACTGAGAAACACCTCTGACAAGATGAGTGAAAAAGTCGGGTACCTGACAGAGAGGTGAAGATGAACAGACCCTGTTGACTTCAAATGAACATACCTGAAGATTGCAACATCCAAATGACATGAAAATTTATGAGCATATAGTAGACTTATAGAGCTAACTTTACCAAGTTAAATCACTGAAAATGATGCACCAAGCTCAGAGAAAAAATCTCTGCAAGCTGACTGAGAAAACTGAGAGTAATGGTAATGAGTAGTACACTTCACAAGAACATGGAAAGATGAAACCAAATAATCATGAAAATGAAAGTATATTTCTTGTACAATACAATGACTTACTGATACATATGTGTGCCTTGTAATCACACCTTGATATGGCATAAAGCTCAGCTCTTGGAGGTCTTCACATAGGTCTCTCTAACCACGACTAAAACTGCCATCTATTTATAGTTGAGTTTGGGAGGCTAACTTCCCTCAATCACTCTCCAATCAATCAATGATTGATTTGATTCTCTACCTAACACAAATCACGAATTCGTGGCTCCTCTTTCCATTATTGAACAAGTGGACTCAACCACTTAAGATTCTCTTACTTTTACATTAAGTAAACTCTTCAAAAGTTACAAGAGGTAGTTCACAAGTGAACTTTACATAGTCTTCTTTTTAAAGCTTCTTCTAAGACTTTTTGAGACTCAAGCCAATACTTAGGCTTGTCATAGACTTGCTCCAACAGCTCCCCCTCAAGCCAAGTATGCTTGAGGTCTTCAATCTTCCAAGATTACCTGCAAACCAATCATAGCCTTGAATTTGCAAAGCTTTGTACCATCCAATGCTTTGGTTAGAATATCTGCACATTGTTGATGAGTGGACACATATGATATTTGAATCTCTTTGCTTAGAACCTTTTCTCGTACATAGTGATAATGAACTTCAATATGTTTAGTCCTTGCATGAAAAATAGGATTAGCAGCCAAATGAATAGAACTCATATTGCCACCAAAAATAGTTGGAGTTCCAAACTCCAATCCAAGATCTTTGAATAATGTCTTCATCCACATAGCTTCTTGTGTAGCTATGGCAAGACCTCTATATTCAGCTTCAGTAGAAGAGAGAGCAACTGTGGGTTGCTTCTTGGATGACCATGAAATAATCTTTGAACCTGCAAAGGTAAGATAACCTGAAGTGCTCCTCCTATCTTCCTTGGAGCCAGCCCAATCTGCATCAGAAAATAGCTTCAAACCTAAATCAGATACATAAGGGTAATAAAGTCCTTCATTTATGGTTCCTTTGAGATACTTGAGAATCCTTTTGGCAGCATCCATATGTGGTTTCCTTCGTGTGTGCATAAATTGGCTTAGCACACTCACACTGTAACATATATCTACTCTTGTCAATGTGGCATAGTTGAGACTACCCACTAGACTTTGATATGATGTGATGTCCTCTATGAGTTCACCTTCATGTGAGCTCAATTTGTGATTGACCTCCATTGGAGTACCTGCAATCTTACAATCTTGCATCTTGAATTTTGCCAACATGTCCTTAATGTACTTTCTTTGAGTGAGAAACAAACCATGATCTTTGTAGACAACTTCCAAACCTAGGAAGTAGGTAAGTGAACCCAAATCACTTATCTTGAACTCTTCTCTCATCTGATCTTTGATCTTCTTCATACCATCTGCATCATTTCCTGTCAATATAATATCATCTACATATACACATAGGTAGATGACCTCGGAATTACTCTTTTTAATAAAGAGTGAAGGATCTGCCTTGCTTGGTTGAAAGCCTTTGTCCTGCAAGAATGAAACAAGCCTGAAATTCCAAGCTCTTGGAGCTTGCTTGAGACCATACAATGCTTTGTTAAGTTTACACACATAATCAGGATAAACTTGATTCTCAAAACCAGGTGGTTGTGCCATATATACCTCTTCTGTTATCCAACCATTCAAAAATGCATTCTTTACATCTAGTTGAAGTATCTTCCAATTCTTGGAAGAGGCAATACTAAGCAAAACCCTAATAGTAGGCATCTTTGCCACAGGAGAGAAAGTCTCCTCATAATCAATTCCCTGAGTTTGTGCAAAGCCTTTTGCTACAAGCCTTGCCTTATACCTGTTAATTGAACCATCAGAATTCTTCTTGAGTTTATAGACCCATCTTGAGCCTATTACCTTCATGGATGAAGTCTTGGGCACCAAATCCCAAGTGTTGTTTTCTTCAAGTGCTTCAATCTCTTCCTTCATTGCATGCTTACATTCTGTTTTTGCTTTGGCCTCTTCAAATGATGATGGCTCCTCTTGGTTTATGTCCTGTGCTATGTAGATAGAATGTTTAGTTACTAATGAGGTGTCAAACCCATACCTTTCTGGTTTTTTCTTTTCCCTCATAGATCTTCTTAGGCCATGATGTGATGATTCTGCCTCATGTCCAAGTTCCTGCAATTTTGCTTTACCTTTAGACTTCCATGCTTTGATCTTTTCCATGTGAGATTCTTCATCATCCTCTGAGGTGTGTTGTTCTTCAATCTTTGATTGTTCTCTACCAAGCTTTGGAAAATCTTCTTCAAGATCATATGGTAAATTGACCTTCCTGCATGAATCTTCATACCATGAATTGTTCTCATCAAAAACTACATCTCTGCTTACCAAGAATCCTTTGTTGGTAGGGTTGTATAACCTGTAGCCCTTTTGATTGTTGTCATATCCAATAAATACACACCTTTCTGCTTTTGGATCCATCTTGCCTCTAACCTGTGAAGGAACATGAGCAAAAGCAATACATCCAAAAATTTTACAATGATCTAAGCTTGGTCTTCTTCCATTCCAAGCCTCATATGGAGTAATCCCATCAAGGGATTTTGAAGGCAACCTGTTAATCAAGTAAGTGGCTGTAGATACAGCCTCAGCCCATAAGTAATTAGGTAAATGCTTTTCATTTAACATAGACCTTGCAGCTTCAACAATTGTCCTATTCCTCCTTTCTGCCACTCCATTTTTCTCAGGGGTGTACCTTGTAGTTACCTCTCTTTTGATTCCTCTTTCTTGAAGAAAAGAATCAAAATCATGGGAGAAGTATTCTCCCCCTCCATCTGACCTTAGCCTTTTTAGTGATTTACCTGTTTGATTCTCCACAAGAGCCAAATATCTTTTGAAACATGAAAAAACTTCATCTTTGTGTTTCATAAAGAATAGGATAGTCCATCTGCTGCAATCATCAATAAAGGAAACATAATACCTTGATCCAGATATTGAAGCTTCCTTGCTAGGTCCCCATACATCTGTATGAACCAACTCCAAGAGATCTCCATGCATATAACCTTTCTTCATGAATGGTAACCTGTGAGACTTTCCAAATTGACATGCACTACACTTATAAATCATATGTCGTTTTGACAAATTAGGAAGTCCAAGTACACTTTGGTCCCTGCAGATTTGCTTTAATGACCTTTCACCAATATGTGCTAACCTTTTATGCCATACTTCCAATTCTGTGAGTGTCTGACTACCATAATTAAAGAGAGCAATGTTTCTAGTGTCCAGTAATTCAAATGTGAACAATCTACCTGTCTTTTCACCTTTTGCAATTCTTCTGAATCCTTGACTTGGATCTTCAACAAATGCTCCTGCTTTTGTGAACCTGACTTGCAACCCTTTCTCTACTATCTGCCCAACACTTATCAAATTCTTTGTAATGGTAGGGACATAGAGTACCTTACTGAGTAGGTTGATGTTTCCATCAGGTGCTTTGACATTACCTATTTTCTCCACAGGATGTTTTGTATCATCTCCTGTTTGTACCTCATGCTTATTCCTTGGATCTTCTAAATCTGATAGGAGTGCCACATTTCCTGCCACATGATTTGAACAACCTGAATCTATGTAGAATACATGCTCATCAGATTTACCTTGTGGCATAGCCATGTTCATGATCAATAATGAATCCTCTTTGTTTGAGTCTTCTGTGTAGTTATTGTAGTCTCTCCTTCCTTTGTAGCCTCCTTGATAGTTTGAATGATTGTAGTTGTTGTAGTTGCCATGGTAGTTGTTGAACCTTCCTCTCGAGTATCCATAACTTCCTTTATTGTATCCTCTGCCTCTTTGATTCCTGGAATTCCTAAAGCAATTTTCATTTGTATGATTAGTTAATCCACAAATAGAACATGAGTTGCAGTATTGGGATCTCCCCCTGCCTTGTCTACCTCCTCTTCCTCTACCTCTGCCATGTCTTCCTCTACCTGCATAGTTAGCTTGATATGTACCTGCTTCATCATCCACTTTCTTTGCCTTTCCTTTGTTATCTTTAGACTTTCTTTTATCCGTGTATAAAGTTGAAGATTCATTACCTTTAGAGCTTTCTCCATTTTTGATAAGCTTTGCCTCTTGAGTAAGTAGTTGTCCAATGAGTGTATTGAAATCAGGTACATGCATGTCCATGTACAAATCCATAGCTGTGGTGAATGCTTCCCACTTGTCATCTGCCTTCAAGCCATTGATGACCTGCCTTATAATTTGTTCTTCATCTATTACCTCTCCAATGCTTCCCAACTGATCCGCTATGTCCTTGAGGTTTGTGACAAAATCAGTCACATTTTGTTTGGGAGCCTTCTTGAGAGTTGTGAAATCCAGCCATAGTTGATGCTTCCTAGCTTTGGTACTTGAAGAAAAGAAAGCTTCAAGTGCATCCCACACTTCCTGAGATGTCTTACAACTTCTAATGTGAGGCAACAAAAAATCTGAGATAGAGTTGAGGAGATAAGACCTTGCAAGTGCATCCTTGGAGCACCATGTGCTCAATCTTTCTTGCTCTTCTTGTGTTGGTTGACTTTTGTTCCTGAAACTTGGCATAACTTCATCTCGAGCCACATAACCATATAAACTTCTACCTTGGAGATAAGCTTCCATTCTTAATGACCAAGCTGAGTAGTTACCTCTGTCCAATTTGTCAATTGATGAAGGAAATCCATCTGCCATGTTGTCCAACCTTGCTCTGATACCACTATGAAGAGATGGATAAGTATGTGTTTGAAGATGAAGAGGTGTTGCAAAATCCTTGATCTACACCAGCCAAATGAACTCCAGGAGTAGATGGTGGGCCCTTTTAGCTTGCCAATGGATGTATTAGACACCCTATGTACCTTGGAAGATCACTCTCAAAAAGATAGATCAAAACAGATAAGTTGGAGTTAGCTCAGAGGTGAAAACTTGCTATTCTTGGTTCATACACCTGTCCAGTGTTTTACATAATTCTCTGAGCACAGCAGCAATTAGCTTAATTCCTCTTGGGGAAGTCTAGTTAGCTTAAAGAGCTAACTTTCAAGAGTAATCTCATCAAAAATAACAAAGCACACACTGAGAATGAGTTTTAACAAGTGATGACATCATCCCGATTTTCACGGGCTGCTACAGAAATAGACCAGTGAGCAGAAAAATCACCATAACTCAAAATTTAGAAATCCAATGATTATGCAAATTTGTATGGTTATACTAGACCGTAAGTTGAATCCAACAAGCTTTAAATCACTGAATTTGGATAAGTAACCACTGAGAAACACCTCTGACAAGATGAGTGAAAAAGTCGGGTACCTGACAGAGAGGTGAAGATGAACAGACCCTGTTGACTTCAAATGAACATAACTGAAGATTGCAACATCCAAATGACATGAAAATTTATGAGCATATAGTAGACTTATAGAGCTAACTTTACCAAGTTAAATCACTGAAAATGATGCACCAAGCTCAGAGAAAACATCTCTGCAAGCTGACTGAGAAAACTAAGAGTAATGGTAGTGAGTAGTACACTTCACAAGAACATTGAAAGATGAAACCAAATAATCATGAAAATGAAAGTATATTTCTTGTACAATACAATGACTTACTGATACATATGTGTGCCTTGTAATCACACCTTGATATGGCATAAAGCTCAGCTCTTGGAGGTCTTCACATAGGTCTCTCTAACCACGACTAAAACTGCCATCTATTTATAGTTGAGTTTGGGAGGCTAACTTCCCTCAATCACTCTCCAATCAATCAATGATTGATTTGATTCTCTACCTAACACAAATCACGAATTCGTGGCTCCTCTTTCCATTCTTGATCAAGTGGACTCAACCACTTAAGATTCTCTTACTTTTACATTAAGTAAACTCTTCAAAAGTTACAAGAGGTAGTTCACAAGTGAACTTTACATAGTCTTCTTTTTAAAGCTTCTTCTAAGACTTTGTGAGACTCAAGCCAATACTTAGGCTTGTCATAGACTTGCTCCAACAGAAATGATGCAGTTGTCATGAAGAAGATCAAAGATTAGATGAGAGAAGAGTTCAAGATAAGTGATTTGGGTTCACTTACCTACTTCCTAGGTTTGGAAGTTGTCTACAAAGATCATGGTTTGTTTCTCACTCAAAGAAAGTACATTAAGGACATGCTGGCAAAATTCAAGATGCAAGATTGTAAGATTGCAGGTACTCCAATGGAGGTCAATCACAAATTGAGCTCACATGAAGGTGAACTCATAGAGGACATCACATCATATCAAAGTCTAGTGGGTAGTCTCAACTATGCCACATTGACAAGAGTAGATATATGTTACAGTGTGAGTGTGCTAAGTCAATTTATGCACACACCAAGGAAACCACACATGGATGCTACCAAAAGGATTCTCAAGTATCTCAAAGGAACCATAAATGAAGGACTTTATTATCCTTATGTATCTGATTTAGGTTTGATGCTATTTTCTGATGCAAATTGGGCTGGTTCCAAGGAAGATAGAAGGAGCACTTCAGCTTATCTTACTTTTGCAAATTCAAAGCTTATTTCATGGTCATCCAAGAAGCAACCTACAGTTGCTCTTTCTTCCACAGAGGCTGAGCACAGAGGTCTTGCCATAGCTACTCAAGAAGCTATGTGGATGAAGACATTATTCAAAGATCTTGGATTGGAGTTTGGAACTCCAACTATTTTTGGTGACAATATGAGTTCTATTCATTTGGTTGTTAATCCTATTTTTCATGCAAGGACTAAACATATTGAAGTTCATTATCACTATGTACAAGAGAGGGTTCTAAGCAAAGAGATTCAAATATCATATGTGTCCACTCATCAACAATGTGCAGATATTCTCACCAAAGCATTGGATGGTACAAAGCTTTGCAAATTCAAGGCTATGATAGGTTTGCAGGTAATCTTGGAAGATTGAAGACCTCAAGCATACTTGGATTGAGGGGGAGCTATTGGAGCAAGCCTATGACAAGCCTAAGTATTGGCTTGAGTCCCACAAATTCAAAGAAGAAGCCTTAAAAAGAAGACAATGTAAAGTTCACTTGTGAACTACTTCTTATAACTTTTGAAGACTTTACTTAATGTAAAAGTGAAAGAATCTTAAGTGGTTGAGTCCACTTGATCAAAAAGTGAAAGAGGAGCAATTTCTACAAACTACTAAACCATTCTACATGATTGATCATGCGATTTGAAGCACCTGAATCAACATACCAAACATTATCATTTGATTTTGAAACACCAGCAGACATCATATTCATCATGTGATGTTGAAACATGAACAGCTTCTCAGAATCATCTGCACTTGTGGATGCTTAGTTGTTTTGCTACCTTTTGTTATTTTAATTCTTCAACCTGCAATCACATTCAAAGTGTCCAAGTTTACCACAATTCCAGCATCCTTTACTGTCATTACATAAATCATTTCTTTGGAAATTTCTACAACCTCTTTGGTGTCACGAGGAAGGAGATAAAGAAGAGAGCTCACACACACACTCTCATTGTCAAAGAAAAGCACACACACAGATTGAGGCAAGGAAGAATGATTTTCTTCTTCTTCTTCTATTACATAAAAGGAATGTACAAGAATGATCTAAAAACAAGAATAGAACAAGTGCAATATATATAGATCAGTACATAAGGAAAAGCCTAATGTCCACGAATGAGTGAAATGTGCCATCACTCTCGGTAGATAAATCTAATAAAGCTCAATGAAGTATCCCTGACACATACCGGCATGACCACTATACATGTCAGAGAAATGAAAAACAGGTACGTGTCATCCTGGATCATCACATGTTGAGCTTGATATCTCAACACTCCCCCTCAAGCTCAATGCCATATCCTGTAATCCAAGCATCTCTCGAAACTTCTTCAACTTCTCAGCTCCAAGTGCTTTGGTGAAAATATCAGCAACTTGCTCATCTGTTCTCACATAAACAAGATCAATATCACCTGCTAATCCCTTCTCTCTGATGAAGTGATAATGTACCTCGATATGATTTGTTCTAGCATGGAAAACAAGGTTCCGTGCTAATTGTATGCTACTAAGATTATCACAATAGATAGTGATAGGCTTTTGCACTTCCACACCTAAATCTGCAAGTAACATCTCCATCCATGATGCCTCACATGCTATCATTGCAGCACCTCTATACTCAGCCTCTGTACTCGACAAAGCAATAGTGGGTTGCTTCTTACTGCTCCATGTAATAGCTGTGTTGAATATATTTAGGTAGTGATGTGTGTAAACACTCTAGGACCGCCCGGGCACTTTTTTCCCTCTTTAGGAGGTTTTTTTTCCCCGGCTTGTATATACACCTATTGCCCTAAAGGGCTACTTATCTTTATACATTCTCTAGAAATACATTCAGTATTGTGTGTTGTGCTCCAAGCTTCTTCTTCTTCCTTGTGCTATTCGCGTGCTTCCACAGACGTCTAACTCCAACAATTGGTATCAGAGCGGGTCGTCGCTTCATCTAGGGTGCCGTCGACACTCCTCCGTCTGTAGTCTCAGATTCGAACAAAATTCGGTGAGCATACTCAGGGTGTTTCAGATATCAAAACAGCTTCGGTTTCTGCTGCACCTACTGTAGAGCAGATTTGTTGGGATGGCAAAGATGCCCAGGCACATGCATTGATAGCTTTGTCTGTCAAACGTGTCATTATTCCTCATATTTGCTCTTGCAGAACAGCTAGGGATGCTTGGGATACACTTACCACATTGTACCAAGCTAGGAATCAGGCTCATGTTGCTTACCTCCAAAAACAGTTGGAGAGTGAGCACATGAATGAAGGTGATTCTATGGACAGTTTCCTAACCAAGATCAAAGATTTGAAGGAACAGTTGATTTCTGTTGATGAGGTTATACCAGATAGCTCACTTATGCAGACCGTTCTAAATGGTCTTCCTGATTCATATCAGAGTTTTGCTTCTACTCTTCGGTTGATGATGAGAGGCAATCCGAATGCCTTATCATTTGAGGAGTTAGTCTCTGTTCTGTTGCAAGAAGATCAGTCCAGGCAGAACAAGTCCATTATGCGAGTTGCAGATCAAGCTTTCCTGGCTAGTCAGAAGGGCAAAGGAAAATGGAGCTCTTCGACTAGTAAGCAGAAATCTACAAATGCTGCACATTCGAAGAACCAAGACAAAGAAGAGAAAAAATCAAAAAAGCAGAAATTGTTTTGTAAGTACTGTAAAGGGAATGATCATATCATAAAGAAATATCCAAAACTGGCTGCAAAAGAAGCAAAGAAGAAAGAGGCTGGAATGGTTGTTGCAGAAGCCTCTACACCAAAAATGGAGTTTGCTAATCTTGTGCAGGAAGAAGAATGGGTGTTTACTACTGTTTGCAGTTTTGACCCATCTTCTCATGAGCAGTGCATGTCTATAGTAGACTCAGATGTTTGGTATTTTGATAGTGGTGCGACCAAACATACCTCGCAGCACAGTTTCTTCTCTTCACTTGAGCCTGCCCCTACAGGGAATACTGTTACATGCGCCAACAACTCCTCTTATCCTATTATGGGAGTTGGTAAGATCATTTTGACTACTGCTGATGGTAGTTCTTTCACTTTGTCAGATGCTTTATTTGTGCCAAGGATCAAGAAGAACTTGTTATGAGTTTCTGCATTAGCCAAGATTGGCTTGCATGTGAAATTTGTTGATGACAGGCGTATAGTTCATGATCTGTCAAATGGCAATGTGATTATTGCTTCTGGTATTTTATGTCGTGGGCTGTATAAGCTCATAGACTATGAAAGATCTGTAAATGATTTCGCATATGCAGTAAATGATTCTCAGGCTATGTCAGATGCAAAGCTTTTGCATGCACGCTTTGGTCATCTGAATTTTGCTAGTTTGCTACGCTTGTAGAAATCTGAAATGGTGTCCTCCTTGCCCAAACTTGAGGCACCTGGAAAACATGTTTGTGAAGGTTGTATTTTGGGCAAAATGCAGTGTTCTTCCTTTCCAAAAGATGGTTCAGTTCGTGCTACTTAGAAATTGCAACTTGTACATAGTGATGTCTGTGGTCCTATGCAGACACCTTCTTTTGGGAATTATCTTTACTTTGTGACTTTCATCGATGATTTTTCCAGGCATGCATGGGTATATCCATTGAAGGCAAAGTCCAAAGTGTTCATGTGCTTCAAATAGTTTTTGGTTTTGGCTGAAAATCTGTCAGCATGTAAAATGGGCACCCTCCGTTCTGATCGAGGGGGGGAATATATATCTTCTGATTTTAATGCACTTCTAGCTGAACGTGGGGTAAAACACCAGTGTACAGTGTCGTATACACCTCAAAAGAATGGAGTTGCTGAACGAAAGAACAGATCACTCATGGAGATGGCGAGGTGTATGGTCAAGAGTCAGGCTTTACCACATAGTTTCTGGCTTGAGGCTGTCATGTGTGCAGCATATGTACTGAACAGGTGTCCCACTAAAGCGCTGCAGTCTATCACTCCATATGAGGCTTGGCATGACCGCAAGCCATCTGTTGCTCATCTATGTGTTTTTGGTTGTTTGGCATATGCATTAGTGCCTAAATAGCATCCCAGAAAATTGGATGATAAAGCAGTAAAATGTATTTTTGTTGGGTACAGTTTTGAAAGTAAAGGCTATCGTCTATATCATTCACAGACTAACCGCATTCTGGTTAGCTGTGATGTTTTTTTTGTGGAAGATGCTATTCAGCCATTGCTTTCATGTACTAAGGAGACATGTGTTAGCTCCAAAGACATGTATGATGCTTTGCTGCCTCTTTTTACAGGTGGACAGTCTAGTGCTGGTCCCAATGAGGCAACTTCTCAGCCTTTGCAGGTTTCATGTGATGATGCAGATAATTCCATTTCTAATGTAGATGTACATGATGCACTTATTGATGAGAGAGCTGATATTGAGCAGGCAAGAACAATGCAAAAATGGCTGCTGCAGCCCTTGCGTGACAGCAAATTAGATGCACCTCTGTCATATCGTACTCGTTCAGGCTCACATAGTGCCTCTTTTGCATCAGATTGCTATGCTATGGCTGCATCTAGTCTCTGTGATGAGAATAAGCTTGTTTCGTTTGATGAAGCACAAAATTCAGAAAATTGGATGGCTGCTATGCAATTTGAATATGATGCAATAATGAAGAATGGTACTTGGTCTTTATGTGACTTGCCTCCTGGCAAGAAGGCCATTGGCACTAAGTGGGTATACAAGCTGAAGCGTAAACCTGATGGTACAGTTGACAGGTATAAGACTAGGCTTGTTGCAAAGGGTTATGCGCAGGAAAGAGGCATAGATTTTGATGAGACCTTTGCACCTACATGCTCTATGACTACTGTTCGGAGCATTTGTGCACTTGCAGCCCATCATGGTTGGAATGTACATCAGTTGGACATTAAAATAGCATTTCTGAATGGTGACTTTCATGAAGAAGTGTATGTTTTTTAGCCCTGTGGCTTTGTGCAGAAGACCAGGTGTGCAAGTTAAAGAAGGCATTATATGGTTTAAAGCAAGCACCTCGTGCTTGGTATGAAAAGATACATGCCTATCTGATTGCACATGGTTTTGAGAACAGTCCAACTGAAAGCACCTTATATGTTAAGCGTGCTAATGATGTGCTTCTGATCATTGTTCTCTATGTTGACAACATGCTGCTCACTGGTCCTATTGAGAAGCATATTGCTGATCTTAAGGCTGATTTGCATGCCTCATTTGAGATGTATGATTTGGGGCATTTGCATCATTATTTGGGCATTCAGTTTATGCAAGTTGATGGTGGAATGGCTTTGTGTCAAACGAAATATATTGACACATTATTGTAGTGTTTTGGCCTTGAAGACTGTAAGCCTATAGAGACAGGTTTACGATTGAGTCTTCATGATGTTGGAGATGCATTTAATGCTGTCCTCCATCACCAGGCTCTTGGATGCCTGATTTACTTATGCATTACTCGGCCAGATATTCAGTTTGTTGTCTCATGGATGAGCAGGTTTATGCATTGCCTAGGAGTCAAGCATTGGCAGGCGGTTAAGCGCATCTTTTGCTACTTGAGTGGTACTCAATTACTTGGGTTGTTTTATCCCAAGGGGGGATCACTACCGCCAGATTTGCATGATTTTTCTGACTCTGATTGCGTTGGTTGCTATGACACTCGTGTGTCCACTAGGGGATTTTGCTTCATGCTTGGTAGCTCATGTATATCTTGGTTGAGCAAGAAGCAGCCTACTATGGCCACTTCTAGTTGGGAGGCTGAGTATAGGGCAGCTTTCACAGTGATTATTGAATGTGTGTGGCTCAGACGTCTTATGACTGATTTGGGTGTTGGTCAATCTTCTGCCACCACCATCTTCACTGACAGTCAGAGCACATTGGCAGTTGCGAGGAACCCTATGTTCCATGCTCGCACTAAGCACATTGAGGTGCATTATCACTATGTTAGGGAGAGGTTCTCTGATGGGGAGATCAGCTTGGCATATGTGCCCACGCAGGAGAACATTGCAGACCTTTTCACGAAGTCTCTGCCTAGGGAGAAGTTTGAAGCTTTCCGCAAAGCTTTGGGCTTACTTCCTTTTGTGGAGTGATCTCCACATAGCTTGGCACTTCCTTATACATGAGTGCTAGCTCCTTTTTCACTGCATCACTCCCAGGGGGGATTTGTTGATATATTTAAGTAGTGATGTGTGTGAACACTCTAGGACCACCGGGGCACTTTTTTCCCTCTTTAGGAGGTTTTTTTCCCTCGGCTTGTATATACGCCTATTGCCCTAAAGGGCTACTTATCTTTGTACATTCTCTAGTAATACATTCAGTATTGTGTGTTGTGCTCCAAGCTTCTTCTTCTTCCTTGTGTTGTCCGCGTGCTTCCGCAGTCGTCTAACTCCAACAAGCTGCACCTCCAAGTGAGAAAAGAAAGCCACTAGTAGATCTTCTATCTGGAGTACCACCAGCCCAATCTGCATCGGTGTATCCATGAACCTGCAAATCTACACCAGCTTCATAAAACAATGCATAATCCAAAGTAGCACTCACATAGCATAGAGTGTGCCTCAAAGCATCCAAATGTGGCTTCCTGGGAACTTGCATAAACTAACTTTCAAGTCCAACAGTGTAGCTTAAATAAGACCTTGTAATTGTAAGATATATAAGACTTCCCACAATTTTCCTGTACATAGTAGCATTTTCCAATGCTTCACCTGATGTAGTATCCAACTTCAAATTCTGATCTAATGGCATAGAAATTGGCTTACAACCAGCCATACCATACTTTTGTAGCATATTCAAGGCATATTGCCTTTGCGACATCCATATACCTGTTTCTGTATGTATAAACTTAATGCCCAAGAAATAGCGCAGCACACCAAGATCTTTCATGTCAAATTCCTGCAAAAGAAGTTGCTTTACCTCTTTGATTCTTTCTTCGTTATCGCCACCTACAATCACGTAAATGGCCACAATCGCGAAGCCATCATCAACCTTCCTTGCATATAGTGAATGATCTGCATCACACATAGAAAACCCAGTGCTCCTTAAGTAATCAGCAATCCTTGCATGCCATGCACGCGGAGCCTGCTTTAGCCCATACAAAGCCTTTTGCAACCTACAAACATATTCTGGATGCTTTGAATCTTCATATCCTTATGGCTGGTCCATATATACTTCTTCTTGTAAGTCACCATGTAGGAAAGCATTCTTCACATCCATCTGATGCAAAGTCCATCCTTTTGTTGTAGTTAATGCAACAAGTGTCCTAACAGTAGACATTTTAGCTAGAGGGCTGAACGTTTCCTCATAATCAATGCCATATGTTTGTGCATATCCTTTAGCTACCAATCGTGCTTTATACCTACTTATGTTACCATCATCATTATGCTTTACCTTGTAAACCCATTTACAGCCTATGGGTTTCTTTCCTTGTGGCAATGGAACCAGCTTCCATGTATCATTTCCATAAAGTGTAGCCATCTCCTCATCCATAGCTTTTTCCCAATCTGCAATTCCAATTGCATCTTCAAAGCAAAAAGGTTCAGCATCTTGTATTACCTTTGTCATGTAGGCATAATGACGAGCCATGTAACTATCATATGTCAATCGTTGCACTTAATTCCTCATCCTCCCAGATCTTCTTGGTCTTGGGTCACTTCTCCTTGTATCATTTGCATGTGCCCTTCTTACTCCTGGAGTCTTCACAGAGGGCAATCCAAGTTCCTCATCAAGACTCTTTTCTGAACTGCTTGAATCTCCATCAACGTCTTCAAAACCTGCACATGTTTTATGACCAGCAGAAAGCTTTTCTTTACCTTTCTTGGATGTATTTGATGAATTTGCTGGACTGAAATTTCCATGTAATCTTCCACTCCATGGATTTGAGTTGGAACTATTTCTTGGTGATGCATCTGGTCCACTCAAAACCTGAGATTCTGCACTTGATTTTTCAGCATTTTCTTTGTCATTTGGTTCAAGACTAAGTCCTTCTTTGGCATCTACATAGAAGCTTGACATTTCATCAAATACCACATCTCTGTTCACCTTCACCTGTCGTGTGAGTGGGTTAAAACATTTATATCCCTTTTGCTCAAGGGAGTATCCAATGAAGACACACTTTTCTGCTTTTGGATCAAGCTTCGTCCTCAATTCATCGGGGACATGTACATATGCGATACATCCAAAAACTTTCAGATGTGATAAGTTTGGCTTTTTACCTGTAAACTTCTCTTTAGGTGTAACTTGATGTACAGCAATATGCACAGCTTCTGCCCAATAACAATGAGGCATATTCTTCTCAGCCATTAAGGCTCTTGCTATTTCTGTAATATGTCTATTTTTGCATTCAGCAACACCATTCTGTTGTGGTGTGTACCTGCATGAAAACGACGTCGAATTCCATGATTTTTTAGAAAACTGTTGAACTCATTTGACATGTATTCACCTCCTCCATCAGATCTTAATGTCTAAATGTACTTCCCTGTCTGCTTTTCCACCATAACTTTAAAATTCTGGAAGTGAGTGAACACCTCACTCTTCTCTTTCATGAAATATACACATACTTTGCGTGTATGGTAATCAATGAAAGTAACATAAAACCTGCAACCACTCATAGATGTGGTCTTTCCTGGACCCCAAGCATCTGTATGTACTACTTCTAGTACATTCTCACTAACATGCTTGTCATGTGGAAATGATGCTCTTGACTGTTTACCAAATCGACATGTTGCACATACCTTTTGCATTTCTGCAACTTTGAAATTTGGTAGTCCATGGACAATCTCCTTTGACTCCATCAGTTTTAGCCTTTGCAAGTTTGCATGTCCAATCCGTTTGTGCCATATCTCTATATCTGCAATAACTCTTGCACCTTTTGCAAACATGGCTGCATTCATTTCAGGAATCTTCACATTTAAGGTGAACATCCTTCCCACTTTGTTTCCTTTGGCAACCAATCGTCCATCCTGCTTATACTCTTCTACATATAATCCATCAGCATTGAACCTGACTTGTAATCCCTGGTCAACCATTTGTCCAACAGAAACCAGATTCTTTTTTATATTTGGAATATGCAACACATCAGCAAGATGTTTTACCTTCCCGTCCTCCATAGATAATGTTATGTTTCCTGTATGCTCAATAGGATGCGATGTATCATCACCTGTTTCAACATATCCAAGAACTGGCTTTTGTCACAAGCTACTAAACCATTCTGCATGATTGGTCATGTGATTTGAAGCACCTGAATCAACATACCAAACATTATCATTCGATTTTGAAACACCAGCAGACATCGTATTCATGATGTGATGTTGAACCATAAACAGCTTCTCAGAATCATCTGCACTTGTGGATGCATAATTGTTTTGCTACCTTCTATTATTTTGATTCTTCAACCTGCAATCACGTTCAAAGTTTCCAAGTTTACCACAATTCTAGCATCCTTTATTATCATTACCTGAATCATTTCTTTGGAAATTTCTTCGACCTCTTTGGCCCCCCTACCTCGAAACTGTCCTCTTCCTCCTGCATGATTCTGTTGTTGACCTTGGTCTTGGTTACTGTTTCCTCTTCCACTTCCAAAACCTCTACCTTTGCCTCTTCCTCTGCCAGAGTAGAATACCTGCTCAGAACTGGGCTTTCCTTGGGAGTTTGAATCCTCGCCAGGATTCTTTTCTTCAATAATCAGCATAGATACCAGATCAGCAAAGTTCGAAATATTTTCCCTGGTCTGTATGGAAGTTCTGAACTGCTTATATGCAGCTCCTAAACCACGAAGGCACACTTCCACCTTATCATCATCATCTACATTCACGCCAATAGATGCAAGTGACTCACATATGCTTTTGATTTTTAGAGTGTAGTCACTTACCAACATGCTCTTCTTTTCCAATGTATGCAGCTCGTTCTTTAGTTGCAATTTTCGTGCCTTTGTATTAGTCTCATACAAAGTGACCAAACTGTTCCAAGCCTCTTTTGGAGTCTTGGCATCATGTATGTGTCCAATCATGCTATCTTGTATGCTAACAGATAGCCAATACATTACCTTTCGTGATCCTTGATTCCATTCCTCATATGCTCTTAACTATTCTGCAGTCCGATTCCTTTCTAGTAACTGCGGAGCATTTTCATTCTCTCCTTCGATGTACTTCCAGTAGCCTTTTCCCATCAGGAAATTCATCATTCTGAATCTCCAAGCATGGAAGTTTTTTTTGTCCAGCTTATCGCTCATAAGCTGACTCATTCCATCTGCGTTTGCCATTTCTGCAACAATTCACAACACTGCAAAACACTACAAGCAGCACTTCTGCTTGAACACTGTCGCACTATGACGTGACAGTTTGATATCATAAAAACACAGTTTTCGTGTATCAACAGTACACGGAATCGGTTGAAATTCTGGATCTGGAATATATGAGTGTCGTCGAACACAACGCAAGTTACAGTTTCTAAAACTAACCTGGTTTTTCTGTGGGTCCCACCTTGCAAGCTCGAAACGGAGGTCAAGATGGCTCCGAAACTTCGTAGCAAATAGAGGCCGTTTGTGAAATCGCGTTTTCTTCACGCCTTGCTGCGTAATCTTCACCGTCGCCTTCTCCACGAGATCTCTACAGCCACGCTGGCTCTGATACCATGTCACGAGGAAGGAGATAAGGAGAGCACACACACACTCTCACTCTCAAATAAAAGCACACACACAGATTGAGGCAAGGAAGAATGATCTTCTTCTTCTTCTATTACATAAAAGGAATGTACAAGAATGACCTAAAAACAAGAATAGAACAAGTGCAATATATAAAGATCAGAACATAAGGAAAAGCCTAATGTCCGCGAATGAGTGACCTGGCAAGAACAAATGTGCCATCACTCTCGGTAGATAAATATAATAAAGCTCAATGAAGTATCCCTGGCATATACCAGCGTGACCACTATACATGTTAGAGAAACGAAAAATTGGTATGTGTCATCCTGGATCATCACATGTTGAGCTTGATATCTCAACATTTGGCTCCCCCTACCTCGAAAGTGTCCTCTTCCTCCTAGATGATTTTGTTGCTGACCTTGGTCTTGGTTACTGTTTCCTCTTCCACTTCTGAAACCTCTACCTCTGCCTCTTCCTCTGCCAGAGTAGAATACCTTCTCAAAACTAGATTTTTCTTGGGAGTTTGAATCCTCACCAAGATTCTTTTCTTGAATAATCAGCATCGATACCAGATCAACAAAATTCAAAATATTTTCCCTAGTCTGTATAGAAGTTCTGAACTGCTTATATGAAGCTCCTAAACGACGAAGGCACACTTCCACCTTATCATCATCATCTACATTCACGCCAATAGATGCAAGTTACTCACATATGCTTTTGATTTTCAGGGTGTAGTCACTGACCGACATGCTCTTCTTCCCCAATGTATGTAGCTCGTTCTTGAGTTGCAATTTTTGTGCCTTTGTATTCATCTCATACAATGTGACCAAACTGTTCCAAGCCTCTTTTGGAGTCTTGGCATCTTGTATGTGTCCAATCATGCTATCCTATGTGCTAATAGATAGCCAATACATTACCTTTCATGCTCCTTGATTCCATTCCTCATATGCTCTTAACTGCTCTACAGTCCGATTCCTTTTTGCTAACTGTGGAGCATTTTCGTTCTCTCCTTCGATGTACTTCCAGTAGCCTTTTCCCATCAAGAAATTTTTCATTCTGAATCTCCAAGCATGGAAGTTGTTCTTATCCAGCTTATCACTCATAAGCCGACTCATTCCATCTATGTTTGCCATTTTTGCAGTAATTCTCAACACTGCAAAACACTACAAGCAGCACTTCTGCTTGAACACTATTGCACTATGATGTGACAGTTTGATCTCAGAAAAACACATTTTTCTTGTACCAATAGTACACGGAATCTCTTGAAATTCTGGACCTAGAATATATGAGTGTTGCCGAACAGAATGCAAGTTACAATTCCCAAAACTAACTTGGTTTTTTTGTGGGTCCCACCTTGTGGGCTCAAAGTAGAGGTCGAGATGGCTCCGAAACTTTGATCTGATAGAAACAAGTGATCCTAAAGGGATAACTCTCAAAAATATTTTGAGGTCTTCTACCTTCATGCTAATTTTTGTAGCAAACAGAGGTCGTTTGTGAATCGCATTTTCTATGCCTTGCCACGTACTCTTCACTGTCACCTTCTCCACGAGCAGCACACACACAAAGATTGAGGCAAGGAAGAATGATCTTCTTCTTCTTCTATTACATAAAAAGGAATGTACAAGAATGACCTAAAAACAAGAATACAGCTACTGCAATATATAAAGACCAGTACATAAGGAGAAACCTAATGTCTGCGAATGAGTGAGCTAGCAAAAAACAAATGTGCCATCACTCTCCGTAGATAAATCTAATAAAGCTCAATGAAGTGTCCCTGACATCTACCGGCGTGACCACTATACATGTCAAAGAAATCAAAGAATTGATACGTGTTATCCTGGATCATCACATGTTGAGCTTGATATCTCAACACTCTTGTCCTCCCCTTGCATCATAGATACTATGCATTTATGTGCACTAGGCTATTGGGGAATCTTTAGCTTTTTGACAAGAGCATAGTTTATGAAGGTATGAGTGGTAGAGTCATCTATCATGACTCGCACCTTGGTCCCATATACACTACCATGAAGTCTAACTAATTCATGTGGTCCAAACTGAGGTGACCACAATGACTAAGTCAAACAACATGTGTGCTCAATATCCTCATGCATCACCTCCACTCCCTTGCAATTAGAGCTGCCATGAATAGGAAGTGTCTACACTAGGTGGATGGCCTTTTTTTGCCCTTATCAGGGGCCGTACTACTCTCTGGTCCTCTCTTCTTTTCTTCCCCTTTCTTGAGTGGACATTTCCACTATGAATGGCAAGGAGATAAATACCTAAAGCACAAGTTCTCTCTTTTTGCCCTCTCAAACTGCTCGATAGGTAACCTAGGCCCTTGGCCCATTGGCATTTTCTTCTTGAACTTATTCATACTAAGAGGTTTAAGAGGTTGATCCATCTCCATAGGAGTATAGTGAGGATAGTTATGGTCCTCATATATTTGGGCATACTTGATCGCCTCCTCAAACGTCTTAGGTGCATTTCTTCTTACCTCTCTTACCGAAGGATCAAATGTAAAAATCCATATCTTAAAATAGAAATCAATTTCTTAAGAAGAGCAAATGGGAGCTCGTAGGATTTTAAATCCAACAAGCTCTAAATCTCAAAAAAATGGATTTTTGATCATAAGTTAGGTCAATTCAAGGTTGTGGGAGTCAAACCCAAAAAACATGACCTTTCCGAGATCTCAATGTGTTGCAATCCTTCTTAATATTTGTTCTTCTACCTTTATGAAGACTTTGGCTCTCAACTAAGCACACATGCCCTAAAATAAATATAAAATGTAGCTCACGATCGCTTTAGGTTTCTAGGGAAATTGTGGGATGTCAAAAACACATTTTTGCTTATTTTTTAGGGTGCCTCTCAATGTGATATGTATTGTAGAATTCTAGAAATTACTTTTATATGATTTACCTTTTGGCTTACCTCCTTGCAAGAACATTTAACGTATAATTGAGTTGGTACCAAGAGCGAGTCTGATGACTCAATTATCATTTGGCATGAGCTTGCAAGAGGAGAGCAAAGTTCATAGGATCACGGATAAGCATATAGAGAAAGTGTTGATTAGACCTAGCAATTCACCCTTTGCAACACCAATGCTACTAGTGAATGAGAAGAATGGATCTTATCAGATGTGCTAGATTATTACACTCAATAAAATAATTGTCAAACTTAGATATCCCATGCTTAGAATAGATAATCTACTAGATGCTTTGAATGGAGGAATTATATTCAATAAGATATCTTTAAAAGATGGCTACCATCAATTTAGAGACAGAGAGATAACATTTTGGACCCAATTTGGTTATTATGAGTATTTATACATAGATCATCACACACTCAAGTATTTTTATAGTCAATTTGATCTTTGAGGCACACAGGCTTGGTAGGTTGAGCACATGTAAGTGCTTCATATGGAAATCTTGTATAGAAGAGGAAAAGAGAATATAGTAGCTCATGCATTATATAAGATAATCTATAAAATAAGATTTACAATTATAAAAAATCTCATTGCTTTAAGAGTTAAAGGAAGCATAGGTGGGAGATAAACATTTTTTAAAGGTTATTAGAGTCACCAATGACGATTCTATCATAGGAGAGAGCATAGCCGCTTTTTCTTTCATCCCTAGTAAATCCTAAAAGACAAGTCTATATTCCAATTTCTCAATAGATAATGGAAGATTTAAATAAAAATAAAAGGTTTGCATATTATATTCTCACGATTCGAGATGAAAAGCCATGCATGATAACCATGATGTTCCTTGTGGATAACATCTTGGTATTGATAAGATCATATAGATACTCAGAAGAAAATTTTGGCGTCATTGATTACCCAAAGATGTCCACACATATGTTTGAAAGTGCTTTATGCATCAGATCAAGAAGGTAGAATGAGTTTCCTAACTAGTTATGCTTCACACTTTAGATATTTTAGAGCACAATTATTGGATACTCATAGGAATAGAAATTCATATTGAAGAAGAATACTCATAGGAACACATGTGAGGTATCTCACCAAAAGATGAAAAAAGTGAAAATATGGGACCTATTATTTAGAATGATAAAAGTAAATTCTTAAAAAAAATTCAATGTCAAAACTTCCTTGGGTGCCTTGCCCTAGCATGACTTGCACCATGAAAGCAAACTATGTTTTCCATGACTACATAGATAGAGACACCTCACAAAGCTATCCACGAGGCACATTTGAGCGAATCCCAAGAACAACAATTCCTTGGTGTAAATATATGTAATTGACTAGGTGGAGGAGAGACTTCCTAGAAAGTGGATCCCAAATATAAGGGCAATATTGTCTTATAGAGTTTAATTGACCTCCATTCTGTTTCCATTTTTTAATTATAATCACCAAACACACATGTCAAATATGACATCAAGAGTGCATGATTACTATCTTCGACTTTTCTACTTTTTCTTTTGAGATTTCACTAGCTATCAATGAGCCTAGAGTGATCACAAAAGAGAAGCATGAGGTATAAATATAATATTATCGTCATTTCCCTTGTTGCATCCTTCAATTATTTGTTGGAATATTTCTTTCTTGTGTCAAAGATTCTACTATAGTTTAAATTTACTCTTTCTTTAGCAACTTTTAAAATTATGAAGCCCATAATGCAAACAAAGGATTTATCTTTTCCTCTAAATAGCATTTCCATCCCTCAAGGGCGTTGTATGATAGACAGAGCACCATCACCAATAGGATCTAATGCAAGTGGTAGCTCCCATTTGTAAGGGCGCTTGGAAATCTTATGCAAGGTTAGATTTTCCAACATTGATTTTAAAACAATATGTAATGCAAGTGAATCAAAAGGATATTTGAGCATTTCAATGAATCAATCTTCATCATAGATTCTACAAGATTCAAGGAGGTCCAAAGTGCCTACCAAACCCACCAAATCATAGAGATGAGGTAGAAATAAGGTTTTTAATCAAATTCAATAGAAACCACATGGTGATTGGTATAATTCACCTAAGCATAAAAAACTATTGATATTCCAGACAAGAATAAAGATTGAGATGCAAGAGTTAAGGCAAAGGAAAAGATTGGGGAACCAAAATTTTGCTCAAATTGATTTAAGGTCGTATTCATGAAAATTTATTTGACTTCAAAAACTTCTAAGATTGCTTAAAGTCCCAAGAAGAGCTATAAAGACAATACAAAATAATGAAATATCATGAGTTTGACATAAAAAAAATTCAATAAAAGTATAGAGCACCATAAGAAGATCTAGGAAAGCTTATGGATGGCTACATATATTTTTCAAATAAGAACATCACAAACAAAGAAAATATGAGAACTTTTTAGGACAATCTCCTTGAAATAGAAAAAGGATATTAAGCATAGAAAGAGGAAAAAGTAAATGAGAAACCAACAAGTCGATCATGGACCATACAATACTAAAATCTAAATGCATATTTCAAACTTGTAAGATCCCAAATGAAGAACCCATTGAGAGCTTGATGATAGGTATATTGTTCCCATTAAAAAAAATCCTCTAATCAAATCTAATTAATTATGGAAATAGAAGAGCTAAAGAAACAAGAAGAGAGTATGGAATCAAAACTCACAAAAGATCGTCTCATAGCTATAAGTAAAAAACGTGATCCTGACCACTCAAATTGAGGGAAAAAAAATCCATTGCAAGAAAAGTGATTAAGAGTGATTAATATAGAGAAACCCACCCGAGATTCAATGCAAGCTCTAATAAATGGAGACAATTTTTCCTTTAAGGGATCAAGTTAATACTTTTAGAAAGAGAGATTATAAAGACCCAATAGAAGTGAGACAAAGCCTTCTAAACTATGGATGAAGATTAAGAAATATTAGAGAGGAAAGAGTGAAATTACTCTAAATATTCTTAGGAAAATTTGTGAATAATGCTATTCAATATTTCTTCATTTTCATTCTCCATCCCATTGATGACTATAGTTGTTGGAAACACACCCATTGCCATTTTTTTGCATCAAAGAATACTTCAAATTATTTCGAATAATGTTCATGGAGGAAAATATCAAATGCATTCCTCATGTATCAAGATCAAGATTTTGAAATCCTAGATGCAATCTATTCCACTTATCAAAGAAAACTCTTATAATAAAATCCCCATTGCCTCATAGTGTCATATAGTGCAATACCATCACGTCTAACAAACTCAAAACTTTTTCCAATGAGTGGGTTAGGATCCATTATGGAAAAGACGAGAGAAGTGACTTATCTTGAGATAATGGTACCACTATCCCAAGGTCGGAGTACCATTGATATGGAGACTCACCAAATCTTTTTTTGAAAGCCAAATAGAGAGAAGATGGGCGGGATTGTGAGGAATTGAATCAAGAATCATGATGGATCTACTCAAAAAATGCAATAGGCTAATAAAAGCCCCAGAAATTTCAAAACTATCCTTCAAATTAACCAATTTTATGTAAAAGCTCACCTCTCTAGAAATATGTATAGAATCCATTTCTTGTAATTTACTCCATATTTATGCAAGGCAAGGAGTAATCAAGCTTGAGGACTGACTTCCTAACCCTACGGTATTTTATAGAATCTTAATGCACTCAAATCAAACACTGAATGAGGGTTTATGTCCTATTTTTAACTAGGCCAAATACTAGTGTGAGGATCACTTTTAAAACTCACCTATAAAAGTGAACTAAACCTCATTTGCAAAGGGCTCTTCTCCTTGTTCTTTTTCATTCTCTATTATAATCAAGTGAGTTTATTGGGAGCTCTTGTGACTTGTTCATGAGTGGTGTGTGCCTGTATGCGTACGTGCATGTGTGAGAATCCTTATGTGTGCATGACTCCTAGAGTGATTAAGGTCTTCATACCACTAACTCATCTCTCAAATTGAAATTTTGTGGGTGAGAATCTATTACTTGATGTTGGTTGGTACATGTATTGTGAGAGTGGGTCTATATCCAACACTTTGAAAACATTGTCAGAGAATTTTGGTTGTATTGGAACCACCTAAATGACTAATGTATAATGCACCATTAGAGTCATGCCCAAAGTGGTATTATAGACCCAATATACGTCAAGCCCTCGATCCTCTTCATCAAAAGGATACATAAAAATGTCCCAAACCATCCCATGCTTTCCATGGATATTGCATATGACTAGAGAAATTGCCTATGGGATTGTAGGATTTTTTGAACCAAGCTCAAGTGGTTTGGTGTCTTGAGAGCCTTTGAAAACAACAACTGTTGCATTAATAGGAACCCTAAATTTGAGGAGAAAATTAACCATGATTACCCACTTTTTCTCTAATAACTAGATCAATTGTCTTTGAAATTTTGGCAAGTTCTTGTGGAATTGAGCTCTAGAACCTTCATTGTAGACATCTAAGGAACTGTTCATTGAAGTCTAGAAGAATCTTTGCTCCAAAAAGACACATCTTACAAGCCATGATTTCTCTCGCTGCTAGACCAATTGACTCTTGCAAATATAGCAATTCATGGAGGGATTGATCTACTGCACATTGTATATGCATATTGAAAACTCACATTTGATGAAAGTGCTTGAATATTCCAACTAGAATCCTCGACATTGCTAGAATCCATCACAACACAAAATGAATAAACAAAATATAGAAAATAAGTATACTTCCAATTCATCTTGAGCAAGTTGGTTGTGATTACTAATATTGTCTCCTAGAGATCTAGCTCTCCATGGATGACCAATTGCCTTTACTCATACTCAAATTGAAAAACATGCAATGCAAAGTCTATGACTAGTCATTTCCTAGCAAATGCCACAAGGGGCATATATAAGCCTATCTGACTATTTTCAAATAAAAGTGCAAAGGTTTAAAGGATACTATCAAACATTCACACATATGGGTGAGTGCTAAATGATAATGTTAACTGCAAAGTATGCATAAAAGAGATAAATATAGATATCGGCATCTACTTATCCCAAGTAATCCTTACAGAGTTGATGGAGAAGGTGCATATTCTCAAGGAATACTTCTCAAATGCTTTAGAGTTGATGTAGATCATTTATGTGCCTTTCAATCTCTTTTTGAAGGCTCATTGCACTTGATACTCAATTTGAAGCTCTGCATGATAGGCTTTCCAAAGTCAAATTATGGTTTTCAAGTATTATTTAGAGAGCTCCCAAAACCATAGAATTAGCAATGGGTAGCATAAAACAAAATACTCCCATAATTCCATGGGTAGCATAAAACAAAATATTCCCATAATTCCATTGTACATGCACTGACAAAACCATGATCTCAAATCAAAGATGAAGTGGCATAAACCAAAATCAGTACCATGATGCCACCATACATGTCGAATTCTAATATAACATGCTCTGGTATCATATGGAGGATAATCCATCATATATCATACATATTTAATGCCTTCAAGCTCCAAACCAAGAGCAAGCACACAAAACTCTCTCTCAAGAAAGTCCCAAGTCGAAATGAGCCTCTTAGAGCAACTAGGACTTCTTGTGGTAAAAATTGTATGCTATTTATTTTCCTATTTCAGTGTTAATAAGATCTAAATCTTAAACTTTTATCTCCCTCAAACTTAAAGGAATCCTTTGTTGCTAGACAAAAACAATTAAAACACCTCTATTGGAGGTCTATAGCTAAGATATAAGCAAAATATACATATGTTATAATTATCATCTTAACATGAAGCATTATCTCTCTATACTTTGCATTTCTTATGACCTAAATCTCTGAATTTGGATCTTTCTTCTTCTACGAATTATGGGTGCTTCCTTGAGCTATGCACAAAATTTATATTCAATCCAATCTATGTAATTCAAGTTATTTTCAAAACACTCACCTATTGTCAAAGTGATTACAAACCCGACTTCTAGATCACTCTATGTTCTTTGACTTTATGAAAAAATGGAGCTCCGAATGAGTTTTAGCACTCTTCTATGAAGTTATCTTCATCTTTATGATTTATGCATAGAATTTTGAAACACTTCAATTTGAGCTTCCTAGTCAAATTATGGCCAATTTACCGACCTACTATCAAGATCATGCGAACTTGCAAATTCATCTCTTGTGCCCTAATCATTCATTGAAGCTCCTTGCACCTTAGCCGTTAACATGCTTTGATACTGATTAAAGCTTTTGGTGGTGAAAAAGAAGAGAAAAGAGGAGATGAAGGGAGAGAGAGAGAGAGCGGAAGACAAAGAAGAGACGTGTCTCTTACATAGGAGCCTTGAAATCCACATTATTATCTTTTGAGACAATGCTCTATAAAAGATATATAGTATATGAACATTGACATATGGTTATAACAACCTTACATCCCCAGTAATTTCAAGGACCTTAGGATATTCCCTGAGCTAGGGACATTGGCTACTAGCCCTCATCCCACACAAAAACTCATGGTTTCTATAGATTGATGCCTAACACCTTGAACTCCAATAGATATTCAAATATATAATAGAGAGAACATAAAGGAAACCTAGAAATGATTGATGAGCCCATTGAAAAAATAACTATTCCAATACTCTTGATAACCAAAGTATTTTGATGAAGCTTTGAAAAAATAACTCTAGAACATATTCTTGTATCCACCACATATGCTAGAAATAAGGAAAGATGAAGAAATAAGATATATCATCATGAAGCATCATGTGTTGAGCTTGATATCTCAATATTCCCATGTTTCATTTAAATGAATGCAACCATTCCTCATCCATGTCACTCTCCCATTATGCATTCTAGAAACTTATCCTCACAAATTTATGGATTACGTCACTTTCTATTTTTGTATAACTTGCATATGTATCGTCTTATTCTTGAATTTTAGGGTATTTCAAACTCCTCATCCTGATTTTGTTTCAAACAAAATAATTCACCATCAAACACTTCAAAGTATGCAATCAACTCTTTATGAAGTTTTAATTTATCTTTCTTGGATGCATTTGGTTGGTTTGTAAGATTAACTTTTTAAAGAAATTTTCTACTTCATGGATTTGCAGTAAGATTGTTGATATATGATATTCATTTGAGCCTACTCCTATGGGAATACTATCATACGTGCTAATGACTCCTCTTATCATGTAATGAGAGTTGCAAAGATCATTTTGACTATTGCTGATGGGAGTTTCTTTCACATTGTTAGATGCCTTATATGTGTGAGGGATCAAGAAACATCTATTGCCATTTTCCTCATTAGCCAAGATTGGCTTGGTTATCAAATTTATTGAAAACTATGTTCTCATTTTCTACATAACCCAAGATTGTCTTCGCTATCAAATTTATTGGTGACATACCTATAGTTCATGATCTCTCAAATAATCATGTTATTATTGCCTCTTACATTTTCTGTCCTAGGCTACATAAGCTCATAGACTATGCGAAATTTATGAATGATTCAACATGCGCAATTGATGATTCTCATGCTATCTCATATGAAAATATTTGCATGCATGCTTTGGTCATTTGAATTTTGTTGGTTTAATTCGTCTGCAAAAAATTGAAATGTCTCCGCCAAACTTAACATTAGTGTTGTACTTGGACACTTTAGTGTCCTCAAAAAGAGACAATGTTTGATGAATTTTTTAGATTACCAGAAGGAAATTTATAAACACAACTATGCAACA
This sequence comes from Ceratopteris richardii, assembly GCA_020310875.1. NCBI lineage: Eukaryota > Viridiplantae > Streptophyta > Polypodiopsida > Polypodiales > Pteridaceae > Ceratopteris > Ceratopteris richardii. The sequence goes on from CM035422.1 coordinate 34,626,862, forward strand.
TGTTGGCATAAGGGTTGAATATTTTTAGAAAAATATAGTTTTTATTAAAGAATATAAAAATTAATATTTATTCACTAATTTTATGATGTTAATTTCAATACTGCCGCAAAAATTACAGTGATGTAAGTTAGTGGTTATTTTTTATTAAAATCATGATCTCGTAATTTTCATTGGTCTAAATGTAATAAAATCTTTTATTTTATATATGTTTCTATCCATAATTAGAGATTTGTAATGAATTTTACTAGGTTAATGGCATTAAAATGAATCTCATTTATGATATGAGAGTCTAATCATCTATGAATTATTTTGCAAAGTGATGGTATGCGCATGCATCATTTTTTATTATCAGAATACTATTTGATATTATTACAACTATAAATATTTTTTGACAACCTTAGGAGTCAGATTTCTATGTCGTTTCTTCAAGTTAAACAATACCACTGTTTTTTTACGCTAACAAACGGTCATTTTATGAGGAAATATTGCATATGCTACATGATTAAAGTTAACATGCTAGTTTTTTCTATATAAAGTAGTTTATAATGTTTATAAAATTATTCTGATTCATAATATATACCTTATATCATTGAGAAAACCTAATTTTTAGGATGAATTTTAATTCTCAATAGAGAGGATTATGGCCATTCAACGAAATATTGAGATTTTTAGTGGTATGTGAGATACATACAAAATTATTGGTTCAAAGACATGTAGCATATCTTTATGCTAATATATGATGTTTTTTGAAATTAAACACAAACCATTTTAGTGTTTTTATGAATCGATATCATACAGAAGGTTGTTAAAGTGTATAACTATATAATGAGCAACCTATATTGTACTAATTTTTTTATTATAAAAATGATTTTTATAGTTCCCAAGACTTGTCATAAATGATTATATGACAATAAATTAACATTAGAAAAATGATTCCAATAGGAGGAAAATTCTTTTTATGGAGATATTCCTTTCTTCTTATATATAAGTTTACCAAAAAATAGTTTTTCTCAACCATATTCAATCATTTCTATATTTTGAGTTATCAAAAAAAGGTTATTTTTAAAATATATAATTTTTATAGAGCAGCTAGGTATAAATCTTTATGGGGATTCAAGGTTTTTTCAAACTTTTATTTGATTAGTTTGTGTGATTTTTTTTATTTATTAAAAAAAAGGACACTATAGTGTCTTGTTTTGTTACAACACTAGTGTTAAGGCATATTTTGAATATGTCTGTGTGTTGTATTTTGGGCAAAATGCAACATTTCTGATTCCCAAAAGATGGTTTAGTTAGAGCTTCTCAAAAATTGCAGCCTGTTGATAGTGATATCTATAATCCTATGCTAACACTTTCATTTGGGAACTACTTATTTTGTGGGTTTCGTTGATGACTTTTCTAGGCATGCATGGATTCATCCATTGAAGCAAAGTCCAAAGTATACTTATGGCTGAAATTCTATCTACATGCAAAATGGGGCACCGTCTATTCTAATTGAGAAAGGAATATATATCTTTCTATCTGAGCATGGGATAAACATTAGTATACAATGTGTATGCATCTCAAGAAAATGGAGTGAATGAAAGAACATCTTTATTATGGAAATGGTAAGGTATGGTTCAAGCTTTACCACAGCTTTTGGCTAGAGGTTATTATGTGTGCAACATATGTACTTCGTAAGTGTCCCACCAAAGCATTGCATTCTATCACTCCATATGAGCCTTGGCATGGTCGCAAGCCATCTATTGCTCATCTATGTGTCTCTGATCCTCTGGCATTTGCATTAGTGCATGAACAACACATAGAATTGGATGATAAAGCAATGAGATGCATCTTTGTTGGGTGCAACTATGAAACCAAAAACTAAACACATTCTAGTTAGTTGTGAGATTGTTTTTGTGGAAGATGCAATGTAAACCTTACTTTCATGTACCAAGGAGACATCAATTAGCTCAAGGGATATGTATGACACTTTGCTTCCTCTTTTTACAAGTAGGCAATCAAGTGTTGATCCGAATGAGGTAATTTTTTAGCCCTTCATATATATATATATATATATATATATATATATATATATATATATATATATATATATATATATATATATATATATATATATATATATATATATATATAGGTTCCAAATGATTATGTAGATCATCATATTTATGATCCAAATTTACACGATGCACTTGTTAATGAGAGGGCTAGCATAAAAGAGACAAAAACTATGCCAAAATGCTAGTGTAAATTTAAGAGAGTAAATTAGATTAGATGCACTTTTATCATGTCATACTCGTTCACGCTCTCATAGTGCTTCCTTTGCATCAAATTTTTATGCAATAATTATCTCTAGTCTTTTTTATGAGAATGAGCTTGTTTCTTTTGATGAAGCATAAAATTCAAAAAATCGAATGGATGTTGTGCAATCAGAATATGATGCTATTATGAAGAATGACATTTAGTCTTTATGTGGTTTATCTCCAAGAAAAAAGATCATTCGCACTAAATGGGTATACAAGTTGAACGTGAGCCTGATGGAACAATTGATAGGTATAAGACTAGGCTTGTTGTTGAAGGTTATGCTCAAGAAAAAGGAATTGATTTTTATGGGACTTGATCCCATATACTAAATTACTACTATTCATAGCATCTATGCAATTGCACTCATTATGGTTTCAAATGTACATCATTTGGACATTGAAATTGCATTTTTGAATGATGATTTAGATGAAGTGTATGTATTTCAACCTCGTGGTTTTGTGCAAAAAGGGCATGAAAACAAAGTGTCAGTTAAAAAAGGCATTATATGGTTTGAGTGCTTGGTATGACAAGATATATGCCTATTTACTAGCACGTGGTTTTGAGAATAGTCCAATTGAGAGAACTTTATATGTTGAGCATGCAAATGTACTCCTAATCATTGTTGTATATGTTCATGATATGTTGCTCATTGTTCCTAGTTAGAAGCATATTGTTGAATTTAAGACGGATTTTCATGGCTCTTTCGAGATATCAAATTTGAAGCATTATCTTCATTATTTGGGCATTAAATCTATGTAAATTAATGGAGGAATAGCTTTTTGTCGAAAAAAATATATCAACACATTACTATAGTGTTTTAACTTTGAAGATTGCAAACCTATTGCCACTCCTATGGAAACAAGTTTATGATTAAGTCTTCATGATGTTAGAGATGCATTTGATGTTAGTCTCTATCAACACCCTATTGGATGCTTGATTTACTTATGGATAACTTGCCTTGATATTCAATCTGGTCTATCAAATGAGCATGGTCAATAAAGATGGAGAGGGTAGAAGATTGATCAACAGCCTAATCTACCAAACAACGTTTGAGTCACATGCACTCAATAGTCATTGTGAAAGTTGCACTATACGCAATCTAACAACTAAAAGAGGCCACAATAGGTTGCTTCTTTCACAACCAAGATATGCATGAGCTACCAAGCATGAAGAAAAAACCACTCGTGGATACAACTATCATAGCAACCAACTCAATATGAGTAAAAGAAAGCATGTAAATTTTGTGGTAATGATCCCCTCTTGAGAAAAAATAATCCAAGTAGCTCGGTACCACTCAAATAGGGAAAGCCTTGCTTAATCGTCTACATATGTTTGATATGTAGGCACATTGGCAATCGCGAGGAACCCTATGTTCCATGCTCACACAAAGCACATTGAGATGCACTAATATTATCTCAAGGAGAAAATCTCTGCTAGATACTAATTTGGCGTATGTGCCCATACAAGATAATGTTGTAGACCTTTTCATGAAGACTCTACCTAGAGAGAAGTTTGAAGCCTTTTGCAAATTCTTGGGCTTACTTCCTTTTGTGCATTGATCTCTTTCCACATAGTTTGGCACTTCTTTATGAATGAGTACCAGCTCCTTGTTCACCACATCACTCCTAAGGACGACTTGTTGACATATGATGTGTGTGAACACACTTAAGACCTCCATGGCACTCTTTTCCCTCTTTAGGAGTTTTTTCATCCCCACCTTGTATATATGTCAATAACCTTAATGAGTCACATATCTTTAGTACATTCGCTTGGTAATATATTCAATATTGTGTTGCGCTTCAAGCTTCTTCTTCCTTGTGTTGTTCATATGTCTTTGCAAACCTCAAACTCTAAACGTTGGATGATTGTAAAAAAAAGCCATTGCTCAATGCTATGGATAAGGGCTTGATGGTCTGAAACATTACATTTTACACCAACATCAAAGTGCATATGATGGTCGGAGACACCATACTTAAAGATGATGAATGCTCTAGTTAAAAGCTCAAGATCAAGTTCCAATTCAACTCATTGAGAAAGTGTCTTTCGTTTGGATTGTACTAAAATTCATTTAGGATTTGCTTTGGTCCAAATAAAGTTTGGTTTCCTAAATAATGAAGTTAAACGCTAACAATCAAGAAATACTTCTTTCCTTCATTCAAGATTCTAAAGCCTGAATTGAAAATGTCCTCTAATCAAGAAATAGATCAATAGATATTGGTTAAGATATGGACCATAATCAAAATGTTTAATTACATATTTTCATCAACTTTAGTAAATCTTCATTAAGCAAGTTCATGTGACTTGCCAGAGAGTTATCAAAGTCTTGAGTTAGTACACCCCTTTTGCAAGGTCCATGCACAAGTCCTTCCTAGATATGGATCAAGAATAGAAATTTTCACAAGTTTATACTATGGGTGTCCATTCCGCAAAAAATGAGTGTGTGAATTGGGTAGGGATGTTTAATCCTCCTTTGTCTTTCTTTCCATACTTTGCACTAGGATCTACTCATTAAGTGCAAAGCTAAATGGTATTTACAATGTTTTGGGTAAGGATGAGACCACATATGAGTCCTCTCTTTTCATATCCAATCCAAGATAGAATTCTTTTGATCAAAGAGACGAATCAGAGAGATGACAACCATGCTCCTTAGTTTGGGCCATCGGCTCGAGGGAAATGCTATTGAAAATGTTCATTAAGGAGGGAAGAAATGTTATAAAGTAATTTGGACGAGTTTTACATAATAATAACATTAAGTACTTCCTAAAATATCAAACAAATTAAATACTTAGCTTGGTGATTAAGTTTCAACGATAGGAAGGATAAGCTCTTGGGTTCGATCTTGATGAGTGGCTTGGAGAGAGAATTTTTCTTAAAGTCTCTCTCAAGCTTTCTAAAAGCATCTACTCTAGTTAATGTAGTTGACAGAGTTCAAAGGGACTTAAGTGGAGAGTGCACCTAAAATTAAAAGACTCTAGTGGATGGTGCTAAAGCAGTGCTGGAGATTACGCATGCATATGTGGACTCTAACTAACTCCAAAGATCACCATTGGTCCCAAAATCCATATAATGACAAGCTGGAGACTCCAAGATCATTCTCTCACATATGTGGAGGCTATGATCTAGCTTATCACAAGAACTATGGTCAAGTTGTCATTTTGGTTACCATACTTCAAACATAATATTATACAACCTGAAAATGTTTCATTTACTCCAAAAACATCTCAAATGTAGCTATCTTGATAAAATTCTCGCATTGGCTCAAACAAATGTAATACCCCTACACAAACAAAGAAGATGCATAGCCATTGATTGCTTTCCTTGAATGCCTCTACTCTCTCAAACCAGTCTTACTTTGCCAACATGTCAAAAAGCCCATAAAAATACAGAAAAAGAGCTTTTGTAAATAAAACACAAACACAAAAAAGAAAAACGCACATGAAGACTTTACAAATTCTTTTACTACTACAAAAGGAGAATTGTACCCTCACTTCGCACTTTTACCCTGCTTGTGTGGAATTTGGGAAGCAGGGTGGAATTTTTGCCCATGGATACTATGCGCTTCGCTGTAATTTCAATTAATCCAAGCTCTCAAAAAGAGAATAACGCAAGATCAAATTTCTTCCTCCCTCCCTCCCTCCCTCCCTACACACATACACACACACGTGTGTGTGTGTGTGTGCGCGCATGCGTGCGTGCGTGCGTGTGTGTGTGTATATATATTACTAATAGAAAAGGAGAATATTGAAACTAACAAAATATGTAATAAAGCCAATGATATTGAAGCATATATAAGTATCCATCACTTTAGCAAGAATAAGAAAAAGAAAGAAATGAGAGCATTCACCATAAGCCACCTATGTATTGAGATTGATATTGAGACACACTGAAGGATAAAATCTGATCATATGCTCCTTTGAATAGAGTACCACATTCAAATTATGTTGATGTATAACAAACTAGTTACAAAGTTCACGAATTGTGCACTACATTCAGATTATATTGATGGATAACAAACTAGTAACAAAGTTCACAAATTGTGAATAAATGTTTCTGCTAAACCTAATGCTAATATTATGCACAATGGTGCACAACAGCTCATTACATTTTCTCTTCAAACAATGCTTTCAATGATAAATGATATGATATAGTTTCCCAATTATTAGAATGATGATATTTAGTGTGGATCACCTTGAAACCATGAATATAGGCATAAGATGACCCAATTTCTCTCGATACCAAGGAAATGAACATAGGTGAGACTAACATCTCATTAACTCATATTGCATCACTTCTAGAAATTATCACTGTAACTTAATATCGTTGGTAGGTAGGACACGTTCTAGGGTTATTTTACTGCTAAGAATGCCTTCACGAGAGCATTTAGGGAAATATCAAACTCAATCCAACTCCGAAAATGCAGTTTGCTTTGCTACACTCAATTGCTTGAAGTACCCTCCTTAATTTGGCAAAACATATTATTCTACGAAACATAAATTGGTTACAAAGGAAATAAACCGGCCAACCCTAAAGAAGGCCCACAAGATGTTCAAGATTCAGAATTACAAGTCTCCTTTCCATATACTATCTCCATCTCCTTTTTTTGTATTGACGATTCAGTCACTCTCGAAAGCATTCAAGTCATAGCTCAAATAGAGAGCTATTTTGTTATGTTTTAGCTGTATAGTGTTGTATCCCATTCTAGCACAAGCAAGGTAAAATTTACATGTACACAATTATACAATGACACTGTCATCTATCATTTCCAGCGGAACAAAAACTAAAACTACTTGATACCACTAGCACATAGTAAAGGGACTTGAGCTTCCAAGGCTATTTTTATGCATGCATTTCAATATGTATCATGCAATATTGGCAAGCTAAGGTCACTAGTAACAGTGCCATCTTCAAGAAGGACATAAGTTCGCAAAGTAAATGGGTCCTCTGACACTTCTATCATGCGGGCTCCTCGCGTCCAGGACCCATAGCCTCCATACCCAGTATGCTTTGCAAAGCATAGGTACATCGTTCCCTCTGACTCAACAGGACAGCACCAGTCCAACCCATGATTGTGGCCTACGAATGAAGCCTGAAAAATCCATTCCATGTTTCATGGTCAAGATAACGAAAAACTATCTGTACATCTACCATCATTCAGACTACCTTCATTGAATTTCTTTTCAGGATCAAATCCATAAATCCGAGCTCAGCAACCTGAGGATCCACAGCCTCAAGGTTGAGTGAACCTACACATGGATGCTCGATCGGAAAACCTGGGTGGGGAGCAATCTTAGCATATGCGTGAGTTGGAACATGCCAAAATGCTAACTCTGGTATCCTGCATTGCATCATGAAATCTGAATTGGCTTCAGAACAGAAGTACTAATTGCGTCTAGACATAGGTATGCTACCATGCAATTTGACCCTCTTGCACCACAGAATACACACATTCGTGCATATCCCCAACATATGCACCTGCATATGCACACAGGAATGATGGATCAATGAGGGGCACTAGCTAGCCAATGAATTGATGGGATAGACTACGGATCCCTGATACTTATTCATAATATGATTCAACCAAAGGCACCATCACATAAGAGATGAAGAAGTGCTGTCACGATTCTCATGTAAATAATTCCCAAAATCCTGCATTTAAAGGAGATGAACTTAAATGCCAAGTTCCTCTCGGCCATAAACCAGGCGAAAGCATTTTCCATATTACCAGTGCCACAAATTGCAGCAGCACCACACATGGAGAAATAGAGTGAGAGTCGACTCCAACCTTCTACTGCCACAGAACTGGGCTGTGTATGTGATGCCTCTTTTACAAAAGCTTTTGAAGTCTGCAATCTTAATTTGTGAATTTCTATTGAGATCGTAAGGTGAATACTGACCTCTGTTTCGGATTGAGCTTGTTAGAAAGAGATTGAAACCAGGAGGCATACTGCAAAGAGAAAATCTTGGGATAAGACCCACCACCAGAATCAAAAAAATATAGAATCAATGAAGGCTCTGAGAGGTTCCTTGAATCATGAGGAAAATCTGAAGAGCATAATTTGAGACACTCGGCCATAAAGTCTTGGGCCCCTCTGAAGAGCATGATCCTGCATGACTGATGTCATGTGCCATCAGCTCTGATCTGGTTGTGACTTGAAAGTACTCATGGATATCAGCTTGCCCTACGAAAGCAATGGCTACCTTCAAAGAAAGCTTCAGTTGTCAAACCTCAATGCACATAGCTCCAACCATACCAGGGATCCCAGTACTGAACCACTCCATTGGCCACTCAAAAGCCATGTCATCATGATTACCAAAAACAGAAGCCCATGAAACATTCCGTTCTACAGTTGCAGAAATAGCTTCACTCCAGTATTTGGTGGCATTATGGCAAGACATATCATTTGCGGTCAGCAGATCCCCAAGGAAAATGACCAGGTCTGAAAACACACAAAATTAATCTCTCTCTCTCTCTCTCTCTCTCTCTCTCTCTCTCTCTCTCTCTCTCTCTCTCTCTCTCTCTCTCTCTCTCTCTCTCTCTCTCTCTCTCTCTCTCTCTCTCTCTCTCTCTCTCTCTCTCTCTCTCTCTCTCTCTCTCTCTCTCTCTCTCTCTCTCTCTCTCTCTCTCTCTCTCTCTCTCTCTCTCTCATGATTGTATTGCCCTCAGCATATAGACATGCATATACCCCCAGGGATAGGGCTCCATCAGCCTTAGTATTTTACCACACATGTTGGAGACTAGATTGTATTAGCTTTTTATGATCTTACTTTAGTTTTGTGACAGCCGGATGACATCCGTATCATGTATCTTATGTTTTGTCTCATAGGCCGACTTTGGCCTGTCATAGACGTAAAAAAACTTTCTTTCTTTCTTTCTTCTTTCTCTGTGTGTGTGTGTGTGTGTGTGTGTCTCTCTGTGGACACGACCAAACCAACTCGAAGAGATCCTAGACACTCATGACTTTGCTTGCATCAGAGAGACCCACGAGAGCCCAGAAAGAGGCCTACCTTGCATTGCTGGTTTTCATTGTAATCTGCATTCAGGACCACAATGAGACAGAGTACAAGACGAGGGTCGGGGGGTGTCGCCATCATATTTAGACAGGAGATACAGAGCTGCATCCATATCATAGGCAGAGACGACAAGGCATGATACATGTGGGTCCTCATGGAGATAGCATCGGAGAGCTGGGTTTATATTGGCATATGCTACTCCCCACCAGGCGGATCCTGATACGCAGGCAGCAGGACAAGACCTCGGGGAACTGACCCAAGACAGAGACTCGCCATACACGGCACTTTCAGATCAGATACTACCTTACAGCACCCTAGGTAAAGTCTTCCTTATGGGTGGCTTCAATGGCTGCACCCAGCCACGTCAGTGTGAGTCATATGACATGGAGCATCCACAGATCATGAGGGGCAAAGATCCGGGGGGGCTTGCTTCCCTCACGAAGGGGGTGAAAGCACAGTCGACTACATTCTGGATTCCATCTCTGGAGCTTCGCATTCACACACCCACTTGGTGTTGACCATACGTTTATCACATTCACACTTTCATCTCCTATTCCATTAGACCCTACCTCACTAATTGAGCCACACACCACGATACACTTCACACACGAGCTCTCACATGTTTACGCACACCACTTACACACCCACCTACTCTCTCTCGATCCACTCTCACCTTTGGACACACATCACATATCACCACCATCCTACATGGCTGAGCTCTCCACAGCTTTTCCACGCACAGGATCCATGCCCCAGAACCGTTGGTAACAACCGTAGCACCATTCATTGCCCACCTAGACCACATCTTCACTCTGAGATGCTTGATCAACCAGGCAAGAGTGAGGAAGAGGAGATTATATTGCTGCTTTGTGGACTTCCGCAAAGCCTTCACACAGTTCCGAGGGTGCAGCTCTTCAGATGTCTACTCAATATCGGGGCTCCAAAGGAGATGATATGGAGGATCTAGGCCTTACATGAGAGAGTATCTGGTAGAGTCAGATGTCCAGGTGGCTTATCCGACTCACTTGGTAGCACCATTCGAGTAAAGAAAGGATGCCCTCTTTCACCCACCCTCTTTGGTCTATACATTGATGAGATTGTGGAATTCATTCGGTAACAGGGAGGGGAGGGCATTGAGGTATGAGGGACCAGTGTCCATATTCTTTTATGTGCTGATGATATTGTGCTGGTTTCAGAGTCTGCAAAAGGTCTATAGCACCACCTACACGGCCAGACGACTTTTGCATCGGTAGTCGGATCACATGTCTACTTGGAAGTGACATTCATAGCCCGTGATCGCATCACACATGGGTACGCAGCACTAGCTTTGATGGAGAGACAGTGCCACAAGGCATATTTTCAAGAGCCCCGCACAAAGGGGTGGCTCTTTGACACTTTGGTTACACCAACACTCATGTATGGAGCAACCATATGGGAGTCAGGATTAGCTATATAGGCATGGAGCAGCCATATGGCTCGGGATTAGATACATAGGCATGGACAGCACTGGAGAGGCCACAAATTCTCATGATTGTCAGAATTATCCATAGCAAGCCTTCGGTATCACATGATATCATCAGAGCAGAGCTTGTTGCACCACCGATGCTAGTAGAGGCACTCTTCCAAACAGTCTACCAATTACACAAGGTCAGGAGCATGGCCACAGAGCACATCACTTATCGAGCTTTCCAAGCATCACGCCACATGGCGCTAGCAGGAGAGACCTCCTCATGGTATGCACATTGAAGAGACATGGGATTGGCTGGCCCATCATGGGTTTGATATAGACAGACTACCACCATTGCAGTATGACTTACAGGTCCCCCACCTACTCGCTCTCCCTTCAGGAGAGGAATAGGATCATTTGGGAGATATGGCATACCTACATATAGAGGACATGGATTAGCCCTAGGGATACATTGCCACCGAAAATGCTCCACTACAGTAAGCATTTTCTACACATCTCAAACCAAGGCTTCTTGAGACTCCGCGCTATATGCATACATAACTACCACACAACCTTCGAGTCGTCATTGGGCAGCTTCGAGTTTCATCACATCAGCTTGAGATCCAGAGGGATCAGACCAGGGGAGTCCCTCGAGAGGAGAGGTTGTGCCCAGTATGCCATACAAAGATAGAGAGTGAGGAGCACTTTGTTACAAGATGTCCTACATACTCAGACCTACGAGCACAGTTCGAGATAGAGGAGTCACTACTATTGTGCATGACCGTTGGAGACCAGTGGAGGTTGAGAGGCTTCCTCATGGGAGCATATGAGGAACAAGAGCAATCGCTACAGCCCACGCATCAGACATAGATGAGTACCCAAAAGACCATTACTCAATTTTTTCAGCGAGATGGGCTACATCAGATGGGCTCGCCTTCCAAGGGCATAGGGTTCACACTCCTGCAGGCAGCAGCACAGAGAGTGTGATGCCAACCACATATGGTTGGATACCAACGATCATGACTATACCAAGAGGATATCTCATGCGTCACGATAGCCCATGACCACATGATGGAGCAGAGACGCACCACCACACGACCACCACCTCCGATAGCCTTCCTTCAGGAGGTACTCAGACCACCACCGATGTACCACATACTCCATGCACCTCCACCCATCATCGATAGTTAGGATACACATATTCACTCCTTCCATGGGTCCCCCATATATTAGGTGGCCATTATCTGCAGAGTCAGAGCCCCGTCTCCTCAAGCACCAATACATTATCCCCACTACCCCTCCACCTGATACACTATCTTTCCGTTGTTTCCAGCCTTTTTAACAGTTTTGTGTAGCGAGTACTTTTCCTTCTTATTTCTACACAGGCGTTACTACAGCTCTCTCTCTCTCTCTCTCTCTCTCTCTCTCTCTCTCTCTCTCTCTCTCTCTCTCTCTCTCTCTCTCTCTCTCTCTCTCTCTCTCTCTCTCTCTCTCTCTCTCTCCTCTCTCTCTCTCTCTCCTCTCTCTCTCCTCTCTCTCTCTCTCTCTCTCTCTCTCTCTCTCTCTCTCTCTCTCTCTCCCTCTCTCTCCCTCCCCCCCCCCTCCCTCTCTCTCCCTCCCCCCCCCTCCCTCTCTCTCCCTCCCCTCCCTCTCCCCCTCCCCCCCCTCTTCCCCTCCCCCTCCCCCCCCCCCCTTTCCCCCCCCCCCCCCCTCCCCCCTCCCCCTCCCCCTCCCCCCCTCCCCCCCCCTCCCCCTCCCCCTCCCTCTCCGCTCTCCCTCTCGCTCTCTCTCTCTCTCTCTCTCTCTCTCTCTCTCTCTCTCTCTCTCTCTCTCTCTCTCTCTCTCTCTCTCTCTCTCTCTCTCTCTCTCTCTCTCTCTCTCTCTCTCTCTCTCTCTCTCTCTCTCTCTCTCTCTCTCTCTCTCTCTCTCTCTCTTCTCTCTCTCTCTCTCTCTCTCTCTCTCTCTCTCTCTCTCTCTCTCTCTCTCTCTCTCTCTCTCTCTCTCTCTCTCTCTCTCTCTCTCTCTCTCTCTCTCTCTCTCTCTCTCTCTCTCTCTCTCTCTCTCTCTCTCTCTCTCTCCCCCCCCCCTCCCCCCCCCAAGCTCCTATTGCACCATTACAAGCAGCTCCCCCACTCACCAGCCCCTCCTCGTGACCCTCTCCCCCTCCCGCCGCCTACAACCCTCCCTTCTCACCCTCTCCCACCAGCCCCTCCCCTCCCCCCCCAAAACGGCTTGCTCCTTCTCTCCAACATGCTCCCTCTTTGGCACCTGTAGAAAACCCTAAATTGAAACCCTAAAAACCTGAAAATTTGTAACCCTAAATAGATAAGCTGCCTACTACAAAGCATTGACAATGGCCAAATTGGAGGATCTAATTAGAATGGAAGATAAACTTAATTTCATCATCAAAGACAACAAGAGAACGATGGACTCGACCATCACCTCCATCATCAAACGCCTCTCCATACTTGAGAAAGAAGTGGAAGGCTTCAACAAAGAGAGTGAATCATGGGGCAAAGAGAAAGAAGAACAGGAGATGGAGAGTGAATCATGGAGCCATTATCTGCAGAGTCAGAGCCCCGTCTCCTCAAGCACCAATACATTATCCCCACTACCCCTCCACCTGATACACTATCTTTCCGTTGTTTCCAGCCTTTTTAACAGTTTTGTGTAGCGAGTACTTTTCCTTCTTATTTCTACACAGGCGTTACTACAGCTCTCTCTCTCTCTCTCTCTCTCTCTCTCTCTCTCTCTCTCTCTCTCTCTCTCTCTCTCTCTCTCTCTCTCTCTCTCTCTCTCTCTCTCTCTCTCTCTCTCTCTCTCTCTCTCTCTCTCTCTCTCTCTCTCTCTCTCTCTCTCTCTCTCTCTCTCTCATTGTGCATACTACCATTGAGGAAGAGAGGATGAGACAAGCCCGATGTCTTAATGTGTGTGTCACGGGTGGAGTAGAGAAAGAAGGTTCCACTCCCGAGATGGATGGGAAGACACTATTCAAGAAGCTCAGTTACAAGGAAGAGGAAGCCCTCCCATTCATCAAATCTTCGAGAGCAGGGAAAGACCCTTCAAAGAAGAGAGCTCTCATTTTGCACTTCCTCTCTAATGTGGTAAGATCCACCTTCCTTCACAAGAGAATGGTTTTGGGAGGGCTTGAAAGCCTTCCTATTTATCTAGATGACAATCTCACTGTTGATATATTTAGGTAGTGATGTGTGTGAACACACTAGGACCGCCGGGGCACTTTTTTCCCTCTTTAGGAGGTTTTTTTTCCCGGCTTGTATATACGCCTATTGCCCTAATGGGCTACTTATCTTTGTACATTCTCTAGTAATACATTCAGTCTTGTGTGTTGTGCTCCAAGCTTCTTCTTCTTCTTCCTTGTGTTGTTCACGTGCTTTTGCAGACATCTATCTCCAACAATTGGTATCAGAGCAGGTCGTCGCTTCATCTAGGGTGCCGTCGACACTCCTCCGTTTGCAGTCTCAAAATCGTACGAATTTTGGTGAGCATACTCAGGGTGTTTCCGAGATCAAAACAGCTTCGCTGTGTGGTGCCGAAATCGCGATCTGAGCTCGTTTCGGCCTCCGAACGCACTATCGCAGCGCTTGTGCAGGCTATTTCGTCTTTTTGTGCCAAAGGTATATACCAGTTTCTGTTCGCCAGTATAAGCGTCTCGAAGTCTGCTACAGGTTTAGCAGAACTCGTTTGGGCAGTTCCGTTCAACTTTTTGAGATACAGTCAATTTTCTGCATCAAGGTATTTTAGTCACCGGCCATGGCTGAAAGCAGTGATGTATTCCGTATGTTGGCTCTTGAGGATAAGTTGGATGTTACCAACTACCCATTATGGGCTTATATAATGCGACATGTATTGGTTGCAAAAGGATTGTGGAACATTGTGCAGGGTGTTGAAAGACGTCCTGTTACACCTGTAACAACAGGTACTACGAATACAGGTGCTTGAGCTGATGAAGATGGTGTCGAAGATGATATTGTGCAAATTCCTGTTCGTGCTACTGTTTCTGCTGCACCTACTGCAGAGCAGATTCGTTGGGATGGCAGAGATTCCCAGGCACATGCATTGATAGCTTTGTCTGTCAAACGTGTCATTATTCCTCATATTCTCTCTTGCAGAACAGATAGGGATGCTTGGGATACACTATCCACATTGTACCAAGCTAGGAATGAGGCGCGTGATGCTTCCCTCCGAAAACAGTTGGAGAGTGAGCACATGAATGAAGGTGATTCTATGGACAGTTTCCTAACGAAGATCAAAGATTTGAAGGAACAGTTGATTTCTGCTGATTAGGTTATACCAGATAGCTCACTTGTGCAGACCGTTCTGAATGGTCTTCCTGATTCATATCAGAGTTTTGCTTCTACTCTTCGGTTGATGATGAAAGGCAATCCGAATGCCTTATCATTTGAGGAGTTAGTCTCTGTTCTGTTGCAGGAAGATCAGTCCAAGCAGAACAGGTCCATTATGCGTGTTGCATATCAAGCTTTCCTGGCTAGTCAGAAGGGCAAAGGAAAATGGAGCTCTTCTACTAGTAAGCAAAAATCTGCAAATGCTTCACATTCGAAGAACCAAGATAAAGATGAGAAGAAATCAGAAAAGCAGAAATTGTTTTGCAAGTACTGTAAAGGGAATGATCATATCATAAAGAACTGTCCAAAACTGGCTGCAAAAGAGGCAAAGAAAAAGGAGGCTGGAATGGTTGTTGCAAAAGCCTCTACACCAAAAACAGAGTCTGCTAAATGGGAGTTTACTACTGTTTGCAGTTTTGACCCATCTTCTCATGAGCAGTGCATGTCTGCAGTGGACTAAGATGTTTGGTACTTTGATAGTGGGGAGACCAAACATATTACCTCGCAGCGCAGTTTCTTCTCTCACTCGAGCCTACCCCTACAGGGAATACTGTCACATGCGCCAAAAACTCCTCTTATCTTGTTATGGGAGTTGGTAAGATCATTCTGACTACTGCTGATGGTAGTTCTTTCACTTTGTCAGATGCTTTATTTGTGCCAGGGATCAAGAAGAATCTGTTATCAGTTTCTGCATTAGCCAAGATTGGCTTGGTTGTGAAATTTGTTGATGACAGATGTACAGTTCATGATCTGTCAAATGGCGACGTTATTATTGCTTCTTGCATTTTATGTCGTGGGCTGTATAAGCTCATAGACTATGAAAGATCTGTGAATGATTCAGCATGTGCAGTTCATGATTCTCAGGCTATGTCAGATGCAAAGCTTTGGCATGCACGCTTTGGTCATCTGAATTTTGCTAGTTTGCTACGCCTGCAGAAATCTGATATGGTGTCTTCTTTGCCCAAGCTTGAGGCACCTGGAAAACATGTTTGTGAAAGCTGTATTTTGGGCAAAATGCAGCGTTCCTCCTTTCCAAAAGATGGTTCAGTTCGGGCTACACAGAAATTGCAGCTTGTACATAGTGATGTCTGTGGTCCTATGCAGACACCCTCTTTTGAAAATTACCTTTACTTCGTGACTTTCATTGATGATTTTTCCAGGGATGCATGAGTATATCCACTCAAAGCAAAGTCCGAAGTGTTCATGTGCTTTAAACAGTTTTTGGTTTTGGCTGAAAATCTGTCAACATGTAAAATGGGCACCCTCCGTTCTGATCGAGGGGGGAAATATATGTCTTCTGATTTTAATGCATTTCTGGCTGAACGTGGGATAAAACACCAGTGTACAGTGCCGTATACACCTCAACAAAATGGAGTTGCTGAACGGAAGAAAAGGTCACTCATGGAGATGGCGAGGTGTATGGTCAAGAGTCAGGCTTTACCACATAGTTTCTGGCTTGAGGCTGTCATGTGTGAAGCATATGTACTTAACAGGTGTCCCACTAAAGCGCTGCAGTCTATCACTCCATATGAGGCTTGGCATGACCGCAAGCCATCTGTTGCTCATCTGCGTGCTTTTGATTGTTTGGCATATGCATTAGTGCCTGAACAACATCGCAGAAAATTGGATGATAAGGCAGTAAAATGTATTTTTGTTGGGTACAGTTCTGAAAGTAAAGGCTATCGTCTGTATCATCCACAGACTAAATGCATTCTAGTTAGCCGTGATGTTGTTTTTGTGGAAGATGCTATTCAGCCATTGCTTTCATGTACCAAGGAGACATCTGTCAGCTCCAAAGACATGTATGATACTTTGATGCCTCTTTTTACAGGTGGACAGTCTAGTGCTGGTCCTAATGAGGCAACTTCTCAGCCTTTGCAGGTTTCATGTGATGATGCAGATAATTCTATTTCTGATGCAGATGTACATGATGCACTTATTGATGTACATGATGCACTTATTGATGAGAGAGCTGATATTGAGCAGGCAAGAACTATGCCAAAATGGCTAGTGCAGACTTTGCGTGACAGCAAATTAGATGCACCTCTGTCATATCGTACTCGTTCAGGCTCTCATAGTGCCTCTTTTGCATCAGATTGCTATGCTATGGCTGCATCTAGTCTCTGTGATGAGAATGAGCCTGTTTCTTTTGATGAAGCACAGAATTCAGAAAATTGGATGGCTGCTATGCAATCTGAATATGATGCTATAATGAAGAATGGTACTTGGTCTTTATGTGACTTGCCTCCTGGCAAGAAGGCCATTGGCACTAAGTGGGTATACAAGCTGAAGCGTAAACCTGATGGTACAATGGGCAGGCATAAGGCTAGGCTTGTTGCAAAGGGTTATGCGCAGGAAAGAGGCATTGATTTTGATGAGACCTTTGCACCTACATGCCGTATGACTACTGTTCGGAGCATTTGTGCACTTGCAACCCATCATGGTTGGAATGTACATCAGTTGGACATTAAAAGAGCATTTCTGAATGGTGACTTGCATGAAGAAGTGTATGTTTTTCAGCCCCGTGGCTTTGTGCAGAAAGGGCATGAAAACCAGGTGTACAGGTTAAAGAAGGCATTATATGGTTTAAAGCAAGCACCACGTGCTTGGTATGAGAAAATACATGCCTATCTGGTTGCACATGGTTTTGAGAACAGTCCAACTGAAAGCACCTTATATGTTAAGCGTGCTAATGATGTGCTTCTGATCATTGTTGTCTATGTTGATGATATGCTGCTCACTGGTCCTATTGAGAAGCAAATTGCTGATTTCAAGGCTGATTTGCATTCCTCATTTGAGATGTCTGATTTGGGGCATTCGCATCACTATTTGGGCATTCAGTTTATGCAAGTTGATGGTGGAATGGCTTTGTGTCAAACGAAATATATTGACACATTATTGCAGCGTTTTGGCCTTGAAGACTGTAAGCCTATTGCTACTCCTATGGAGACAGGTTTACGATTGAGTCTTCATGATGCTGGAGATGCATTTGATGCTGTTCTCTATCAGCAGGCTGTTGGATGCTTGATTTACTTATGCATTACTCGGCCAGATATTCAGTTTGCTGTCTCACACATAAGCAGGTTTATGCATTGCTCAGGAGTCACGCATTGGAAGGCGGTTAAGCGTATCTTTCGCTACTTGAGTGGTACTCGGCTACTTGGGTTGTTTTATCCCAAGGGGGGATCACTACCGCCAGATTTGCATGCTTTTTCTGACTCAGATTGGCTGGTTGCTATGACACTCGTGTGTCCACCAGTGGTTTTTGCTTCATGCTTGGTAGCTCATGTATATCTTGGTTGAGCAAGAAGCAGCCTACTGTGACCACTTCCAGTTGTGAGGCTGAGTATAGGGCAGCTTTCACAGCGACTGTTGAGTGTGTGTGGCTCAGACGCCTTATGGCTGATTTGGGTGTTGGCCAGTCTTCTTCCACCACCATCTTCACTGACAGTCAAAGCGCATTGGCAATTGCGAGGAACCCTGTGTTCCATGCTCGCACTAAGCACATTGAGGTGCATTATCACTATGTCAGGGAGAGGTTCTCTGTTGGGGAGATCAGCTTGGCATATGTGCCCACGCAGGAGAACATTGCAGCCTTTTCACGAAGGCTCTGCCTAGGGAGAAGTTTGAAGCTTTCCGCAAAGCTTTGGGCTTACTTCCTTTTATAGAGTGATTTCCACATAGCTTTGCACTTCCTTATACATGAGTGCCAGTTACTTGTTCACCGCATCACTCTGTTCACCGCATCACTCCCAGGCGGGATTTGTTGATATATTTAGGTAGTGATGTATGTGAACACACTAGGACCGCCGGGGCACCTTTTTCCCTCTTTAGGAGGTTTTTTCCCCCCGGCTTGTATATACGCCTATTGCCCTAATGGGCTACTTATCTTTGTACATTCTCTAGTAATACATTCAGTCTTGTGTGTTGTGCTCCAAGCTTCTTCTTCTTCCTTGTGTTGTTCGCGTGCTTCTGCAGACATCTATCTCCAACACTCACACCCATGCAAGTAACACAACGTCGTGCATGCATGTCGAGAGTACATGAGGCTCGTAAAGAGGGAAAGAAGGCTTCATACAAAGACAATCGGATCATCATTGATGGCAAGGCCATCTTGTAGGGATTCAAAGCTTGTGAGATAGTCGAGGAGATACATCTTACAATGTGGAACTACAATGGAAACTTACGAACACTGCAGTGAGCAAAGATAGGAATATTATCCTGTTGACAAAGACATGTGAGAGCCCCGACAAGAAGCTTATTATGGTAAGAAACCCAATGTGAGTCACTCTAAAGTTTTTGGATCTCCAGCTTATGTTCACATTGAGAAGAAGCATCGTGATAAGCTTGATGTTAAAGCCATCAAAGTACATATGGTCCATTTCCAGCAAATCCACATTTTGAACTTAGCATTTTTTGTACAGTTTGGGTAAAACTTTTTTACACTAGATAGATAGAGCTTGGCAAGAGCTATCTAGTGATATCTTTCATTTCTTCATCAGAGGTCAGACTTGGGAGAAAAGTCAAACCCTAATTCTGCCCAAAATGGAGGATGAACATTTTTTAAGGACCAAACTCTTGAAAAGCTAGGTTATTAATTCAAAGTGGCAAAAGCAAGTTATTTCTAGCAATCAAATTAAAGCTACATCAAATTTTAGCGATAGAGTTTTAAAAATATTTGAAAAGCTAAATTTGGCGATCTCATTAAAAAAAATCTGCGATGATAGCTTTTTTCGCCCACGATTGGCTTTTTACACAAATTGATCGCTATGCTTTACTTGGAGGATCAAAAACTATATAAGGAGCACTTGGGACACACTCTTGGAAAATCTTAGAGCTAGAGTTGAAGCTTAGGAGGTGAAGGAAGGTGAAGGAGAGGCTACTCTCTTGGAGCAAGGAGTCTTCTACAAGTTGGTGGCAGCTATCTTTTGTAAGTTAACCTTATTTTCTGTTTTTAGGGTTTCTGAACCCTAATTTCAGAATTAGGCTTTGCTGATTTTCAGATTTGTTACACTATCTTGAGAGGTTAGGTTCACTTCGTTGCTCAATTACTTCACACACACTCATATTATAACAGCATAATCTGAATTCTCTACATCATCATCTTCTTGGCTATTCTTCCATCTAGTACGTGCACATCATATGGTTGAGTAGTACTCCCATGTTGTAATTTGGCCATCTATATTTAGTGAGTAAGCACTTTGATTACGTTGCTTACTCTTGTCTCAAGATCTCTTTCTATCTCTCACCTATCATCTTGGTTAATTAAGTGTGTATGCTCAAAGGTTTTTAGTATTGGAAGATCTTGGGGCCCCAAATTCCAACACTTGGTATCAGAGCATGTATCAGAGCATAATTTGTTGGGGTAAAGGTCCTAAATGACCCCCTTATTTGTACACATTTGTATAGGCCTTTTATAAGGCTTAATGTACTCATTATTTATTATTTTGGCCAAGTTCAATGTGAACTTGGCCAGGTCCTATAAAAGTGAACTCAAATAAACTTAGGGCTCACTTCTTTCTTTAGTGAAGCCCCCAAACAAGCTGCCTCTCTCCAAATTCGAATTTCTCTCTCTCCATCTCTGTCTATCTGCTGCGTGGGCTGCTCCTTGCACCTCCATCCCTTCTACTCAGCCAAGGGGGGTATTACCACAGCTGCTGCATCACCTGAGCACATCTCCTCAGCTCAACAACTGGTATCAGAGCCTATATTGGGCCTCAAATCTGCTGCGCAGGTTCTCTACAGCAGCATACACTCACCATTTCGCAAAATCATCAAGTTTCATCGCGAAGAAAGGGTCCAAAATCTGCTGTACCATCATTTTCAGTGATATTCCAGCTTTTTGTCGCGAAGAAAGTGATTTTTCTCTGATTTTATCGCGAAGAACAGGTGTTTTTCAGCAAAATCTCAAAGTTTCCAGCAAGAACAGGTGTTTTTCAGCAAAATATCAGATTTTCCAGCAAATTTCTGAGTTTTTGCAGGTCTTCTCACTCTCAACTGGCTGAGCACACATAGTGGGAGATACATTTTGCTATAATTTCTATAGTTTCAGCAAAATTGACCTATCTATGAGAAGTTGTGGAGTATTTTGCCATAATTTCTTGTAAAACAGTGGCAAAAATTGGGCCTTTTGCTCCTACGTGCATCTAAAGGCTGAGTATTAGCCTTATGTACATTCTTTGAGGTTAAAAACAACAAAATTAGTTGTTTTTGAGCATAAATTGAGTTTCTGAAATTCTCTGCGCAGAAAATTCAGAGATCAGTTTTGTGCCCAGAATCACCCCATTTTTGTCCCAAATTGCTCATGTGACCGTTTGGAGCTGTAGTGCATCATTTTTGGAGGCTGCACTTTGATTTTGGTGCATTTGCCCAAAATTCCAGCAGTTTTTTTTTCATTGTGCAACTATGGCGTCATCCTCCTCAGATATGAAGAATCTATTTGAGATTCGACGATTTGAGGGAACAGGTTTTGACTTATGGAAGGAGAGAAATCAAGGAATCCTCTTCTTGAAGGATTGTGACAAGGATTGTGACAGGGCATTGGAGGCAGAGAAACCAGAGGACATGTCGGAAGATGCATGGTTTACTTTGAACAAGAAGGCCATTATATACATTAAAATGGCTGTATCCGATGAGATTCTAGTAGATCTCAAAGGTTTGACCACTGCTTTTGAGTTATGGGCAAAACTCAAGGCGACGTATGAAAATACTACGCCTGTTAACCAAGTACACATGATGCGGAAGCTTGTTGGCATGCAGCTTGATGAGTCCAAGAGTGCAGCTGAACACTTGTCATCGTTTACAGGTACTTTGTCACAGTTGCAGGACTCAGGAATGCCTCCTTTCGATGATAAGCTTAAAGCCATTTTCTTGCTTATGACATTGTCTGACTCTTGGGAGACATTGGTAGTCTCATTGTCCAATAACCCCAACTTGACTTTTGATGGTGTTAGGGGTTCTATTCTTAATGAAGAGATCAGGAGAAAAGCAGGTGGAGAAGGAGGTAGCTCAGCCAACATGGTTAGAGGCAGGACAGATAAGAAGAGTAATTATGCACAGAGGAATAAGAGTAAAAGCAGGGAAAGGGGGAATAGAAGCAAAGGCAAAAGCAATGATGTGACATGCTATCAGTGTGGCAGGAAAGGTCACAAGAAACCCGATTGCCGCTATTACAAAGAAGAGCTTGATAGGAAGAAGAATTCTGGAGATAAGAAGAAGGACAGGAAAGAAGACAAGACTGATGCACAGGACAGCCAAAAGGACAAGGAGAAGGCCAATGTGGCTTCTAGTGTAGTCATAGAGGAGCTGTCAGATGCAGAGGACATTTTATGCGCTACTTTCTAGCTGATGACACTCATGCATTTGATCCTTCTCTAAATGTTCATGCACAGGACATGTCAATCACTAAGAGTGATGTCATAGATGCTTTGCTGACCGTCAATGATGCATTGGCCCAGACTTCGATAGTAGATTCTCGTGCTTCATTCCATGTGACTCCTATCAAGGAGTGTTTTTCTACTTTTATTGCAGGCAGCCATGGCCATGTATACCTTGGAAACAATCATGCATGTTCCATTGAGGGTATTGGCACAGTGCATTTCGCTACAAATGGCACTAATGAGCTGGTCTTGCATAATGTGCGTTATGTACCAAGGATCAAGAAGAGCTTGCTTTCTGTGGGTCAAATGGATTTGCATGGTTATAGCATTCTTTTTGAGAAAGGATCATGGAAAATGACTAAAGGTTCAAGGCTGATTGTGAAAGGCACAAAGAAGGGAACTCTCTATTTCTTGCATGGAAAGGCCTTATCAGGCAAGTTCATTGCTTTGGCTGAAGTTCACTCCCATATGGAGTTGTGGCATAAGAGACTTGGCCATATGAGCCAAAAGGGTCTCACTAGGCTTTGTAACTTAAAGAAGCTTGATGCTAAAGGCACAAAGCTTGACTTTTGTAATGAATGTCAATATGGAAAGCAAGTAAAACGTTCCTTTTATTCTGGTGTGTCTCGTAAGTCTTGTGTACTTGATCTTGTTCATTCTGATGTATGTAGCATGCCCACCAAATCTATGGGGGGTGCTTTATATTTCATCTCCTTTGTTGATGATTTTTCTAGAACAATTTGGGTTCAATTGCTTAAATCAAAGGATGAAGCATTTGCTGCGTTTAAGCGTTTTCATGCATTTGTGACCACCCAAACAGGTAGAAAGCTGAAATGCTTGCGTACGGACAATGGTGGTGAATATACAAGTGCTGAATTTCAGAAATTTTGTGAAAATTTGGGCATTAAGAGGGAGCTTACTGTTCCATACAGCCCCTCTTCTAATGGTGTGGCTGAACGTTACAATAGGACACTTTGTGAGAGGGTGAGATGCATGCTGTCCACAGCTAATCTCCCTCATGGATTTTGGGGAGAGGCACTCAAAACTGCAGTACATGTGTGCAATAGATCCCCTCACATGTCTTTAAAAGGTGACATCCCTGAAGAGGTTTGGTCTGGCAAACCTGCTTCATATGATCACTTACGTGTCTTTGGCTGCGAGGCATTTGTGCATATAAGGCCTGAGCTGAGAAACAAGCTTGATGCTAAGTCCATTAAAGGCCTCTTCATGGGATATGGTGAAGAAGGTGAAATGGGCTACAGGATTTGGATACCTCAGCTCAAGAAGGTCGTACGCAGCCGATATGTTGTTTTCAAAACAATTGTGCCTCAAAAGATAACCATAAAAGGGTAAGATTTCAGCATGACCAGCCACCTGTTAGGTCCAATTTTGACCCTCAGGATGCACCACAAAGGACTGAAAATGTTGACAATCCAGTGGTTTTTGAGCCAGAAGATGTTGGACAGCAAAATGAGGCTCCTGAAGGGAATATGCAGCCGAATAATAATGCTGAAAATGGTGCTGGAAACAATGGACAGCAGCCTAATAATAATGATTTGATCATACCACCTGATGTAAACCCATTGCCTGACAATGTGGATCATTGGGTGAGAAGATCTACTCGTCTTAGAAGGAATGTGAGTAGATTTGATCCTTCATTGCATTACATTTTGTTGACAGATGAAGGTGAGCCTCTCACATACAAAGAGGCAAAGGCATGTGAACACAGCAGCAAGTGGGAGCTTGCTATGCAGGAAGAGATTAAAGCTTTGCATGCTAATGATACTTGGGATTTGGTTGAATTACCCAAAGAAAGGAAAGCCATTCCTAACAAATGGGTGTATAAAATCAAAACAGTTGATGAAAACCCAAGTACAAAGCAAGGCTGGTTGCAAAGGGATATGCCCAGACCAAAGGCATAGATTTCCAAGAAGTATTCTCTCCTGTGGTGAAGATGACCACTTTGCGAGTGTTATTTGCAATAGTAGCTGCTCTTGATTTGGAATTAGACCAAATGGATGTACATACAGCTTTCTTGCATGGTGATGTTGATGAAGAGCTTTACATGAAACAGCCAGAGGGGTTTGTTATTCCTGGAAAGGAACATTTGGTATGTAAGCTCAATAGAAGCTTGTATGGGCTGAAACAAGCTTCTAGACAATGGTACAAGAAGTTTGATGCTTTCATGCTCAAACAAGGGTATAAAAGAAGCCATGCTGATCACTGTTTGTATACGAAAACTGATGTAGATGGCAGCCCTATTATTCTTGTCTTATATGTTGACGATATGCTGATTGCTGGTAAGAAAAGAGACACCATTGATGCTCTTAAACAGCAGCTGAAATCTGCTTTCTCAATGAAAGACCTTGGGGCAGCAGAGCATGTCCTTGGAGTGAGGATTAGAAGACAAAGGGACCAGCACATATTGTATTTGTCGCAGGAAAAATACATTGAAAAGGTGCTGGACAGATTTAACATGGCTGATGCAAAGCCTCTTGGAGTGCCATTGCAGCCATATGTTAAAGTTTCCAAGGAAGATTGTCCCAAAACACAAGAAGCAATCAATGACATGCAAAATGTGCCTTATGCTTCAGCTTGTGGCTCACTTATGTATGCTATGGTTGCAACTAGGCCGGACATTGCCCATTCAGTGGGAGTTGTGAGCCGGTTTATGGCCAATCCAGGCAAAGCTCATTGGAAAGCAATAAAGTCCATTTTGAGGTACTTAAAGAGGACCAAAAATAAATGCATTTGCTATGGCAAAGACCCATTGGAGCTGAAAGGCTTTTGTGACTCTGACATGGCTGGTGATGTGGATACACGTAAATCCACAAGTGGATACATATTCACTCTTGCAAGAGGTGTTGTTTCATGGTGCTCAAGGCTGCAAAAGATTGTTGCTTTGTCCACTACAGAGGCTGAATACATTTCAACCACTGAGGCTTCCAAGGAAGCCATATGGCTGGCACGATTATTCAGTGAGTTTGGCTTGTCAAACAAGGCACCTATGCTTGGCTGTGATAGCCTGAGTGCCATATGTTTGGCAAAGAATGCCATGTTTCATGCACGCACTAAGCATATTGATGTGCAATATCACTTCATTCGAGAAGTGCTTGAGGATGGCCTTATCACACTTGTTAAGGTTCATACATCACAGAATCCTGCAGATGTTCTCACTAAGTGCTTGTCTAAAGCACAACATGAGCTATGTATATAGATGGTGGGAGTCACGTAGCTTAAAGGCGTCATTTATGCCTTTAAGTGGGAGGTTGTTGGGGTAAAGGTCCTAAATGACCCCCTTATTTGTACACATTTGTATAGGCCTTTTATAAGGCTTAATGTACTCATTATTTATTCTTTTGGCCAAGTTCAATGTGAACTTGGCCAGGTCCTATAAAAGTGAACTCAAATAAACTTAGGGCTCACTTCTTTCTTTAGTGAAGCCCCCAAACAAGCTGCCTCTCTCCAAATTCGAATTTCTCTCTCTCCATCTCTGTCTATCTGCTGCGTGGGCTGCTCCTTGCACCTCCAGCCCTTCTACTCAGCCAAGGGGGGTATTACCACAGCTGCTGCATCACCTGAGCACATCTCCTCAGCTCAACATAATTGACATACACACTTAGTTAAGATGAGTGAGATTAGAATTGAGATTGAGGACAAGTTAGATGGATCATCTAATTATCCTATGTGGAGTTTCATGATGATGAATTTGTTAGTGACAAAGGATTTATGGACCATCGTCAATGGATCCTTAACAAGACCAAGACGAGAAGGCGAAGAAGAGGATACAACTTCAAGAGGTACTGGTGTTGCAATCACAGAACCAACTGAAGAAGAGGTAACCACTTCTACATACAGAGTCAGAGGTAGATCTCCTTACCCAGAGTTCCTCCTACTGAAGATCAGGCAAGATGGGATTCTAGAAATGCTTCAACTCTCTCATTCATAGCAATGAGTGTTAAAAAGCATATTCTACCACAGATCAAATCTTGCAAAAGTTCTAGACAAGCTTGGTTGAAGCTTGAGAATCTTTTTCAGAGCAAAAAATCTTGCTAGGAAAGCTCACTTGAAGAGACAACTAACAAATACAAGGATGAAAGCTGGTGAGACAATTCAAACCCACATTACAAAGCTCGTTGACTTGAGAGATAAACTTCTAAATGTAGGAGTTGAGATATCTGATGAAGAAATGGTAAATACGCTGATTAATTCACTTCCTATATCATATCGGTCTTTTATAACCACTCTTACCCTTACAACAAGAGATAGAGAGGTTACATTTGAAGAGTTGGAGTTCTTGTTACTTCAAGATGAAGATATGTTGAAAGGAATGGAAGAGAATGAAGAAGCACTTTTGTCTTCATCAAAGGGTAAAAAGAAGAAGAAGGATAAGAAGGAAATTCAATCCAAGAAGGAAAGTAAGTCCTCTTCACCTTCTACTTCAGATTCTGTTTCTACTACATCTAAAGAGAATTCTTCTAAGAAGAAGGAAGCATTATGCCACTATTGCAAGAAACCTGGACATTTCATAGCAATATGTCAGAAAAGGATTGCCGCAGAAAAGAAAAAGGCATCAAGTAATGTTGCAGAAGATGATAAAAAAGGGAAATCTCAAGGTGATTCTTATGCCTATGTCACCATTGAGGAAGTAGCTTTTCATCAGGCAGCTTTACAAGTTCTTTTAGCAGATCCTTGGATATTTGATTCAGGTGCTACAAAGCATATGACAAGATGCAGAGAAGTATTTTCTTCTCTTTCATATTCTTCAGGTAGAAGAGTTACTATTGCATATGGCAATGATTTGGATGTTGTGGGAATAGGTACAATAACCCTAAAGTCAAGAGAAAGTGGTAATTTTCAGATTTCAGATGTTCTATATGTACCTAATATCAAGAAGAATATGCTATCTATATCTGCATTTTTAAGTGATGGATACAAAGTTGTTTTTGAGAGAGATCTTTGTAAGATCTTGTCACACAAAGAAGAGAAGTGTATTTTGCAAGGTGATGTCAGACATTGATCCACAAGAATCAATGCATGTGATCCAAAGGGATCATTGATCCACAGGGATATGTCTATTTGATCCACAAGGATCAATACATGTGTGTGAGGGACAAGGACCAGCTAGCCAAGGTCCCAAGCTCGGGGGATACCCTAAGGTACTTTGATAGCAATGGGAACTACTTTGGTAGTAATGGGAATAAGTATTTTGCATGATGGCCACATGTTTACACTAAACTATTCCAGATCATTGCTATTTTTAATAGTATATCATTGCTATCTTTAGAGTACAAGAGGGTATATATGGATGGGAGGAGAGTCACACACACATCATTCAAGCGATTTCTTACGATTGGTATCAGAGCACTTGGTTTTCTCTTGCGTAATTTTTGCGTGAGATTTTCCGTCGCCATCGTTGACATCTTCATCGTTTCGATTTTTCTCTCCGTCATGAGTATTCTGCAGCCGCATGGAACCAAAGTGTTTTTGGGAGGGAGGAGAGGAAACAGCTCACGTGACTCCCTCAAGAAGACGCAGAGGATAGAGCCGATCCCACGATGGGTGCCAGCCACTTCCCCCGATTTCTAGGCTTTCGTGCATGTGCTTCGATGCGATCATAGCAAAGGGAGGAGCGAAGCTTTTTTTCCTCGTTCTTTTATGATTGAAGATGGTTTCTTGTGCACGTCATACGAAACGTGACAACACTATAAACGCAACTCGTAACTTTTCATAGTTCCAGCCGCTGTGAGGCAAGGAAGATAGCCATCAACCTCATGCTTGGTTTGAAACAAAGCTCAGGGTCCATATGTAGTTCTTCTCCGTTTAACATGATATATGGGATTTTAACCACTCTATGCACGCTTCATAATAGGAGCATACATCTACAGCAACGTTCGACTTTGTTTTTTTTTTGTGAAGACCATTGCTTAAGTGTTGCCAAGCATCCTTATATATATCCACCTTTTAAACCATAACTTGAGCATCCAATATCCAAATCCATAGTTTTTTCTTGGTCTAGAAAGCCCTCTCAGAGATCTTTTCAAAGACTAGCTACAACACCCCTTTTGGTTTCAGTCTCAAATAGTTTGAGAGTTTTGAAGTTTTCCATACCTCGTCACCAAATCTCTTTCAAGCATTGTTTTGGAAGTAAGGATTCTTAGAGGAGTAGTAGCACGTTATCTCGACGAGGGGTGGACCATCTTCAACACCTACACACACCTGCAAATCGCTTGTTGAACCTCCAGATAAGTCTCTTGTCAATTTATATGCATTGTTGCTCTCTTTTTGCATCAAATTGCATATAGAACACGGAATTTCGCATAGCACCTAGACTATACGTGTAGTTTAAACACGAGTTCGTATTATGTGGTGCATGTATTCTTCTTGCAGGGAAAGTTAAGTATTTTTCTTGCAAGTTAGCGAGGAGAAAACTATAAATTTGTCAGGGTGTGTATCCCCTTTCGGTTTACTTGTAGTTATATGATGCCTGTCGGCATTGCGAAAATTGTCAGGGTGTGTAATCCCCTTTCGGTCTATCTGTAGATAGATTGTGCCTTCCCACACCATTATCACGGATATTTCTTTTCATAATTTTTTTCGGTTTTCAAAATTATGCCGTTATGCTGCCGAAATTTTCAGAAAATTTGTATGCATATGAATGCAAGCATATAGAACATACTAAAAGTTTCTTATTTCTTCGTGTTTCATTGAGAAAAGGCTTGTAATTTTCCGCTGCCACTTACTTGTTTTGAATATACATAGAATATTCAAACTATATAATAATCAAGATGAATGACTAGTATCATTTTTTATCGAAGAAAGGTATAAGCTTGAGGATATCTAGTAGATATCAATGATTGGAGAAATTAATTCAAGTATAAGACCAAAGGAGGTCTTACGACAAGGGCAAATATTGCCAAGGTCATTAGAATAAGGAACTTAGTAGTCATAGCTAAGAATTCTAGGATGTCTAATTAAGACTTAGAATAGAGGATAGTTAATCCTCACAGATTTCATGATCAAGAAAGAATGCAATTCGAATTATGATCCAAAGCAATAAAGTCAAGCTTTAAAAGGAAAATATTTAAAGCAATATATTTAGAAAGAGATGAGAATTTCTTCAAGTGAAAAGAATTGCCCTTTTGTAGAAAGGACAAAGTGAGATACGGGATAGTTTTACCAAGGTCTCATGAGTTAGAAACTTAGAGGTAAGAGGTCTCAAGGTAGTTTGACACCTTAGAAGAGAACTCTAAGAAAACCTACAAGTTTAGGAGGCTTATAAATTAAGTATCTAGTTCATAAGTAGTTCCTATACTTGTATAACTATGAGTCCTAGTGCATATTTCTATGTGTATAGAACAAAGAGGTTTATTTCACAAGAAGTATAGACTTCAGATTTGTGAAATAAGAAGGGCAAATCAAGTTTCATTAGAATGCCATAGTTAGAAATAGTAAAAGAAAAGTCATGTAAGAATTTCTTAGATGTGGAGGTTGAGACATAGACTTTAAAGTTTCTAGTTTTTTTAAGGAATCATATCTTGATTCTATAGCACCTTAATTCTAAGAATAATGAATAAAGATCCTAGATGGAATCATTTTCATTAAGCAAGCAAGGCAAGTCTGTAGGTCAAGAACTCTAGAGTGGCCACAATACACAGAAAGGCAAGATTTGCAGAGAGCAAACAAGGCAAGTCTATGGGGCACATACTCAAGAGTGGCCAAGATATATAGAAAGACAAAGTTTGCAAAGAGTAAATAAGGCAAGGCTATAAGGCTAAGTCCCTAGCAGGGAGTGGGACAAGGTTATATAGCAGGGCATGGTTTGCATTTATTAGACAAGGCAAGGTTGTCTCCAGTAGGGAGTGATTATACAACAAGGCAAGGTCTACAAGTAACAAAGTGAGTTCCAAATGGAAGACAAGTTGAGAAGCAAGTTTGATGTCTCTATTTATAGTTACATAATAAATAGTGACCAAGTATAGTGATCAAGTTTGAGCATGAGGGGAGGCGACTACTGATCCGTGGAGAATCAGATCTCCAAGAGACATGATTAGTAAAAGCTACCAAGTTGCTTAAAATTGATTGTGAGTTTATATTGTATGCATTCATTGTGTACTACGATGCATTCATGCAATCATGGAGACTCTTGTTGGAATGCTTTAGCACTTTTAGTGAAAGTGAGAGCAGAATTCCAAGAGTTGTACTTGAAAGAATTACAAAAAAGGGTTGATTAGACCTAGCTATTCACCCTTTGCAGAATCAATTCTTCTAGTGAAGAAGAAAAACAGATCTTATAGGATATGCATCGATTACCGAGCACTCAATAAGATTGCTATCAGACCTGGATATCCTATGCCCAAGATTGATTATCTTTTAGATACTCTAGGTGGAGCCATTGTATTTAGTAAAATAGATTTTATAATTGGCTACCATCAGATTAGAGTAAGAGATCATGATCAGACTCCGATAATCCAGAGAAGGCTCAGTTGTTTCTTCCGAGGATAGAGTGTGGAGGGCATGTGGTATAGTTGATGGGGTTCAGATGGATCCCAAGAAGGTTTGAGTGTGGATGAGTGTGGATG
Organism: Ceratopteris richardii; assembly: GCA_020310875.1. Classification (NCBI taxonomy): domain Eukaryota; kingdom Viridiplantae; phylum Streptophyta; class Polypodiopsida; order Polypodiales; family Pteridaceae; genus Ceratopteris; species Ceratopteris richardii. Next base: position 34,657,949 of record CM035422.1, read on the forward strand.
GGGTTCAGATGGATCCCAAGAAGGTTTGAGTTAAATTATTTTGGCCTATTCCTCAGGATAAGGGGCAGTTACGGTTATTTTGAGGACTTTCCGATTTCTATCAGAAATTCATCTCTTTTTATTCGTCGATAACAATGCCTATGACAAACTTGCTTCAAGGCAAGGTTTCTTTGCATGGAAGCAAGAGTAACAAGATAGTTTTGATACTCTAAAACAAGTTGTTTCAAAGGCTCATATACTCAAAGTGGTCGATCCACAGAAACCCTTTGAGTTAGAGACATATGCTAGTGGCATAAACCATAGGGACGGTTTTGAGCCAAGATGGCAGGCCAGTGCATAAACAGGAGTTGTATGTAATGGTGTATGCACTTAAAGTTGAGAGACACTATCTTTATGGTGTAGACTTTAAGGTATACACATATCACCATACAATAAAGTATTTTTGTAGTCAGCCAGATCTTCAAGGGAGTTAGGCTTGTTGGGTTGAGCTCATATAGGAGTTTCACATGGAAATCCTATATAGAAGAGCAAAGAGAATATAGTTGTTGATGCATTATCACAGATAATGTATCAAATGAGCTTTACAGTTCTAGAAAGCTCATTGCTTCAAGAGATAAAGGAAGCATAGGTGGAAGATCCACATTCGAGCCATCAGTGATGACTCTATTATAGGAGACGGGACAATTTCAGTTGTTTCTTCCCCTAGCAGAGCGAACAAGTCCATTCCGTATTCTAGTTTCTCATAAGAGAATGGAATAATTAGACAGAACGAAAAGGTTTGCGTACCAGATTCTCAGGATATGAGAAGAAAAGTTATGCATGATAACCATGATGTGCCTTGCACAAGATATCCAAGTGTTGACAAGACAATAGAGCTTGTTAGAAGAACATTTTGGTGGCCTTGATAGCCAGAGTTGTCCATACTTATGTTTAACACTCTTTATGTGTCAAGTCAACAAAGTAGAAAGGATAAAGACACCAAATCTTTTGTATCCTTTACAGATCCCAGATCCAAACTGGGATAGTGTATCCATGGACTTCATAGTCGGGTTATCGAGGACCCAAAGGAAGTGGGATATTATCCTAGTTGTGGTAGACAGATTGCTGATCCATAGGGATCATGACTTTGTTCCATAGGGATCAATTCATATCCACGCAGGAGACGATAGAGAATCCACATAGGGATCAAAGTGTCAGATATTAATCCATAGTGTCAGACATTGATCCACAAGATCAGTGCATGTGATCCACACGGATCATTGATCCACAAGGGTCAGTCCATTTGATCCACAGGGATCAGTCCAGTTGATCCATAGGGAGTGGAGTTGTTTATCCAGCATGTCTTCAGATTGCATGGGTTGCTAATATCCATAGTTTCAGATAGGGATGTCATATTCACAGGACCAAGAGGGTCAACCAGGTTTTAAAGGACATGTTGAGGGCATATGTATATGAGAGACAAACAGACTGGGATAGTATTTGCCACTAGTTGAGCTTCCTTTTGAGATGAAGTATGGCATGAATCCCAATGCTCTCAATACCATAGGCATGTCACATAAATATCCTCGTGCTTCAGAGTTCTCAGCAAATGTCCAAGCAAATTTAGAAATAGTTAAAGCCAAGATGTAGCAAGCACCTGATAAGGCTAAAGAGTACACTGATAGGAAGAGATCTCCTAGATCCTTAGTGGTAGGAGACAGATTCTTTCTTCAGGTACCAGCTAGATCTACTTCATTGTCCACCGAGAAGTGTAGTAAGCTATCACCAAGGTTTTATGGACCTTGGAAGATAGTTAAAAAGCTAGGTGAAGTTGCATATCGATTAGATCTTCCTCCAGATTGCAGATTTCATTCAATGTTTCATGTTTCTAGGGAGGATAATCTAATAGAAGGTATTGTTTCTTTGCAAGAAAGTAAAAGCATGGATCATTCTCCAGACACGATACTACATCGGAGACAGAAGCGCAAGAACAAAGCATATAGAGGTACACTACCACTATATTCGAGGGAAGATAGCAAAGAAGCACATTGACTTGGTTTATGTTCCTTCTAGTGAGAATGTTGCAGATATATTTACCAAAGCATTGACTAGAGATGGTCCTGAGAAGATCTGCAAGTTACTGAAGCTTGTACCAATATGACATTGAAGGAGGGATTGTTGGAAATCAATGTACATATGGTCCATTTCCAACAAATCCACATTTTGGACTTAGCATTTTTTGTACTGTTTCGGTAAAACTTTTTTTGGCTAGATAGATAGAGCTTGGCAAGAGCTATCTAGTGATATGTTTCATTTCTTCATCAGAGGTCAGACTTGGGAGAAAGGTCAAACCCTAATTCTGCCCAAAATGGAGGATGAACATTTTTTAAGGAGTCAGGACCAAGCTCTTGAAAAGCTAGGTTATTAAGTCAAAGTGGCAAAAGCAAGTTATTTTTAGCGATCAAATTAAAGCTACATCAAACTTTAGCGATAGAATTTTAAAAAATTCCGAAAAGCTAAATTTGGCGATCTCATTAAAAAAAAATCTGCAATGATAGCTTTTTTCGCCCACAAACCGCTTTTTACGCAAATTGATCGCTATGCTTTACTTGGAGGATCAAAAACTATATAAGGAGCACTTGGGACACACTCTTGGAAAATCTTGGCGCTAGAGTTGATGCTTACTTGTGTCAATTTTGGAGTTCTAAAGCTTTGGAGGTGAAGGTGAAGGAGAAGCTACTCTCTTGGAGCAAGGAGTCTTCTACACGTTGGTGGCAGCTATCTTTTGTAAGTTAACCTTATTTTCTGTTTTTAGGGTTTCTGAACCCTAATTTCAGAATTAAGGTTTGCTGATTTTCAGATTTGTTACACTATCTTGAGAGGTTAGGTTCACTTCGTTGCTCAATTACTTCACACACACTCAAATTATAACAACATAATCTGAATTCTGTACATCATCATCTTCTTGGCTATTCTTCCATCTAGTAAGTGCACATCATATGGTTGAGTAGTACTCCCATGTTGTATTTCGGCCATCTATATTTAGTGAGTAAGCACTTCGCTTACGTTACTTACTCTTGTCTCAAGATCTCTTTCTATCTCTCACCTATCATCTTGATTAATTAAGTGTGTATGCTCAAAGGTTTTTAGTATTGGAAAATCCTAGGGCCCCAAATTCCAACACCAAATTGTTGGACATAAGTCAAAGGTTATTTAAACAATACATCATTAAACACCACGAATTCCAAAAGTAGCTTTTTTTGTCTTTTTTTATATTCTACGCCTAGCTTTTGGTTAAACACTTATTTTCTATATAAAGACAATAAATCTAGCACATAATCATCATTGTATACTACCATAGCTCTTGGATTTAGCCATCATGAAGCTCATCTTGTAAGTCTTTTGTAATCTAGTTTGATTATTGGAGCAATCTAGCTCCGCCATATCTTGAGTCAATCTCTTGTCTCTTTCTCTCTCTCTTTACTTTGTCTCTATCTTGATATTGGGGCTAAAAACCAACAATTGGTATCAGTGCAGCTTTGTGAGAGTGTATAAGAGTGTATAAGAGTGTATAAGAGGACTTAACTTGAGCATTCACTTGCTTAAGTTATAATAGTAGAGATATGACATCCACTTCCATGGAAACAGTAGACCACTTCAACGGATTCAACTTACACACATGGAACTTGGAAGACATGTCTTCAGTACAATCTCATGATCACTAGCCTATGGGATGAAATTGCACCAAAGGTGAAACGACTAAAACAAGGAGGACTTGAAGGCAAAGAAGTTCAAAAAATGTACACATTGTGGTAGAATCAACCACAAAGAGATAGATTTGATACTATTAATCCTTGTAAAATTTCTAGTGGAAAGACACAAAGTAGAATTTTGTTTCAAACAGAAAGAAGAAGAAGCAAAGCTAGCACAAGAAAAGATACAAGACGACATTGGTGGAGTGGTTTGCTAGAAATGAACCCTCCACGAGAGGTTTTATCCACATATGCAGATTTTTTCAAGGTCAACGGCTGGTCAACAAGAGATCAACTCTTGTCAAAATATGCAGAAATTTTTCATTATATATTTTGAAAGTGTTAGTCAAGAGCTACCCAATGATATATCATATGCACATTTTGGAGCAAATTTAGAGTCAAACGCTAATTTCAAGCTAAAATAGGTTTTTATCAATTTTTAAATCAATGGTCAAGAATTGAAGTTCAAGAAGCATATTATCCAATGGCCATTATTAGACCAACTAAAAACATCATAAAATCACTAAAAAAGCCTATCCTACTTTTGCGGCGAGATTCATGGAAAGTTGGGATCTTGCCTTTTTTTATCTTTTTCGAACAACTTTTGAGAGGACTCTTATGCCTATGAAAGAAGCACCTCATGAGCTCTTTTATTCATCTTATACCATAAGTTCTCCTAGCTCTTCTATTTAGGCTTTAGCATTTGTGAGAAGCAATTTTGTAAGTATACAATTTGTAATTTAGGCTTCTATTTTGGAGCTTATTTTGCTCTTCTACCTATCTCTTGTGTACATTGTCTCTATTGTCTCTACCTTTCTCTCTCTATACTCTCTCTCTATACTGATAGTCTCATTGTGGGCTTCAAAAACCAAGATGATTGAAAAAACCACACCCATTGATTTTGCATACTAAACCATATCATCTTGTGTGTGTGTGTGTGATAGGCGTAGATAAAAGCATATAATCTTGACTTGATAGGCCTGATCAACATTATAGTTGATAAGAGTATGTTTGAGTCTACATTCTATTTACTCCTTTTAGCATCCTTTTGTTGTCTCTATACTTCCAAGTAGTACTTGGTTGAGAAGAATATGGGATCTGTGAGTTCTCCATGTGATGTGTTGTGGGAGTGCTCTTCATGTCTAAGATCCCTACGTTTGCTTGTGCATACTTGACATGATCTATGAAAATAAAACATGAATAATTAATAATTAATAACCAATAACTAGCAATATACCTACTTAGCATATTCTCCTAGTATTAAGTAGGAGGGGATTGTTGGAAATAGGAGCAACCTTCCACTAGGGAGCTCATTATGCAAAGGAATGTACAAGAAAATGCAAGTCAAAGCTTGGCCAAAGGCTAGTTAAACTGGCCAAAATTTGGAAGATGATTTTAGTACATATTCTTGAAGAGCTCAAAGAGAGCTATCCAACCATATATAAGCCGTAGGCATTGGTAGGAGGGCAAAAGTCAAACCCTAATTTCTTATCATATTGGTAATATGAAATAGTTATTTCCCTTTGACGTAGAAAGAAAACTACCATTGATATCATTGTGCAACGATACCACCTTTATGTAAATGGTTCTCTTACTCAACCCGTTGATATAAATAACGTAATTAGGCAAGGATACCTTCTTATCCCCCTTTTTTGAGTTATTGCTACCTACCCTTTGTACCATGTGCTTAAGGTGACAACTAGGAATAGCATCCTCTACAGGAATGTTTTAACAATGTTTAACATTTAGGCTGGATTTACACTGCACACCTGAAGACATTTCTACTCCAAATATCTGGATATCATTGTCGTTTAAAACAATGTTCATTTCCAGGTGCACCATTGTTTCTGCATTGCGTGGGGAGTAGAGACCAACAATATCATCTGCAACTCTAAATCTGGAAGCCCTGCTTCCAGCTGCTTCAAACACACTTCAGGGTTAATAGAAAGATTTTTTTTTTTCACTACCAGGCCTGAGCTTGAACTCCTTTTATAAACAAAAATCATAAACAGCATATGAAACAGCGCCACATGTAAAGCACCCAAGTTCAATGTTGTCAGATGAAGGTAGTTATGCTCAACCAATCAGAAACGCATACTTTATTTTATCATTCACATAGGGCAGTGTAATAGCCCTACATACGTATCTTCATCACAGCACTAAAAAGTTAAAATTGTTTTGGCATTCCTCCACCCCAGCAATGTTCCACCCTCCACTCTGGAGACTGCAGCCAGTCTCCAAGTGGCCATCCTGTTTATGTGTGATTGACGATTGTTTTTCAGTTTTTTTTTTTTTTTTTTTTTTGAGAGTACAAGGAAAGTTGAAATGACAAGGAATTGAAATGTCCAAATGGGTGTGGTGTAGCGGATAGCATCGAACGCCGTGGGGCAGAAGGCCTGGGTTCGATTCCTGCCTGATTGTTTTTCAGTTTGCCTTTGCACTCCTGCTGGAACTATCACTTTAGAAGACAATGTTCCATGGCACATGCCTGAAACCACCCATAGATTCCTGCAGTTCTACTCTTGTGGGGACACTTGATAACACGTGCAATCCCTCTCTCTTTTGCCACAATTAAAGTCAAGCAGAATAACTCCATGTCCTATACATGGGTATCGTGGATGTCTGATCCACTTTTGAATGATCCCAAAAAAGTAATACCCGTCACCTGACTTCCGGCTCAGTGCTACCCCTCTGAGTCATCTCACTCGGCCCCTCACAAAGAAATCTGTTAGTTCTAACAAGTATGGCATCTAAAGATGTTTCAAATAGCTGCTAAGCTATCTGCTATTTCACCTAAATTTGAGATAGCTGCTTGAAGGTGCTAAACGCATACAGAATACAGATCGAATAGCAAGCAGAGAAGCAAAATCTCTATATCCATTAGCAAAACCATATGCCCATGCATAACTAACCAGGTTTCTCTGAATCCAGAATAAAAGACATCACTCTCAGAGAGTTAAAATCCTGAACGGGGCCCCAATCCAATGAAGCAGCTTCGCCAAAGTGCAAGTCGGAAAAGACAGCCATTTTGAAGGATTTCTCATGGAACTGCAGAGCCGACCCCCATCCGCACTTCCACAGGAGCCAACAAAAGAAGAACCACGACCATGAACCCTGACGCATCTGGCAGGTGATAAAGACCAGCTGTTGTCGTTCTCAGTGCTGTACTACAAAAATGTGGAGTTTCGACGGCCATCAACCTCTTGAAGAGTCCATAGCATGTCTGGCTGCCAAGCATACCAAATGATGGCAAACAGATAGGCTACATGGTGCAAGCCATTAAGAGATTAGCATGTTCATAAAGAATATGCTCGAGAGCCTGTTGATAATAGTAATAAAAGAAACCAAGGAAAAAATTTAAAAATTTCGATGATTTAATGAAGTGCTTTTTTTATAAGCTTTTATGAACTAGTACTTTGTTAGATGTCATGGGATGCGAGAGAGGAAGACACGAGATGCGAGAAAGGAAGATTGTAAGGAGCATTTGAAGATTACATCGTATAGAAGATGCATCTCGAAAATGAAGGACATAAAGTGTAAGTAAAGATTAGAACGAGAGATGGAATACATAAGCACATCAAGTTTGTAAAGTATCCAAACACAAACATAAAAATACAAAACAAGAATGTGAGGGGCATTCGAATATTACAATGTACAAAGAAAACACTTAAATCCTACATGCTTTTTCCAAGAAAAGTGGTATTTTGTACAATAGGCAGGGTGGCCTTTGAAGATGTTGCAACCCAATTTAGATGTAGTTTCGTGGATTTATATTTGATGTCTTTCTATTGTCCCGGGTAGATCTCTATCTCTTGTTTCATAAAAAACATTGAAAAAAGGGTTGGAATGGAAAGGAGTGTAGTTTTTTACATGCACGAGCCGTTTTGGAGGTGGATTCCGTGGATGTGTAGCTATGCATATTGGATAATTGCAATTTGTGTGACCTTAGCGCTTAACATTTGAGCATTTTGATCCTTGGATTCTACCTTGACCAACCTATTCTCGCATGTCAAAAGTGGGTTGAGTGAATTACCAAACAAATCCAGCATAGTTGTGCAACATGGTTGTGTATTGGTGGCATGTTGGGGATATAAGGGTCATGTAACTCTACCACTATATTGTTATACATATTTCTTTTATAGAGTATTGTCTTTGATGATCCTTATGTGTGATTCGAGGCTTCCATGCAAGTGCATGTGTCTTTATTTATCCTCTTTCTCTCTCCATCTCCTCCTTCCTCTTCTTTTTCATCCCACAAAAGGACTTCATAAGTAACAGATTTTGTTGAAGATTGAGGTGCAAAGAGTTTCAATGGAAGATTAGGGCAAAAGAAATTAATCTACAGGTCGACATCTTTTTGAAAATGGGTCAATATTTCAACCATAACTTGAACTAAGAAGCTCAAATTGGGTGTTTTAAAGTGTTTTGGATAGATTGTAAAGAGAATTGTAACTTTTTAGAAGGGTAGAAAAATTGATTTGAAGTTTTATTGTGCTCGAAACTTGAAAAATTTAGAGTAGTGAACTACAAATTGATTATGTAATCACTTTCACAACAGTTCAATGCTTTGGCAATAATTTGAGTTAGATAGCTTTGAAAGATCAATGTCATCAAAAATGCAAAATGTAAACAGATGGTATTGCAGCTTACTATGATCATCAGAGCAAGTCAGTATTTTGCTCGTATCTTGAGGTACGAATCTCCAATTGAGGTGCTTTAAGTATCATTGCATAACCAAGAAAGAATTGTTTGAGTTATATCATGTATAATGTTTATGCTTATATATGTCAACGATATATCAATGAGCTTCATTGAATTTATCTATTCAGAGTGATGGCTCATTTGTTTCTTGCAAACTCACTCATTTGCATAAATTGGGGTTTTCTTTATGTATTCCTCTTTATATATTGTACTTGTATTGTTGTATTATGTCATTCTTGTACATTCTCATATTGCTACAAAATTTGGTTACAAGTAGAAGATGCCAAATTAATTTCTAATTCAAATTCATTTTGACCTCCACTTAGAGCCTACAAGGTGTGGCCATATAAAAAACGGGTTGATTTGCAAAAAATGTAAATTACCTTCTATTTGCCATCTTCAAAATAATTCATATCCAGATTTTCAATCAATTGCGTTTATTGTTGACACACAGAAACTATGTTTTTTTAGTATGTATTGTTAATTCACACCATGATAATGTTCAAGCAGAGGTACTGCCTCCAATATTTTAATAGTATTATAAATTGTTGCATAAATGGCAAATGATATTCGAATGAGCCAACATATGAGTGATAAATTGGACAAGAACCATTTTCATGCTTGGAGATTCAGATTTCTTGATGGAAAAAGGTTGTAGAAATCACATCAAAGGTCTTCCTGATTCATATCAGAGTTTTGCTTCTACTCTTCGGTTGATGATGAAAGCAATCCAAATGCCTTATCATTTGAGGAGTTATTCTCTGTTATGTTGCAAGAAGATAAGCCCAGGCAGAATAGGTCCATTATGCGAGTTGCAGATCAAGCTTTTCTGGCTAGTGAGAAGGGCAAAGGAAAATGGAGCTCTTCAACTAGTAAGCAGAAATCTCCTAATTTTGCATATTCGAAGAAGAAAGATAAAGATGAGAAGAAATTAGAAAAGCAAAAATTGTTTTGTAAGTACTGTAAAGGGAATGATCATATCATAAAGAACTGTCCAAAACTGGTTGTTAAAGAGGCAAAGAAGAAAGAGGTTGGAATGGTTGTTGCAAAGGACTGTCTGCAGTTTTGACCCATCTTCTCATGAGTTGTGCATGTCTGCAGTAGACTCAGATGTTTGGTATTTTGAGAGTGGGGCAACCAAACATATTACCTCGTGGCACAGTTACTTCTCTTCACTCGAGCCTGCCCCTACAGGGAATACTGTTACATGCGCCAACAACTCCTCTTATCCTGTTATGGGAGTTGGTAAGATCATTTTGACTACTGCTGATGGTAGTTCTTTCACTTTGTCAGATGCTTTATTTGTGCCACGGATCAAGAAGAACCTGTTATCAGATTCTGCATTAGCCAAGATTGGCTTGGTTATGAAATTTGTTGATGACACGTGTACAGTTCATGATCTGTCAAATGGCGATGTGATTATTGCTTCTAGCATTCTATGTCGTGGGCTATATAAGCTCATTCACTATGAAAGATTTGTAAATGATTTGGCATGTGCAGTAAATGATTCTTAGGCTATGTTAGATGCAAAGCTTTGGCATGCACGCTTTGGTCATCTGAATTTTTCTAGTTTGCTACGCCTGCAGAAATCTGAAATGGTGTCCTCTTTGCCCAAACTTGAGGCACCTAGAAAACATGTTTGTGAAGGCTGTATTTTGGGCAAAATGTAGCGTTCGTCCTTTCCAAAGGATGGTTCAGTTCGGGCTACTCAGAAATTGAAGCTTGTACATAGTGATGTGTGTGGTCCTATGCAGACACCTTCTTTTGGAAATTAATTTTACTTCGTGACTTTCATCGATGATTTTTCCAGGCATGCATGGGTATATCCATTGAAGGCAAAGTCCAAAGTGTCCATGTGCTTTAAACAGTTTTTGGGTTTGGCTGAAAATCTATCAGCATGTAAAATGGGCACCCTCCGTTCTGATCGAGGGGGGGAATATATGTCTTCTGATTTTAATGCATTTCTGGCTGAACGTGGGATAAAACACCAGTGTACAGTGCCATATACACCTCAAGAGAATGGAGTTGCTGAAATAGGTCACTCATGGAGATGATGAGGTGTATGGTCAAGGGTCAGGCTTTACCACATAGTTTTTGGCTTGAGGTTGTCATGTGTGCAACATATGTACTTAACAAGTGTCCCACTAAAGCGTTGCAGTCTATCACTCCAAATGAGGTTTGGCATGACCGCAAGCCATCTGTTGCTCATCTACGTGTTTTTGGTTGTTTGGCATATGCATTAGTGCCCGAACAACATCGCAAAAAATTGGATGATAAAGCAATAAGATGTATTCTTGTTGGGTACATTTCTGAAAGTAAAGGATGTCGTCTGTATCATCCGTAGACTAAACGCATTCTGGTTAGCTGTGATGTTGTTTTTGTGGAAGATGTTATTCAGCCATTGCTTTCATGTACTAAGGAGACATGTGTTAGCTCCAAAGACATGTATGATACTTTGCTGCCTCTTTTTATAGGTGGACAGTTTAGTGCTTGTCCTAATGAGGCACCTTCTCAGCCTTTGCAGGTTTCATGTGATGATGCAAATAATTCCATTTCTGATGCAGATGTACATGATGCACTTATTGATGAGAGAACTGATATTGAGCAGGCAAGAACTATGCCAAAATGGCTGGTGCAGACCTTGTGTGACAGCAAATTAGATGCACCTCAGTCATATCATTCTTGATCACGCTCTCATAGTGCCGCTTTTGCATCAGATTGCTATGCTATGGCTGCATCTAGTCTCTGTGATGAGAATGAGCCTGTTTCGTTTGATGAAGCACAAAATTCAGAAAATTGGATGGCTGCTATGCAATCTGAATATGATGCTATAATGAAGAATGGTACTTGGTCTTTATGTGACTTTCCTCCTGGCAAGAAGGCCATTGGCACTAAATGGGTATACAAGCTAAAGCATAAACCGGATGGTACAATTGACAGGTATAAGGCTAGGCTTGTTGCAAAGGGTTATGCACATGAAAAAGGCATTGGTTTTGATGAGACCTTTGCACCTACATGCCGTATGACTACTGTTCGAAGCATCTGTGCACTTGAAGCTCATCATGGTTGGAATGTACATCAGTTGGATATTAAAACTGCATTTCTTAATGGTGACTTGCATGAAGAAGTGTATGTTTTTCAGCCCCGTGGCTTTGTGCAGAAAGGGCATGAAAACCAGGTGTGCAGGTTAAAGAAGGCATTATATGGTTTAAAGCAAGCACCATGTGTTTGCTATGAGAAGATACATGCCTATCTGATTGCACAGGGTTTTGAGAACAGTCCAACTGAAAGCACCTTATATGTTAAGCGTGCTAATGATGTGCTTATGATCATTGTTGTCTATGTTGACGACATGCTGCTCACTGGTCCTATTGAGAAGCATATTGTTGATTTTAAGGCTGATTTGCATGCCTCATTTGAGATGTCTGATTTGGAGCATTTGCATCACTATTTGGGCATTCAATTTATGCAAGTTGATGGTGGAATGGCTTTGTGTCAAACGAAATATATTGACACATTATTGTAGCGTTTTGGCCTTGAATACTGTAAGCCTATTGCCACTCCTATGGAGACAGGTTTACGATTGAGTCTTCATGATGTTGGAGATGCATTTGATGTTGTCCTCTATCAGCAGGCTGTTGGGTGCTTGATTTACTTATGCATTATTGGGCCAGATATTCAGTTTGCTGTCTCATATGAGCAGCTTTATGCATTGCCCAGGTGTGAAGCATTAGTAGGCGGTTAAGCGCATCTTTCGCTACTTGAGTGGTACTCGGCTACTTGGGTTGTTTTATCCCAAGGGGGGGATCACTACCACCAAATTTGCATGCTTTTTCTGACTCAGACTGGGCTGGTTGCTATGACACTCATGTCCACTAGTGGCTTTTGCTTCATGCTTGGTAGCTCATGTATATCTTGGTTGAGCAAGAAGCAGCCTACTATGGCCACTTCTAGTTGTGAGGCTGAGTATAGGGCAGCTTTCACAGCTATTGTTGAGTGTGTGTGGCTCAGAAGCCTTATGGCTGATTTGGGTGTTGGTCAGTCTTCTGCCACCACCATCTTCACTGACAGTCAGAGCGCATTGGCAATTGCGGGGAACCTTGTGTTTTCCATGCTCGCACTAAGCACATTGAGGTGCATTATCATTATGTCAGGGAGAGGTTCTCTGCTAGGGAGATCAACTTGGCATATGTGCCCACGCAAGAGAACGTTGCAGACCTTTTCACGAAGGCTCTGCCTAGGGAGAAGTTTGAAGCTTTCCGCAAAGCTTTGGGCTTACTTCCTTTTGTGGAGTGATTTCCACATAGCTTGGCACTTCCTTATACATGAGTGCCAGCTACTTGTTCACCGCCTCACTCCGAGGGGGGATTTGTTGATATATTTAGGTAGTGATGTGTGTGAACACTCTAGGACCGTCGGACACTTTTTTCCCTCTTTAGGAGGTTTTTTCCCCTGTCTTGTATATACGCCTATTGCCCTAATGGGCTACTCATCTTTGTACATTCTCTAGTAATACATTCAGTATTGTGTGTTGTGCTCTAGACTTCTTCTTCTTCCTTGTGTTGTTCGCGTGCTTCCGCAAACATCTAACTCCAACAAATAGTGCAATTAGAATCGCCATCATAGTGATGAATTGTGAACTAAAATTTCAACATTCATTTCTTAGTTCATTGAAGTAAAGATTTTGTCATTCTTGTTCCTTAGAGAAACGAAGCGCATCAATGACTTTTTTGGCATGCTTCAAGCTAAAGATAAGCTTGATGGGACAAACTATCAAATGTGATTTTACATGATAAAATATGTTCTTCTTGCAAAACAACTATGGAACATAGTGGCAGATGTAGATTGAAGACCGTCGAGTTCTTATACTCCACATTCTACTGTCATAGATGGAGTTTCTTCTTCAATCATAGTGGTTAATCCTTTTCAAACTACATAAGAGCAACTTAGATGGAATGGCAAAGATGCTGAATCTCACACATTAATTGCACTTTCCATGAAGCATCATATAGTTCCACACATTCAATCATGTTCTACATCAAGACAGACATGGGACGCTCTTGCTTCTTTGTATGCCGTGTGTAATGAAGCACATGTTGTATACTTAAGGAGTAACTTGAGGATGTATGTATGGCTGAAAATGAGTTTGTGGATGCATATGTGACATGCATCAAGGACAGAGCGATTGGCAAACATAGATAAGATTATTCCGGATGCATCACTCATCTCTACATTTTTGAAAGGATTACCAAAATTTTTTCGAAGCTTTTCCATAAATATATATTTGGTTGCAAAAGGGAATACAAATATGTATGCATTTGATGAGGTTTTGTCTCTTATTTTGCAAGAAGAACAATCTAGAGTGAATAGGAGTGGTTTGATTAAGGGAATGCAAGCACTTGCTACCTCACAAAAAGGGAAAAGCAAGCATGGTTCAACTTTGTGTTCATCAAAACCAAAGCCTCAATCTTCCTCTTCCACTCATTCCTCTAATGATGTTGATTTCCAAAGAAGAAGAGATGCAAATATTGTTGGAAGGTTGCTCATACTATTAATGAGTGAAAGCTTGCAAAGCACAATGAAAAGGAGAAGGAATCCGACATGTCTATTGCCAAAAATTCTTCAGATGCAAATGATGAAGCCAATATGGCTCAATAATTTTGGGCATGTGTTGTTACATGTTAGTATGATGCATCATTGCATTTCAAATGTATGGTTGTGAGTGAGAATGATTTAGATTGGTTCTTTGATAGTGGTGCTTCAAAGCACATAACTTCATGCAAAAGGTTTTTTTGCATCTTTGAAGGATGCACCCAAAAAAGGCAATGTGGTATGCACAAACAATGCCTCTTATCCTATCATTGAAGTAGGAAAAATTGATCTTACAGCTACAAATGGAGGTGTGGTTCTCTTAAAAAATGCATTGTATGTATCCAGTATCAAGAAGAACTTAATTTTTGTTCCTTTGATTACCAAAGTCGGATTTCATGTGCACTTCCTTGATGATAAGTGTATGATTTCAACAATGGTAATATTATCATGATGTCCAGTACATTATTCAATGATTTGTATCGATTGAATACATACAAGAGGGCTGCCTCAAATGCCTTGAAAAACAAGGACATGATTATCGGTTTGCTAACACTTGAGTCCATCTAAAAGCATGCCTCTGAAGGTTGAATTCTTGGAAAAATGCATCGTGGTCCTTTTCCAAAAGATAGTCATACACACACTACAAGAAAATTGTAGCTTGTTCATAGTCATGTATGTGGTCTCGTCAAGACTCATCTTTTGGGTAACATGTATGTTTTGTTACCGTCATTGATGATGTTACTAGCTATACATGGGTGTATCCTATGAAAGCAAAGAATGTGGTATATTCTCATTTCAAAACATTTTTAACTATGGCTGAAAATTTTTCTAGAAATAAGCTTTTGACTCTATGCACAAATCATGGTGGTGAATACATGTCACATGAGTTTAAGGCTTCTCTTCATGAAACAGGAATTTCACACCAATGTATGATGCCATACACACCTCAACAATATGGTGTTGCAATAGAACACTCTTTGAAACGGCACATTGTATGGTTAAAGGAAAGCACCTTTTTGACAAGTTTTGGATGGAAGCGATCATGTGTGCAAACTATGTGTTGAATCGCTACCCTACAAAAGCATTGAGTCTCACCACTCCTTTTGAAGCTTGGAATGGACATAAAGCTATGGTTAGTCATATGTTCATGTTTGGTTGTTTGACATATGCTCTTATGCCCACAAAAATGCCACAAACTTGATGACAAGGCAAAGAAAAGTATATTTGTTGGTTAAAGTGCAAAAAATAAGGGATATCATTTGTACACAAAGTTCTCACCATGCTTCAAGTAATTTTGTGGATTATTGCCTTATTTCAACAACATGTAATGAAGAGCCACTTACTTTTGAAGATGCATGTGATGATCCACATTGGATGGGTGCTATGCAATGATAAATGGATTCCATAGATAGTAGTGGTACTTGGGAGTTATGTAAATTACCAAAAGGAAAAAATGCCATTGGTACAAAGTGGGTTTACAAAATTAAGAGAAAATCAGATATTAGCATTGACTGCTACAAAGCTAGATTGGTTGCCAAAGGATATGCGCAATAATATGGCATTGAATATGAGGAAATTTTTACACCTAGTTCATGCATGACTACCATTCATAACGTGGTTGCATTGGCTTCCCAACCAGGTTGGTTACATCAGTTGGACATAAAAACAACTTTGTTGAATGGTGATTTGCAAGATGTGGTTTATGTGAAGCAACCTTCTAGATTTTCCATGAAAGGGAAAGATTATATGGTTTTCTGCTTGCATAAATCCTTGTATGGTCTCAAGCAAGCTCCATGTGCATGGTATGAGAAAATCCATAAGCACTTGATTGCTCTTGGCTTCACATGGAGTCCCATTGAAAGTACACTCTATGTATGCAAAGATGGGGCTGATCTTACAATGCTTGTTCTTTGTGTTGATGACATACTCTTGACTGGGTCCTGTAATGCAAAACTTGACATCCTTATGGTTGATTTGAAGCATACTTTTGATGTCACTTATTTTGGTCTTTTGAGCTATTATCTTGGCATCCATTTTGTATCCATTGAGGGGGAAATGATTATGCATCAAGCAAAGTATTTTGGAAAACTAATTCAACATTTTGACTTTGAGGGTTCCATGCTAGTTCCCACACTAGTGGAGATAGTATTTAGGTTCTCAATTGAGGCTTATTCCAATTATGCATTTGACACTTCTCTTTATCAACAAGTTGTAGGATGTCTTATATATACATGCATCACAAAGTTGGATATGCAATATGCAGTTTCCCAGTTCAGTTGATTCATGCATAGCCTTGGCAATAAGCATGGGCAAGTGGTGAAACATGTGTTTAGATATCTCAAAGAAAATTTGAGCCTAGGTCTCTTTTATGGCATAGATATTCATCCATGCTTGCATGCTTTTAGAAATAGTGATTGGGTTGGTTGTTATGATACTCACATGTCCACTAGTGGTAATTTCTTTTTCCTTGGAAACTCATGCATATCTTGGTTGAGTAAGAAGCAACCTATAGTGGTAACATCAAGTTATGAAGTTGAGTACAATGTAGTTTTCATCGTCACAATGTAGTGCATATGGTTGAGACACCTATTGATGGATCTTTGCATGGAGATTGATGCTGCTATGCATATTCTCATTGATCATCAGAGTGCATTGGATATTGCACAAAATCTAGTGTTTCATGCACAAACCAAACATATTGAGGTGCATTATCACTATGTGAGAGAGTGCCTTCATGCAGTAGATATTAATTTGGTATATGTACCTACACAAGATAATGTGGCAGACATATTCACCAAAGCTCTTCCACGGAAAAAAGTTTGAAGTTTTTTGTAAATATTTAGGCTTATTGCTTAGTGGGTCTGATCACTTCCTATATGTGTTCACATCATTTAGTTCTGGGGGTTTGTTACCCTTATGTGTTCCTCAAGTAGCTTTGATGTGAACTTTTCCCTACACATAGACACTTTTTACTCTAGTGCTTGCTAGAGGTTTTTTTCCCCATGTTACCACATACATGATACACTCATATGTGGTGGTATTTTGTGCATAGGGATATTATTAAGCTCTTAATTCTGTTTTGTTCATCTTCAATAGAGAGAGATATTCCAACCATCTGTCTTCTCCATGTGTCTTGTTGCATTTGTGCTCCGTGTGTGTGTGCTTCTAGACACACCCAATAGACCATACACAAAAAGCATGGGTTTACTTCATGAAGGAGAATAGTAAGGTGTTTACTCACTTTTAGAATTTTGATCCTATGGTGGAAAAACAGACAAGGAAGTATATTCAAAGGTTAAGATATGATGGAGGATTCACTATCAAATGAATCTAGTATTTTTCTAAAGAGTCATGGAATTTGAAGGCAATTGTCATTAGGTATGCACTGTTAGATATACTCCATGAAGTGGTGTGATCGCGATGCACCACGCTAGATTCTCTTTCATGTGAGCTTCATGACGATGCCCTCTTTATTGCAAATTTGAGCTCTAGATGTCACACACAATACTCTGCACACAACCTATAGAATACACAAAAACCACAGTATATACACAGAGCACAAACATATATTTCCTAAGTTTTACAAATGTAATCAAACTTGGAGTTTGTGGCTGACTAGACCACTATATGTTTTATTAAAGAACATATGCAAAAGTGTCTGATGATCATTTGGCCTTTCCCATGGACACTAATGGTAGCAATCTCCCACTAAAGGCCAATAAGGCCAAAGTTATTAGGGGAGAAAGATAAAGAATGATAAAGAATACTTGAGTGTAATCATATACAAAATATACCTCCCACCCAATAAGCATGTTACACAATGTACAAGTAACCATGCAAGATCAAGAATCAAATAATCCCCATCAAGTGACAACAATGTCAAAAGCTATCTCGTGGTAGAGCTTTAGTCAAAGCATCTGCATCATTATCTTGAGTATGAAACTTCTCAATAATAATGTGTTCGATGGCTAAGCAACCTCTAATGAAGTGATACCTCACCTCAATGTGTTTTTTCTTTGCATGATAGACTAGATTCTTAGCCAAAACAATGGCACTTTGACTATAAATGAGCAAACAAGGTACATGCTGAGATAGACCTATATCACAAGCAAAATGAGAAAACCACAATGCTTCCTTACGTGCTTCACAAATTGCAGCATACTCTGGTTTTTTAGTGAAAACATTTGTACATTCTTGAAGAGGAGATCTCCAAGAGATAGCACCTCAACCAAAATGAAAAATGTACCTTGATGTAGACTTCCAATTGTCTACACAACTAGCATAATCAGAACCTATATAACCAATAATGGATGCCTTGCCTCTACCCAAGCATAAACACTTGTCCTTAGTGCCACTCAGATATCTCAAAATCATTTTGACCACTTCCCAATGCTTCTTTCTAGGATTAGACATATATCTTCTCACAAATCCCATTGCAAATGCAATATCCAGTTTCATTGTCATTGCTTTTCTCAATCTCAAGATATCTTTAGAACTCTGCTCACTGGTTTGCATATTGTTGAAGCCCAAAATTGTCGGGATGCATCCTTAACTTGCTAAGCTTATTTCTCAGAGTACACTTGATCATTTCAAGTGAGATAACTTGTGATTGGTAGCTATCTAAGTCAATTAGATACTCCCAAAAGGAATTTGATCAATTGCTAATAGGTTGAGAGCACTGTTCAATTTACTAAGCATGTGTAGAGACCAAAATAGCAAGTTTTAGTTCATAGTTGAATCTTCTACTCATTTGTTTTGATCCATTGATTAGAGGATCATACTCCAAATCATTTAGGTGATTATTTGTGATTCTTGGGGAGCTCAAGGGATCTAATTTACACTCAACCTATTCTTGGCTGATGTGAAGCAGGGATTTGGAGCACCACTTCATTTCTAGAATCTATCGACCATCACCCTCAATAGTGGTATTAGAGCAACATCAAAGCAAAATGGGAGATTGATTTCCATCATTCATTGACAAATTGGATAGGGTCAATTATCCAGCATGGGCCCTAAGGATGCAAGCTTACCTCCAAGGCAGAAGTTTGTATGGATACATCTCTGGAGATGAAGAAATGCCAATATTCAGAAGCGAACATCAACCTACAAGAGAATAGCAAGAAAGACTAGATACATGGTGTGCAAAGGATGCTCTAGTGAGATCTTATATACTTAAATCAATATCTGATTTCTTATTACCTCATATTAGGAATTGCAAGACCTCCCAAGAGACTTGGCAAGTACTTTCTTCATACTTCTCATCAAATACAAGGGCTAGGAAGAACCAGCTTTGGATGGAGTTTCCAACCTTGAAGAAGCAACCAAAGCAAAGTGTAGCTCACTACGTGACCAAGATGAAGGATGTAGCTGACCAACTTAGGAGCATTGGAGAAGAAATAGAAGAGGAGCAAATACTAAGGTAGATCATAAATGGCATCAAGGCTGATGACAAATGGGAGTCCACAATAATGGACCTATATATGGACATGCAGATACCTGAGCTCAATGCATTGATGGGGCAACTCTTCACACATGAGACAAAGTTCAACAAGAATGGAGATAACTCTAGAGGTAATTAATCTTCTACCCTTTACACATATAAAAATAAGAGTAAAGATAAAGGCAAAGGAAAAGGAATGAAGAAGAGACAAGCACCTCTCAAGTGAACTTCACAGGCATAGGAAGAGGTACTAGAGGAAGGGGAAGAGGAGAATAGCAAGGCAGTTGGAAATCATACAACTCTTCACTTTGCAATATATGTGACTTAACCAATCATACCATAGATGAGTGCTTCAAGAACACAAAGAATCAGAGAGGAAGAGGCTTCCACATAGGAGGCTATGGACAATCTAGAGGGAGGTTCAATAATGGAGGAAGCAATTGAAAGAACTTGGAGAAGCTTGTAGAAGGTAGAAAAGTGCGTTTCGAGGCGACGAAGTTTGGTCAAGCCAACCGGCACAAGACCAGCCTTTGAGCTTATGGAGACTCAAATAGACCTTATAGGCATGTGATAAGTGCAAAGAAACACACTATGTACTTTGGAGCATCAAGGAGAATGAGTCGATACAAAATAGATAGGTTCGCGGGTCGACTAGCTCAAAAAACTTACTATCTATGGAAGAGACAATGAACTTCAAATGCCCATAGCGACCAACGTGATTACAATCAGAAAAAATCCTTTTATGGGAGTGCTACACATATGGTTGAGTGTATGGAATGCACAAAAGTATAAGGAATAAGCAAAATATGCTATAGGAATGAATGCGACATTCACCGGTGGTACTTCCTATTTTTCAGGAATACGTAGAGATTGACCCCGAGGCAGAAAAACTCAGATTCCTCCAAATCTGCTGAACCAAATGCTTTGAAAATTTATAGGCATAAACTAGACACTTATAACTTTCCAATCAGTCATCTTGCACTCAATTTGGAGCTCTGGAAAGAGAGCAGCAGCCTCTGCAAGATTACTATTGGCGAAGAAGATGATGCAGAAAATTGAAGGAGCAAGACAATGATGGTCACAAGTGTATGTATATTGCTTCCATGTAATGTACAAGTGATTTCAAGTCTTTATATAGACTCTAGGAGTGTTCCACGACTTTTACAAGCTGAATTTGAATTCAAATGAAGGTGGGAATGGTTGTTGGAGGGAATCAATTCACTTTCCTACAATCTAGGAAAAGTGAAGATCTTGATTGATCTACTTTTAGGTGATTGATTGCTTGATTGAATGCAACTTCAACCACCACAAATTCATGGGATTTGGGCTCTATATTTGTACCTTTACATGTGTAAATCTCAAGGCTTTTACAATGGTAAATGAGCCATCAAAAATCTCAAAAAAAAAAAACAATAAATGAGTATAAGAAAAAAAACTCTCCAACGGATATTCTTTCGACGCGATAGCATTTGATGTAGATCAAATCCACCTCAAGCATAGTGTAAGCTTGATGTTCCAACAGCTCCCCCTCAAGCTAAAGTATGCTTGAGTCTTCATTCTCTGATAGGTTGAATACCTGCCATAGCTTTGAATCTACAAAGATTTATTCCATCAAGTGCCTTCGTCATCATATTTGCTACTTGCTTTTCAGTTGGAACAAAAGAAATGTCAATTTCCTTTGCCATGAGCTTCTCCTTGATGAAGTGGTAATGTACTTCTATGTGCTTGGTTCTCGCATGAAAAATAGGATTTGCCGCTAGATGCACGGAACTTACATTATCTCCAAATATGTGAGGTTTGGAACTCACAAGTCCCAAATCTGTATACAATGCTTTTAACCATATTGCCTCTTGAGTTGCTATGGTCAAGCCTCTGTACTCTGCTTCAGTTGAGGATAAAGCAACTGTTGGTTGCTTCTTGGAACTCCATGACACTAGCTTCGAACCTGCAAATGCTAAGTAACCAGATGTACTTTTTCTATCATCCTTAGCTCCTGCCCAATCTGCATCTGAGTAGATTTTGATATCCAAATCTGAAGAGTAAGGATAGAATATACCTTCGTTGATTGTACCTTTGAGATACTTGAGTACTCTCTTAGCTGCATCCATGTGTGGTCTTCTCGGTGAGTGCATGAACTGGCTACGCACTCCCACACTATATGAGATGTCTGCCCTTGTATGAGTAGCATATATCAAGCTACCTACCAAGCTTTGATATTCTTTAATGTCTTCAATTTTCTCACCTTCATAAACACTAAGTTTATGATTCATCTCCAAAGGTGTACCTGCAGGTTTAGTGTTCTCCATTTTGGACGTGAGATCCTGAATGTATCTTCTTTGAGTCAAATACATTCCTTCATCTGTGTATATCACCTGCATACCTAGGAAATATGTGAGCTCACCTAGGTCACTGATTTCGAACTCCTCTTGCATGTGTCTCTTGATCCTTTGAATGCCATTTAGATCATCACATGTCACAATAATATCATCTACATATACACATAGATAGATAACTTCATTGTGATCCCTTTTGATGAATAGAGAAGGATCTGAGCTGCTAGCTTTGAACCCTTGATCTTGAAGATATGTAACCAATCTGTAATTCCAAGCTCTAGGAGCTTGTTTCAATCCATACAATGCTTTCTTAAGTCTGCAAACATAAGATGGATGATTAGGGTTTTCAAAACCTGGTGGTTGTGACATGTATACCTCTTCACTTATCCAACCATTTAAGAATGCATTTTTCACATCAATTTGGAGGAGTCTCCAATTCCTTGCAGCAGCTACACTTATCAATGTCCTGATTGTAGTCATCTTTGCAACTGGTGAGAATGTTTCCTCATAGTCTATACCATGAGTTTGTGAGCATCCTTTGGCAACTAATCTTGCCTTGTACCTGCAAACTGATCCATCTGAATTTCTTTTAACTTTATATACCCATCTGCAACCAATTACCTTTTGATTCGGCAACATTGGAACCAAATCCCAAGTGTCCATCTCCTTCAATGCATCTATCTCTTCATTCATGGCCTTTTCCCAATTAGGGTTTCCCTTTGCCTCTTCATAGGTTGAGGGTTCCTCTGAAATAGAGTCTTTTGCCAAGTATATTGAATGCTTCGTAACAAATGTGGAATCATATCCATACCTTTCTGGTTATTTCTTCTCTCTTGCTGATCTTCTAGGTGCTTGTTTGGAGCATTCTCCAATCTCTTGCATCTTTGCTTTGCCTCTTGACTTCCATAGCTTGTAATCCTTTTCTCTTTCATCTTGGTCATTGTCTATATCACTTCTTGGATCCTGGACCTGCGTATCATGCTTGCTTCCTAATTGATGAGATTCAGAATCAATATCATATGGTAGTGTTACCTTTTGTTTGTCTTCATCATACCAAGACCTGTGTTCTTCAAACATAACATCTCTACTTGTAGTGAATTGCTTGGTTGAAGGATTGAAGAACCTGTAACCCATCTGACTTGAATCATATCCAATAAACACTGCCTTTGTTGCCCTTTCATCTAGCTTACCTCTTATTTGTGATGGTACATGAACATAAGCTAAACAACCAAAAACCTTGCAATGTCCAAGACTAGGTTTTCTTCCATGCCATGCTTCATAAGGAGTCATACCTTGAAGTGATTTGGATGGTAGTCGATTGACAAGGTACACTTCAGTTGAAATAGTTTCTGCCCATAGATAATGTGGCAACTTCTTCTCTTCAAGCATTGTTCGGGCTGATCCAACCAATGTCTTGTTCCTCCTTTCTGCAATTCCATTTAGTTGAGGAGAGTACCTGGTAGTCACTTCCCTTTTGATACCTTTGTCCTGCAAGAACTCATCAAACTCTTTGGAGAAGTATTCTCCCCCTCCGTCAGAGCTGAGCTTCTTTAGTGATCTACCTGTATGATTCTCCACATGTGCAAGATACTTCTTGAAGCAATCAAACACTTCATTCTTACTCTTGATAAAGTATAGAATAGTCCATCTACTATGGTCGTCAATAAATGAGACATAATACCTTGATCCTGCCAATGAAGGTTCTTGACTTGGTCCCCATACGTCTGTATGTACTAAGTCCAATAAGTTGTTGTGGATGTAGCCTTTGTGGTTGAATGGTTGTCTTTGTGCCTTCCCAATCTGACATGCATCACACCTGTTGATCATGTGTTGCTTTGATATGTTCGGCAATCCTAGAACACTTTGATCCCTGCATATATCCTTCAAGGTTCTTTCATTCACATGAGCAAGTCTCTTATGCCACACTTCAAGCTCACTTAGGGTTTGAGACCCAAAGTTGAATAGAGCTATGTTCTTGGTTTCTCCTACTTCAAAAGTAAAGAGCCTACCATGCTTCTCACCTCGGGCTATCTTCTTGAAGCCTTGACATGGATCTTCCACAAAAGCTCCATGTTGGGTGAACCTAACTTGCAAGCCTTTTTCAACTATTTGGCCTACACTTATTAGGTTTTTAGTGATAGTGGGTACATAGAGAACCTTACTCAGAATGTTTGTCCTGCCATTGGAAGCTTTGACATTACCAATCTTCTCCACATTGTGCTTCGTGTCATCCCCTGTTTGCACTTCATGTCTATGCCTTGGACTTTCCAAGTCAAATAGAAGAGCAATGTTGCCTGCAACATGATTCGAACATCCTGAATCTATGTAGAACAAATGATCATCTTCTTTACCTTCTTTGTGGCTTAGATTCATAAGAAGCAATGAGTCTTCATGTGATTGATCTTCTGAATAATTGTTGTAGTCCCTTCTATTATAGCTTCTATTGTTATTGTTGAAGTTGTGTCCACCTCTGCCTCTATTGCTGCCATATCCACCTCTTCCACTTCCTTTCTGGGTCTTCCCATTGAACCAACAATTCTGAGTGGTGTGGTTGGTCTTATCGCATATGGCACAAGGTTGAACATTCTGACCTTTGGCTTTGTCTTGCTTTGATCCTTTCTTCTTCCCTTTCCACTTTCTTTTGCTTGCAAAGTTGGCTTGGGAAGTCTCTTCTTCGTCTTCTTCCTTCTTCTTGCCTTCTTCATCATTGTTGCACTTAAGGACAGCGCTTTTCTTCTCTCTGTTATGGCTTTTGACTAAGACTGTGTCCTCTATTTCTTCATCTGCTTCCTCTCCACTTGAGTTTGGAAAAATTTCATAGCAGGAAGATGGGTCTTCTGCATGGAGCCAAGCCAACATGTTTTCATCTTCATATAAAT
The DNA here is from genome assembly GCA_020310875.1 of Ceratopteris richardii. NCBI lineage: Eukaryota > Viridiplantae > Streptophyta > Polypodiopsida > Polypodiales > Pteridaceae > Ceratopteris > Ceratopteris richardii. Next base: position 34,682,625 of record CM035422.1, read on the forward strand.
TTGCTTCTTCAAATAGATGTGCTTCTGGGTTGTCCAATAATTCTTCTTCCATACAATCATCTGCATCATGCTAGTATTTCTCTGATTGTCTAGTCCCTCTTCTAAAATTACCTGCTGCAACTCTTTTCCCTCTTGCTTTACCCATATTGTATCCTTGCCCCAGTCATGCAGCACATTGGCATGCCTTAACCAAGGTCTCCCAATTAACAGGGGAAAACTTCCTTCTACCTGTGGCAGCCTTAAAACAACAAAGTCCAAGTTAAAGATGGTACCTTGTATCTTGACTGGGACTCCAGGGACCACTCCCATAGGCCTTACTATGCTTTGGTCTACCATTGTTATAGTGAAGTTGGCAGGTCTCAAAGGGTACAGTCCAATCTTTTTCATGGTATATTCAGGCATCAAGTTAATGCCAGAACCACCATCCACAATAACTCCTTGAAACTCATGACCTTTAATAGAGACTGTTAGCTGAGGGCTCTTGTAATCTGTGAGGGGTGCTTCCCCTACACTTTTATCTTTATGCATAACCGCAACCTTTGCCACTAAACTTGTTGTGGACATTTCATCAATTATCTGCAAGAGTTCTAACCTGAAGTTCCCATCCATCTTTATTAAATCAAAAATACTAACCTCCTTTTTCATGGACTTGAGTAGTATGGAAGCTTCTGATTCCTTAAGAGCCTGGGCTCCATTTGACTTATCAAACTCCTCATGAGCCCTGTTGAATGCATGTCCAATGGCATCACTGATACCTATGAAATTTTCTTTTTGCCTTGTGTCTGCACATGTGGTGGCTTTGTTCTCAGACACACCTTTGATTAATCATTGATTCTCGACCTATTTCCACTTGAGCCTTCCCCTTGCTTCTTGTCTGCATTGTAAAAGATTCAATTTCCTCTAACTGCACCACCTTGGTAGATGGAGATGGCACATGGATTTGATCTACCCTTTCTTCTTTGCACACAGAAATCATTTGAATGTGGGGCCTAGATGAAGATGCTTGATTCTTAGGACAACAATTAGTATAGTGGTCTCTAGCCTTTGGGCAGTTCCTACAAGGAGGGGCATTTTCTGGGAGAGTGCACCTACTTTGATAGTGCCCACATTCTCCACATTTGAAACAAATAATTGGCCTCCTAGGCCCATTTCCAAAGTTATTCCTCTGTCTCGGGTCATAATTGTTACCTTGGTTGGGTGCAGCCGCCATCACATTTGTTGGTGGTAGGGGTCCTCCTTGTGTCTAATATGTTGTTGTAGGCATTCCTCTTGATTGGCATTCCTGGGCCTCATGGCTGACTTTCTTGCATATCTGAAGTCACACTTAATAGAGGACATTCACTTACTGTATGACCTTGCTTGCTGCACATGGAACACCAAAGTCCACTCTTGATGCCACCCCCTTTGAGTTCCTGCAACTCCTGTCGCAGCTGAGCCAATTCCTCTGCTTGGGCCTCCTCCTCCTTTTGGAGCTTTAGTGCTTCAATCTCCCTTCTCAACTGAGTAACAACATTCTCCTCCTCTTTGTAGGGCTTATTCCTTTTTAAGCCTTCCAGCTCCTTCCTTAGCTGAATTACAGGATCCTCCATTTCTGTAGAATATGGTAGTTGAGAAGAAGTAGCTCCATACTGTTGCCTTATCTGTTCCAATCGTGTAGCTGTGTTGATGAATTCCTCTATGGAGGCTGTAGGTAACACTAATTCCTTGATTTTTCATTGGGTGGCCACTGGAGGTGGCTTAGCTAACCATTTCTTAACAAAAAAATCATGTGGTGGGTTGGGTAATTTAGCCATTAGTGCCTTGGCCCTAGTCACAAACTCTGGGAATTTTTCTCCTCGACCCAATCTCAATTTTTCTAGTTCTTCTATGATGATCTTGGCAGTATTTCCATGCTGGAATTGATTTTTGAATGCATCTTTCATTAGGTCCCAATTTGTAAAATGGTTCTCAACAAACTGGCTCAACCATTTATCTGCTAATCCTTCTAATGTGGCAAGGAAGAGTATCAAAAAGGAATCGTCCCTACCCATTAAGCCTCTAGTTTTGCATAGTGCTAAAAACCTTCTAATATGCTCGTCTGGACCTTCCTGAGCTAGGCCTTCGAAAGAAGGAAATTTTATGTTCAATCTTGATAGTAAGGTTTCCAAGTCTACCTGACCAGCCATGCTCCTTATTGATGAAGTTGATGAGAGTGGACTAGATGATCTTCTAACAGCCTTCCTTCTTGTTTGCTTGCCATTGACCCTCAATGTTTGGGACCGGGTTGCGATCATGGGCTATTCATAGTCCTCTTAGTATGAAATAATTAATAAGAATATGTACCTCATAGTCCACTGAAGTAGTACTGTCGACACTTGAACACTTGAATATTGCTTCTCCAACTCCAATAGATCTTCTCCTATGCTCAAATCTCCTTGGATGTCCCACTGTGGGTGCCAAATTTTTTTGGGGGATTCTTGGACAAGAAGGGATTTGAGTGTTTGTAGGAGAAAAGGGAAGACAAGAAGAAGAATACACACTAGAAGCCTCTGTCGATTGATTATAATAAGACAAATACAATGTTGAAGCACAATACAATCCAATGCTTCTGTGCAAAATCCCACAGAGTATTCAATTACAAAATACCAAATATCCAGAGGGCTTGTTGCTGCCGGCCTCCTCTACACCAAACCTCCACCTTCTCCAAGCTTGCACTTGTGCACACCTTGCACCAAGCTTCCACTAAGGGGGAGGGATGAGTACCTTCTGTCGGCACGCGCACACTTCAATAAGACCTTGGGATCCTTGGGGGACTAGCTTAGCACTTCTCTGCCCACTTCCTTGGTCGCTATTCATTCACACCTTGCACTTCACTTCTCTGGATCACACACTGGGTGTCTCTTGCACTTCTCTCTCTTGCCTTCCTTAGACTATGCTTCCTCCTGCTTACCCTTAGAATGGTCCAAGAATAGTCATTGCCTTGATTTGAGTGTCGATTCACGTATGCTCCGAACTGCAAGTGTATCTTGATGCTCACTTTGATGTCCCCAAGATTGTCTTCACAAATGATAGCCAACGAATCCCTCTTTTGTCTTGTAGTGACTTTAGGCTAAAAACAAAATTTTACTTGGGGGGGCCATACTTTCACTTCTGCGTACGCTGCCGCTTCACATACCTTCACATTTTCCCTTTAAGTCTTCACTTTTGTACTTAAGAGAGGGTTCACCTGAACCTTCCAAAACACTTTAAACAACACTTTTGAACCTTAAGGAAATTAGAGAAATACCTCTGCAACCTGCAACCACTTTCTCCAATTCACCCTTTGTGGACCATACTTGTGCACTACCTCTGCACTTTGACACCTCCACTTTGAGCACTTTGACTTTTGCCCTTGTTGACTTTGACCTTGACTTTATTGAGTTTGACCAAATTGACTTTGATTGTAGTTGACTTTGACTATGGTTGACTTTGACCAATATGACATTTATGGGCTCAACAAGATCAAAGGCAAAGAAGATCAAGTCTACAAGCTTCACAAGGCACTTTACGGACTCAAGCATGCTCCCAGGGCCTGGTATGAAAAGATTCACAAGTTCTTTGAAGACAAGGGATTTCACAGAAGCAATGCTGATGCTAATCTTTACATCTATCAAAAGGACTCTTTAGTAGCCATCATCATTCTCTATGTAGATGACTTGATCTTGATAGGCTCAGATGAAGAATGCATCCAGTTTATCATCGCACAGCTTCACCTTGAGTACTCTATGATAGATCTTGGATTACTACACTACTTCTTGGGTATGGAAGTTTGGCAAACAAAAGAAGGTATATTCCTATCACTGCTCTGATCTACTTTCCAGATATAACATGGACCAGTGTCGCTCAGTTTCTACACCACTTGATCCAAACATCAAGCTTACACTGGAGGACTCATCATCACTTATGGATGTGCATACCTATCGATAGCTTGTTGGCTCATTACTCTATCTTGCCAACACTAGACCAGATATTGCTTATGCAGTTGGTATCCTTAGTCAGTTTGCACATCAGCCTCGTTAGACTCATTGGGATGCTTCTCAGAGACTACTTTGCTACCTTGCCCTCACCCGACATCATGGTCTTTGGTATAGAGGGGGCATCGAACTCACCGGATATTCCGATTCAGATTGGGATAGTGATCCTGATTCTCGATGGTCTACTTCTGGGTAGATATTCTTGCTTGGCTCAGGACCTATCCCTTGGGCAAGTAAGAAGCAGCCTACAATCGCTCTATCATCTAGCGAGGCCGAGTACCGAGCATCCAGTTTTGTAGCACATGAGGCCATCTGGCTTTGACGTTTATTATCTGACATTGGTTTTTTCCAGGATACTCCGACATGTCTTTGCACGGACAACCAGCTAGCTCCTCACTTGACTTTTGAACACTTGATCCTATCATTTGATCCCGTAGATTCTTTATGGGAATGGTAAACACCTCTATAGTCTCCCCATTAGCAAACCTTTCTATTGTTAGTTGATTCTCAAAGTTCTGAATGAGTGTTTGATTATGAGTTTCATATTGATTTCTTAATATGTTCCATGCGCCACAAGCCTTGATAGTATGTTGAATGAGAGTAAGAACACTATCAATAGTACTTGTAAGTACAGCACAAAGTGTGTCTACGGTTCTATGTTTCCAAGCACATAGAAGGTGGTCATCAAGAGGAATCACTCCACCAAGATTATTTAGACCAAGTGTTTCTTGGGGTTCATGATCAATCACAAGCACAATCTCTAGAAGCCCTTATGAACCAAGGATAGAAGTGATTTTAAACTTCCTCAGGGTGTAATTTGTACCATCTAGCTTACCATTTGTGAAGGTTGATGGTCATATTTGTAATGTTGGGATGATTGGCATCATTGTTGCTCTTGCTTATGCTCCACATACTCTTGTTGATAAACCACCTTGATTCCTAGTCATTGATGATGATGCACCACTTGACATCCTCTCTCTTTTGTCGTTAAATCCTTTAGAACCTCTACATTTTTGCTTCTGCACCACTCAACGCCTCTTCAGCTCTTATACCATGTAAGAAATAATAGCACACTGGAATAGACCAATAGATAGATTTTAGAAAAAACAAAGATAAAGAGAGACACAGACTAAGCGATAGAGACCTCAAATTCTCATATTACCAAGAGTAATGCAGCTACAAATATGGTGTTTTCCACCCATGGACACCCGATGTGGAGCTTAGATGATGATCTAGCTAGACTCTAGGTGAAGGGCTTACTAGTGCACAATGTTGTATAAAGCTACACATAGGTGTGTACTCTGTGGTTTCGATGTATTCTATGAGTCATGTGTAGAGTACTACGTGTAGCATCCGGAGCTCAATTTTGTAGTAAAGAGGGCAAGATCATGTGAAAGAGAATCTAGCATGGTGCATCACAATTGCACCACTTCACTGGTACCAAAGCAATTTGAAGCAAAAGGGTTTTGTTGTTGTGCGAGCGAAGCAAGAACCCACCCACCCACCTGAGGCTTTCTCCTAGGCTTCAAGCTAAGGTGGTGACCAAGGCATGGACCTTGGCATACCTCATCATCGGCCACCGGTCACCATTGATGCCATTGGTTCTGCATGAGGGAGGACCTCAACAATCAAGGAAGATTGAGATTTCTTGTACTTCCCAAGAGCTCACCCATTCCAGTACTATTCTCCCTAGAGCTCAGTTAAAGCTCATAGTTGATAGAAACTTGCAGGTGTTCTTGGCTAGTATTTAGGTTATAAATTCAGCCTTTTAGTGCCCTTTTAATTCATATATTGAGCACATATACACTATGTATGCTTCTGTGGATACTACTTATGTACATCCATGTGGTCATTGATATAGTGGTTATGTTTTTGCATAAAGCCTTTGACATTGATAAAGAGGATCATGGTGAGGTTTTCTTAACTGAGAGACACCCTAGATGTCGGGGTCTCTTTGGTGATGCATGTGGAAAACTTACCTAATCTTGCAATAGGAGATGTATGCTAGTTGTTCATAGGTGCTCGATAAGCCTAGTTGGTTTCTTTTGGTTAAGTGGTTATATGCAATGGAATTAGTGATTCACTATGCAGGTTTACATTTCAACACTTGCAATTTTATGAGTCTTTTTTTCAACATTGTTCATATGCTAAGTTTACAAAGGAGACTCTGGTAAAAATTTTCCATATGTTTGCTTTTCAACTCTACATTGTTTGATTTTACTCCTTGACACACTTATTAGGAAGATTGTCAAATTTTTCCTAGAATCTAACACTGTATTTTTTTTTAGCTTTAGTGGTGCTTGGACTATTTTATCTCCATTTACATTCTAGTTAGTTCTCTATCATCATGACATCAGAAATCTCACACACATCTAGTGGATCCGAGTCTAGTGCCACTGTTCCCAAAAGGAGTTACAACTACTAGGGCAAAGATCACAAACTTTGCTCTATGGATCAGATTAAAGATGTGCTGATTCAAAGGAGATGATGGAAGCCAGTAAATGGAATCTCAAAGAAGTCTATCGATATGCATCATGATGATTGGGATGAAATGGATAAAATGGCTAGGTCTACCATTCAATTGCACCTGGCAGATAATGTTTACTTTATAGTATTGGACTATGAAAGTGCAGAGGAGCTTTGGAAGAATTTATGCATACATAGAAAAACAAAATGGCATCAAATAAAGTGTATCTAATGAGAAACTTATATGACCTTTGCATGAAGGACACAGATAGTGTTGTTGTTGATATGAATGATTTCGATGCTATATTCTCTCAGTTACAAGCTCATAATGGAGACAGATAATGAAGTGAAAGCATTCTTGTTGGTATGCACCTTGTCATCATCATGGGATACATTTTGCAAAGCTATTAGCAATAGTGCACTTGGTGGTAAAATGGTCTATGAGGATATATGTGGAGCACTCTTGAGTGAGGAAAATCTATGGTTGGAACTCAAAGGAGGTGATGCATATAATGTTTGTGATTCTTACCAAGGAAAGAATCAACAATCTGGCACGAGTAAGAACAAGGAAAAGAATGATCAATGGAATAAGAGTAGAAGTAAATCAAGGAAGCGAGATATTGAATGCCATTATTGTCATAAGAAAGGACACATGAAAAAAGATTGCTAAGCATTAAACAATTCTAAAGGTAAAGGACATAATGTTGATGGGCATGTTTAATAGCTACATGCACCATCTTTTTTTATTATGAATATTGAACAAATTAATGCTATTTTTTATGACGTTGATGTGATAACTCTTGATAGTACTATTCCCATTGAGGATCTTATGGCTGATTCTCTTTCCCACATGTGGCTACTAGATTATCATGCTTCTTTCCATGTGATACCACATAGAGAATGGTTCTCTACTTACGCAACAAAGTCTTTTGGTACCATGAGACTTGGTAACTCTTAGCAATGTGACCTTGTCGGGATTGGTGATGTGCTTGTGCAGTTCATTGATGGTTCAAAATTTAGTATGCATAATGTATGCCATGTACCTTAATTATCATGCAGTTTGATATCAGCTAGTCAACTAGATGACTTTGGTTACAACGTGGTTTTCTATGCTCAGTCCTTTCACATATCAAAGGTCAATATGGTTATTGCAAAATGAAACAAAGTTGGCTCACTTTATCCTTTATTTGTATCACAAAAAGGACACTTGTTAGCTATTACTGAATAGCATATGGCTTGTATTTGGCATGGCAGTTTGGGCCATATATGTTATAGTGGAATGGAAAATCTTTCTCATTCTGGTTATTTACGTATGTTATATTTCTCTTTTTTTTTTTTGTGAGCATTGACAATATGGAAAGCAAACTAGGAATGTGCATAAGATGTGTTGGAGTTAGACGTCTGCAAAAGCACGCGAACAACACAAGAAAGAAGAAGAACCTTGGAGCACAACACACAATAGTGAATGTATTACCACTAGAATGTACAAAGATAAGTAATCCATTAAGGCTATATGCATATATACAAGCCGAAGGAAAAAATCTCCTAAAGAGGAAAAAAGTGCCCGGGTGGTCCTAGTGTGTTCACACACATCGCTACCTAAATATATCAACAAATCCCCCCTAGGAGTGATGTGGTGAACACGGAGCTGGCACTCATGTATAAGGGAGTGCCAAGCTATGTGGAATCAATCCACAATAGGAAGTAAGCCCAAAGATTTGCGAAAAGCTTCAAACTTCTCCCTAGGTAGAGCCTTCATGAAAAGTTCTGCTCATCTGTGAGACAGCAAACTGAATATCTGGCCAAGTAACGCATAAGTAAATCAACCATCCAACAGTCTGTTGATAGAGAATAGCATCAAATGCATCTCTAGCATCATGAACACTCAATCGTAAACCTGTCTCCATAAGAGTGGCAATAGGTTTACCGTCTTCAAGGCCAAAATGTTGCAATAATGTGTCAATATATTTCATTTGACACAAAGATATTCCGTCATCACTTGCATAAATTGAATGCCCAAATAATGATGCAAGTGCCCCAAATCAGACATCTCAAATGAGGCATCCAAATCAGCCTTGAAATCAGCAATATGCTTCTCATGAGGACTAGCGAGCAGCATGTCATCAACATACACAACAATGATCAGAAGCACATCATTAGCACGCTTAACATATAAGGTGCTTTTAGTTGGATTGTTCCCAAAACCATGTGCAATTAGATAGGCATGTATCTTTTCATACCAAGCACATGGTGCTTGCTTTAAACCATATAATGCCTTCTTTAATCTACACACCTGGTTTCATACCCTTTTTGCATAAAGCCAAGGGGCTGAAAAATTTACACTTCTTCATGCAAGTCACCATTCAGAAATGTATTTTTAATATCCAACTATGTACATTCCAACCATGATGAGCTGCAAGTGCAGAGATGCTACAAACAATAGTCATTCAGCATGTAACTACAAAAGTTTCATAAAAAACAATGCCTCTTTGCTGCACATAACCCTTTGCAACAAGCCTAGTCTTATACCTATCAATTGTTCCATCAATTTTATGCTTCAGCTTGCATGCCCACTTAGTGTCAATGGCTTTCTTTCCAGGAGGCAAGTCACATAAAGAACAGGTACCATTTTTCATGGTAGCATCATATTCAGATTGCATTGCAGCCGTCCAATGTTCATAATTTTGTGCTTCATCAAATGAAATAGGCTTAGTCTCATCATAGAGACTAGAGGCAGTCATATCATAGCAATCTAATGCAAAAGAGGCACTATGAGAGCCTGCATGAGTATGGTATGACAGAGGTGCATCTAATTTGCTATCATGCAAAGTCTACACTAGCCATTTTGGCATAGTTTTTTCCTTCTCAATATCAACTCTCTCATCAACAAGTGCATCATGAAAATCTACATAAAAAATGGAATGATCTGCATCATCACATGAAACCTATAAAGGCTGAGAAGTTGCCTCAATAGGACTAGCACTAGATTGTCCACCTCTAAAAAGAGGCAGCAAAGTATCATACATGTCTTTGGAGCTAACAGATGTCTCCTTCGTACATGAAAGTAAAGGCTGAATAGCATCTTCCACAAACAATATCACGGCTAACCAAAATGTGTTTAGTTAGTGGATGATATAGATGATAGCCTTTGCTTTCAGAACTATACCCAATAAAAATACAATTTACTGCTTTATCATCCAATTTCTTGCGATGTTGTTCATGAACTAATGCATATCCAAACAACCAAAAACATGCAGATGAGAAATAGATGGCTTGCGACCATGCCAAGCCTCATATGTAGTGATAGAATATAGTGCTTTAGTGGGACACCTGTTAAGTACATATGTTGCACACATAATAGCCTCAAGCTAGAAACTATGTGGTAAAGCCTAACTCTTGACCATACACCTCGCTATCTCGATGAGTGACATGTTCTTTCGTTCAACAACTCCATTCTGTTGATGCATATACGGCATTATACATTGATGTTTTATCGCACGTTCAGCCAGAAGTGCATTAAAGTCAGAAGACATATATTCCCCCCCTCCATCAGAACCGAGGTGCCCATTTTACATGCTAACAGATTTCATCCAAAACCAAAAACTGTTTGAAGCACATGAACACTTTTGACTTTGCTTTCAATGGATATATCCATGCATGCCTGAAAAAATCATCAATGAAAGTCATGAAGTAAAGATAGTTTCCAAAAGAGGGTGTCTGCATAGGATTATAGACATCACTATGAACAAGCTACAATTTTTTAGTAGCTCAAATTGAACCATCTTTTGGAAAGGAGGATTTGCATTTTGCCTAAAATACAGCCTTCACAGACATGTTTTTTGGGTGCCTCAAGTTTGGGCAAAGAGGACACCATTTCAGATTTCTACAAGCATAGCAAACTAGCAAAATTCACTTGGCTAAAGCATGCATGCCAAAGCTTTGCATCTGACATAGCCTGAGAACCATGTACTACACATGTTGAATCATTCATAGATTTTTCATAGTCTATGAGCTTATACAACCCACGACATAAAATGTCAGAAGCAATAATCATGCCGCCATTTGACACATCATGAATTGTACATCTGTCATCAACAAATTTCACAACCAAGCCAATGTTGGCAATGCACAAACTGATAACAGATTTTTCTTATCCCTAGCATAAATAAAGCATTTGACAAAGTGAAAGAACTACCATCAGCAGTAGTCAGAATGATCTTAGCAACTCCCATGATAGGATAAGAGGAGTTGTTAGTGCATGTGACAGTATTCCCTATAGGGGCAAACTCGAGTGAAGTGAAGAAACTACATTGCAAGGTAATATGTTTGGTTGCCCACTATCAAAGTACTAAACATCTGAGTCTACTATATACATACACTGTTCAAGAGAAGATGGGTCAAAACTGCAAACAGTAGTAAATGCCCATTCTTTATTCTACACAAGATTAGTAGGCTCTGTTTTTGGTGTAGAGGCCTCTACAACAACCATTCCAGCCTCTTTTTTCTCTGCCTCTTTTGCAACCAATTTTGGACAGCTCTTTATGACATGATCATTTCCTTTATAGTACTTACAAAAGAATTTCTCTTTTCTGATTTCTTCTCATCTTTGTCTTCCTTCTTCGAATGTGCAGCATTTGGAGATTTTTGCTTACTAATAGATGAGCTTCATTTACCTTCGCCCTTCTAACTAGCCACGAAAGCTTGATACGCAACACACATAATGGACCTGTTCTGCCTAGACTGATCTTCCTTCTATAGAATAGAGACTAACTCCTCAAATGACAAGGCATTTGGATCGCCGTTTATTATCAAACAAAGAGTAGGAGCAAAACTCTGATATGAATTAGGAAGACCATTTAGAACGGTCTGCACAAGTGAGCTATCTGGTATAACTTCATCAGTAGAAATCAACTATTCCTTCAAGTCTTTGATCTTTGTTAGAAAATTGTTCATAGAACCACCTTCATTCATATGCTCACTCTCCAACTATTTTTGGAGATAAGCAACACGAGCCTCATTCCTAGCCTAGTAAAATGTGGTAAGTGTATCCCAAGCATCCTTCGCTGTTCTGCAAGAGCAAAATGTGAGGAATAATGGCACCTTTGATAGACAAGGCTATCAATGCATGTGCATGAGCATCTCCATCCCAATGAATTTTCTCTATAGTAGGTGCAGCAAAAACTGCAACACAAACAGGAATGTGAAGAATATCAGCATGTTCAACACCATCTGCATCAGCTTCAATACCTGTATTTGCAGATGTAATAGGACATTTTTCAACACCCTGCACAATGTTCCACAGTCCTTTTGCAACCAATACATGTCACATCATATAAGCCCACAGTGGGTAATCGGTACCGTCCAACTTCTCCTCAACAACCAACATACAAAATACATCACTACTTTCAGCCATGGCCACTGACTAAAATACCCTGATGCAAAAAAATGATTGTATCTGAAAAAGTTGAACAAAACTACCCTGATGACTTCTCTACCCTGATGACTTCTCTACCCTGACGACTTCTACTAAACTTGTAGCAGACTTCGAGATGCTTATACTAGCAAACCAAAACCTACATATATCTTTGGCATAAAAAGATGAAATAGCTTGCACAAGTACTACAATAGTGCGTTCGGAGGCCAAAATGAGCTCAAATTGCACTTTTGCCACCACAAAGCGGTGCAGGATTGATCTCCTAATTAGCTTGAGCATGCTCACCAAATTTCATGTGATTCTAAGACTATGATCGAAGGGGTGTTGACGATGCCCTAGATGAATCAATGACCTGCTCTGATACCAATTGTTGGAGTTAGATGTCTACGGAAGCACATGAACAACACAAGGAAGAAGAAGAATCTTGGAGCACAACACTCAATATGAAAGAACATGGTGAGTCAAATTAGTGAGTCACAAGGGAGCTACAGTGGTGTCCTAGTGGAAGGTCGATGTGGCTAGTTCTCAAAGTCCATCAATACTTTGCTTATTTGAGAACTTGAGTCATGTAATACCTCCACCCAAGTGTCTACCACAAATTTAGATGTATTAGGAAGGTTTTAGATTAGTTTCCCATGCTATAAAAAGAGGAGAAAAGTCGTGAACTTGTGGGAAGTCCAAGAGAGGCATATGTGTATCTCTATGCTGCTGTAGTTTTGTATGTAGAGATTGCAGAGCTTGTATCTCCCTCATTATATATCCAAATTACATGTTTGATAACTAATTTGAAAGCTTGTACTTTCTACTTTCTTCCTGTAAATGTTCATAATCATTGGATTTGTGAGCTGAGAGTAGTACTCTCTGCAAGTAGTGTGTGTTCTCTGGTTTCACCTCTGTTGAAGGTCTCCATTAAACCTCAAACTTTAGAGGTCATATCTCCTTGTGTATTTATCCAAATTGAGTGTTCTTTGGCTCATTGGAAATCTCTTGGTGTCTAGTATATGTGGTTAAAACAGTTTTAGAAAATTCGGATCCATTGGAGAATAATAAGCTCTGCAAACATGACTGGTTTTCTATGATAAAGTTTGTGAGAAGGTCAACTTGTTCCTAGGGGGTTCCACCTACTTCTTGCTATATTTTGGAGGTCAATAAACTCCAACATTGGTATCAGAGAAAATAATTGGAGCTTGGAGAAGGTTATAATACCTTGATGAAGAATTTGAATCTATTGGAGAAGAGGTTCATCATCGACACTACACAAAGGTAGAAGGAGATAGCAAGGAAGCATCTCAAGCAACATCCAAGCAAAGAAAGGTGCATAAACTTTATAACAAAGGTAAATCTCATACTTCTTCTTATCATATATATCCAAAAGGAGATTTAAAGGAGGAAGTTTAGTATTTACACAATGGGCGATCAACATGCACAAATAGAGAAGCTTGATAAGAACAACTATCAAGCATGGCGATTTAGAATCAGAGCATACTTGCAAGGTAGAGGCTTGTATGGTTTGATTGATGGAACGGATATCAAACCTATATTACTAGAGGATCCAAATCAACAACAATTGAGGGAGTTTAGACTTTGGAATGAAAGAGACAAAAGGGTTATATTCATTTTATCACAAAATATTCAAGATTCAATGGTAGTACACATACAAGATCTAGACACAAGTAGAGATGTTTGGCTTGCATTGGAAAGGTTGTATGCTACAGGTACAAGAGCAAGGAAGATTCAACTCAAAAATGAGTTGAATAACATAAAGAAAGATACAAGGACATCGGTCAATGATTACTTGTTGAAGGTTAAAGAGATTGCAGATCAACTAGAATCAATTCAAGCTCATGTGGAGGACGACGACTTGGTTGCACATACTCTCAACGGACTCAAGGATGATGAGAGATGGAAACCATTCATTACTTCAGTTTATGTTAGAGGAGAATTACCAGACTTTGATCAGCTTGTTGCTCTTATGGTCACGGAGGAGATGAATCTAAATGGCTTTACTTCCAATCAAAAAGGACCTCAAGGACAAGCTCTTTATGTAGGATCATCAAGAGGTGGAAACAAAGGAAGAAGAGGTTCAAATAGAGGTCGAGGAAGAAAGAGTGATGATCAAGGGACTTCAAGTGGCTTCTTCAACACAAGAGGAAGAGGAAGATCAAGCGCTAGAGGCACGAGAGGCTACTACAACTACAATCAAAGACAAAGGAGTGAAGATAACAACAATTGCTATATATGTGGAAGGTATGGACACTATGCCAAAGATTGTTATCAAAATGAAAATAATCAAGGTGGTAATCAAAGAGGAGGCTATTCAAGAAGAGGTAAACAACAAGGAAATTATGCAGTTGAAGGTAAAAGTGATGATTATGATTCTTTTCTTATGATGAATGTAGAAACTATGATGAATTGCAATAGTGATGTATGGTATGTAGATAGTGGTTGCTCTAATCATATGTCACATGATGCTTCATGGTTTTCTAATATGCATAATCCTTCATGTAAAGGTCATGTTGAAACACGAGATGATACAACACATAAGATTATGCAAGTTGGAAATGTTGTTATGCAGGATAAGAGCAAGACAAATTGCTTGAAGGATGTACTTTATGTGCCAACGATTACTAAGAACTTGATGTCAGTTGGTCAAATGGTAGAAAAAGGTTTGCAAATAAGATTTAATCATGCAGGTTGCTTCATTGAGGATCCAAAGCAAAGGAGGTTGATTGCTAGAGGTCAAAAACAAGGTAGATTGTTTACATTCAAGGTAAACCCAAATCATACAAACTATTTCTCTTATGGTATGCATCGAATAGCAGAGCTTGATCTATGGCACAAAAGGATTGGACACATGAATGTACATAGGTTAAAGGAGCTATCAAAGAAGAGGATCGTTGAAGGATTACCTGATCTTACTAAGAAACATATGGTGCATCTATGTGAAGCATGTCAAATGGGTAAGCAGAGTAGACAGCCTTTCAAGCATTCAAGCTATGTAAGCAGTGGATTGCTAGAACTTATACACACGGACGTATGGGGTCCTACTAAAGAGGCATCCTTGGCTGGTAATAAGTACTATGTATCATTCATTGATGATCATAGTAGAATGACATTTGTGTATTTCATTAAACATAAGAATGAAGTCTTTGATTGTTTCAAAAATTTTAAATCATTTGTCGAGAAGCAAACAGGAAGATATGTTAAGAAGCTAAGATCCGATGGAGGGGGAGAGTATTTCTCTCAAGCTTTTACTGATTTTTTGTATGATGAAGGTATCAAAAGAGAAGTTACATGCAGGTATACTCCACAACAAAATGGAGTCGCAGAAAGACGAAACAGAATCATAGCAGAAGTATCTCGAAGCATGAGCAATGTATAAACCTACTCATCTATGAGACAACAAATTGAATATCAAGCTGAGTTATGCATATTACTTATCAAGCATCCAACAGCCTGTTGATAGAGAGAAGCATCAAATGCATCTCCGGCATCATGAAGAATCAGTTGCAAACTTGTTTCCATACGAGTGGCAATAGGTTTGTAATCGTCAAGGCCAAAATGATGCAATAATGTCTCATTATATTTTGTTTGACACAAAGTTATTCCGCCATCAACTTGCATAAACTAAATGCCCAAATAATGATGCAAATGCCCCAAATCGGACATCTCAAATGAGACATGGAAATCAGCCTTAAAATTAGCAATATGCTTCTCATTAGGACCTATGAGTAGAATGTCATCAACATATACAATAATGCTCAAAAGCACATCATTTGCATGCTTAACATATAAGGTGCTCTCAGTTGGACTGTTCTCAAAGCGATGTGCAATCAACTAGGCATGTACCTTTTCATACCATGCACGTGGTGCTTGCTTCAAACCATATAATGCATTTTCAACCTGCACACTTTATTTTCATTCCCTTTCTGCACAAAACCATGGGGCTGAAAAACATACATTTGTTCATGTAAGTCACCAGTCAAAAAATATAGTTTTAATGTCCAATTGATGTACATTCCAAGCATGATGAGTTGCAAGTGTAGAGATGCTATGAACAATAGTCATTCGGCATGTGAGAGCAAAGGTCTCATCAAAATCAATGCCTCTTTCTTGAGCATAACCTTTTGCAACAAGTCTAACCTTATACCTATCAACTGTTCCATTAGACTTTCACTTTAGTTTGTATATCCACTTAGTGACAATGGCCTTCTTGCCAATAGGCAAATCACATAAAGACCAGGTATTATTCTTTATAATAGCATCATATTCTCATTGCATAGCAGCCATCCAATTTTTTGAATTTCGTGCTTCATCAAACAAAACAGGCTCATTGTTGCTCTAGCACAATGGTAAGTACCACGTTAAGAAGCTTCACCTCCTTAATTGTCAATCCGTGGGAGAGGTAGGAGTGATATGAAGATCGTGAACGTGAGATGATGTGAGAGTGAAGGTGAGAAGCACAAAGATGCACACACACATACACACACACAAAGAAGAGACAAGCAAGACACAATGGAAGGTGGGAAATTAGCTCTATTACTCAAGAATACTCTTACAAGCTCAAATTAGCTCTATGCTCACACTAACCAAAATGAACCAACCTCAAAAATGAGCTCTCTAGCTCTTTTTATAGTTTCTAGACTAGTTTTGACCGGTTTCACATCTAGTGACCGGCCTAGTTAAAAAATAGGTCCTAGAGGCTATTTGGAAGGGTAAACGGTATCTAAAAATAACGAAATTCGGTACGAGCGTTCTACCGAAGCTCCTCAAGCTCGAGGACTCCTCGGCTTGCACAAAATGGAGCTATGGATTACAAAATGGGGTTTTCTATGATACATATGTTACAATTAGTGATAATAATCACTGTTGAATGTTTGGAGAATTAATAAGAAATGTATTTGTTTGAAAAATTGATCCTCCTGGCTCCCTTCTCCTTCTTTACATGCTTCCGTGGCGTCTGTGCCTCTGGCTGCTTCCAACACCCCCCTCCCTCTCGCTTCTGTCGTCCCTGACAGAACCTTGTTGTGAGGTCTGCCGGATGTAGTTCTGTAGGAGGTCTTGAGCGAGGGTGTGCTCTGATATACGAATACCTCGGGCTAGATCAGCCTCGAGTTTCTCCCAGTCGATAGGTTGTGGCTCGTCTGGTGGTGGGAGCTGATAATGTGTGGAGTACACCATTCGTTCACAGGCGAATAATTGCAATAAGTGTGTGGGCCTGCTTATAAATACCTCTGAATGGTACTCCCAAAAGCCGGTGGTGAACATTTCTTCGAATGTCTGCTTGTAACATGCCGGCAGGTATTTGATTCTGCAGTGCCAGGCGTAACACACCCGTAGCGATGGCGTTGTGCTCATATCATAGACTAAATCAAAATTGCCATGCTCAAAGCCCGGGGTGTTAACATGGGGAGCCTTGATGCGTCGGAAGACTTTAAAGACCATCTGCATCATGTCAAAGATTTTGACAGTCATGTGCGCGGCAACATCATCCATATGTTTTAATCTAGGGAGCCAGTGGCGGATCGTCGCCATCATGTAGCCTACTGTGGGTAACTCGATTGGTGGCCTAAAATAGGGATAGTTCAGCCAGTCTTGGCACTGCTTATTGTTCTGTACCTTAATGGCGAAGGCAGTCCAAGAGCGGCGTCGTGGGACTGGTCCCCAGCATGGGTTAAATTTTAAATGTAGCGGCGCTTTTACCCATGTGCTCATCATCTCGGGATAGTTTTGCAATAAATCTCTGCGCCAGTCTGGTTGAAGGATTTCACCTCTCTGCGCCCTTGGTGGCAAGTCCTCTGGCTCGAATTGAGTGGCATGCGTGGGTTTCATGCCTGTTTCTTTCTCTATGGTTAACTGGTATTCGGCCATTAACATGAAGTACGGTTTATATTGGAGCTCATGCCCAGATATGTATCGTCGCGGGGCCAATTGAGCAAAGAATGGTGACTGTAAAATTTTCTCTTCAATTATGGCCATGGCATGTAGCTGTGCCTCTACTCTGGCCGAGTGTGTCGTTCCGAGTTCTTCCACTGTCTTCATCCACGCGGGGGTAGGTAATTCGTAGGTCATCTGGCCTTCGGCCGTGACACGTCCGCCTGGGATGGGTATCGGTTCATATGCCTCTTCGAATGTCTCCTCCACCGGGATAGTGACGGTTTCTTCCTCAGCTGGTAGCTCAGGTGGGGAGTCTGGCCTTGGTGGTGCTTCATAGATGGCAATTCTAGATTCAAGATTTGTTACCTGGGCCCGGAGTGCGTTGAGTTCCTCTAAAACTTCAGGGGCAGGGTCCACAGGTGCTGGTAATTCCGCTGCTACGTGTACTTGTTGTGTTGCTGGTTCTCTGAGCTGTAGCAGTTTGTGATCTTCCTTTAACTTTTGATGTTCTTCGTTCATACGATCATAGTCCTCGAGCAATCTAACATTGTCGTCTAGCAACGTCCGCATCGACTCAGATGGGATTGCCTTGAATCTGCTCGGACTTAGTGGCTGTTCTGGATGATCTAAAGCCGCTTCCAAGTTCTCTCTATTTTGCTCTTGGAGTCTCTGGTTCTCCTCTTTTGCTGCGGCTAAGTGTCTTCTTAGTAAGCCCATATTTCTAGTAAGCGTTGCATTGCGGACAGTCTGGGCTCGAAGGAGATTATCCAAATCCGCGGTGGCCTCTTTGGTTTTCTCCTCACTTTCTAGTTCTAATTTGTGATAGGCCTCTCGTAAATCTTGGTATCGGCTATTCAGTGAGGCATTCTCAATTGATAGTGAGTTAAGCTGCGTTTGTAGTTCATTCGTTGTCGTCTGCAGCTGTTGATAGTTGGTGCCGAGTGATGCAAACTCCTCGCGGACTTGCGTCATGCATGTGAACATGTGTTGAAATGCGGTGTCTATGGTGGGCGATAGTAGTAGTGAAGTGCTAAATGAGGATGCAGTGGGAGTGGGAAATGGGGTTGGGACAGTGGATGCAGTGGTGATTGTGGAAAATTGTGAAGTGCCTAAATATGAGGGTGCTGTGAGTGGAGTGGGTGGTGGTGAGGTGGATGGTGATATGTCCATGCCATTGGACGTGTTTAGTGTTGTGACTGTGAAAAGTGGTGTAATCGTGGGTGGTTGTGTAGGTGTGAATACGGGATTTACAAATGTAGAGTAGTTTACAGGGGGGTGGTAGGAGTAGCTTGGTGAAACCGGGAAATAGGGGTTATGGTAGGTTGGGGAGGTGAGACTGGTGAGAAGGTTAGTGGGGTTAGAAAGGGGAATGGGGGTCTTAGAGGTGGGGGAAACGCGGGGAAAGATGAAGGGGTGAAGGGGTTAACATATGGATGCGGAGGGTTGGGTGTGGGCATGGTGGTATGAATGGGTAAGGAAGAGGTTGTGGCTATGTTGCTTTGTACAGGTGTGGATGTGGGGAAAGCAGGTGGGTGTGCGGGTGATACGGGATGGGTTGGTGAAAGATGAGGTGAGAGAGGAGTCGAAGGGGTGGATGTTATTTCGAGGATAGTAGTGGTATGTACAACGGTGGTATGGGGTGGCGAATCTACAAGGATGGTTTCTGCGGTCAATGAACTTTCTGGGGCGAGGCGTGCCTCCCTGGCTTGTGCTGAGGATTGAGCTCCTGTTGGTACACGAATATACTCTCCAGGCTTTGAAAGTAGTCGCACTCGACGGGGATCAAACTGTGGTAGTTGCTTTCTTTGTAAAAACCTGAGTGCTTCATGGGAGCCTACTGATTTGACTAACTCTCTGAACCCTCTGATGTAGGCATCTTCGAATCCGCCGGAGATGAGTTCCTGTTCAATTAATGCCTGGCTCTCCTCTTCAGTTAACTTCTTTCGTGCCCAGACTTTCTCCATGGTACGATATAATTTCTTTATAGCCAGTGTGTACGCTGCGGCTTCGAAAGTCTCATCTTCATATGTGCTGGTGTCGCCGTGTGTGTCGGTTTGTTGGCCTTGGCCCTCTGTCTGTTCGTCATGTGAGCCCTGGCTGGCTTCATTGTCGCCTTCCTCGTCATCTGTTTCGGTTCTCTCTTCTTCAGAGCTCGACACAGCTTGTCCTTGTGGCAATTCTCGCGGTGTAGTAGGGTAGCTGGGACGTTCATATTCCTGGGAGAACAGTTGTGCTTCTGAATACTGGAATTCGTTTGAGAATGCATCAGGCATCTCAAAATCAAATGTCGTGTTTATGGGGTCGGCCTCCATATGTGGTATCGGGAAAGAAAACGCTTCCGCACCAATAGTGGTGGGAGCTTCTGCTGTTGTGGTGGTGGGTTCTGAGGTGGCAGCTGCCTGAGGTGCAGCGGTACTAGTGGTGGCCTCTGTAATCACTGGTCTGGACAACCGTATGCGAATGGGTTGTATAGTGGGAGCCGCTTCTGTCTGTGGTCGCTCGGGAGAAGGTTGTGGTGATGGCGACTCTGGCACTTGAAGGCAAGGGATGGTGCCTCGCATGCGCTTACCTGCCCGTGTCCTACTGGGCTTCCTGGCTTTCTTCGTTGTGCCCTTGAATGCCTTCAATTCCTCTCCTGTTAATGCACGCTCGATGGGCAAGTCATAAGCCAAACACATATACACAATTCTAGTGAGCGCACAACATCCGTTAAGCACCTTCTTGCGCTCCCATCTGTGCTGTGCCAGATACATTTGATCTATGATCCAGCTTGCCAGATCAACTGTTTGAGGTCCCGTACATGCCAAATACAATCCAAACCAGATTCGTTTATGGGGCATAGTAAATCTGTCCTGAGCTGGGAATGCGAAATGTTGCATGCATATCCTTAGTGGCTTTGACAGCTCAGGTGTAATGGCCGAAATCTCCTCCCACTTCGTGACATCCCCACGTTTCATCGGTTCTGGAATCAATCTCTCTCGATCTGTGGGTGTGTGGGTGCCATGGATCTTGATGGCTGCTCTGATTAAGTCCTTAGAGAGATAAAATCTTTTGTAAGGTGGATCATCCACTAGAGTAGGCAATATGAAGGTTCCTGGGATGTCCTTATTCTCTGATGCCAGTAAGGTAGTGATTAAGTAATAGCACCTGTAAAAATCCGGTTTGGGCAGAGGATCACTGAAATACTCTGTGAAGCCTGCTCTGGCCCAAACATGAGTTAAATCCTGGGTGCTTTGTAGGGCTTCGAACTCTCTGGAGAAAAACTGGTACTTTCCCCACGTGCGGTCATCAAAAGTCAGAGAGGATTCAAATATAAAGTCCGCGTCCGCAAGGGGTCCTGCAAGGCCCTGAAACCAATGAGAGTTTCTGTGTATCTTTTCGGTGTAGCCCATGGGTGGGTTGTCGATAGGCATGGGCCCTGGAAATCCCTGAAATTCCGGCGGTGGAGCAGCCGGGTGGGACTCTGCTCGTAGCACATTGAGGGGCACAGCCGCTACACTGGGGCCTGCTCCTGATGTTCCTTCGTCGGTTTGCATGGTGGCTGATGCGCTAGTGAGAAAGATCTGCTACAAAGATTAACACATTAGCATGGAAATTAATTATGATCCCATTAAAGTGAGACCGCAATCCCTTTCCATAACTGATGCGTAACCCGTGTAGCCAAGTGCTGTGATGTGATGGATGCAATGTTTCTTGCAGCACTAGTGCAGGTCTCTAGACACCTATACGTTTCAGATCATGCATACATTTCTTGATGAGATGAGATTACGAGTGATGTGTGATGATGGTGGGTGAATTTATACAAGGTTTAAAGGTTAGTGATTTAGTACAAGGTTGTATGTTAGTCGGGGGGGTAGTTTTATCAGACATGGGGTTAGGGGGAGACGGTTGGACACGTTTCGGTATCCATTTCCTAAAGATCTTGGAGTGGGTGGTGGGTTTCTGCTGAGGGGCAAAGGGTGGTGTTGGGTGTGGTGGTATCGAGGGATGAAATGAGTTGTGGGGGTTATATATTACATGGCTTATGGGTTGAGCTATGATACATGGTTTGGGTACCCAAATCTGCATGGGTGTGGGTCTATGGGTAAGGTACTTCTTGGCGATCCACATTTGTCGGATGCTCGGACCTGTAGAAGAAGGTCGAGGGGATGGTGGATATCGATTCTGTTTCTGTACTGCCCTTTTTTTGTCGATTTCTGCTTGGCTGGAGTTCTTTGGTGCTTTTTGTCCTTTTGGCACCCATATTTGTCTGGTGCCGCTTCCTTTGGGTGGCCTGAACTGCCTTCCTTGTTGTTTCCTCCGATACTGCAGTCGGTCTGGGTTCCTTCGTCGTGATTGACTCAGTTGTTGCTGGGGTTGAGAGGTCGGATGGACACTCTGCTTTGGAAAAGAAGGGAGATCCAACACTTGCGTGACCTGCCCATTAGGAAGTGATGCCTTATTTAACTTTAATCTAGGCCAGTCCGCAACAAGTTTGGAAGGATGAGCACCGCAGGGTGTCGTGCTCATTTGTCCGCTGATGCAACCCACCTGACCTCTGATTGTGCCCTTCTGCCCTTGCAGTTGGGTAACTGTCTCTTCTAGTTTGCAGGAAGTCCCAGGGAAGATCTTCTGTCGTCCTTCTGACTGACAACTGTCTATAGCCAAGCCCGAGTGGGTTGGTGTAGACGTAACGTGACTGGTCTGCCCAAAAATCTTCCTGTCTTCCGTCTCATGCGTTTCATAGGGTCTGGGGTCACAACCGTCAAGCGGAATGCCGTTAGGGAAGTCAAGCGGTATCACTCGCTTCTGCTCTAAGGTTCCAATCTGTAAGGAGCCTTGTCTAAGATTTAGGTCCACTGAGTGATCGTATAGCCAATCTTGGCCAAGGATTAGGGGTTCTATCAGGTCGTCATCATGGCACACTAATAGCTTCGCTGTCATGGTCACATCCTTAACGAGGATAGGAAGGTCCACCTCACCCATGCAAGGGGTTTCCATGCCTCCTAGGCCTATGAGGTATGCCTCAATTGGCCGCATTTCTATTCCTGAAGCCTTATAGTGGGACCATCTAATCGCACTAGTCGCAGCACCTGAGTCAATCAAAGCCCTGAGTTCTTGGCTATGGTTACAGTGCGCTAGCCTTACTGTAATGAATGGTCTCCTGTCCACTATGCTAGGATGAGTGGTTGACTTTACTTGACACATGGCCATGGGATATCTGGGTGATGTTTCCAGATGGTTATAATGTTCTCTCCCTAGTCCTTGTCTTCTTAGCTTCATGCGCTTAATGCGTTCTATGGCTTCTGCCTGAGCTTCGGCTCGTATTCGGTTTTCTTCCTCCTTACGCTTCTTTGCCAACGTGAGTCGTCTAAGCATATCCTCAGTAAGAGGCTCTTGATATAACCTGACTCTACAGCCACTAATGTAATTAGGCATTATATCTCCTTCTAAGGTGGCTAACTGTACTGCTCCACTAGTCGAGAGTCTGTTAATGATCATAGGTCCATAACCTCGCTTTTCTAACTTGCGTGCATGCTGTTTCAGCGTATACACTAGAACTAAATCTCCTTCTTTTAGGCCTTTATCTTTCACATGTGCATCAAAATAAGCTTTCTGTCGCTTCTTTGTTGCGTATATTCCTGCTGCTGCTTTCAGCCTAGTTTCTCCTAATCGTTCCAAGTCCATTATTCTCGCTGATAATTCATGGCCGGTCCACTGATGTTCTTGTGCAACCTTAAGGGTCGGTATCAAGAAGTCCAAAGGAAGCACTGCATTCTGACCAAAAACCATCTGAAAGGGAGTTGCATTGAGTACGGTCTTGTAGGCCACTCGATATGCCCAAACAGCGTGGTGTAGCTGTTTGTCCCAATCTGAACGTTTGTTGTTCACGAGTTTCGTCAGTACGGTACATAGTATCTTGTTAGTGCTTTCAGCCTGACCATTGGCCCGAGGATGATATGGTGCAGATTTCTTGTGAATCACCATAAAATCCTGTAACAAATATTCAATGACTTGGTTTAGAAAGTGAGTGCCTCGATCGCTCACTAACTCTATAGGCAGTCCATATCTTGTAAAGACGTTTTCAAATAAGAATTTTGCAGTCGTGTGAGCATCATTCTTTTTTGTGGCTTTAGCCTCTACCCATTTCGTCAGATAATCTGTAGCAACAATAATGTATTCCGCATGTGTACCTTTTGCAGGGGGGTTAATGGGTCCTACAAAGTCTATACCCCACTTAGAAAATGCACGTCCGCCCATCATGGGTTTCAATGGCATTTCATCTCTGCGAGTAGGAAACTGAGTTCTTTGGCACACGTCACATCTTTTTACATAGGTATGTGCATCCATGTGAAGAGTGGGCCACCATAATCCTGAAGAGAGGATGGCTTTGACTATCCTATCTGGTCCAAAATGACCTCCTGCTACACCTTGGTGTGCAGTCTCTAGTATGCTCAGATAATCGCTTTCATGAACACATTGTCTTAAATATCCATCTCGTCCTCTTTTGTATAAGTTATCGCCAATAAGTGAATAGTCTTGAGCTTCCTGCTCTACACTGCGTTGTCGAGCTAAAGTCATGCCTTGAGGGAATGTGTGCGTCCTCAAGTATGTCACTAAAGGTTCACTCCAGTCTGGTGTGAGGGACACGTGATATAACGTCGCATGCTCTATCGGTGGTCTTTCACAGCAAACACTGCATTCCTTACACGACTTGTAGACATCTGCTTCCATCGTAGGCCAATATACTCCCAATCTCTGCAGAGTCTGTAGGGTTCTATGTTTTGAATGATGTTGCTTTAGTGCACCTAAGTGTGCTAATTGCAACCAATTCGCATGTTCTGATTCATCTACACAACAAGCAAGAATCTTTTGATTATCTTGTCTATATATGCTTCCTGCTATTATTTGGTACCTCTGAGATTTGGTAATCTCTCCTTCTTTGATCTTTATCCTAGGACTCTTGGGTCCGTATGTGAGAATAGGGACTATCGGCTTAGCCCATTCTGGTGCTATCTCAAGGTTAAACAAGTATGCATCTGGTAGATCATCCGCTACTCCTTGAGGAGCTTCTCCTGAGGTTAATCTTGAGAGGTGGTCGGCTCTAAGATGTGTCTTTCCTTTCCTGACTACTACTTCAAAATCATACTCCATGAGTAATAGAAACCAACGTATCAGTCGTCCTGTGTTACATGGTTTGTTGACTAAGTATAATAGGGCTTGATGATCTGTAAAGAACTTGAATTTGTTGGCCAACAAGTAATGCCTAAACTTCTTTACTGCGTAGATCATCCCTAATCCTTCTCGTTCCGTCGTGGTGTAATTTCTTTCTGCTGCGTTCAGTTGTCTGCTAGCGTAGGCTATGGGGAGATCTATGTTACCTTCCTTCGTGGGTTGTGCTAGCACACATCCTACGGCGTAATTGGATGCATCCACATGTACATGGAATGGCTTCCTCCAATCTGGAGTGGTCAATATAGGTGCTGAGCACAAGCGTCGTTTAAGTTCATTGAATGAATTTTCACATTCATCTGTCCATTCGAAATTGGTTAAAAGAGAGTACAACGGCTTGGCTATGATTGCATACATGTGTATGAATCTCCTATAATAACCGCAATGGCCCATAAATGCCTGTACCTCTTTCACATTAGTTGGTCTTGGTAATTCTGCAATTACCTTCACCTTTTCCTCGTCCGTAGAGATTCCATTTTTTGACACAATGTGTCCTAGAATTTTGCCTTGTCTGACCATGAAAACGCATTTTTCTGGGTTCAAACAAACCTGATATTCTCGACATTTGTCAAATATTTGTCTTAACTCTGGGATATGTGTCTGCCTTACACTTGAATGAGCACATAAGTCATCGACATAAACTTCCAAGCTCTTGCGTAAAAATTCCTTAAAGACATGACACATAAGTCGCTGGAAAGTGGCGGGTGCATTTGTTAAGCCAAATGGCATTACACGAAATGCAAATATGCCCCATTCTGTGGCAAAAGCCGTCTTGTGTTGGTCTTCTGGAGCTATGGCTACTTGATTATAGCCTGAGAATCCATCAAGAAAGCTGTAAACTTCCTTGCCCGCAACTCTCTCCAATAGGTGTTCTGTGATAGGAAGAGGATAACTATCTCTAATCGTGGCGGCATTAACTTTTTTAAGGTTAATACACACACGCAATTTTCCATTCTTCTTGGGCACAACCACAATGGGGGATACCCATTCGGTATGCTCAATTTCGTAGATAAATCCTGCTTCTATCAAGCGATCTATCTCCTCTTTAATCTTTGCAGCGTAGTTATCATTGTACGTGTAAGGTTTCTGTTTTGTCGGTTTTGCATCTGGAGTCATAGGGATTCTATGAGAACATATATCTGGATCTACTCCTTTCAAATCTTTGTAACTCCAAGCAAAAACATCTCTATATTCGCGCAATAGGGCAACTAACTCTTCTTCTTCTTCAGTCGTCAAATCGTGCCCTATGTAGGTGCATTTTTCTTCTTCTCCTTCTATGGCAACTATTATTTTTTTGGTTTTCTCTCGGTTATCATATACTTGTCCGTCCTTCTCTTTTCTATTAGGCATTCGTACCATGATTCTTCTATCTTCGATTTCATATTTCTTGAAATTCTCGGGTACTTCAAACAAAGATTCTCCTTTTTCTGACATGGCTTCTTTCTTCTTTCTTTTCTTGCCTTCACTCTTATCAGTCACTTGAGTGGTTAACCTTACCTCATTCGTAATTTCCTCGTGTCTCTGAGTGTGAGTCTCGACTTCGTAGAAATATTCTTCCTCTGATGCAAAGGGTGGGTCCATGATAATTGATTCTAAATCAAAATCGCTTGCGTCCTCAAATGCATCAGTGTTTGGTTCGCACTCTTCTAAAAGTGCATCGCACATGATTGGCTCTATCGTAAAAACTGAAATGTCATAGCCATCCTCGTCACAGTGGGGTGTCCATTGTTCTTCATTGATGGCTACATCCATGGTTGCTAGGATTTCCGCCCAACCATGGGGTTCAAACTCCTCGTCTGGGAATACTACAGGTGCGTAGGCTGGATCTTGAAGGGTTCGTGGATGTTGTTCCGCACCTAAGGTCCTGGCTTCTAACCGCTCTTCCTCTTGTTTGGCAACTTTACACATCCATAAATGGGTATCCTCATGCAACCAAGAAGGATCTGATTCTAATGAGTGCACGGATTCCGTCTCTACTGGTGTCTTATGGATGGTATTCCATTGTATTGGGGGTACATCTCTATGTGAATAGTCTTTAAGATTGACTTTGGTAGTCACTCCTAAATGTTGCAAGTACAGAGAATTAGTTCCCCAATCTTGTACAATTTGCAACTGACGCATGAATGGTCGTCCCAATATCATCTCATACGCATGATTTTTAGCAAAGTCACAAATGGCAAAGGTATGCTCAAATTCTACACCACAAGTGGTGAGAGATATGCCTTCTAGTAAGCCTAACGGTTTTTCTATGTGTCCATCAGCCATTTGTAGCTTCATCCTAGTGGGTCTGAGGGCTGGCTTACCCCAACGTTTCCATAAAGCGGTGGTAGCGATGGCTACCCCGGCTCCTGAATCTAAGATGGCTTTCGTGGTGTAGCCCTGATGGGTTATTGGAAGATATGTGTTACCTTCCTCTCCTTCGCTTACGTCTCCAATCTTTTCCACGGGTATCTCTGGTACCTTCTTACGTGATCCTATTTGAGAGGGTGTGGTAGCTAGCTCAGGGAATTGATTTGCTACGTGCTTCCACAATTCTGGTTTTACCTTTAACAATTCCTCCAGAGTGAGATTACATTGTACTTTGGTATTCTTGATCACTTCCGTATTTCTAGGGATGACTGATTCTTCATTCCTCACTATTATCGTGGGTGCTGTCATACTAATAGACTTTGCTTCCCAAGGTCCTGTGAACTGAGGTAATTCTTGTAAAGAATTAGATTCAAATCCTGTGGGTTCACTCAGTTGTTCCACCTCTACCTCATCATATATAGAGGGGATATCTTGGGGAAATTGTTCCTGCAAGTCATCTATTTCTTGAATAGGAGGATGAGTTCCTTGTTCTTTTCTCCATTTCTCTTCTTGGATTTCTCTCAGAAATTCATGTGAGTACCTATGTATGGAAGATAGGTTATCTTGACTTTCTGTGTTCGGTACTTGAGACAGGGATGGTGTATTCCTTTCCTGTGTCTCTGGGATAATAGGGTTCCTATGCTGATCCTTTTTCTCTTTGCTTTCTATCAAGTGTTCTAGCCTCTCCATTAGTCCTTGAAAGTGTAATTCCGGTTTTGCCATGTTATTCCAATTAAGATATCTAGAGGCTTCGAACAAGGCTTGTGCTAACTCTACCATCTTCATACAAAGTTTAGTTCTCTCAACTTCTAGATCAGCTCGAGGGTAGTTTTTACTCATTTCCGTGACTTGAGGTCCCTCTTTTATTCTAGCCTGATATGCACGAAACATCATGTCTAGATCTTCTGGTATGGGTTCCGCTAAAACCGATCCTGATTTCTGAGCTGGGTTTTCTTGATTTAATTCTTGTGAAGCCAATTCTTGTATTTTGGCTCTAGATTCTCTTAAACTTCCTTCCAACTCACTTATCTTTTTACTCCATTTTCTCTTGATTCTTTCTCTAGAATCTTTCCAAGATTTCGTCTTTTTACTACTCGATTCTGCAACTTCACTAGTTCCGGCTACTTTCTCTTGATTAAGCTGTTGGTTTTGTAAAAGTGCCTGGGCTCTGGTTATAGCTTGGATAGGCACGTATGTAGGGTTGGATCCATCTGCGTTGTTTACAATACCTATCACGTTGATCGGTGTCACATTTGAAGTGTTAACTGGGTTCTTAGGACAATCTTTGATTATGTGCTCTTTGCCACAATCGGCACAAAAGCCTTGGATGCTATAGTACTGTGATTGCCTTGCTATTGGGGGATGTGGACAATCCTTAATGAAATGATCTCCTTGGCACCTAAAGCATGGTCCTCTAGGGCCCTGTGGTCTCTGTTGTCTCAGTTGGGGCCGTGGGTTTGGGTTTGCGTACATCACATTAGTATAGTCTGGCTCCCAACTAGGTTCCATTGGTGGACTATCATAATGATATGTCTCCACATGTTCTGGTGACTCCGTGTAATAAGCGGGTGGACTAGTTACATGAGTAGAGTCAAAACTGTTTGAGTTCGGGTCACTTTCGGTGATCAGGGGTGAAGAAGGCACTAAGGCCCTACTTAGGTTCTCTTCTGCAGCAGCGTATTTGACTGAGATGACATTCGCTGGTGGGGGTGGCTGCTGAGCTAAGACGGGTTGAGGTCTCTGTTGAGCCTGGTACGGGTAGTTCTGGGGAGGCCTATAGTAATAAGGCTGAGCATTGTATTGGCCTTGATACCTACCTGGCTGCTGGTATGCTTGTGGGTAGTTCTGTCTCACGGTTTGTTTGTTGTATGGGCAGTCCTGAGCCGTATGATTCGTGTATCTTCTCTCAATTGTGCAATATTGGCCACTAGGGTTGGCTTGAGGTTGAGGTGCATTGGGACACACGTTTGCCAAATGATTTCCACCACAAGAGTAACAACGTACGTTAGTTGGTAGCTTGGGCACCTATTTACTAGAAACTCCTAGTTTTTGGGCCACTTTTTCTGCTAGGTCCTCTATCGAAGTAGACAATTTTGTGGATGCTAGAGAAGAACAATCTGAGTCTTTATAGACCTTTGAGAGTTCTAATTCCTCTCCTAGGTTATCCTCAATGTCTATACATATTCTTCCACACTCCTCTAGTGTTCTGGGTTCTTTTAGGTACACATAAGAGCGTAGTTTAGCGCTCAACAAGCCATCTAGGAACAGTGATACTTGTTTGGCCTGTGAGGGTAGCTCTTGCATTGGACATCGCTCAACATATTGTCTGAACCTACGTCCTGCCAGTCTTACTGTTTCCTGAGGGGTCTGTTTAAAGCTATGAATCAACGAAGACGTGTCATGTCTAACCCCACTTTTAGAGAATTCAGTAATGAATGACTCTAAAAAGTGATGGATGTCTCTAAATTGCCTTTGTTGCAGTGGTTGGAACCAAGTTAAAGCGGTATTCTTTAACGTTAGTCCAAATGCGTTGTACTGCGTGAACATGTCCTCGACTTGTTCTGCTCTTAGTACTTGCTTGAATTCTGCGACATGGTCATAGGGATCTCCTGTCCCATCAAAGTAATTCTTCATTGATTTCACTAATTGCGTGGGTCTCAATACTCTTGCGTGTTCACGTGGTCTAGGTAGAGGAAAATCATCTCTACCACCTGGTATTCCATGTTCTCTTTGTCTATCCGTCCTATTAGTGTTCGTGGTTGTTCTATCTCTCCCTATGGGGTGATTGAAGCTTACTTCTGGTCTCTCGTGATTTCCTTCTCTTTGATTTCCATGGGTTGAGGAAGTTCCTGCCCCTTGTTGATTTGCATTCATGTTTGTTCGAGATGGAGGGAATATCATTTCACCTCTCCATGTGTATGTGTTTTTAGCGCGCTCAGGCACCACAAAGACTCTTTCTGAAGTCTCATCCAGGTATACAACCTTTCCAGGTGTATCTGGGTCCTTGAATTCATAAATTGTAATGATGCCTACCTCGCCAGGGTTTTCCTTTCTGTACCTCCAAAAGGCTTCATCTGTCTCCTTGTTTACAAACAACTCGGTGCTCCTGTTGTCTTGAGGGATCCACTCTGGGATGAGTACTCTTGTTAATACGGATTTCCCTCTAGGTGTTCTAGGTTCTTCCAACGGCTCTTTTCCTTGAAATTTCGTTTCCGTCTCTAATTGAATTGTGCCAAACTCATTAGTATCGTTGGGCTGTGTACTTAGGATATACATGGTTCCTTCTTTGTCTATGTAAGCGTCTCTCTCAAACTTCACCACTGGTCTTTCCAATCCAATGGGTTGATCAGGGTTGTGCAGTTGCACCACTTGCCTTTGCAAACCATCCTCATAGATGCGAGCACCTAATCGGTTGGTTCGGAGAAACTCTAGTTGCGTTCTATAGGGTCCTTCTGGCTTTTCTAGGTATGCTATATGAGACCCTCCTTCAGGTCTGTCTGCACTAAATGCCATTTCTGATTCGCTAGTTTCTGAGCTCTCGTAGGGATAACTATTATTCAATTGCTGAGCCCAAGATCGAGCTGTGGTTCTTACACTAGCCTCTGATGATCTAAGGCTTCTTCTGTCCGACTTACCTATATGTTTGCCTGATCTAAGGTTCATTAATTTCCTTCCTTGCTCACTCAATTACACACTTAGATCGTCAATGGTCCTTTGTTATTATTCTCTTGATTCTTTTTAATTTTCTTTGGATTCTTGTCTTAATGAATGCGTCAGGAATTCGACTTTTCGTTATAATTTTGAGTTCTCGTTCCGTCAGACTTATGTTCTTTTCTTTAGGTTTTCGTCACACACACCTTTACTTTAAGTCTTAAACTTGAAAGAATTAAGTAGCTTGAACTTGAGGCGTTCCTATCGACTTAAATCCACAATGCTAACGTTTAGCCTAAGCTAAGAATTGACTGAGGGGGTTGAGTAATCTTCCAACCTCGAGTCGGCTTTTCTGTTGCTCTGATGCCCTGTTGCCCAAGAAGCCGTGCTTCCCAAGCTCTGCTGTCTTCACTGCCTTGCTTGCTTGCCTTTGCTTGCCCTTGCTAGACCTGGAAAATTCCAATGTTAGACCAATTCTCAAGAAGATTAAACACTTGAGCATATACACCTTTTAATCCCTTCCCTTTTGCCCAAATTTTCAATGTGTGTGCCCCCTGGCTTCCTAGTCCCAAACTGGGTGAACCTCAAAATAGCTTATCCAAAAATAGATGTATCCTTTATGAAAAAAACAGTTGAGGTCACGTAGTACTCGTCACGAGCTTTCTAACGAGCTATTAAGCTCAAAAAACGGACTTCGGATGAAAAAGTTATACGCGTTCAGGCCTTGGGGGGGTAAAAACTGACAATCCAATTTTTCTTCTAATATAGGCTAAGGGGTCTCCTATGAGTCTAATGGTCCAAAAATTTCTCAAAAATTCCCTCAAATTTGGTCAAAAATTGAAGTCCAAAATTTGCGATGGGGGTGGGCAATCGCGATGGTCTGGGACCGTCGCGATGGTCCAAGCGAACCGTCGCGATGGCGTGGGATTTGGACAATCGCGATGGCCCGAAAAGGTGAACCGTCGCGATGGCTCGAATTGAACGATCGCGATGGCGTGAGGTCGAACCGTCGCGATGGCCCGAAGTGAACGATCGCGATGGCGTGGAAATGGACCGTCGTGATGGTCCGAAAAATGAACCGTCGCGATGGCGTGAACAGGTGGACAATCGCGATGGCGCGGTCAACGGTCAACGGTGGACAATCGCGATGGTCCGAAGTGAACCGTCGCGATGGTCCGCGATGCGATGGCTTGAGCCAATCGCGATGGTCCGATTTTGGGCTGTCGCGATGGTCCGAAAAATTGAACCGTCGCGATGGTCTATCGTGACACGTGGCACTGTCGTGGCGATGGCATAAGCCAATCGCGATGGTCCGGGGTCAGCTGAACCGTCGTGATGGTCCAAGTGGACCGTCGCGATGGCTCAAGTGAACCGTCGCGATGGTCCGAAAAAGCGAACCGTCGCGATGGTCCGGCCGAGCCGTCGCGATGGCGTGAGCCTATCGCGATGGTGCGACACAATCGCGATGGTCCGAGCCAATCGCGATGGTCCACCAAATAACGAATTTTTGAAATGCAAAAATGGTTCCGTGTATGCGCAGGGATCGCCTATCTCGTGGTGTGGTCGCCTACCTCAAAATCCGAAAGTTGCAGACCATCGCGATGGTCCGCCACACTCGGAAATCTCTGACAGAAAGTACATTTTTTACCTTTTGGAAGCTTTCCTGATGCTCTGAAGCTCTGTACCTGCAAGAAAACTCAAGAAAAAGCAAGCACATACAATCGCAAAAACTCTCTCTCGCTCTCTCGCATGCACAAATGAGGGGAAATGAGGTGAATGGGTGGATATGGTGAATTTTCTGATTTTTTTGGAGATGAAGATGATGATGCGATGATGAAGATGGAGTGTGGGGAAGGTGAAAAACACTAAAAACTAAGTAAAAACAACAACAAAAACTGAAATTTTTACCTTCCAACGCCACTTCTTGCTATACTCTTACCATCACACATTCGTCCTAGACTCGATCCCCGGCAACGGCGCCAAATTTGGTGTTGCTCTAGCACAATGGTAAGTACCACGTTAAGAAGCTTCACCTCCTTAATTGTCAATCCGTGGGAGAGGTAGGAGTGATATGAAGATCGTGAACGTGAGATGATGTGAGAGTGAAGGTGAGAAGCACAAAGATGCACACACACATACACACACACAAAGAAGAGACAAGCAAGACACAATGGAAGGTGGGAAATTAGCTCTATTACTCAAGAATACTCTTACAAGCTCAAATTAGCTCTATGCTCACACTAACCAAAATGAACCAACCTCAAAAATGAGCTCTCTAGCTCTTTTTATAGTTTCTAGACTAGTTTTGACCGGTTTCACATCTAGTGACCGGCCTAGTTAAAAAATAGGTCCTAGAGGCTATTTGGAAGGGTAAACGGTATCTAAAAATAACGAAATTCGGTACGAGCGTTCTACCTAAGCTCCTCAAGCTCGAGGACTCCTCGGCTTGCACAAAATGGAGCTATGGATTACAAAATGGGGTTTTCTATGATACATATGTTACAATTAGTGATAATAATCACTGTTGAATGTTTGGAGAATTAATAAGAAATGTATTTGTTTGAAAAATTGATCCTCCTGGCTCCCTTCTCCTTCTTTACATGCTTCCGTGGCGTCTGTGCCTCTGGCTGCTTCCAACACTCATTCTTATCACAAAGACTAGAGGAAGCCATAATATGGCTTGCTTCCCGTACGAAACGGTCGGTATCACAGATGGAATTACGAACGTGCCAAAAGAAGCACTATGAGATCATGACCAAGTAGATGAATCTTATTTGCTATCTCATAAAGTCTTCACCAACCATTTCTGTATAATTTTTTCCTCCTCTATATTAGCCCTCTCATCAACAAGTGCATCATGTAAATCTCCATCAGAAATGGAGTGATCTACATCATCACATGAAACCTAAAAAGGCTGAGAATTTGCCTCATTTGGACCAACACTTGATTGTCCACTTGTAAAAAGGGGCGACAAAGTATTACACATCTCTAGAGCTAACATGTCTCCTTGGTACATGAAAGTAATGGCTAAATTGCATCTTCCACAAAAACAACATCACGGCTAATCAAAATGCATTGTCTCTGGATGATACAGACCATGGCCTTTGCTTTCACAACTGTACCCAACAAAAATACATTCCACTTCCTTATCATCCAATTTTTTGTGTTTTTGTTCAGACACTAATGCATATGCCAAACAACCAAAAACACACAGATGAGAAATGCATGGCTTGTGACCATGACAAGCCTCTTATGGAGTGATAGACTATAGTGCTTTGGTGGGACAATTGTTAAGTAAATATGTTGCACACATAATAGCCTCAAGCCAAAAACTATATGGTAAAGCTTGACTTTTGACCATACACCTCGCCATCTCCATGAGTGACATGTTCTTTCTTTTAGAAACTTCATTCCATTGAGGTGTATATGGCACTATCTACTGATGTTTTATCCCAAGTTCAATGAAAAATGCATCAAAATTAGAAGACATATATGCTGATATATTTAGGTAGTGATGTGTGTGAACACACTAGGACCACCGGGGCACTTTTTTCCCTCTTTAGGAGGTTTTTTTCCCCCGGCTTGTATATACGCCTATTGCCCTAATGGGCTATCTATCTTTGTACATTCTCTGGTAATACATTCACTATTGTGTGTTTTGTGCTCGAAGCTTCTTCTTCTTCCTTGTGTTGTTCGCGTGCTTCCGCAGACATCTATCTCCAACAATTGGTATCAGAGCAGGTCATCGCTTCATCTAGGGCACCGTCGACACTCCTCCGTTTGCAGTCTCAAAATCGCACGAATTTTGGCAAGCATACTCAACGTGTTTCCGAGATCAAAACAGCTTTGCTATGTGGTGCCGAAATCGCAATCTCAGCTCGTTTCGGCCTCCGAATGCACTATCGTAGCGCTTGTGCAGGCTATTTCATCTTTTTGTGCCAAAGGTATATACCAGTTTCTGTTTGCTAGTTTAAGCGTCTCGAAGTCTGCTACAGGTCTAGCAGAACTCGTCTGGGCAGTTCTATTCAACTTTTTGAGATACAGTCAATTTTTTGCATCAAGGTATTTTAGTCACCGACCATGGCTGAAAGCAGATGTATTCCGTATGTTGGCTGTTGAGGATAAGTTGGATGGTACCAACTACCCATTATGGGCTTATATGATGCGACATGTTTTGGTTGCAAAAGGTATGTGGAACATTGTGCAGGGTGTTGAAAGACGTCCTGTTACACCTGTAACGACAGGTACTGCAAATACAGGTGCTGGAGCTGATGAAGATGGTATCGAAGATGATATTCCGCATATTCTTGTTCGTGCTGCTGTATCTGTTGCACCTACTACAGAGCAAATTCGTTGGGATGGCAGAGATGCCCAGGCACATGCATTGATAGCTTTGTCTTTCAAACGTGCCATTATTCCTCATATTCGCTCTTGCAGAACAACTAGGGATGCTTGGGATACACTTACCACATTGTACCAAGCTAGGAATGAGGCTCCTGTTGCTTACCTCCAAAAACAGTTGGAGAGTGAGCACATGAATGAAGGTGATTCTATGGACAGTTTCCTAACGAAGATCAAATATTTGAAGGAACAATTGATTTCTACTGATGAGGTTATACCAGATAGCTCACTTGTGCAGACCGTTCTGAATGGTCTCCATGATTCATATCAGAGTTTTGCTTCTACTCTTTGGTTAATGATGAAAGGCAATCCGAATGCCTTATCATTTGAGGAGTTAGTTTCTGTTCTGTTGCAGGAAGATTAGTCCAGGCAGAACATGTCGATTATGCGTGTTGCAGAGCAAGCTTTCCTGGCTAGTCAGAAGGGCAAAGGAAAATGGAGCTCTTCTACTAGTAAGCAGAAATCTGCAAATGCTGCATATTCGAAGAACCAGGATAAAGATGAGAAGAAATCAGAAAAGAAGAAATTGTTTTGCAAGTACTGTAAAGGGAATGATCATATCATAAAGAATTGTCCAAAACTGGCTGCAAAAGAGGTAAAGAAAAAGGAGGCTGGAATGGTTATTGCAGAAGCCTCTACACGAGAAACAGAGTCTGCTAATCTTGTGCAGGAAGAAGAATGGGTGTTTACTACTGTTTGCAGTTTTGACCCATCTTCTCATGAGCAGTGCATGTCTGCAGTGGACTCAGATGTTTGGTACTTTGACAGTGGGGCGACCAAACATATTACCTCGCACCGCAGTTTCTTCTCTTCACTCAAGCCTGCCCCTACAGGGAATACTGTCACATGCGCCAACAACTCCTCTTATCCTGTTATGAGAGTTGGTAAGATCATTCTGACTACTGCTGATGGTAGTTCTTTCACCTTGTCAGATGCTTTATTTGTGCCAGGGATCAAGAAGAATCTGTTATCAGTTTCTGCATTAGCCATGATTGGCTTGGTTGTGAAATTCGTTGATGACAGGTGTACAGTTCATGATCTATCAAATGGCGATGTGATTATTGCTTCTGGCATTTTGTGTCGTGGGCTGTATAAGCTCATAGACTATGAAAGATCTGTGAATGATTTGGCATGTGCAGTTCATGATTCTCAGGCTATATCAGATGCAAAGCTTTGGCATGCACGCTTTGGTCATCTGAATTTTGCTAGTTTGCTACGCCTGCATAAATCTGATATGGTGTCTTCTTTGCCCAAGCTTGAGGCACCTGGAAAACATGTATGTGAAGGCTGTATTTTGGGCAAAATGCAGCGTTCCTCCTTTCCAAAAGATGGTTCAGTTCGGGCTACGCAGAAATTGTAGCTTGTACATAGTGATGTCTGTGGTCCTATGCAGACACCCTCTTTTGGGAATTACCTTTACTTCGTGACTTTCATTGATGATTTTTCCAGGCATGCATGGGTATATCCACTCAAAGCAAAGTCCGAAGTGTTCATGTGCTTTAAACAGGTTTTGGTTTGGGTTGAAAATCTGTCAACATGTAAAATGGGCACCCTCCGTTCTGATCGAGGGGGGGAATATATGTCTTCTGATTTTAATGCATTTCTGGCTGAACGTGGGATAAAACACCAATGTACAGTGCCGTATACACCTCAACAGAATGGAGTTGCTGAACGAAAGAACAGGTCACTCATGGAGATGGCGAGGTGCATGGTCAAGAGTCAGGCTTTACCACATAGTTTCTGGCTTGAGGCTGTCATGTGTGCAGCATATGTACTGAACAGGTGTCCCACTAAAGCACTGCAGTCTATCACTCCATATGAGGTTTGGCATGACCGCAAGCCATCTGTTTCTCATCTGTGTGTTTTTGGTTGTTTGGCATATGCATTAGTGCCTGAACAACATCGCAGAAAATTGGATGATAAGGAAGTAAAATATATTTTTGTTGGGTACACTTCTGAAAGTAAAGGCTATCATCTGTATCATCCACAGACTAAACGCATTCTGGTTATCCGTGATGTTGTCTTTGTGGAAGATGCTATTCAGCCATTGCTTTCATGTACTAAGGAGACATCTGTTAGCTCTAAAGACATGTATGATACTTTGATGCCTCTTTTTACAGGTGGATAATCTAGAGCTGGTCCTAATGAGGCAACTTCTTTGCCTTTGTAGGTTTCATATGATGATGCAGATCATTCCATTTCTGATGCAGATTTACATGATGCACTTGTTGATGAGAGAGTTGATATTGAGCAGGCAAAAACTATGCCAAAATGGCTGGTGTAGACTTTGTGTGACAGCAAATTAGATGGATCTTTGTCATATCATACTTGTTCACGCTCTCATAGTGCCTCCTTTGCATCAGAGTGCTATGCTATGGCTGCGTCTAGCCTCTGTGATGAGAATGAGCCTGTTTCTTTTGATGAAGCACAAAATTCAGAAAATTGGATGGCTGCCATGCAATCTGAATATGATGCTATAATGAAGAATGGTACATGGTCTTTATGTGACTTGCTTCCTGGCAAGAAGGCCATTGGCACTAAGTGGGTATACAAGCTGAAGCGTAAACCTGATGGTACAGTTGACAGGTATAAGGCTAGGCTTGTTGCAAAGGGTTATGCGCAGGAAAGAGGCATTGATTTTGATGAGATCTTTGCACCTACATGCCGTATGACTACTGTTCAGAGCATTTGTGCACTTGCAGCCCATCATGGTTGGAATGTACATCAGTTGGACATTAAAACAGCATTTCTAAATGGTGACTTGCATGAAGAAGTGTATGTTTTTCAGCCCCGTGGCTTTGTGCAAAACGGGCATGAAAATCAGGTGTGCAGGTTAAAGAAGGCATTATATGGTTTAAAGCAAGCACCACGTGCTTGGTATGAGAAGATACATGCCTATCTGGTTGCACATGGTTTTGAGAACAGTCCAACTGAAACCACCTTGTATGTTAAGCGTGCTAATGATGTGCTTTTGATCATTGTTGTCTATGTTGATGACATGCTGCTCACTGGTCCTATTGAGAAGCATATTGCTGATTTCAAGGCTGATTTGCATGCCTCATTTGAGATGTCTAATT
The DNA here is from genome assembly GCA_020310875.1 of Ceratopteris richardii. NCBI lineage: Eukaryota > Viridiplantae > Streptophyta > Polypodiopsida > Polypodiales > Pteridaceae > Ceratopteris > Ceratopteris richardii. Next base: position 34,721,084 of record CM035422.1, read on the forward strand.
TGGGGCATTTGCATCACTATTTGGGCATTCAGTTTATGCAAGTTGATGGTGGAATGGCTTTGTGTCAAATGAAATATATTGACACATGATTGCAGCGTTTTGGCCTTGAAGACTGTAAGCCTATTGCCACTCCTATGGAGACAGGTTTAGGATTGAGTCTTTATGATGCTGGAGATGCATTTGATGTTGTTCTCTATCAGCAGGCTGTTGGATGCTTGATTTACTTATGCATTACTCGGCGAGATATTCAGTTTGCTGTCTCACAGATGAGCAGGTTTATGCATTGCCCAGGAGTTACACATTGGAAGGCGGTTAAGCGCATCTTTCGCTACTTGAGTGGTACTCGGCTACTTGGGTTGTTTTATCCAAAGGGGGGATCACTACCGCCAGATTTGCATGCTTTTTCTGACTCAGATTGGGCTGGTTGCTATGACACTCGTGTGTCCACCAGTGGTTTTTGCTTCATGCTTGGTAGCTCATGTATATCTTGGTTGAGCAAGAAGAAGCCTATTGTGGCCACTTCCAGTTGTGAGGCTGAGTATAGGGCAGGTTTCACAGCGACTGTTGAGTGTGTGTGGCTCAGATGCCTTATGGCTGATTTGGGTGTTGGCCAATCTTCTGCCACCACCATCTTCATTGACAGTCAGAGCGCATTGGCAGTTGCGAGGAACCCTGTGTTCCATGCTCGCACTAAGCACATTGAGGTGCATTATCACTATGTCAGGGAGAGGTTCTCTGCTGGGGAGATCAGCTTGGCATATGTGCCCACACAGGAGAACATTGTAGACCTTTTCACGAAGGTTCTGCCTAGGGAGAAGTTTGAAGCTTTCCGCAAACCTTTGGGCTTACTTCCTTTTGTGGAGTGATTTCCACATAGCTTGGCACTTCCTTATACATGAGTGCCAGCTCCTTGCTCACCGCATCACTCCCAAGGGGGATTTGTTGATATATTTAGGTAGCGATGTGTGTGAACACACTAGGACCACCGGGGCACTTTTTTCCCTCTTTAGGAGGTTTTTTTCTCCCGGCTTGTATATACGCCTATTGCCCTAATGGGCTATCTATCTTTGTACATTCTCTGGTAATACATTCACTATTGTGTGTTTTGTGCTCGAAGCTTCTTCTTCTTCCTTGTGTTGTTTGCTGTCTTTCGCAGATATCTATCTCCAACAATATATTCCTCCCCTCGACCATAATGGAGGGTGCCCATTTAACATGCTGACAGATTTTCAACCGAAACCAAAAATTGTTTGAAGCACATAAATACTTCAGACTTTGCTTTCAATGGACACATCATGCATGCCTAGAAAAATCAACAATGAAAGTCATGAAGTAAAGGTAGTTCCCAAGAGAAGGTGTCTACATAGGACCACAGACATCACTATGAACAAGCTACAATTTTTTAGAAGCTCAATCTGAACCATTTTTTGGGAAGCAGAAACATTGCATTTTGCCCAAAATATAGTCTTCACAGACATGTTTACCAGGGGCCTCAAGTTTGGGCAAAGAGGACACCATTTTAGATTTCTATAGGCATAGCAAAGTAAAAAAAATCAGATGATCAAAGCGTGCATGTCAAAGCTTTGCATCTGAGATAGCTTGAGAATCTTGAACTGCACATGTTGAATTATTGACAGATTTGCATTGTCTATGAGCTTATACAACCCACAACATAAAATGCAAGAACCAATAATCACATTGCCATTTGAAAGATCATGATATGTACATCTATCATCAATGAATTTGACAACCAAGCCAATCTTGGCTAATGTTGAAATAGACAAAAGATTTTTTTTTATCCTTGGTACATTCAAAGCATTAAACAATGTGCAAGAACTACCATAAGTAGTAGACAGAACGATTTTATTAACTCCCATTACAAGATAACAGGAGTTGTTAGCACATGTGACAGTATCCCCTGTAGGGTACATGCTATAGTGAACAAAAGCAACTACACTGCAAGGTAATATGTTTGGTCCCCCTACTATCAAAGTACGAAACATCTTAATCTACTACAGGCATGCACTGCTCATGAGAAGATGGGTCATAACTGCATACAATAGTAAACACCCATTCTTCATTTTGCACAAGATTAGCAAACTTTGATTTGGTGTAGAGGCCTCTGCAGCAACCATTCCAACCTCTTTTTTCTTTGCCTCTTGCAACTAGTTTTGGACAACTCTTTATGACATGATCATTTCCTGTATAGTATTTACAAATTTTTTCTACTTTTCTATTTTCTTCTCATCTCTGTCTTCCTTCTTTGATCGTGCAGCATTAGCAAATTTCTGTTTGCTAGTAGATGAGCTCCATTTTCCCTTGTCCTTCTGACTAGCTAAGAAAGTTTGATCTACAACATGCATGACCAACTTGTTTTGCCTAGATGATCTTCCTACAACAAAATAGATTAACTCCTTGAATGTTAAGGCATTTGGATTGCCTTTCATCATCAACTCAAGAGTAGAGGCAAAACTTTGATATAAATCACCATTAAGAAGAGTCTGGCAAATTGAGCTATTTGGTAAGACTTCATTAGCAAAAATAAATTGTTCCTTCAAATATTTGATTTTTGTCAAAAAAATTATCCATAGAATATCCTGCATTCATATGCTTACTCTCCAAATATTTTCAAATGTAAGCAACATGAGCCTCATTTCTTGCCTGGAATAAAGTGGTAAGTCTATCCCAAGCATCCTTTTTCTCTTTTGCAAGAGTGAATGTGAGGGATAATGGCACGTTTGATGGACAAAGCTATCAGTGCATATGTTTGAGCATCTCTGCCATCCCAATGAAGTTGCTCTGCAATAGGCGCAATAGGAACCATAGCACAAACAAGAATTTGAAGATCGTCATCTTCAACACCATCTACATCACCTTCAATAACTATATGTGTAGGTGTAGTAGGTCGTTTTTCAACACCATGCACAATATTCAACGGTCCTTTTGCAACCAATACATGACGCATCATATATGCCCATAATGGGTAATTATTACCATCCAATCTATCCTCAATAGCCAATATACGGAATACATCATTGCTTTCTGCCATGGCCACTGACCAAAATACCCTGATGCTGAAAATTGATTGTATCTTGAAAAGTTGAACAGAACTACCCTATCAAGCTGCTTGTACTTGCAAACCAAAATGTGTACCTATGTTTGGCACAATAGGAAGAAATTGCCTACATAAGCACTACGATAGTGCATTCGAAGGCCAAAATGATCTCAGATCACGATTTTGACACCACACAACAAAGTTGTTTTGAACTCCTAATTGCTCTGAGTATGCTCACCAATTTTCATGTGTTTTTGAGAATGTGATCAGAGGGGTGTCAACAATGCCCTAGATGAAATAGCGACCTCCTCTAATACCAATTGTTGGATTTTGAGGTCTATAGAAGCATGCAAACAACACAAGGAAGAAGAAGCTTCTTGGAGCACAACACACAATATGTAATGTATTACCAAGTCAATGTAGAAAGATAAGTGACCCATTAGGGTTATAGGCATATATACAAGCGTCGAGAAAAAACCTCCTAAAGAGAGAAAAAAGTGCCCCGACAGTCCTAGTGTGTTAATACACATCACTACCAAAATATATCAACATAAAAAAACAATAAAGGAGGCTAATGTGAGAAGAGTGTTGTTTGAGGATACTAGTCCTCTAGTTAGCATGCATAAAAATGCTACACATAGGTATGTTCAAGAGAATGCCCAATCATATCAATCCACAAATGTCATTGTTCAGCAACCATTAAGATGTTCTACACGTGTCTCGCAACCACTTGATAGATATGTTCTAGGTTTTGATTTTGTTATGCTAACATATGTTGGTGAGCCTTCTTGCTACGAAGAGGCTATGCAACAGAGGATCATGTCAAGTGGGATTGTTCCATGAGCAGTGAATTGTATTCTATTCACAAGAATGGTACTTGGGATTTAGTACATTTGCTAAAGGCAAGAAAGCTTTACCATGTATATGGGTATATAAGTTGAAATTTGCATCAGATAGTGCTTCTCCAAATTATAAATCATGACTTGTTGCAAAGGGTTTTAAGCAACAACATGGTGTTGATTTTGAGGAAATCTTCTCTCTAGTAGTCAAGATGATTACACTACACATGTTGCTTGGATTCGTTGCAATGGAGATCTGGGAATTGAACGCATGACCTATCGGCTAGGAGTATGATGGGATAATCACTTGCCCCAAAAGACATGTTTGAGGATTATTTCCTAATCCTCCCTCTTAGGGTGGTTCAACCATCTCTTGCCTATCATTTCTTGAGTCTCACACTCTCTTCCCCTTCTAGAGATCATTATCCTCAATGATCAATCCTCGACCTCCCCTTGAATTGATATCCTCACCCTTGCATAGTCTCTTAAACCTTCTTGTTCTCAACCCTAGCATCTTTAACCCTTGCTCTCAATCTTGGTCTCTTGAACCTTGCCTTTCCGCTTCTTGGCCACTTGCCTATGAACTTGCCTTGTTCACTATCTTGGTCTCTTGTGCACCTTATTTTGAACCTCAATAACTTGAATTTGGTTCTCACCCATCCTAGGTATCTTGTATCCTCAATCTAGTTCTTTCATTGGAATGTTTATTCCAAGAGCTTTCCAACGGTATCTTATACATCTAAATCCGACCGATGGATTGGGAGATACATCTAATGTTTGATGGGATCATCTTTGAAAGCATCAGATGTGCCTTCCATTCACCTTGGCCAAGCCTACCTTGTAGGCTTTGATACCAATTATGGGAACAGAACTCATGAACTACTGGCTAGGAGTATGATGGGCCAACCTCTTGCCCCAAAATTCATGGTTGAGGATTACTTCCTAATCCTCTTCTTAGGGTGTGGTTCAACCATCTCCTACCTTTCATTTCTTGAGTCTAACAAGAGGGCTTAGAGCTATTCCAAATGGACACAAAATTGTTTTCTTAAATGGAGATCTTGCAAATGAGATCTATATGGAATAACCAGAGGGTTACATAGTTCTTGGAAAAGCAAGTCTACTTTGTAAGCTGAAGAAGAGCTTATATGGACTTAAGCAGTCCCCTAGACAATGGTACCAAATGTTTGATGCTTTTATGAAGTCTCAATGTTATTCTCGAAGCAATGAGGATCATTATCTCTACACAAAGAGATGCTCAGGTGGTAGCTTGATATGCTTGATACTCTATGTCGATGATATGTTACTTGTTGGGAAGTCCTCTGATGAATCGTCATTTCTTAAAAGGAAGTTGAGTGAGACATTTGATATGAAGGATTTGGGGGATGCCAAACATACCTTTGGCATCCGCATTACTAGGATTAAAAGATGCATATACTTGTCTCAAAGTGAGTACATATCCAAAGTACTTCACAAGTTCAATATGCAAGGTGGAAAGGCATTGAATACAGCTAATCCACATATGTGAAATTGAGCACAGATGATTGCCCCAAATCTATTGAAGGAGATGGTGGATAGATTCTTGAAATGAAGTAGTGCTGCAAATCCCTGCTTCACATCATCCAAGAAGAAGTTGAGGAGTGTAAAGTAGACCCTTTGAACTTCCCAAGAATAAAAAAGAATCACCTAAGTACTTTTGAGTATGATCCTCTAATCAATGGATCAAAATAGATGAGTAGAAGATTCAACTATGAGCTAAAACTTGTTATTTTGGTCTCTACACATGTTCAGTAAATTGAACAGTGCTCTCAACCTGCTAGCAATTGATCAAATTCCTTTTGGGAGTATCTAACTGACTTAGATAGATACCAATCACAAGTTATCTTACTTGAAATGATCAAGTGTACTCTGAGAAATAAGCTTAGCAAGTTAATGATGCATCTCGATAATTTCAGGCTTCAACACTATGCAGACCAGTGAGCAAAGTTTTGAAGATATCTCAAGATTGATAAAAGAAATGAGAATGACACTTTGTAATAATAAAATAGACAGTATGGTAAATCTATACCACTTTAAATCACACTAAAGGATAAAGTATGCACTGAGAACCAAGTCTAAGAAGATTATTGTTCTGAGATGAACATGATAGAGAAGTGAAGTAGAGATGTGATCAATGTATATGTATTAAATCACATAAAGTTACAAAGAGATTGGCAATGTATGATTGCAAAATGTGAGGGTATTGATGGAGCTATAGCATGAGCTCAATAAACACTAAAGATCCCTCTCAAATGATCTCCAAATTGGGCTCATACTCAAGAAATATATTGATCCGTTTTTATAGCTAGGAGTTGGAGCGAATTTTTGAATTCAAATTCAAGCTCTTGCCATAAAGTGAATCCTAAACTTTAGGGCTTGCTTTCTCATTAATCACCTAGCAAGTGATTCATGATTTGATTTCTCCTAACTCCATGTGAGAGTAGTGCAATTAACATATGCACTTTTACAGGGATAAAAATAAATTCTTTTTTACAAGGGGATAGTCATATGTGACTTCAAATGATTATATGAAGTGAATACTAATTGTTCAAGTATGTAGGCTTGGACTCATTTGTTCCAACAGCTCCCCCTCAAGTCTAACATGCTTAGTCTTCATTTTGCCTTGATTTCTTGCAATCCAATCATCTTGAACCTGTTCATCTTAGTTCCATCCAAGGATTTTGTTAGCATATCTGCACATTGCAAATTGGTTGATACATAGGACAATTGATGTCCTTGCTAAGTAGCTTTTCTCTCACATAATGATAGTGTACTTCAATGTGCTTAGTCCTTGCATGATACACAGGATTAGCAGCCAAATGAAGTGAGCTAGTGTTATCTCCAAAAATCATTGGAGTATAAGAATGTTTCCTGTGTAATAAAGACAACAGAATCTGAATAAACAAGTTCTAATCCAAGAAAGTATGTTAACAGACCAAGGTCACTAATTCTAAACGCTTCCATCATCTGAGCTTTGATTTGCTTGATGCCATTGGCATCATTCCCTATAATGATAATGTCATCCACATAAACACATAGATAAATAACTTCTGAGTTAGTCTTCTTAATGAACAAAGAAGAATATGTTTTTCTAGCAACAAAACATTGGTCCTGCAAATATGTGACAAGCCTATGGTTCCAAGCTCTAGGAGCTTGCTTTAAACCATAAAGTGCTTTCCTTAATTTGCATACATATTTTGGTTTGTCCTTGTCTTCATATCCTGGTGGTTGAGCCATGTAGACTTCTTTAGAGATCCATCCATTAAGGAATGCATTTTTAACATCTAATTGATACAAGTTCCAATTCTTTGAAGCAACAATACTTACTAAAACTCTGATTGTTGGCATCTTAGCCACAGGTGAGAAGGTCTCCTCATAATCCACTCCATGGGTCTGAGCAAACCCCTTTGCGACTAGCCTTGCTTTATACCTATTTATTGGAACATCTGAATTCTTCTTTACTTTGTAAGTCCACCTGGATCCTATTACCTTCATGCTTGGTTTCTTGGGGACCAATTCCCAAGTATTTTTCTCTTGAAGTGCTTCAATTTCTTCCTGCATAGCTTCTCTCCATTCTTCCTTCTTATTGGCTTCTTCATATGAAGAAGGCTCCTCTGACATAGAATCTTTAGTTATGTATATAGAATGCTTGGTGACTAGTGATGTGTTATAACCATACCTTACAGGTTTCTTACTCTCCCTTTTAGATCTTCTAAGTGCTTGATTGGAAGACTCTGGAATGTCTTCCAATTGTTGGAATTTTGTCTTGCCCTTGGATTTCCAAGCTTTGTAGTCAATATGTTCTTCATCTTCTGAGTTGACATCTTCTGATATTTGTGGTTCTTCTCGAGTCACGGTTGGAAAATCACTTTCCAAGTCATAAGGCAGCTTTACTTTCCTGCAATCATCTTCAAACCAAGAATTATTTTCATCAAACACCACATCCCTACTAATTGTAAATCCTTTGTTAGTGGGATTGTACAACCTATATCCTTTCTGATTTTGGTCATAACCAATGAATATACACCTTTTAGATTTTGGATCAAGCTTTCCTCTAATCTGTGAGGGTATGTGTGCATAAGCAATGCACCCAAAGACTTTACAATGGTCTAGGGAAGGTCTCCTTCCATTCCATGCCTCATAAGGTGTCATTACATCTAAGGACTTGGATGGAAGCCATTCATTATGTGTTTATGGAAACAACCTCTACCCATAAGTAATTTGGAAGTTTCTTTTCATTCAACATTGATCTTGCAACCTCTACTATTAGTCTATTCCTTCTCTTTTCCACTCCATTCTGTTCAGGATTGTAACTTGTTATAACCTCTCTCTTTATGCCTTTGTCCTATAAGAAAGAGTCAAATTTATGTGAGAAATACTCACCACCTCCATCAGATTTGAGCTTCTTCAAGCTTCTACTTGTTTGGTTCTCAACCAATGCCAAATACTTCTTGAAACAAGTGAAGACTTCATCTTTATGCTTCATGAAGTAAAGAGTTGTCCATCTACTATAGTCATCTATGAATGAAACATGGTACATTGATCCTGAGATTGATGGCTCTCTGCTTGGACCTCACACATCTGTGTGCACAAGCTCCAAGTAGTCTTCATACATGTATCCTTTTTTGTTAAATGGTTGCCTGTGTGATTTGCCAAATTGGCATGCTCCACATTTGTAAATCATGTGTTTCTTGGACACATTTGGAATGCCAAGCACACTCTAATCCCTGCATATTTGTGTTAGTGTCCTTTCACCTATATGACTTAGTCTCTTATGCCGTATCTCTAGTTCAGATAGGTTTTGATCTTTGTAATTGAAGAGAGCAATATTTCTGGTATCTTCAACTTAAAATGTAAAGAGTCTACCAGATTTCTCACCTTTTGCAATCCTCTTGAAGCCTTGTTGAGGGTCCTCCACATATGCTCCATGCCTTGTGAATCTAACATGTAAACCCTTCTCAACAATCTTCCCAACACTGATTAGGTTTTTTGTTATGGTTGGCATATTTAATACCTTACTTAAGAGGTTCATGTTACCATCAAATGCTTTAACATTTCCAATCTTCTTTACAGAGTGCCTAGTTTCATCACTTGTCTGCACTTCATGCTTCCCTTTAGGTTCTTCAAGATCAGATAACAATGCCATCCACATGGATTGGAATAGCCAGAATTAATATAGAATAGATGCTCATCATCTTTACCTTGCTTGGATGTTATGCTCATAATCAATAGAGAATCCTCATGGTCTTCTATATAGTTTTTGTAGTCTCTTCTAGCTCTGAAGCCTCCTTGATAGTTGTTGTTGTTGTAGCCTTGGTTGTAATTATGATGGTAATTGCTGTTGGAACATCAAGCTTACACTATGCTTGAGGTGGATTTGATCTACATCAAAGGCTATCGCGTCGAAAGAATATCCGTTGGAGAGTTTTTTTTTCTTATACTCATTTATTGTATTTTTTTAAAGAGATTTTTGATGGCTCATTTACCGTTGTAAAGGTACAAATATAGAGCCCAAATCCCATGAATTTGTGGTGGTTGAAGTTGCATTCAATCAAGCAATCAATCACCTAAAAATAGATCAATCAAGATCTTCGCTTTTCCTAGATTGTAGGAAAGTGAATTGATTCCCTCCAACAACCATTCCCACCTTCATTTGAATTCAAATTCAACTTGTAAAAGTTTTGGAACACTCCTAGAGTCTATATAAAGACTTGAAATCACTTGTACATTACATGGAAGCAATATCCATACACTTGTGACCATCATTGTCTTGCTCCTTCAATTTTCTGCATCATCTTCTTCGCCAACAGTAACCTTGCAGAGGCTGCTGCTCTCTTTCCAGAGCTCCAAATTTAGTGCAAGATGACTGACTAGAAAGGTATAAGTGTCTAGTTTATGCCTGTAAATTTTCAAAGCATTTGGTTCAACAGATTTGGAGAAATCTAAGTTTTTCTGCCTCGGGGTCAATCTCTACGTATTCCTGAAAAATAGGAAGTACCACCGGTGAATGTCGCATTCATTCCTATAGCATATTTTGCTTATTCCTTATACTTTTGTGCATTCCATACACTCAACCCTATGTGTATCACTCCCATAAAAGGATTTTTTCTAATTGTAATCACGCTAGTTGCTATGGGCATTTGAAGTTCATTGTCTCTTTCATAGATAGTAAGTTTTTTGAGCTAGTTGACCCGCGAACCTATCTGTTTTGTATCGACTCATTATCCTTGATGCTCCAAAGTACATAGTGTGTTTCTTTGCACTTATCACATGCCTATAAGGTCTATTTGAGTCTCCATAAGCTCAAGGGCTGGTCTTGTGCCGGTTGGCTTGACCAAACTTCGTTGCCTTGAAACGCACTTTTCTACCTTCTACAAGCTTCTCCAAGTTCTTTCAGTGGTATCAGAGCTAGATCAAGATGGGTGACAACTTTCCCTCAATGATCGAGAAGCTTGATCGACACAACTACGCGGCTTGGCAAATCAGAATGGAGGCCTATTTGCAAGGTAGAAATCTTTATGGAATTGTAGCATGTGATGAAGCTATGCCTGTTCCAAGATCCAAAGGAGGACCTACACAAGAGGAGACAGATAAGCTCACACTTTGGTGTGCAAGGGATGCTCAAGCAAGGTCGTACATACTAAACTCTATCTCTGACTTTCTATTACCACATATTAGAGGATGCAAGACATCTCAAGAGACTTGGGATGCCCTCGAGACTTTCTTTTCTGCTAGTACCAAAGCAAGAAAGAATCATCTTTGGAACGAGTTCAACCAAATGAAGAAGACACCTAAACAAACCATCACAGAGTTTGTTACCAAGGTTAAGGAGGTTGCGGATCAGTTAGCATCCATTGGAGAGCTAATTGAAGAAGAGGTCATCATGAGGCAAATTCTCAACGGCATTCGAAGTGATAAGCAATGGCAATCCTTCACAATGGCTTATGATCTCATCATGGATGTGCAGACTCCAGACTTCAACATCTTTCTTGGACAACTCTTCAATCAAGAAGCCAACAAGGCCACATTTTTATGGATACTGGTATGGATATCATCTATGTCAATTTTTATGCTAGCAAGTGCAGGGCTTTACAAGAATGTGGAAGAAGTACCTGCAAGCCTTTGGAAACAGAGGGTTCCATTTGATTAAGAAGCTAGAATAGTGAAAATGAAATTTTGCAGATTAAGCTATAAAGTTGCTAACACCATGATACATAAGTTGCAGTATGGAGGAGACAATATTTTACTGAAGGATTTAGGGTACCCTTATCAGATGACCCATGGGCCCAACAAGAGGACAAAACCAATGAAGTGCAAAAGAATTGGAGATTATGGAGGAGTTTCTCGGGGTCAACATATCAAGATCATGGCTCAAGGCCTATCATCAAGCCAACTGAAGAATTAAGGATCACCTGGAACCTGCAAAATTTGTCCAATTTGTACATAGGCCTCTCATCTCATTTTTGCTTAAGTTTTAGTAGTTTTCTTTATCCATTTCATTCTTGTTCCTTGAGTTTTTAGCAAATTTAGCAACCCCTTCATAACCTTTGCAGAACTATAGTTTTTGAAAATTTTTGGGAAATTTTCAAGCTTTTTTTAAGATTTTTTCTAGCATTTTTTATCTTTTTCAAGTGTCATTTTCTTACCAAATTGGAGAAATAAGGGAAGCTCTCTGTGGTTTTGAGTGAGAAATCTGGGCTAAAACCTGTGGAGATTTTTTTTGGAATTTTTTGGGTTTTTTTTTGTTTTTCTGTAATTTTTTGGGTTTTTCTGTAATTAATATTAAAAAAAAAGGCCCCCTAGGCGTCTTTATTTAAAACCCCACCCCCTTCCCCCCCCCTCCCCCCCCCTTCCCCCCCTCCCCCCCCGCAGCTGCCCACCCGCAGCCCCCCCCCTCCCTCTCCCCCCCCCTCGCCCCCTTCCCCCCCCCCCCCCCCCCTCCTCCCCCCCCCCCCCCCCCCCCCTCCTTCCCCCCCCCCCCCCCCTTCCCCCCCCCTCCTTCCCCCCCTTCCCCCCCCCGCAGCCGCCCACCTGCAGCCCCCCACCCGCAGCCCTCCGCCCGCCCACCCGTAGCCCCCCACTCACAGCTCTCCCCCCTTCTCCCACCCCTCCCCCCCCCCAAACTTATTTTTTTATTTTTGATTTTTTAAATTAATACTTATTTTTTATTTTATTTTTTATTCTTATTTTATTTAGTTTCTTTTTTTCTAGTTGAGCCTTAGCACAAGCGGACACATTTTCTCAAAAAAAAAAAGGCATTGCATTATTTTATATATATATATATATATATATTTATTTTCTATGGTTCAAACCTTTTGGCTCTAGATTGTGCCTCGGATGGCAGTTTTTTTTCAAAATTGGAGTTATTTTCATGTTTTTTGGCACCTCTGGACTCAGTTTTTGGCTTTATTTTTCCAAATTCCCACCTTTTCTCTACCTTCTGGTCAAAACCTACATGTTTTGAGCACATTTATCACATGTTTTTATTTCACCACATTGTCCACATGGTCTATTCTTACTTGGTCTTACCTTCTGTTTCATACTTTCCCATCTACACCCTCTGTAGCTCTTCTCTTTGGACATTTTGGCCATCTCCAGACCCCGTAATCCTCCCCCCTCCAACTCCCCTTACCCTTCTCCCTAGCCCAATCCTTAACCCTCCCTGCCTTATCCATCTCAGCCCCTCAGCCCTCCCTTCCCCCTACTCTCTACCATCCCTTTGACCTCCTTTACTTTTTCATGACAAAATCCCCTTTTTTGTTTTTGGATCTTCTATGGTGCTTCTTCTCTGCTTCTCTTGGTGGACTTGGTAGCTGCTAAGGTGTCCCCTTTGAAGATTTTGTAGCACACATTTCATGGTGTCCTTACTGCTCAAAGTTTTGGCTGTAGCTCTCCGGGACGGAGAGCACATTAGGTGGTGGGCAACTGTTGAGCCCATAAATATCATATTGATCAAAGTCAACCGTAGTCAAAGTCAATTGTAGTCAAAGTCAAAAGGTCAAAGTCAATCTGGTCAAAGTCAACAAAGTTAAGGTCAAAGTCAACAGGGGTAAAAATCAAAGTGTTCGAAGTGCAGCTGTCAAAGTGCACAAGTATGGTCCACAAAGGGTGAATTGGAGAAAGTGGTTGCAGGTTGCAGAGGTATTTCTCTAATTTCCTTTAGGTTCAAAAGTGTTATTTAAAGTGTTTTGGAAGGTTTAGGTGAACCCTCTCTTAAGTACAAAAGTGAAGACTTAAAGGGAAAATGTGAAGGTATGTGAAGTGGCAGCGTACGCAGAAGTGAAAGTATGGCCCCCCAAGTGAAATTTTGTTTTTAACCTAAAGTCACTACAGGACAAAAGAGGGATTCGTTGGCTGCCACTTGTGAAGACAATCTTGGGGACATCAAAGTGAGCATCAAGATACACTTGCAGTTAGGAGCGTACATGAATCGACACTCAAATCAAGGCAAGGACTATTCTTGGACCATTCTAAGGGTAAGCAAGAGGAAGCATAGTCTAAGGAAGGCAAGAGAGAGAAGTGCAAGAGACACCCAGTGTGCGACGCAGAGAAGTGAAGTGCAAGGTGTGCATGAATAGTGACCAAGGAAGTGGGCAGAGAAGTGCTAAGCTAGTCTCCCAAGGATCCCAAGGTCTTATTGAAGTGTGCGCGTGCCGACAGAAGGTACCCATCCCTCCCCCTTAGTGGAAGCTTGGTGCAAGGTGTGCACAAGTGCAGGCTTGGAGAAGGTGGAGGTTTGGTGCAGAGGAGGCCGATAGCAACAAGCCTTTGGGTATTTGGTATTTTGTAATTGAATACTCTGTGGGGTTTTGCACAGAAGCATTGGATTATATTGTGCTTCAACATTGTATTTGTCTTATTATAATCAATCGACAGAGGCTTCCAGTGTGTATTCTTCTTCTTGTCTTCCCTTTTTTCCTACAAACACTCAAATCCCTTCTTGTCCAAGAATCCCCCAACAGATCTTGAAGCCTTCAGGTTGTTCAACATATACTTCTTCTTGAAGATCTCCATTGAGGAATGCACTTTTGATGTCCAGCATGTAAATGGGCCACTTAAAGTGACCACTTAGTGCTAAGATGATTCTTATGGTTGTGAATCTTGCAGTAGGAGCAAAGGTTTCTTCATAGTTAATGCCATGTTGTTGCTTGTATCTTTTAGCGACTAATCTTGCCTTATATTTATCTAGAGTGCCATCAGACTTGTATTTGACTTTGTATATCCACTTGACTCCTATGACTTGATGGTTGGTTGGTTTGGGAACTAATGTCCAATGTCACATCAGGTCTGTGCGTTGACGGGTCGTACGTGACCATAGGCTGTATCAAAAAGGGAATGCGATGTATCACTGGTATCAGAGCCACCTTGGATCGCGCGTGAAGGAAACGAGGATTGAACCCACGTCGTAAGCATGAGAAGCATTCCACTTATCCAAGGCACCACATTTGTGTGATGAATATAAGGTGAGATCTGCAGAAACATATTCACAACTTCTAAAATGGAAGTCAATGAATAGAGAGAAGGAGCGCCATGTTAATTCTATCGTAATCAGATGATATACATACATAAAGCAATTTTGTTCAAGGCAGCCAACAAAGATTCACTTTTTTCATTTTCATCGCCCAAGTGAGAGAAGAAGGGGAGTTTCTCTCCCTATTTGCTATAGAGTAGAGGCCCGATATCTATTGCACGTGGGAGATGCATGATGATCATAAAGGCAGTGAGCAAAGGGAGAAGATGACGCTCTCCTCTATGGAAGATAACGACCTTCATGACATCCTACGTGATTCTAGCAAGGAGGAGAAATTATGGCCTCATTTCCAGGTTTGAGTGTTTTTGAAATTCTGTAAAAATCTTTATTTTCAAGAAGGATAATGAAGAGCTAAAGGGCTAAGCTCTTGGAGGGAAATCATTTATATGGAGAGTATGGCATATATACTCTCATCTTGAGTTAAGGATTCCCTCAAATTGCAAGAAATCTTAAGTAGTGGGCACCTCCAAAATAGCTTACTTTTATGATTTTTATATAAATTTCAGGGGTTATTTTTTATAAATAGCCATTTCGGGAAGGGGAAAAGAGAAGGTATTTTTCATAGATTTATGGAAAAAACCATGCACACTTATATTCTAGTGTATTGAATTCCATATACAATCAAGAAATCCAAAATATACCTCAGTATGATGGGAGTTTGAAGCTCCACAAAACCCCCTTCCATCACAGTTTGACAAAAAAATTTCAGCACCTAAATCTGAGAAATTCCCATTTTGGAAGAGGGAAAAAGACGTGCGATAGCTATGGATGGATGGGAAAAAGTATGTATACTGAGAGTATGGTGTATGGAATTCGTAGGCAAATCATTAGATTCATTAACATGATAAGTTAAGGAGGGATTTTAGTTCCTCAAAGACCCCCTTCCCGCACTTTTTGGAAAAAATTTAGATGTTAACTTTTGCCAAACTCCACTTCTGGGAGTAAGAACAAAGATCATTTAAGAGGATTCCCATGGATTATTGTATTAAATCCAAGAGAAATCCACATTTAGAGTGGATTAGAAGCTTGCTAAGAGCTCTCATTTAAGTTTTTACATGAAAGTAAAAATCTTGATTTATGCCTCTTTTGGGGAGCGAATTAGCATGCACGAAGGGAGGATTTGGAAAGGTGAAAATAGGCCTAAGCATCTTCATATATTTCTCTCTGAGGTTATGGAGAAAAATTTAGCATTTGCTTGATGGAAGGATGCTTTGGGGCAGCCCATAAATCACATTTTCACAGTTTTTCCAGCCCCTCCAACAATCCACTAGTTTGGCATGTCCCGCTTGGAATGGCCATATCTTGGGACTCCAAATTGGACATGCTATGGCTCGTTTCGAAGAGCACAAGGTCTACTTTCAGTTTATGAAAGAAAATTTTGGAAACTAAAAATTTTTGCAGGTCTGAACAGGCCTGCAAAGTCTGAACAGTTTTTGGCGACTACCTTCCCGGAGCCATATTTTTCAAATAGGGAAGGCGATTTGAGTAATTTCACGTCGACATCTTTGCACATGCTATATATTTCAGTTTATGAACATTTGCAGGTCCTAAAGTGATTTTTGCAGGTCTAAAGAAGGATTACTAATGCATTTTTTGACTAAATTTGCATTATTTTAGTAATCACATGACCATGTTTTATGTTTTGCGAAGTGATCCGATGTTTTCGGACACTTCTAAGCTTGTGTTAGGACCTGAAGAGGAAGGTGCAGAGATCTCGAAGCTCATCAAGAAGAACTGGATGCATGCAACTCCAAAACCAGACTACTCAGGGACGTATGCTTTATGCTTTCGTCATTTTACTTTATGTTATGGCATGTTCTGTATGTACATGCATAAATTGGATTGCATACATCAAATGTTGATCATTGTTTAAATTCTTAAAGTATGGATCGATAGGCAATAGGTATACTTTTTGATTGTTTGTAGGAAAGAAGATTACAGAAACCATATGGCTATGCAACACCGGGAATGGTTGCTAGCAAATGCTTTTATGTTTTTGCAGGTTATGGAATTCATATATGAGTTTATGGCATGCATTCCATGGGCCTGTCAAGCCCTATGTTTTTGGGTGGCATAAGTGCCACTGAGATTATGGTTTAATTTTTTTTGGGATTCCATTTCCTGGGGAAATGCTTTAGAAAATTTTCCCACCACATGGCGTTATATACGCACTTACCTTTAAGTAAGAATGTTATGGCATGGTAACATGCCTTCCTGCAAACATCAATAAGATCTAGGCATGCTAGTAAGCATGTATTTGATGGACTTAGGACCATCATAGTAATATACATAAGGCAACTTCAGTAGTAACAGGATCCCTACACATAATCCTCATGGATTTAGACCATAGGATTGCTAACGGAAGGAGCTACACCTTCACCATTAGTAATGTGCACAAGCAATCCTATAGGTTTAGGAAGTTGCATAGAGGTACGGGAGATACAGTTTGATAATCTCCAAGGTAGTGAAGATTCACTTATCTTCACAAGAGTCTCACGGTATGATTAGGAGACTATGGGGTATTATTAGAAATACCCAAAGAGTGATTAATTTCACTGATACACCTCACTTGAGCAAGTAGTGAAGCATTTCTGCTACACTACTAAAGAAACCAAACTATTTGGGATCACACAGATGGGTTTCATGAGATAGCATCGACGGATGCTTATGTGATTCGAGTGATGGTTAGGAAGGCCACGAGCATGGCACTGGCTCTATGACTCAAAGCATAGATCCCTTAGTCAAGAATAGTTGGGGTACCCAATACATACATATGTATCTTGGGATCTACAGAGAGGTACCTAGACTTAGTCTTGGTACCTAAGAACAAGTTAGTTTGGAACAGAAAGGGGATATCCATTGTCACGTTGACTAGAACCAAACTATACTAGTTCGAGGAAATGGGACTCATTTGAATCCATAGATATGAGTTGAGGATATGGGATTCTTTGGAGTCCACCTACATATTCCATTACATGGAATATATACATTCGGTTTAGTGTAGGTATGACACCGTGAATTGGAAGAAAGTTCCACTGGTATGGGACGGTGGAAACGACTTCCCTTTGAGGACTCTTCTTCTATGGCCAGGAAGAAAAGGACTCATCATTCATGGCATCGTCTCACTAGATCAGAGGAGAGCTCTTAGTAGACATCTCCTTAGGATTGGTAGTTATCCTTCATAGTTTAGGGAAGATTTATTCTTCCAATAGAGAATGTGATGGGTGATTTTATCACCATTGGTATCACATACTCATTTTTAGGTCTTTAGGAAGGATAGTTCCATAAGTCTCATGGGATCGTATAGATCCATCCAGAGAGGAGGGTTGGTAGAGATAGCTTTTTAGTATGGATACACATGAGTATGGTATCATGTCATATCATTGCTGACCATTTTAGTAGAGGGATTTGACCCTTATAAGGAATTTATTTCCTCCACTCTTCACTACATATACCTTCATTAGCCAGGGGAGATTTGTTCTCCATCTTTATAGGAATATGTGTAATGAGGGATTATGCATTAGTTATGGAAGAGAGGACTAAATAAATTCATGAGTTTCTCTTTTAAGGAAAGGAGAAAGTGGGAATCAGCTTAGAGATCGATGAGAGATCTCACTTTAGGTTAGTGGTCTCACTTTAGCTCCTGCTCTTTGAGAGGAAACATCCCTTAGTCTTTATTTCAAAAGGAATTCATTTACTCTACTTTTCAATATAACTTTCCTTCACATGGGAGTTTCTTTCTCCACTATTTTGGAAGGAAAAAAACATTGAGAACTTATATGCATGTTCTCAATTATGGATGAGTAGAGTAATTGGATTCAACAGAATCTCTTCCAAAGGGAAAAGGAAAGTGGAATAGGTTCCATTGCTAGAGCTCTTTTCCTTAGAAGAGATTGAATAAAGAGGGAGAGAGAGTTTCACTTTCTCACTTTTAGGTTGTCTAGATAGAAGTGGCACTCTTCTATCAAAGGCAAGAGGGAGATTAGTTAATCATGATGGTTAGATTGATTCTCACATGGAGACTCTAGAGAGGAGTAATTATGTTACTCCAGTGATGGTCTTTGACTAGATGAGATGATCTAGTTATTGACATTAGTTAAACTGGGAGTAGACTTATGACTCTTCTCTTTAGATTTTATAGGAGATAGAGATATATCTAACCTATTTTGGTACCAAACTCTTAGTTGGTGTTACATCATGAGTATGATGAGTAAACATCAGTTAGGAGAATGGTACTTAGGGATTATCTGAATCTCAAAGGGAATGCTTTCTGCATTCATATGGCAAACTACAGGGAAGAGAAATATTAGAGTTTGCACTAGTGCTAATAAATGCTCTTCCAATAGAACTTCGTCCAATGGTAAAGGATGACAAACCACAGATTTCTTGGTTGGTCGAATATAGAGATTTCATTTTACTACCAAGAAATTCTTATGTATGAGCTAGATGATGGATTTACATAGATCACAAGGTAGTTTAGACAAAACTACTACTTGTGATTACACTCAAAGTTAGCAAGACCTAGAGTGGTATGAGGGCAATCTATCATGTACTCCTAGATGGGTTTGAAGTCACTTGATATGGGACTTTGTTCTATAACTCAGAGGATACTATGGTTTATTATCTTAATTGGTACGATCAAGCTCATAAGTTTGGCACTTTACACTTGCTTCTCATATTATTACTCCATAGAGGATACATCATATGGACTTAGGTCATTTTGATGATGTTGTATGTCATGGGAGTGATAGTTTGAAAGTTAAGTGTACATGGGAGATAGTAGGCACCACTCAGACGGTTTCCCACCTTTGAGATGATCTCATATGAGGCTTCCTAAGGGGAAGGATATGGGGAAACAACACACAGAGATGACCATGTACATAGAGTACATGGGGTTCAGGGGAGTCCGAGCACTATCTTCTACCATTACGGACATTTCATTTACATTTTCGAGGATGAAAATGCTTTCAAGGGGAAGGAAATGTCACATCAGGTGATTGGCACCTTATGGAGTCTTTATTATGTAAGTAGAAGATAGATGGAACTCTCAAGTGAGTCATTATATATGGACTCGCTATTTATTCAGAGAACAAGAGCAGCTCGGACGCAGCTGGGCGGTGAACTAGAAGATCTCTCTGTGCGTTGACGGGTCGTACGTGACCATAGGCTATATCAAAAAGGGAATGCGATGTATCATCCAAGTCTTGCTCTTTGCTATTGCATCGAGTTCCTCTTTCATAGCTGTTTCCCACTCTGTTTGGCCTTGAGCTTCTTTGTAGTTGGATGGCTCTGGAATTTGCTGAATTTGGTGCATTAGAGCATAATTAACATAATGATTTTGTTCGCATTGGTGCTTATCAAGAAGCCTTTGAGATCGGCGTGGTTGTTGTGAAGTACTTGCTTCTGAGTTGGGGCTTGGAAATACTGAGTCCCCCTCTGAAGTGTAGATAGGTGGACTAAGACTTGTACTTGAATCTTTTCTTGAGTATGAGGAAGCTTCATTGAAAATCACATCCTTCAAAATGGTGATGGAGTGGTTTTCCATATCATATAGACGGTATGCCTTTGATGAGAAAGTTATCAAAGTCATGATTGATAAACTCACCACCTCCATCTGATCTGATGGTTTTAACTTTAGTCGAAGCTTCATTCTCAACTTCCTTGATCCAAGTTTGAAACTTAGAGAATGTGTCTGCCTTTGACTTCAAAAGGTACACCCAAATATAGCGAGAGTGGTCATCTACTAGAAGATAAAAGTAGAGGGATCCACTCAAGGATGGGGTATTCATAGGTCCACATAAGTCCATGTGGATAAGGGCTAGTGGGTTCCTCGCTCGTGTGGAAGCTTCCTTGGGAATTGGGGCCCTGTGTTGCTTGCCTTGGGTGCAAGCTTGGCAGTTATTAGTAAGTTGCCCGATCTTTGGCAATCCCTTCACAAGTTGGGATGAAGAGATTTTTGATAAGTAAGAAGTGTGGCCAAATCTCTGGTGCCACAAACTTGAGGTGTATTCTTTGGATACAAAACAAGATAGCTTGTAGAGGCCTTTTTCTTCAATACCTTGAGCAATGACATCCTTTGTATGGGGATCAACTACCTTAACTGAGGTGTTATCAAACCATACTTGTTTGTCCTAATCTGTAATGGCCTTGACAGAAAGTAGATTCATACATAAATTTGGAAGAAAAAGAACATTGGATAAAGACTTGCATTCCCCCTGATGGTTGGAAATTTGAACTTTCCCTTTTCCTTCGATGGGTAAACTTTTGTTGTTGACAAGATAGACTTCTCCCAGATGTTCTTAGAGTTCCTGAAAGGAGTCCTTGTCTTTGCACATATGGGAGGTAGCTCCGCTATCAAAGATCCACTCATGCGGGGAGCTAGAAGTGACTAGGGCATTGGCTTCTGTGGAGATGAAGAGTTCCTCACTCGAGCAGTGGGATCTATGTTGGGATCCTTTGGATGCTTGCTTAGACGTAGAAGCCTTCGATGATTGTTTCTTTTTATAGCAAAACTTTTCTAAGTGGCCTAATTTTCGACAGAAATTACAGGTGAACTTCTTCGATGAATTATGCGATCCTTGCTTAGATCCATTGCTAGCCTGATGACTTGTGGTTTTGCCCTTATTGAAATGGGCCTTTGGCCTTCATGGCTGACTCTTGTGAGGAAGTCGATTTGACTCGCGAGTCGTGAAGGAGCAATAGTCGACGAACCTCTTCCCAAGATAAGACTTGGCTGTGATTATACAAAGTTGTGACAAATGTCTCGTATGACTTAGGTAACTTGTTAAGAAGCCTAATGGACATGTCTTCACTAGAGATCTACCTACCACATAGTGCTAATTTACTCTGGTAGTCCTCAAATTAGGCTATGACCTTGGTAATTGTGTCGTGTGGCCTAATGGTCAAATTATGAAACTCGGCCTCTAATGCATACATCTTCGAAGGGGTCTTGTCTTCATACAAAGCAGCTAACGTATCCCAAGCATCCTTCGACATCTTACAAGCAGTAATATGTCCTTTTGTCAGTTCATCATAGGCAAGTAACAATTGACCTAAAGCTCTTTTGTCCTTGAGATTCCACATAGGCCAATTGTCTAAGTTGGTATCCCTATTGGGTTCGGGGTCTGACCCATCTACTACCTCATGAAGAAGATTTTTGTAGAGATAAGCGTGCATTACATCTTTCCATAGATTGTAATTTTGTCCATTGAGGCGTTCATCCTTAGGCATAAAAATAGGGGGTGAAAGACGGTAAGAAGTTAGCCATAGATGATGAGCTACCTTCACTTTTGTTCATTACAAAGCTTTGAAGATAAAGTGTTTAGAAACACTACCAAAATCTTCGCCAAACGCACAAGCTTTGAAGATAAAGTGTTTAGAAACACTACCAAAATCTCTTGCCAAAAAGGCTGCTTCAAAATAATTGCAAAGCTTGAAATGAACGACTCGATACCAGATTGAAAAATTCCTTGGGGGGGGGGGGGGGGGGCTTAGAGTAGCCCTTCACTTTTGCAAAGAGAGACACCGTGGAGTGGGGAGAGTCGATGCTCAAAGAGAACTTGTGGGTGGGCTTAGACTAGCCTCCAATCCCACAATCGTATACACACAATACTTTTTCTTTTTATATTTTGAGGTACAAGAGTGGGCACTTAGTGCCTTGAGTGTGTCAAAGGAGATACTCTTGAAATACAAATTAAGCTTGTACTAGACCACTTTAGCGTTGGTATGCTAATAGGGAGGGTTTAATCCTTGAGAAACTACAAAGTGTCCTCACAAATGGGGTTCCCCTTGTAATGAGTATTAATATTCCCACAACAAGGATATCCTAAGAAGAGTACAAAGTCTCTTTGAGGAGTACCCTTGAAAATTAACCCTTAGAAATTACAATAAAAGTTCCGATTTTGAAAGGTTTGAACATTTAACTTTCAAACAGTAATATATGTGATATCAAATTTAAACAGATGGCCACGTAAAATCTGAGGCTGAGGTGATAAGGAGTAATATATGGATGTTATTATCACCAAATTGTTTGCCAAACGAAGTACAAGTGGCAATTACTGTAGTGGGGCTATCTTTGAGTGGAAGAAGTAAGCCAAACTTCAAGGAATCCACATGCTTGTAGTTAATGAGTATATCCCCAAATAGCACTCTTGAATGGGCTCAAATTTCAAATCAATAAAGCGTTTGAAGACCAAGACATCATGTGTGATGTCACAACTTCGCTATGATCTGTAGACAGGGCCAAAACAGGCGCTCTGAACCTCAGTGTAAGACAAAATGAGTTGGTCAATAGTCCAAAAAAAAACCAGAAAATGCTCCAAGTTTCTCGTGCCAACTTCGCACCCCAGCACTTGCAGCTTCACAGAATTTCACAGCAATCAATTTTGAGGGAATACGCAGAGGGAAACACAATTGCGAACCACGGGGGGAGGAAAGAGAGAGATTCATCGTCGTCTTCCTAGACGCCTCACTCAGTGATGATAGAGAGTGCATTTGTCCATGTTTCATAGATAGAATGGTTTTTGTGTGTATGCATTGTCGAGGGTGAGTCTATATGCCCGAGAGGTGAGCCAAGGGTCTTCTGGTTTCCTTCTTCACTCGGTGTAGGTGCTTGTTGGAGGTGCAAGCAAACCTTCTTTGTACCGCTTCAATGCCTCATCCCTGCTCTTGTCGATGCAGTTTGATGCGATGACACAGACACTGTTTTTCCCTTGTCATGTCAAAATGACTGTCAAAGAATCAATTCTGAGGAGGTTATAGATTTTGCTTTTGGCTGTGGATTGCACAACACTGTCTGGTCCAGGGACTCGCTATCTCTCTGTTTCTTCTAGGCATTGCTGCTCTATTGATCTCTATGTCTCTCCACAAGTTGGCGCAACTAGTTCCTGTAGCCTCCACAACAATAGAGTTGCATCAACGTCTACCTATGTATCAAGAAGTAGGAGCTGTGCACAAGATTAGTGGTATTAAGGGCAGGGCCACCAAAGCCGACCAACGAATATGCTGTAGGAAAATGGAGACTCTGGCAAGGGAGGAGAGCGTACAGGGCGTCACAGAGAGCACCAAAGGCGGAACCAAAGCTGTGGAAGTAAAACTGTTATGCAGATAACAAGGAAGAGAAATTGAGGAAATGAATCGCAACGAACTACCGTGCAGAGAAGATGGACCTCTTTCAAGCAATCCTTAGTTATGTCAAAAACTTGCGCAATGTTTAATGAACTATGAACTTGCTTCTACACCCGTAATCATAAACTAAATGGTAGTTCAATGATCACTCTAATGGGTCGACAAGATTATACGATTAGGCGGTAATCACTACCAATAACACCATCGAATTGAAGTAATTATGGTAGAACTACAACAAGGTTTACACACACTTCAGGATGATAAAGAGGGTGGGTGAGTGAAAAATGCAGAAATAAGAGGGGTACTAAAATGATGAACGAAAGGGTGGGTGGGAGGGAAAATAGTATTCGAAATGCTATGAAATCATGAGGATGAAGATGAAAACTTCATAATCAAAAGAATATTTCCATAAGCACCATCACCACTTCCAAAAGCACCACCAAAAGAACCACCAAGATCATTGTCAAATGCACCACCAAGACCTTCACCTATTGCTCTGATACCATGTAGAGAGTATGCATGCAGAAGCAAAATGAAAAGTAAAGTACTCTCACAAAACAAAGAATGTGTGAGACACAAAATGAGTAGACCATGAAATGGGTAAACTCATGTGGATTAGAAATGAGCTTGCCAAGAGCATGGAGTAGGCTCCTTAAGCTTCTAACCAAGTACAAATGAGGGGAGAGGCCCTCCTTATATAGATTTGGGAGTGGCTGTCAAAAGTACATCATATGTGGGATAAGTCTCCTGAAAGGAGAACGAATACAACTGGTAGAAGCACATGGCAAGGCACCCAAATACAAAGGAAATACAATATAAAATGGAAATAGACTAGAAATGGAGTGCCTCTTGGATACAAAATGGAGATGCACTCATGTGGATAGAAATGTAGATGAAGTAGGAGCAATCATGTCGTCAACACATCTCTGGTTGAATATTGTGATTTAGATTGGGCAGAAGACATTGATGCTAGAAAATCAATTTCTAGATATTGCTTTTCTTTAGTGTTAAGCCCCTCAAAGTCATATTGGTCAAAGTCAAAATCAGCATGGGCAAAGTCAAAGTGTCGAAGTTCAGGGTCAAAGTGCACAGGTAGTGCACAATTAATTGTTCACAGAGGGTAAAGTGGAGAAAGTTGGTTGCAGGTTGCAGAGGTATTTCTCTAATTTCCATAAGGATCAAAGTTAAGAGAGCATGAGTGAAGACTTAAAAGGGAAATGTGAAGGCATGTGAAGCGGCAGGGTACGCACAAGTGAAAGTATGGCCCCAAGTAAATTTTTTTTTGTTTTTAGTCTAAAGTCACTACAGGACAAAACAAGGATTCGGTGGCTACCCACTTGAGGAGACAATGTTGAGACATCAAAGGGAGCACCAAGATACTTTGGCAGTTAGGAGCGTACGTGAATCGACACTCAAATGAAGGCAAGGACTATTCTTGGACTATTCTAAGTGTAAGCAAGAGTGAGCATAGTCGAGGCAAGGCAAGAGAGAGAAGGGCAGGGGAGACAGTGTGCAACGCAGAGAAGTGAAGTGCAAGGTGTGCATGAAGAGTGATTAAGAAGTGTGCAGGGAGGTATTAAGCTATTCCCCCAAGGATCCCAAGGTCACACTGCAGTGTGCGCGTGCCGACAGAAGATGTCCAATCCCTCCCCCTTATTGGAAGCTTGGTGCAAGGTGTGCACAAGTGCAGGCTTGGAGAAGGTGGAGGTCTGGTGCAGAGGAGGCCGGCAACAACAAGACCTTGGGTATTTGGTATTTTGTAATTGCGCACTTTGTGGGATTTTGCACAGAAGCATTGGATTGTATTGTGCATCACCATTGTATTCGTCATTATAATCGATAGAGGCTTCCAGTGTGTATCTTTTTTCTTGTCTTTCCCTTTTCTCCTACAAACACTAAAATCCCTTCTTGTCCAAGAATCTCCCAACAAAATTTGGCACGCCTGGTGGGACTCCAAGGAGATTTGAGCATAGGAGAAGACATCTTGCAGTGTGGAGAAGCACTATTCAAGTGCGGACAGTACTACTTCATTGGGCTAAAAGGTACATATTCTTATCAATTGTCTCATACGAAGAGGACTATGAACAGCTCATGACCGCAACTCGGTCCCAAACATTGAGGGTCACTTGCAAGCAAACAAGAAGGAAGGCTGTTAGAAGATCATCTAGTCCACTTTCATCAACTTCATCAGTAAGGAGCATGGCGGGTCAGGTAGACTTGGAAACCCTACTATCAAGATTAAATATAAAATTTCCTTCTTTTAAAGGCCTAGCTCAGGAAGATCCGGACGAGCATATTAGAAGATTTTTAGCACTATGCAAAACTAGAGGCTTAATGGGAAGAGAGGATGCCTTTTTGATACTCTTCCCTGCTACATTAGAAGGATTAGTAGATAAATGGTTCAGCCAGTTTGCTGAGAACCATTTTACAACTTGCGACTTAATGAAAGATGCATTCAAAAATCAATTTCAGCATGGAAATACTACAGAGATCATCATAGACAAATTAGAGAATTTGAGATTGGGTCCAGGTGAAAAGTTCCCAGAGTTTGTGACTAGGGCCAAGGCACTAATGGCTAAATCGCCAGATCCACCACATGATTTTTTTGTTAAGAAATGGTTAGCTAAGCCACTTCCAGTGACCACCCAATGTAAAATCAAGGAATTAGTGTTGCCTACAACCTCCATAGAGGAATTCATCAACACAGCTACACGACTGGAGGAGATAAGGCAACAGTATGGAGCAATTTCTCCTCAACTACCATATTCTACAGAAATGGAGGATCCAGTAATCGAGCTAAGGAAGGCACTGGAGGGCTTAAAAAGGAATAAGCCCCACAAAGAGGAGGATAATGCTATTACTCAATCGAGGAGGGAGATTGAGGCATTAAAGCTCCAAAAGGAGGAGGAGGCCCAAGCAGAAGAATCGGCTTAGTTGCGACAGGAGTTGTAGGAACTCAAAGGGGGTGGCATCAAGAGTGGACTTTGATGTACCATGTGCAGCAAGTAAGGTCATATAGTAAGTGAATGTCCTTTTTTAAGTGTGACTTGCCAATTATGTGTTGGATTTTATTTACCTCCAAAATATAGCAAGAAGTAGGTGGAACCCCCTAGGAACAAGTTGACCTTCTCACAAACTTTATCACAGAAAACCAGTCATGCTTGCAGAGCTTACTATTCTCCAATGGATTAGAATTTTCTAAAACTGTTTTAACCACATATACTAGACACCAAGAGCTTTCCAATGAGCCAAAGAACACTCAATTTGGATAAATACACAAGGATATATGACCTCTGCAAGTTTGAGGTTTAATGGAGACCTTCAGGAGAGGTGAAACCAGAGAACACACACTACTTGCAGTGAGTACTGCTCTCAGCTCACACATCCAATGATTATGAAAAATTACAGGAAGAAAGTAGACATTACGAGCTTTCAAAGGAGCTATCAAACATGTAATTTGGATATATAATGAGGGAGATACAAGCTCTATAATCTCTTCATACAAAACTACAGCAGCATAGAGATACACATATGCCTCTCTTGGACTTCCCACAAGATCACGACTTTTCTCCTCTTTTTATAGCATGAGAAACTAATCTAAAACCTTCCTAATACATCTAAATTTGTGGTAGACACTTGGGTGGAGGTATTATATGACTCAAGTTCTCAAATAAGCAAAGTATTGATGGACTTTGAGAACTAGCCACATCGACCTTCCACTAGGACACCACTGCAGCTCCCTTGTGACTCACTAATTTGACTCACCATGTTCTAGAACTCACGTGGTATTTTTGTTATCTTTTATGAATAATATGAGCCTTCTTGAAGTATTTTAAGACTTCCCAAAGGTATTTACATAATTTGAAACTTGTACCCTACATAAAACAAATGTTCGCAACATTCTCCCCCTCAAGTTTCAAAGGGTATTTCCTTCATGCCAAGAATATAGTTGAATCTTTGAAGCTTTGGTCCATCCAAGGATTTGGTGAAGATATCTGCAACTTGATCCTTTGTTCCCACAAAAGAAACTTGTACTTCATTGTTTATGGCCTTCTCTCGAACATAATGATAGTGAACCTCTATATGCTTTGTTCTAGCATGAAAAATAGGATTTGAGGTGATATGAATGCTACTCAAGTTATCCCCATACATCAGTGGTACATCAACCTGCACATTCAAGTCATAAAACAACTTTTTAAACCACATAACTTCAGTAGTAGCCAATGCTAAACCTCTATACTCAGCCTCTGTAGAAGATAAAGCAACTGTAGGCCGTTTCTTTGAAATCCATGTTAATGTCTTGTTTCCTGCTATTACCACTTATCCACTTGTGGATCTTCTGTCATCTTTGCTTCCAGCCCAATCTGCATCACTAAAGACTTTAAGAGTTAGATCAGCATCATGACTATAAAATAATCCTTCGTTCATGGTACCTTTCAAATACCTAAGCACTCTTTTTGCTGCATGCATATGAGGTACTCTAGGTTCATGCATAAACTGTGACAATACTCCCACTGCATAGCATATATCAAGTCTAGTTTTTGTTGCATAAATCAAAGATCCTACCATGGATCTATACACATTCATATCATGCAACTCATCACCTTCCTTTGCACTCAACTTTACATTACATTCCATTGGAGTAGAAACAAATTTACATTCCTGCATACCAAACCTTTTCAACATATCACATATATACTTTCTCTGTATCAACCACATACCTTCATTGCCATACACAATTTCAATCCCAAGAAAGTATCTAAGCAAACCAAGATCTGAAATTTTAAATTCCTTTCCCAAATTACCTTTTATCTCATCAATTGCTTTTGCATCATTCCCTGTAATCAACAAGTCATCCACATAAATGCATACATAGACACACATGCCATCTACATGTTTTACATAAAGTGAAGGATCAGCATGACTCGTTGTGTATCCTTGCAGCATAAGATACTTTACCAACCTTGCATTCCATGCCCTTGGTGCCTGCTTACCATACAATGCCTTCTTTAACCTGCATACATGATTAGCACATTTTGCATCCACATAACCATCTCGTTGTGACATATACACTTCTTCATTTAACTCACCATTAAGAAAGGCATTCTTTATATCGAGTTGATATATATTCCACCTTTTACTTGCAGCTAAAGCCAACAAAGTTTTCACCGTTGTCATGTTTGCTACTGGACTAAATGTCTCCTCGTAGTCCAATCCTTGAGTTTGATTATATCCTTTTGCTACAAGTCTAGCCTTATATCTTGACACACTACAATCACTATTTCTTTTAATCTTAAAAACCCACTTGCAATCAATTACCTTTTGCTTTGGTGTCTTTGGAACTAAATTCCAAGTCTTGTTATCCTGTAGTGCTTCCATTTCTTCGCTCATTGCTTTCTCCCACTTTTCATCTCCTTTTGCCTCAACATAACATGTGGGTTCATTTTCCTGCTTAACTTTTGTCATAAAAGCATAATGAGTATTCATGAAAGATTCATACGTATACCTTTGAGGCTTCTTACTCACTCTTGAAGTTCTTCTTACCTCCAATGTAGATGCTCTTCCTTTCTTATTGGGAACCTTTGATGATTCTCGATACTCACATACATCACTAATTTCCTCTCCTTCATCATTAACTTCAACAAGTTTGAGTTTACCTTTACTTTTAACACTTGGAGGTGACTCTTGCCTTAATCTTCCATTGAAAGGTAGCTCTCTTTCTTCATCCAAACCACTTTTCTCATCACTTAAACTTCTTGTGGGCTGAGGTAAGCACTCATCACCTTCACCTGTATCTTCTTCATCTTCATTTATGACATGCAAACTTTCTTATCTACATACCATGAAAGTGATTCATCAAAATTTACATCTCTTGAAACAACCACCTTATTGGTATGAGGATTATAACATCTATATCCTCTTTGAGTATCTGCATAACCAATAAATATACATTTTTCTGATTTCACATCAAGTTTTGATCTCACTTCACTAGGTACATGTACATAACATATTCAACCAAATACTTTCAAATGACTTACACTTGGTTTCCTTCCATGACATACCTCATATGGTGTCAAATGATGAACTCCAGCAGTAGGTACTCTATTCATAATGTACACACTTGTGCCAACAGCTTCAGCCCAAAAAGAATTAGGCAAACACATATCATTGTTGATATATTTAGGTAGTGATGTGTGTGAACACTCTAGGACCGCCGGGGCACTTTTTTCCCTCTTTAGGAGGTTTTTTTCCCCCGGCTTGTACATACGCCTATTGCCCTAATGGGCTACTTATCTTTGTACATTCTCTAGTAATACATTCAGTCTTGTGTGTTGTGCTCCAAGCTTCTTCTTCTTCCTTGTGCTGTTCGCGTGCTTCCGCAGACGTCTAACTCCAACAATTGGTATCAGAGCAGGTCGTTGCTTCTTCTAGGGCGCCGTCGACACTCCTCCGTTTGCAGTCTCAGATTCGCACAAAATTTGGTGAGCGTACTCAGGGTGTTTCCGAGATCAAAACAGCTTCGTTCTATGGTGCCGAAATCGCGATCTGAGCTCGTTTCGGCCTCCGAACGCACTATCGCAGTGCTTGTGCAGGCTATTTCGTCCTTTTGTGCCAAAGGTATATACCAGTTTCTGTTCGCCAGTTTAAGCGTCTCGAAGTCTACTACAGGTCTAGCAGAACTCGTCTGGGCAGTTCTGTTCAACTCTTTGAGATACAGTCAATTTTCTGGATCAAGGTATTTTAGTCACCGGCCATGGCTGAAAGCAGTGATGTATTCCGTATGTTGGCTGTTGAGGATAAGTTGGATGGTACCAACTACCCATTATGGGCTTATATGATGCGATATGTACTGGTTGCAAAAGGATTGTGGAACATTGTGCAGGGTGTTGAAAGACGTCCTGTTACACCTGTAACGACAGGTACTGCAAATACAGGTGTTGGAGCTGATGAAGATGGTGTCGAAGATGATATTCCGCAGATTCCTGTTCGTGCTGCTGTTTCTGTTGCACCTACTGCAGAGTAGATTCGTTGGGATGGCAGAGATGCCCAGGCACATGCATTGATAGCTTTGTCTGTCAAACGTGCCATTATTCCTCACATTCGCTCTTGGAGAACAACAAAGGATGCTTGGGATACACTTACCACTTTATACCAGGCTAGGAATGAGGCTCGTGTTGCTTACCTCCGAAAACAGTTGGAGAGTGAGCACATGAATGAAGGTGATTCGATGGACAGTTTTCTTACAAAGATCAAAGACCTGAAGGAACAATTGATTTCTGCTGATGAGGTTATACCAGATAGCTCACTTGTGCAGACCGTTCTGAATGGCCTTCCTGATTCATATCAGAGTTTTGCCTCTACTCTTCGATTGATGATGAAAGGCAATCCGAATGCCTTGTCATTTGAGGAATTAGTCTCTGTTCTGTTGCAGGAAGATCAGTCCAGGCAGAACATGTCCATTATGCGTGTTGCAGATCAAGCTTTCTTGGCTAGTCAGAAGGGCAAAGGAAAATGGAGCTCTTCTACTAGTAAGCAGAAATCTGCAAATGCTGCACAATCGATGAACCAGGATAAAGATGAGAAGAAATCAGAAAAGCAGAAATTGTTCTGCAAGTACTGTAAAGGAAATGATCATATTATAAAGAACTGTCCAAAACTGGCTGCTAAAGAGGCAAAGAAGAAAGAGGCTTGAATGGTTGTTGCAGAGGCCTCTACACCAAAAACAGAGTCTGCACATCTTGTGCAGGAAGAAGAATGGGCATTTACTACTGTCTGCAGTTTTGACCCATCTTCTCATGATCAGTGCATGTCTGCAGTAGACTCAGATGTTTGGTACTTTGACAGTGGGGCAACCAAACATATTACCTCGCAGCGCAGTTTCTTCTCTTCACTCGAGCCTGCCCCTACAAGGAATACTGTCACATGCGCCAATAACTCCTCTTATCCTGTTATGGGAGTTGGTAAGATCATTCTGACTACTGCTGATGGTAGTTCTTTCACTTTGTCAGATGCTTTATTTGTGCCAGGGATCAAAAAGAACCTGTTATCAGTTTCTGCATTAGCCAAGATTGGCTTGGTTGTGAAATTCATTGATGACAGGTGTACAGTCCATGATCTCTCAAATGGCGATGTGATTATTGCTTCTGGCATTTTATGTCGTGGGCTGTATAAGCTCATAGACTATGAAAAATCTGTGAATGATTCGGCATGTGCAGTTCATGATTCTCAGGCTATGTCAGATGCAAAGCTTTGGCATGCACGCTTTGGTCATCTGAATTTTGCTAGTTTGTTACGCCTGCAGAAATCTGAAATGGTGTCCTCTTTGCCCAAACTTGAGGCACCTGGAAAACATGTTTGTGAAGGCTGTATTTTGGGCAAAATGCAGCGTTCTTCCTTTCCAAAAGATGGTTCAGTTCGGGCTATGCAGAAATTGCAGCTTGTACATAGTGATGTCTGTGGTCCTATGCAGACACCCTCTTTTGGAAATTACCTTTACTTCGTGACTTTCATTGATGATTTTTCTAGGCATGCATGGGTATATCCACTCAAAGCAAAGTCTGAAGTGTTCATGTGCTTCAAACAGTTTTTGGTTTTGGCCGAAAATCTGTCAGCATGTAAAATGGGCACCCTTCGTTCTGATCGAGGGGGGGAATATATGTCTTCAGATTTTAATGTATTTCTGGCTGAACGTGGGATAAAACACCAGTGTACAGTGCCGTATACACCTCAACAGAATGGAGTTGCTGAACGAAAGAACAGGTCACTCATGGAGATGGCGAGGTGCATGGTCAAAAGTCAGGCTTTACCACATAGTTTCTGGCTTGAGGCTGTCATGTGTGCAGCATATGTACTGAACAGGTGTCCCACGAAAGCGTTGCAGTCTATCACTCCATATGAGGCTTGGCATGACCGCAAGCCATCTGTTGCTCATCTGCGTGTTTTTGGTTGTTTGGCATATGCATTAGTGCCTGAACAACATCGCAGAAAATTGGATGATAAGGCAGTAAAATGTATTTTTGTTGGGTACAGTTCTGAAAGTAAAGGCTATCGTCTGTATCATCCACAGACTAGACGCATTCTGGTTAGCCGTGATGTTGTCTTTGTGGAAGATGCTATTCAGCCATTGCTTTCATGTACTAAGGAGACATCTGTTAGCTCCAAAGACATGTATGATACTTTGATGCCTCTTTTTACAGGTGGACAGGCTAGCGCTGGTCCTAATGAGGAAACTTCTCAGCCTTTGCAGGCTTCATATGATGATGCAGATCATTCCATTTCTGATGCAGATTTACATGATGCACTTGTTGATGAGAGAGCTGATATTGAACAGGCAAAAACTATGCCAAAATGGCTGGTGCAGACTTTGCGGGACAGCAAATTATATGCACCTTTGTCATATCGTACTCGTTCAGGCTCTCATAGTACCTCCTTTGCATCAGATTGCTATGCTATGGCTGCATCTAGTCTCTGTGATGAGAATGAGCCCGTTTCTTTTGATGAAGCACAAAATTCAGAAAATTGGATGGCTGCTATGCAATCTGAATATGATGCTATAATGAAGAATGGTACATGGTCTTTATGTGACTTGCCTCCTGGCAAGAAGGCCATTGGCACTAAGTGGGTATACAAGCTGAAGCGTAAACCTGATGGTACAGTTGACAGGTATAAGGCTAGGCTTGTTGCAAAGGGTTATGCGCAGGAAAGAGGCATTGATTTTGATGAGACCTTTGCACCTACATGCCGTATGACTACTGTTCGGAGCATTTGTGCACTTGCAGCCCATCATGGTTGGAATGTACATTAGTTGGACATTAAAACAGCATTTCTGAATGGTGACTTGCATGAAGAAGTGTATGTTTTTCAGCCCCGTGGCTTTGTGCAGAAAGGGCATGAAAACCAGGTGTGCAGGTTAAAGAAGGCGTTATATGGTTTAAAGCAAGCACCACGTGCTTGGTATGAGAAAATACATGCCTACCTGATTGCACATGGTTTTGAGAACAGTCCAACTGAAAGCACCTTATATGTTAAGCGTGCTAATGATGTGCTTTTGATCATTGTTGTCTATGTAGACGACATGCTGCTCACTGGTCCTCTTGAGAAGCATATTGCTGATTTCAAAGCTGATTTGCATGCCTCATTTGAGATGTCTGATTTGGGGCATTTGCATCACTATTTGGGCATTCAGTTTATGCAAGTTGATGGTGGAATGGCTTTGTGTCAAACGAAATATATTGACACATTATTGCAGCGTTTTGGCCTTGAAGATTGTAAGCCTATTGCCACTCCTATGGAGACAGGTTTACGATTGAGTCTTCATGATGTTGGAGATGCATTTGATGCTGTTCTCTATCAGCAGGCTGTTGGATGCTTGATTTACTTATGCATTACTCGGCCAGATATTCAGTTTGCTGTCTCACAGATGAGCAGGTTTATGCATTGCCCAGGAGTCACGCATTGGAAAGCGGTTAAGCGCATCTTTCGCTACTTGAGTGGTACTCGGCTACTTGGGTTGTTTTATCCCAAGGGGGGATCACTACCGCCAGATTTGCATGCTTTTTCTGACTCAGATTGGGCTGGTTGCTATGACACTCGTGTGTCCACCAGTGGTTTTTGCTTCATGCTTGGTAGCTCATGTATATCTTGGTTGAGCAAGAAGCAGCCTACTGTGGCCACTTCCAGTTGTGAGGCTGAGTATAGGGCAGCTTTCACAGCGATTGTTGAGTGTGTGTGGCTCAGACGCCTTATGGCTGATTTGGGTGTTGGCCAGTCTTCTGCCACCACCATCTTCACTGACAGTCAGAGCGCATTGGCAGTTGCGAGGAACCCTGTGTTCCATGCTCGCACTAAGCACATTGAGGTGCATTATCACTATGTCAGGGAGAGGTTCTCTGCTGGGGAGATCAGCTTGGCATATGTGCCCACGCAGGAGAACATTGCAGACCTTTTCACGAAGGCTCTGCCTAGGGAGAAGTTTGAAGGTTTCCGCAAAGCTTTGGGCTTACTTCCTTTTGTGGAGTGATTTCCACATAGCTCGGCACTTCCTTATACATGAGTGCCAGCTCCTTGTTCACCGCATCACTCCCAGGGGGGATTTGTTGATATATTTAGGTAGTGATGTGTGTGAACACTCTAGGACCGCTGGGGCACTTTTTTCCCTCTTTAGGAGGTTTTTTTCCCCCGGCTTGTATATACGCCTATTGCCCTAATGGGCTACTTATCTTTGTACATTCTCTAGTAATACATTCAGTCTTGTGTGTTGTGCTCCAAGCTTCTTCTTCTTCCTTGTGCTGTTCGCGTGCTTCCGCAGACGTCTAACTCCAACAATCATTTAGCATGCTTCTAGATACTTCTGCTATGATTCTGTTTCGTCTTTTTGCGACTCCATTTTGTTGTGGAGTATACGTGCATGTAACTTCTCTTTTGATACCTTCATCATACAAAAAATCAGTAAAAGCTTGAGAGAAATACTCTCCCCCTCCATCGGATCTTAGCTTCTTAACATATCTTCCTGTTTGCTTCTCGACAAATGATTTAAAATTTTTGAAACAATCAAAGACTTCATTCTTATGTTTAATGAAATACACAAATGTCATTCTACTATGATCATCAATGAATGATACATAGTACTTATTACCAGCCAAGGATGCCTCTTTAGTAGGACCCCATACGTCCGTGTGTATGAGTTCTAGCAATCCACTGCTTACATAGCTTGAATGCTTGAAAGGCTGTCTGCTCTGCTTACCCATTTGACATGCTTCACATAGATGCACCATATGTTGCTTAGTAAGATCAGGTAATCCTTCAACAATCCTCTTCTTTGATAGCTCCTTTAACCTGTGTACATTCATGTGTCCAATCCTTTTGTGCCATAGATCAAGCTCTGCTATTGGATGCATACCATAAGAGAAATAGTTTGTATGATTGGGTTTACCTTGAATGTAAACAATCTACCTTGTTTTTGACCTCTAGCAATTAACCTCCTTTGCTTTGGATCCTCAATGAAGCAACCTGCATGATTAAATCTTATTTGCAAACCTTTTTCTACCATTTGACCAACTGACATCAAATTCTTAGTAATCGTTGGCACATAAAGTACATCCTTCAAGCAATTTGTCTTGCTCTTATCCTGCATAACAACATCTCCAACTTGCATAATCTTATGTGTTGTATCATCTCCTGTTTCAACATGACCTTTACATGAAGGATTATGCATATTAGAAAACCATGAAGCATCATGTGACATATGATTAGAGCAACCACTATCTACATACCATACATCACTATTGCAATTCATCTTAGTTTCTACATTCATCATAAGAAGAGAATCATAATCATCACTTTTACCTTCAATTGCATAATTTCCTTGTTGTTTACCTCTTCTTGAATAGCCTCCTCTTCGATTACCACCTTGATTATTTTCATTTTGATAACAATCTTTGGCATAGTGTCCATACCTTCCACATATATAGCAATTGTTGTTATCTTCACTCCTTTGTCTTTGATTGTAGTTGTAGTAGCCTCTCATACCTCTAGCGCTTGATCTTCCTCTTCCTCTTGTGTTGAAGAAGCCACTTGAAGTCCCTTGATCATCACTCCTTCTTCCTCGACCTCTATTTGAACCTCTTCTTCCTTTGTTTCCACCTCTTGATGATCCTACATAAAGAGCTTGTCCTTGAGATCCTTTTTGATTTGAAGTAGAGCCATTTAGATTCATCTCCTCCGTGACCATAAGAGCAACAAGCTGATCAAAGTATGGTAATTCTCCTCTAACATAAACTGAAGTAATGAATGGTTTTCATCTCTCATCATCCTTGAGTCTGTTGAGAGTATGTGCAACCATCGTCGTCCTCCACATGAGCTTGAATTGATCCTAGTTGATATGCAATCTCTTTAACCTTCAACAAGTAATCATTGACCGATGTCCTTGTATCTTTCTTTATGTTTTTCAACTCATTTTTGAGTTGAATCTTCCTTGCTCTTGTACCTGTAGCATACAACCGTTCCAATGCAAGCCAAACATCTCTACTTGTGTCTAGATTTTGTATGTGTCCTACCATTGAATCTTGAATATTTTGTGATAAAATGAATATAACCCTTTTGTCTCTTTCATTCCAAAGTCTAAACTCCCTCAATTGTTGTTGATTTGGATCCTCTGGTAATATAGGTTTGATATCCGTTCCATCAATCAAACCATACAAGCCTCTACCTTGCAAGTATGCTGTGATTCTAAATCGCCATGCTTGATAGTTGTTCTTATCAAGCTTCTCTATTTGTGCATGTTGATCGCCCATTGTGTAAATACTAAACTTCCTCCTTTAAATCTCCTTTTGGATATATATGATAAGAAGAAGTATGAGATTTACCTTTGTTATAAAGTTTATGCACCTTTCTTTGCTTGGATGTTGTTTGAGATGCTTCCTTGCTATCTCCTTCTACCTTTGTGTAGTGTGGATGATGAACCTCTTCTCCAATAGCTTCAAATTCTTCATCAAGGTATTATAACCTTCTCCAAGCTTCAACTATTTGCTCTCATACCAATGTTGGAGTTTATTGACCTCCAAAATATAGCAAGAAGTAGGTCGAACCCCCTAGGAACAAGTTGACCTTCTCACAAACTTTATCATAGAAAACCAGTCATGCTTGCAGAGCTTACTATTCTCCAATGGATTAGAGTTTTCTAAAACTGTTTTAACCACATGTACTAGACACCAAGAGCTTTCCAATGAGCCAAAGAACACTCAATTTGAATAAATACACAAGGAGATATGACCTCTGCAAGTTTGAGGTTTAATGGAGACCTTCAACAGAGGTGAAACCAGAGAACACACACTACTTGCAGAGAGTACTGCTCTAAGCTCACAAATCCAATGATTGTGAAAATTTAGAGGAAGAAAGTAAATAGTTTGAACTTTCAAATGAGCTATCAAACATGTAATTTGGATATAAAATGAGGGAGATACAAGCTCTGCAATCTCTGCATACAAAACTACAACAGAATAGAGATACACATATGCCTCTCTTGGACTTCCCACAAGATCACGATTTTTCTCCTCTTTTTATAGCATGGGAAACTAATCTAAAACCTTCATAATACATCTAAATTCGTGGTAGACACTTGGGTGGAGGTATTACATGACTCAAGTTCTCAAATAAGCAACGTATTGATGGACTTTGAGAACTAGCTACATTGACCTTCCACTAGGACACCACTGCAGCTCCCTTGTGACTCACTAATTTGACTCACCATGTTCTTTCGTATTGAGTGTTGTGCTCCAAGATTCTTCTTCTTCCTTGTGTTGTTCATGTGCTTCGGTAGACATCTAACTCCAACAATTGGTATCAGAGCAGGTCATTGATTCATCTAGGGCATCGTCAACACGCCTTCGATCATAGCCTTAAAATCGCATGAAATTTGGTGAACATGCTCAAGCTAATTAGGAGATCAAACCTGCACCGCTTTGTGGTGGCAAAAGTGCAATTTGAGCTCGTTTTGGCCTCCGAATGCACTATTGTAGTACTTGTGCAAGCTATTTCATCTTTTTATGCCAAAGATATATGTAGGTTTTGGTTTGCTAGTATAAGCATCTCGAAGTCTGCTACAAGTTTAGTAGAAGTCGTCAGGGTAGAG
Source organism: Ceratopteris richardii (assembly GCA_020310875.1). Lineage (NCBI taxonomy): Eukaryota > Viridiplantae > Streptophyta > Polypodiopsida > Polypodiales > Pteridaceae > Ceratopteris > Ceratopteris richardii. The sequence continues at coordinate 34,759,300 of CM035422.1, forward strand.
AAGTCATCAGGGTAGAGAAATCATCAGGGTAGTTTTGTTCAACTTTTTCAGATACAATCATTTTTTTGCATCAGGGTATTTTAGTCAGTGGCCATGGCTGAAAGTAGTGATGTATTTCGTATGTTGGTTGTTGAGGATAAGTTGGACGGTACCGATTACCTGCTGTGGGCTTATATGATGTGACATGTATTGGTTGCAAAAGGACTTTGGAACATTGTGCAGGGTGTTGAAAATGTCCTATTACATCTGCACATACAAGTAATGAAGCTGATGCAGATGGTGTTGAACATGCTGATATTCTTCACATTCCTGTTTGTGTTGCAGTTTCTGCTGCACCTACTATAGAGAAAATTCATTGGGATGGCAGACATGCTCATGCACATGCATTGATAGCCTTGTCTATCAAAGGTGCCATTATTCCTCACATTTGCTCTTGCAGAACAGCTAAGGATGCTTGGGATACACTTACCACATTTTACTAGGCTAGGAATGAGGCTCGTGTTGCTTATCTCCAAAAATAGTTGGAGAGTGAGCATATGAATGAAGGTGATTCTATGAACAGTTTTCTAACAAAGATCAAAGACTTGAAGGAATAGTTGATTTCTACTCATGAAGTTATACTAGATAGCTCACTTGTGGAGACCGTTCTAAATGGTCTTCCTAATTCATATCAGAGTTTTGCTCGTACTCTTTGTTTGATGATGAACAACGATCCAAATGCCTTGTCATTTGAGGAGTTAGTCTCTGTTCTATTGAAGGAAGATCAGTCTAGGCAGAACAGGTCCATTATGTGTGTTGCGTATCAAGCTTTCGTGGCTAGTCAGAAGGGCGAAGGTAAATGAAGCTCATGTATTAGTAAGCAAAAATCTCCAAATGCTGCACATTCGAAGAAGGAAGACAAAGATGAGAAGAAATAAGAAAAGAGAAATTCTTTTGTAAGTACTATAAAGGAAATGATCATGTCATAAAGAGCTGTCCAAAATTGGCTTTAAAAGAGGCAGAGAAAAAAGAGGCTGGAATGGTTGTTGTAGAGGCCTCTACACCAAGAATAGAGCCTGCTAATCTTGTGTAGATTAAAGAATGGGCATTTACTACTGTTTGCAGTTTTGACCCATCTTCTCTTGAACAGTGTATGTCTATAGTAGACTCAGATGTTTAGTACTTTGATAGTGGGCAACCAAACATATTACCTCGCAATGTAGTTTCTTCACTTCACTCAAGTTTGCCCCTATAGGGAATACTGTCACATGCACCAACAACTCCTCTTATCCTATCATGGGAGTTGCTAAGATCATTCTGACTACTGCTGATGGTAGTTCTTTCACTTTGTCAAATGCTTTATTTATGCTAGGGATAAGAAAAATCTGTTATCAGTTTGTGCATTGCCAACATTGGCTTGGTTGTGAAATTTGTTGATGACAGATGTACAATTCATGATCTGTCAAATGGCGGCATGATTATTGCTTCTGACATTTTATGTCGTGGGTTGTATAAGCTCATAGACTATGAAAAATCTATGAATGATTCAACATGTGTAGTACATGGTTCTCAGGCTATGTCAGATGCAAAGCTTTGGCATGCATGCTTTAGTCAAGTGAATTTTGCTAGTTTGCTATGCTTGTAGAAATCTGAAATGGTGTCCTCTTTGCCCAAACTTGAGGCACCCAAAAAACATGTCTATGAAGGCTGTATTTTAGGCAAAATGCAAATCCTCCTTTCCAAAAGATGGTTCAATTTGAGCTACTAAAAAATTGTAGCTTGTTCATAGTGATGTCTATGGTCCTATGCAGACACCCTCTTTTGGAAACTATCTTTACTTCATGACTTTCATTGATGATTTTTTTAGGCATGCATGGATATATCCATTGAAAGCAAAGTCAAAAGTGTTCATGTGCTTCAAACAGTTTTTGGTTTTGGATGAAAATCTGTTAGCATGTAAAATGGGCACCTCGGTTCTGATGGAGGGGGGGAATATATGTCTTCTGACTTTAATGCACTTCTTGCTGAACGTGGGATAAAACATCAATGTATAATGCCGTATATGCATCAACAGAATAGAGTTGTTGAACGAAAGAACATGTCACTTGGAGATAGCGAGGTGTATGGTCAAGAGTCAGGCTTTACCACATAGTTTCTAGCTTGAGGCTATCATGTGTGCAACATATGTACTTAACAGGTGTCCCACTAAAGCACTATATTCTATCACTACATATGAGGCTTGGCATGGTCGCAAGCCATCTATTTCTCATCTGCATGTTTTTGGTTGTTTGGATATGCATTAGTTCATGAACAACATCGCAAGAAATTGGATGATAAAGTAGTAAATTGTATTTTTATTGGGTATAGTTCTGAAAGCAAAGGCTATCATCTATATCATCCACTAACTAAACACATTTTGGTTAGCCGTGATATTGTTTGTGGAAGATGCTATTCAGCCTTTACTTTCATGTACGAAGGAGACATCTGTTAGCTCCAAAGACATGTATGATACTTTGCTGCCTCTTTTTAGAGGTGGACAATCTAGTGCTAGTCCTATTGAGGCAACTTCTCAGCCTTTATAGGTTTCATGTGATGATGCAGATCATTCCATTTTTTACGTAGATTTTCATGATGCACTTGTTGATGAGAGAGTTGATATTGAGAAGGCAAAAACTATGCCAAAATGGCTAGTCTAGACTTTGCATGATAGCAAATTAGATGCACCTCTGTCATACCATACTTATGCAGGCTCTCATAGTGCCTCTTTTGCATTAGATTGCTATATGATGAGACTAATCATATTTCATTTGATGAAGCACAAAATTATGAACATTGGATGGCTGCAATGCAATCTGAATATGATGCTACCATGAAAAATGGTACCTGTTCTTTATGTGACTTGCCTTCTAGAAAGAAGGCCATTGACACTAAGTGGGCATGCAAGCTGAAGCATAAACTTGATGGAACAATTGATAGGTATAAGACTAGGCTTGTTGCAAAGGGTTATGTGCAGCAAAGAGGCATTGTTTTATATGAAACTTTTGTAGCTACATGCCGAATGACTATTGTTTGTAGCATCTCTGCACTTGCAGGTCATCATGGTTGGAATGTACATAGTTGGATATTAAAAATACATTTCTGAACTTGCATGAAGAAGTGTAAATTTTTCAGCCCCTTGGCTTTATGCAAAAAGGGTATGAAACCTAGGTGTGCAGATTAAAGAAGGCATTATATGGTTTAAAGCAAGCACCATGTGCTTGGTATGAAAAGATACATGTCTATCTAATTGCACATGGTTTTGGGAACAGTCCAACTAAAAGCACCTTATATGTTAAGCATGCTAATGATGTGCTTCTGATCATTGTTGTGTATGTTGATGACATGCTGCTCGCTAGTCCTCATGAGAAGCATATTGCTGATTTCAAGGCTGATTTGGATGCCTCATTTGAGATGTCTAATTTGGGGCACTTGCATCATTGATTGGGCATTCAAGTTATGCAATGATGACAGAATATCTTTGTGTCAAATGAAATATATTGACATGTTATTGCAACATTTTGGCCTTGAAGACGGTAAACCTATTGTCACTCCTATGGAGACAGGTTTATGATTGAGTGTTCATGATGCTAGAGATGCATTTGATGCTATTCTCTATCAGCAGGCTGTTGGATGGTTGATTTACTTATGCGTTACTTGGCCAGATATTCAGTTTGCTGTCTCACAGATAAGCAGAACTTTTCATGAAGGCTCTGCCTAGGGAGAAGTTTGAAGCTTTCCGCAAATCTTTGGGCTTACTTCCTATTGTGGATTGATTCCACATAGCTTGGCACTTCCTTATACATGAGTGCCAGCTCCTTGTTCACCACATTACTCCCAGGGGGGATTTGTTGATATATTTAGGTAGCAATGTGTGTGAACACACTAGGACCACCCGGGCACTTTTTTCCTCTTTAGGAGATTTTTTCCTTCGGCTTGTATATACGCATATAGCCTTATGGATTACTTATCTTTGTACATTCCAGTGGTAATACATTCACTATTGTGTGTTGTGCTCCAAGGTTCTTCTTCTTTCTTGTGTTGTTCACGTGCTTTTGCAGACGTCTAACTCCAACACATCTTATGCACATTCCTAGTTTGCTTTCCATATTGTCAATGCTCGCAAAAAAAAAAAAGAGAAATATAACATACGTAAATAGCCAGAATGAGAAAGATTTTCCATTCCACTATAACATATATGGCCCAAACTGCCATGCCAAATACAATCCATATGCTATTAATAATACCTAACAAGTGTCCTTTTTGTGATACAAATAAAGGATAAAGTGAGCCAACTTTGTTTCATTTTGCAATAACCATATTGACCTTTGATATGTGAAAGGACTGAGCATAGAAAACCACCTTGTAACCAAGGTCATCTAGTTGACTACCTGATATCAAACTGCATGATAATTAAGGTACATGGCATACATTATGCATTCTAAATTTTGAACCATCAATGAACTGCACAAGCACATCGCCAATCCCAACAAGGTCACATTGGTAAGAGTTACCAAGTCTCATGGTACCAAAAGACTTTGTTGCGTAAGTAGAGAACCATTCTCTATGTGGTATCACATGGAAAGAAGCATGATAATCTAGTAGCCACATGTGGGAAAGAGAATCAGCCATAAGATCCTCAATGGGCATAGTACTATCAAGAGTTATCACATCAACGCCATAAAAAATAGCATTAATTTCTTCAATATTCATAATAAAAAAAGATGGTGCATGTAGTTATTAAACATGCCCATCAACATTATGTCCTTTACCTTTAGAATTGTTTAATGCATAGCAATCTTTTTTCATGTGTCCTTTCTTATGACAATAATGGCATTCAATATCTCGCTTCCTTGATTTACTTCTACTCTTATTCCATTGATCATTCTTTTCCTTGTTCTTACTCGTGCCAGATTGTTGATTCTTTCCTTGGTAAGAATAACAAACATTATATGCATCACCTCCTTTGAGTTTCAACCATAGATTTTCTACAAATCTCCTCACTCAAGAGTGCTCCACATATATCCTCATAGACCATTTTACCACCACGTGCACTATTGCTAATAGCTGTGCAAAATGTATCCCATGATGATGACAAGGTGCATACCAACAAGAATGCTTTCACTGCATTATCTGTCTCCATTATGAGCTTGTAACTGAGAGAATATAGCATCAAAATCATTCATATCAACAACAACACTATCTGTGTCCTTCATGCAAAGGTCATATAAGTTTCTCATGAGATACACTCTATTTGATGCCATTTTGTTTTTCTATGTATGCATAAATTCTTCCAAAGCTCCTCTGCACTTTCATAGTCCAATATTGTAAAGTAAACATTATCTGCCAGGTGCAATTGAATGGTAGACCTAGCCATTTTATCCATTTCATCCCAATCATCATGATGCATATCGATAGACTTCTTTGAGATTCCATTTACTGGCTTCCATCATCTCCTTTGAATCAGCACATCTTTAATCTGATCCATAGAGCAAAGTTTGTGATCTTTGCCCTAGTAGTTGTAACTCCTTTTGGGAACAGTGGCACTAGACTCGGATCCACTAGATGTGTGTGAGATTTCTGATGTCATGATGATAGAGAACTAACTAGAATGTAAATGGAGATAAAATAGTCCAAGCACCACTAAAGCTAAAAGAAAATACAGTGTTAGATTCTAGGAAAAATTTGACAATCTTCCTAAAAAAATGGATTAATGAACAACAATGACCAACCAAAAGGATTATGTGAGAGTGTATGTACTCACACCAATAAGTGTGTCAAGGAGTAAAATAAAAAAATGTAGAGTTGAAAAGCAAACATATGGAAAATTTTTACCAGAGTCTCCTTTGTAAACTGAGCATATGAACAATGTTGAAAAAAAGACTCATAAAATTGCAAGTGTTGACATGTAAACCTGCATACTGAATCACTAGTTCCATTGCATATAACCACTTAACCAAAAGAAACCAACTAGGCTTATCAAGCACCTATGAACAACTAGCATACATCTCCTATTGCAAGATTAGGTAAGTTTTCCACATGCATCACCAAAGAGACCCCAACATCTAGGGTGTCTCTCAGTTAAGAAAACCTCACCATGATCCTCTTTATCAATGTCAAAGGCTTTATGCAAAAACGTAACCACTATATCAATGACCACATGGATGTACATAAGTAGTATCCACAGAAGCATACATAGTGTATATGTGCTCAATATATGAATTAAAAGGGCACTAAAGGGCTGAATTTATAACCTAAATACTAGCCAAGAACACCTGCAAGTTTCTATCAACTATGAGCTTTAACTGAGCTCTAGGGAGAATAGTACTGGAATGGGTGAGCTCTTGGGAAGTACAAGAAATCTCCATCTTCCTTGATTGTTGAGGTCCTCCCTCATGCAGAACCAATGGCATCAATGGTGACCGGTGGCGGATGATGAGGTATGCCAAGGTCCATGCCTTGGTCACCACCTTAGCCATAAGCCTAGGAGAAAGCCTCAGGTGGGTGGGTGGGTTCTTGCTTTGCTCGCACAACAACAAAACCCTTTTGCTTCAAATTGCTTTGGTACCAGTGAAGTGGTGCAATTGTGATGCACCATGCTAGATTCTCTTTCACATGATCTTGCCCTCTTTACTACACATTTGAGCTCCGGATGCTACACGCAGTACTCTACACATGACTCATAGAATACATCGAAACCACAGAGTACACACCTATGTGTAGCTTTATACAACATTGTGCACTAGTAAGCCCTTCACCTAGAGTCTAGCTAGATCATCATCTAAGCTCCACATCGGGTGTCCATGGGTGGAAAACACCATCTTTGTAGCTGCATTACTCTTGGTAATATGAGAATTTGAGGTCTCTATCGCTTAGTCTGTGTCTCTCTTTATCTTTGTTTTTTCTCAAATCTATCTACTGGTCTATTCCAGTGTGCTATTATTTCTTACATGGTATAAGAGCTGAAGAGGTGTTGAGTGGTGCAGAAGCAAAAATGTAGAGGTTCTAAAGGCTTTAACGACAAAAGAGAGAAGATGTCAAGCGGTGCATCATCATCAATGACTAGGAATCAAGGTGGTTTATCAACAAGAGTATATGGAGCATAGGCAAGAGCAATAATGATGCCAATCATCCCAACGTTACAAATATGACCATCAACCTCCACAAATGGTAAGCTTGATGGTACAAATTACACCCTGAGGAAGTTTAAAATCACTTCTATCCTTGGTTCATAAGGGCTTCTAGAGATTGTGCTTGTGATTGATCATGAACCCCAAGAAACACTTGGTCCAAATAATCTTGGTGGAGTGATTCCTCTTGATGACCACCTTCTATGTGCTTGGAAACATAGAACCGTAGACACACTTTGTGCTCTACTTACAAGTACTATTGATAGTGTTCTGACTCTCATTCAACATACTACCAAGGCTTGTGAGGCATGGAACATATTAAGAAATCAATATGAAACTCATAATCAAACACTCATTCAGAACTTTGAGAATCAACTAACAATAGAAATGTTTGCTAATGGGGAGACTACAGAGGTATTTATCATTCCCATAAAGAATCTACCGGATCAAATGATAGGATCAAGTGTTCAAAAGTCAAGTGAGGAGCTCCCTTGCCATTGTGTTCAAATTTGTTCACCAAAATTTGATGGTTTGGTAATTACTTTTAATACCCAAATTAGAAATCAACCTCATAACTTTTGAAGAATTCAGTTCCTTATACATAGAGGAGGAGCTATTGTTCAAGCCAAGGAGTGGTGGAAGCAAAGGAGATGTTGCATTCACATGAGATGCCAAAGGAGGAAAAGTGGACTCTTCAAAAGATGGAGAAAAAAAGAAGAACCAAGTACAAATGAGGGGAGAGGCCCTCCTTATATAGATTTGGGAGGGGCTCTCAAAAGTACATCATATGTGGGATAAGTCTCCTGGAAGGAGAATGAATACAACTGGTAGAAGCACATGGCAAGGTACCCAAATACAAAGGAAATACAATATAAAATGGAAATAGACTAGAAATGGAGTGCCTCCTGGATACAAAATGGAGATGCACTCATGCGGATACAAATGTAGATGAAGTAGGAGCAATCATGTCGTGAACACCCCCTCTGCAGCTCCATTTTGGAGCAGCTAAATGCTGTAGAGGTCCACCAAGCGCTGAAGCAAAATCGGAGGTAGAGACTTCGTGAACATATCTGCCAGGTTCTCCTGAGAGGTACACTTCTCCACAGTAATCTCCTGAGATATGAGCTTCTCGCGGATGAAGTGGTACTGGATCTTGATGTGCTTCATCCGAGCGTGGAGCACTAGATTCTTGGTGATGGCCAAGGCTAACTGGTTGTCCGTGCAAAGACATGTCGGAGTATCCTGGAAAAAACCAACGTCAGATAATAAACGTCGAAGTCAGATGGCCTCACATGCTGCAAAACTGGATGCTCGGTACTCGGCCTCGCTAGATGATAGAGCGATTGTAGGCTGCTTCTTACTTACCCAAGGGATAGGTCCTGAGCCAAGCAAGAATATCTACCCAGAAGTAGACCATCGAGAATCAGGATCACTATCCCAATCTGAATCGGAATATCCGGCGAGTTCGATGCCCCCTCTATACCAAAGACCATGATGTCGGGTGAGGGCAAGGTAGCAAAGTAGTCTCTGAGAAGCATCCCAATGAGTCTAACGAGGCTGATGTGCAAACTGACTAAGGATACCAACTGCATAAGCAATATCTGGTCTAGTGTCGGCAAGATAGAGTAATGAGCCAACAAGCTATCGATAGGTATGCACATCCACAAGTGATGATGAGTCCTCCAATGTAAGCTTGATGTTTGGATCAAGTGGTGTAGAAACTAAGCAACACTGGTCCATGTTATATCTGGAAAGTAGATCAGAGTAGTACTTCTTCTGTGATAGGAATATACCTTCTTCTGTTTGCCAAACTTCCATACCCAAGAAGTAGTGTAGTAATCCAAGATCTGTCATAGAGTAAGGTGAAGCTCTGTGATGATAAACTGGATGCATTCTTCATCTGAGCCTATCAAGATCAAGTCATCTACATAGAGAATGATCATGGCTACTAAAGAGTCCTTTTGATAGATATAAAGATTAGCATCAACATTGCTTCTGTGGAATCCCTTGTCTTCAAAAAACTTGTGAATCTTTTCATACCAGGCCTTGGGAGCTTGCTTGAGTCCGTAAAGTGCCTTGTGAAGCTTGTAGACTTGATCTTCTTTGCCTTTGATCTTGTTGAGCCGATAAATGTCATATTGGTCAAAGTCAACCGTAGTGAAAGTCAACTACAGTCAAAGTCAATTTGGTCAAACTCAACAAAGTCGAGGTCAAAGTCACAAACATTATATGCATCACCTCCTTTGAGTTCCAACCATAGATTTTCTACAAATCTCCTCACTCAAGAGTGCTCCACATATATCCTCATAGACCATTTTACCACCAAGTGCACTATTGCTAATAGCTGTGCAAAATGTATCCCATGATGATGACAAGGTGCATACCAACAAGAATGCTTTCACTTCATTATCTGTCTCCATTATGAGCTTGTAACTCAGAGAATATAGCATCTAAATCATTCATATCAACAACAACACTATCTGTGTCCTTCATGCAAAGGTCATATAAGTTTCTCATTAGATACACTCTATTTGATGCCATTTTGTTTTTCTATGTATGCATAAATTCTTCCAAAGCTCCTCTGCACTTTCATAGTCCAATACTGTAAACTAAACATTATCTGCCAGGTGCAATTGAATGGTAGACCTAGCCATTTTATCCATTTCATCCCAATCATCATGATGCATATCGATAGACTTCTTTGAGATTCCATTTACTCGCTTCCATCATCTCCTTTGAATCAGCACATCTTTAATCTGATCCATAGAGCAAAGTTTGTGATCTTTGCCCTAGTAGTTGTAACTCCTTTTGGGAAGAGTGGCACTAGACTCGGATCCACTAGATGTGTGTGAGATTTCTGATGTCATGATGATAGAGAACTAACTAGAATGTAAATGGAGATAAAATAGTCCAAGCACCACTAAAGCTAAAAAAAAATACAGTGTTAGATTCTAGGAAAAATTTGACAATCTTCCTAAAAAAATGGATTAATGAACAACAATGACCAACCAAAAGGATTATGTGAGAGTGTATGTACTCACACCAATAAGTGTGTCAAGGAGTAAAATCAAACAATGTAGAGCTGAAAAGCAAACATATGGAAAATTTTTACCAGAGTCTCCTTTGTAAACTGAGCATATGAACAATGTTGAAAAAAAGACTCATAAAATTGCAAGTGTTGACATGTAAACCTGCATACTGAATCACTAATTCCATTGCATATAACCACTTAACCAAAAGAAACCAACTAGGCTTATCGAGCACCTATGAACAACTAGCATACATCTCCTATTGCAAGATTAGGTAAGTTTTCCACATGCATCACCAAAGAGACCCCAACATCTAGGGTGTCTCTCAGTTAAGAAAACCTCACCATGATCCTCTTTATCAATGTCAAAGGCTTTATGCAAAAACGTAACCACTATATCAATGACCACATGGATGTACATAAGTAGTATCCACAGAAGCATACATAGTGTATATGTGCTCAATATATGAATTAAAAGGGCACTAAAAGGCTGAATTTATAACCTAAATACTAGCCAAGAACACCTGCAAGTTTCTATCAACTATGAGCTTTAACTGAGCTCTAGGGAGAATAGTACTGGAATGGGTGAGCTCTTGGGAAGTACAAGAAATCTCCATCTTCCTTGATTGTTGAGGTCCTCCCTCATGCAGAACCAATGGCATCAATGGTGACCGGTGGCCGATGATGAGGTATGCCAAGGTCCATGCCTTGGTCACCACCTTAGCCATAAGCCTAGGAGAAAGCCTCAGGTGGGTGGGTGGGTTCTTGCTTTGCTCACACAACAACAAAACCCTTTTGCTTCAAATTGCTTTGGTACCAGTGAAGTGGTGCAATTCTGATGCACCATGCTAGATTCTCTTTCACATGATTTGGCCCTCTTTACTACAAATTTGAGCTCTGGATGCTACACGCAGTACTCTACACATGACTCATAGAATACATCGAAACCACAGAGTACACACCTATGTGTAGCTTTATAAAACATTGTGCACTAGTAAGCCCTTCACCTAGAGTCTACCTAGATCATCATCTAAGCTCCACATCGGGTGTCCATGGGTGGAAAACACCATCTTTGTAGCTGCATTACTCTTGGTAATATGAGAATTTGAGGTCTCTATCGCTTAGTCTGTGTCTCTCTTTATCTTTGTTTTTTCTCAAATCTATCTATTGGTCTATTCCAGTGTGCTATTATTTCTTACATGGTATAAGAGCTGAAGAGGTGTTGAGTGGTGTAGAAGCAAAAATGTAGAGGTTCTAAAGGCTTTAACGACAAAAGACAGAAGATGTCAAGCCGTGCATCATCATCAATGACTAGGAATCAAGGTGGTTTATCAACAAGAGTATGTGGAGCATAAGCAAGAGCAACAATGGTGCCAATCATCCCAACATTACAAATATGACCATCAACCTTCACAAATGGTAAGCTTGATGGTACAAATTACACCCTGAGGAAGTTTAAAATCACTTCTATCCTTGGTTCATAAGGGCTTCTAGAGATTGTGCTTGTGATTGATCATGAACCCCAAGAAACACTTGGTCCAAATAATCTTGGTGGAGTGATTCCTCTTGATGACCACCTTCTATGTGCTTGGAAACATAGAGTCGTAGACACACTTTGTGCTCTACTTACAAGTACTATTGATAGTGTTCTGACTCTCATTCAACATACTACCAACGCTTGTGAGGCATGGAACATATTAAGAAATCAATATGAAACTCATAATCAAACACTCATTCAGAACTTTGAGAATCAACTAACAATAGAAAGGTTTGCTAATGGGGAGACTACAGAGGTGTTTATCATTCCCATAAAGAATCTACAGGATCAAATGATTGGATCAAGTGTTCAAAAGTCAAGTGAGGAGCTCCCTTGCCATTGTGTTCAAATTTGTTCACCAAAATTTGATGGTTTGGTAATTACTTTTAATACCCAAATTAGAAATCAACCTCTTAACTTCTGAAGAATTCAGTTCCTTACTCATGGAGGAGGAGCTATGGCTCAAGCCAAGGAGTGGTGGTAGCAAAGGAGATGTTGCATTCACATCAGATGCCAAAGGAGGAAAAGTGGACTCTTCAAAAGATGGAGAAAAAAAGAAGAACCAAGTACAAATGAGGGGAGAGGCCCTCCTTATATAGATTTGGGAGGGGCTCTCAAAAGTAAATCATATGTGGAATAAGACTCCTGAAAGGAGAATGAATACAACTGGTAGAAGCACATGGCAAGGTACCCAAATACAAAGGAAATACAATATAAAATGGAAATAGACTAGAAATGGAGTTCCTCTTGGATACAAATTGGAGATGCACTCATGCGGATACAAATGTAGATGAAGTAGGAGCAATCATGTCGTCAACACCCCCTCTGCAACTCCGTTTTGGAGCAGCTAAATGCTGTAGAGGTCCACCAAGCGCTGAAGCAAAATCGGAGGTAGAGACTTTGTGAACATGTCTGCCAGGTTCTCCTTAGAGGTACACTGCTCCAGAGTAATCTCCTGAGATATGAGCTTCTCACGGATGAAGTGGTACTGGATCTTGATGTGCTTCATCCGAGCGTGGAGCACTGGATTCTTGGTGATGGCGAAGGCTAACTGGTTGTCCATGCGAAGACATGTTGGAGTATCCTGGAAAATACCAATGTCAGATAATAAACGCCCAAGCCAGATGGCCTCACATGCTGCAAAACTGGATGCTCGGTACTCGGCCTCGCTAGATGATAGAGCGATTGTAGGCTGCTTCTTACTTGCCCAAGGGATAGGTCCTGAGCCAAACAAGAATATCTACCCAGAAGTAGACCATCGAGAATCAGGATCACTATCCCAATCTGAATCGGAATATCCGACGAGTTTGATGCCCCCTCTATACCAAAGACCATGATGTCGGGTGAGGGCAAGGTAGCGAAGTAGTCTCTGAGAAGCATCCCAATGAGTCTAACGAGGCTGATGTGGAAACTGACTAAGGATACCAACTGCATAAGCAATATCTGGTCTAGTGTTGGCAAGATAGAGTAATGAGCCAACAAGCTATCGATAGGTATGCACATCGACAAGTGATGATGAGTCCTCCAGTGTAAGCTTGATGTTTGGATCAAGTGGTGTAGAAACTAAGCGACACTGGTCCATGTTATATCTGGAAAGTAGATCAGAGTAGTACTTCTTCTGTGATAGGAATATACCTTCTTTTGTTTGCCAAACTTCCATACCCAAGAAGTAGTGTAGTAATCCAAGATCTATCATAGAGTACTCAAGGTGAAGTTGAATTGTGCGATGATAAACTGGATGCATTCTTCATCTGAGCCTATCAAGATCAAGTCATCTACATAGAGAATGATGATGGCTACTAAAGAGTCCTTTTGATAGATATAAAGATTAGCATTAGCATTGCTTCTGTGAAATCCCTTGTCTTCAAAGAACTTGTGAATCTTTTCATACCAAGCCCTGGGAGCTTGCTTGAGTCCGTAAAGTGCCTTGTGAAGCTTGTAGACTTGATCTTCTTTGACTTTGATCTTGTTGAGCCCATAAATGTCATATTAGTCAAAGTCAACCACAGTCAAAGTCAACTACAATCAAAGTCAATTTGGTCAAACTCAACAAAGTCAAGGTCAAAGTCAATAGGGGCAAAAGTCAAAGTGTTCGAAGTGCAGGTGTCAAAGTGCACAGGTAGTGCACAAGTATGGTCCACAAAGGGTGAATTGGAGAAAGTGGTTGCAGGTTGCAGAGGTATTTCTTTAATTTCCTTAAGGTTCAAAAGTGTTGTTTAAAGTGTTTTGGAAGGTTCAGGTGAACCCTCTCTTAAGTACAAAAGTGAAGACTTAAAGGGAAAATGTGAAGGTATGTGAAGCGGCAGCGTACACAGAAGTGAAAGTATGCCCCCCCAAGTAAAATTTTGTTTTTAGCCTAAAGTCACTACAAGACAAAAGAGGGATTCGTTAGCTACCACTTGTGAAGACAATCTTGGGGACATCAAAGTGAGCATCAAGATACACTTGCAGTTAGGAGCATACGTGAATCGACACTCAAATCAAGGCAAGGACTATTCTTGGACCATTCTAAGGGTAAGCAAGAGGAAGCATAGTCTAAGGAAGGCAAGAGAGAGAAGTGCAAGAGACACCCAGTGTGTGATGCAGAGAAGTGAAGTGCAAGGTGTGCATGAATAGTGACCAAGGAAGTGGGCAGAGAAGTGCTAAGCTAGTCCCCCAAGGATCCCAAGGTCTTATTGAAGTGTGCGCGTGCCACCGGAAGGTACCCATCCCTCCCCCTTAGTGGAAGCTTGGTGCAAGGTGTGCACAAGTGTAGGCTTGGAGAAGGTGGAGGTTTGGTGTAGAGGAGGCCGGCAGCAACAAGCCCTTTGGATATTTGGTATTTTGTAATTGAATACTCTGTGGGATTTTGCACAGAAGCATTGGATTGTATTGTGCTTCAACATTGTATTTGTTTTATTATAATCAATCGACAGAGGCTTCCAGTGTGTATTCTTCTTCTTGTCTTCCCTTTTCTCCTACAAACACTCAAATCCCTTCTTGTCCAAGAATCCCCCAAAAAAATTTGGCACGCACGGTGGGACATCTAAGGAGATTTGAGCATAGGAGAAGATCTATTGCAGTTGGAGAAGCAATATTCAAGTGTTCAAGTGTCGACAATACTACTTCAGTGGACTACGAGGTACATATTCTTATTAATTATTTCATACTAAGAGGACTATGAATAGCCCATGACCGCAACCCGGTCCCAAACATTGAGGGTCAATGGCAAGCAAACAAGAAGGAAGGCTGTTAGAAGATCATCTAGTCCACTTTCATCAACTTCATCAGTAAGGAGCATGGCTGGTCAGGTAGACTAAGAAACCTTACTATCAAGATTGAACATAAAATTTCCTTCTTTCAAAGGCCTAGCTCAGGAAGGTCCGGACGAGCATATTAGAAGGTTTTTGGCACTATGCAAAACTAGAGGCTTAATGGGTAGGGAGGATTCCTTTTTGATACTCTTCCCTGCCACATTAGAAGGATTAGCAGATAAATGGTTCAGCCAGTTTGCTGAGAACCATTTTACAAATTGGGACCTAATGAAAGATGCATTCAAAAATCAATTCCAGCATGGAAATACTACCGAGATCATCATAGAAGAACTAGAAAATTTGAGTTTGGGTCGAGGAGAAAAGTTCCTAGAGTTTTTGACTAGGGCCAAGGCACTAATGGCTAAATTACCCAACCCACCACATGATTTTTTTGTTAAGAAATGGTTAGCTAAGCCACTTCCAGTGGCCACCCAATGAAAAATCAAGGAATTAGTGTTACCTATAGCCTCCATAGAGGAATTCATCAACACAGCTACACGATTGGAACAGATAAGGCAACAGTATGGAGCTACTTCTTCTCAACTACCATATTCTACAGAAATGGAGGATCCTGTAATTCAGCTAAGGAAGGAGCTCGAAGGCTTAAAAAGGAATAAGCCCTACAAAGAGGAGGAGAATGTTGTTACTCAGTTGAGAAGGGAGATTGAAGCACTAAAGCTCCAAAAGGAGGAGGAGGCCCAAGCAGAGGAATTGGCTCAGCTGCGACAGGAGTTGCAGGAACTCAAAGGGGGTGGCATCAAGAGTGGACTTTGGTGTTCCATGTGCAGCAAGCAAGGTCATATAGTAAGTGAATGTCCTCTATTAAGTGTGACTTTCCAAATATGCAGGAAAGTCAGCCATGAGGCCCAGGAATGCCAATCAAGAGGAATGCCTGCAACAACATATTAGACACAAGGAGGATCCCTACCACCAACAAATGTGATGGCGGCTGCACCCAATCAAGGTAACAATTATGACCCGAGACAGAGGAATAACTTTGGAAATGGGCCTAGGAGGCCAATTATTTGTTTCAAATGTGGAGAATGTGGGCACTATCAAAGTAGGTGCACTCTCCTAGAAAATGCCCCTCCTTGCAGGAACTGCCCAGAGGCTAGAGACCACTATACTAATTGTTGTCCTAAGAATCAAGCATCTTCATCTGGGCCCCACATTCAAATGAGTTCTGTGTGCAAAGAAGAAAGGGTAGATCAAATCCATGTGCCATCTCCATCTACCAAGGTGGTGCAATTAGAAGAAATTGAATCTTTTACAGTGCAGACAAGAAGCAAGGGGAAGGCTCAAGTGGAAATAGGTCAAGAATCAATGATTAATAAAGACAAAGGTGTGTCTGAGAACAAAGCCACCACATGTGCAAACACAAGGCAAAAAGAAAATTTCATAGGTACCAGTGATGCCATTGGACATGCATTCAACAGGGCTCATGAGGAGTTTGATAAGTCAAATGGAGCCCAGGCTCTTAAGGAATCAGAAGCTTCCATACTACTCAAGTCGATGAAAAAGGAGGTTAGTATTTTTGATTTAATAAAGATGGATGGGAACTTCAGGTTAGAACTCTTGCAGATAATTGATGAAATGTCCACAACAAGTTTAGTGGCAAAGGTTGCGGTTATGCATAAAGATAGAAGTGTAGGGGAAGCACCCCTCACAGATTACAAGAGCCCTCGACTAACAGTCTCTATTAAAGGTCATGAGTTTCAAGGAGTTATTGTGGATGGTGGTTCTGGCATTAACTTGATGCCTGAATATACCATGAAAAAGATTGGACTATACCCTTTGAGACCTGCCAACTTCACTGTAACAATGGTAGACCAAAGCATAGTAAGGCCTATGGAAGTGGTCCCTGGAGTCCCAGCCAAGATACAAGGTACCATCTTTAACTTGGACTTTGTTGTTTTAAGGCTGCCACAAGTAGAAGGAAGTTTTCCCCTGTTAATTGGGAGACCTTGGTTAAGGCATGCCAATGTGCTGCATGACTGGGGCAAGGATACAATGTGGGTAAAGCAAGAGGGAAAAGAGTTGCAGCAGATAATTTTAGAAGAGGGACTAGACAATCAGAGAAATACTAGCATGATGCAGACGATTGGTCTTTGTATGGAAGAAGAATTGTTGGACAACCAAGAAGCACATCTATTTGAAGAAGCAAATTTATATGAAGATGAAAACATGTTGGCTTGGCTCCATGCAGAAGACCCATCTTCCTGCTATGTAATTTTTCCAAACTCAAGTGGAGAGGAAGTAGATGAAGAAATAGAGGACACAGTCTTAGTCAAAAGCCATAACAGAGAGAAGAAAAGCGTTGTCCTTAAGTGCAACAATGAAGAAGCCACTTCAAATCATATGTCAATGGCCACATTTTTATGGATACTGGTATGGATATCATCTATGTCAATTTTTATGCTAGCAAGTGCAGGGCTTTACAAGAATGTGGAAGAAGTACCTGCAAGCCTTTGGAAACAGAGGGTTCCATTTGATGAAGAAGCTAGAATAGTGAAAATGAAATTTTTGCAGATTAAGCTATAAAGTTGCTGACACCATGATACATAAGTTGCAGTATTGAGGAGACAATATTTTACTGAAGGATTTGGGGCTTGGAAATACTGAGTCCCCCTTTGAAGTGTAGATAGGTGGACTAAGACTTGTACTTGAATCTTTTCTTGAGTATGAGGAAGCTTCATTGAAAATCACATCCTTCAAAATGGTGATGGAGTGGTTTTCCATATCATATAGACGGTATGCCTTTGATGAGAAAGTTATCAAAGTCATGATTGATAAACTCACCACCTCCATCTGATCTGATGGTTTTAACTTTAGTCGAAGCTTCATTCTCAACTTCCTTGATCCAAGTTTGAAACTTAGAGAATGTGTCTGCCTTTGACTTCAAAAGGTACACCCAAATATAGCGAGAGTGGTCATCTACTAGAAGATAAAAGTAGAGGGATCCACTCAAGGATGGGGTATTCATAGGTCCACATAAGTCCATGTGGATAAGGGCTAGTGGGTTCCTCGCTCGTGTGGAAGCTTCCTTGGGAATTGGGGCCCTGTGTTGCTTGCCTTGGGTGCAAGCTTGGCAGTTATTAGTAAGTTGCCCGATCTTTGGCAATCCCTTCACAAGTTGGGATGAAGAGATTTTTGATAAGTAAGAAGTGTGGCCAAATCTCTGGTGCCACAAACTTGAGGTGTATTCTTTGGATACAAAGCAAGATAGCTTGTAGAGGCCTTTTTCTTCAATACCTTGAGGAATGACATCCTTTGTATGGGGATCAACTACCTTAACTGAGGTGTTATCAAACCATACTTGTTTGTCCTGATCTGTAATGGCCTTGACATAAAGTAGATTCATACATAAATTTGGAAGAAAAAGAACATTGGATAAAGACTTGCATTCCCCCCGATGGTTGGAAATTTGAACTTTCCCTTTTCCTTCGATGGGTAAACTTTTGTTGTTGACAAGATAGACTTCTCCCAGATGTTCTTCGAGTTCCTGAAAGGAGTCCTTGTCTTTGCACATATGGGAGGTAGCTCTGCTATCAAAGATCCACTCATGCGGGGAGCTAGAAGTGACTAGGGCATTGGCTTCTGTGGAGATGAAGAGTTCCTCACTCGAGCAGTGGGATCTATGTTGGGATCCTTTGGATGCTTGCTTAGACGTAGAAGCCTTCGATGATTGTTTCTTTTTATAGCAAAACTTTTCTAAGTGGCCTAATTTTCGACAGAAATTATAGGTGAACTTCTTTGATGAATTATGCGATCCTTGCTTAGATCCATTGCTAGCCTGATGACTTGTGGTTTTGCCCTTATTGAATGGGCCTTTGGCCTTCATGGCTGACTCTTGTGAGGAAGTCGATTTGGCTCGCGAGTCGTGAAGGAGCAATAGTCGACGAACCTCTTCCCAAGATAAGACTTGGCCGTGATTATACAAAGTTGTGACAAATGTCTCGTATGACTTAGGTAACTTGTTAAGAAGCCTAATGGACATGTCTTCACTAGAGATCTACCTACCACATAGTGCTAATTTACTCTGGTAGTCCTCAAATTAGGCTATGACCTTGGTAATTGTGTCGTGTGGCCTAATGGTCAAATTATGAAACTCGGCCTCTAATGCATACATCTTCGAAGGGGTCTTGTCTTCATACGAAGCAGCTAACGTATCCCAAGCATCTTTCGACATCTTACAAGCAGTAATATGTCCTTTTGTCAGTTCATCATAGGCAAGTAACAGTTGACCTAAAGCTCTTTTGTCCTTGAGATTCCACATAGGCCAATTGTCTAAGTTGGTATCCCTATTGGGTTCGGGGTCTGACCCATCTACTACCTCATGAAGAAGATTTTTGTAGAGATAAGCGTGCATTACATCTTTCCATAGATTGTAATTTTGTCCATTGAGGCGTTCATCCTTAGGCATAAAAATAGGGGGTGAAAGATGGTAAGAAGTTAGCCATAGATGATGAGCTACCTTCACTTTTGTTCATTACAAAGCTTTGAAGATAAAGTGTTTAGGAACACTACCAAAATCTTCGCCAAATGCACAAGCTTTGAAGATAAAGTGTTTAGAAACACTACCAAAATCTCTTGCCAAAAAGGCTGCTTCAAAATAATTGCAAAGCTTGAAATGAACGACTCGATACCAGATTGAAAAATTCCTTGGGGGGGGGGGGCTTAGAGTAGCCCTTCACTTTTGCAAAGAGAGACACCGTGGAGTGGGGAGAGTCGATGCTCAAAGAGAACTTGTGGGTGGGCTTAGACTAGCCTCCAATCCCACAATCGTACACACACAATACTTTTTCTTTTTATATTTTGAGGTACAAGAGTGGGCACTTAGTGCCTTGAGTGTGTCAAAGGAGATACTCTTGAAATACAAATTAAGCTTGTACTAGACCCCTTTAGCGTTGGTATGCTAACAGGGAGGGTTTAATCCTTGACAAACTACAAAGTGTCCTAACAAATGGGGTTCCCCTTGTAATGAGTATTAATATTCCCACAACAAGGATATCCTAAGAAGAGTACAAAGTCTCTTTGAGGAGTACCCTTGAAAATTAACCCTCAGAAATTACAATAAAAGTTCCGATTTTGAAAGGTTTGAACATTTAACTGCCGAACACTAATATATGTGATATCAAATTCAAACAGATGGCCACGTAAAATCTGAGGCTGAGGTGATATGGAGTAATATATGGATGTTAAAACGACTGTCAAAGAATCAATTCTGAGGAGGTTATAGATTTTGCTTTTGGCTGTGGATTGCGCAACACTGTCTGGTCTAGGGACTCACTATCTCTCTGTTTCTTCTAGGCATTGCTGCTCTATTGATCTCTATGTCTCTCCACAAGTTGGCGCAACTGGTTCCTGTAGCCTCCATAACAATAGAGTTGCATCAACGTCTACCTATGTATCAAGAAGTAGGAGCTGTGCACAAGATTAGTCGTATTAAGGGCAGGGCCACCAAAGCCGACCAACGAATATGCTGTAGGAAAATGGAGACTCTGGCAAGGGAGGAGAGCGTACAGGGCATCACAGAGAGCACCAAAGGCGGAAACCAAAGCTGTGGAAGTAAAACTGTTATGCAGATAACAAGGAAGAGAAATTGAGGAAATGAATCGCAATGAACTACCGTGCAGAGAAGATGGACCTCTTTCAAGCAATCCTTAGTTATGTCAAAAACTTGCGCAATGTTTAATGAACTATGAACTTGCTTCTACACCCGTAATCATAAACTAAATGGTAGTTCAATGATCACTCTAATGGGTCGACAAGATTATACGATTAGGCGGTAATCACTACCAATAACACCATCGAATTGAAGGAATTATGGTAGAACTACAACAAGGTTTACACACACTTCAGGATGATAAAGAGGGTGGGTGAGTGAAAAATGTAGAAATAAGAGGGGTACTAAAATGATGAACGAAAGGGTGGGTGGGAGGGAAAATAGTATTCGAAATGCTATGAAATCATGAGGATGAAGATGAAAACTTCATCATCAAAAGAATATTGCCATAAGCACCATCACCACTTCCAAAAGCACCACCAAAAGAACCACCAAAAGAACCACCAAAAGAACCACCAAGATCATCGTCAAATGCACCACCAAGACCTTCACCTATTGCTCTGATACCATGTAGAGCGTATGCACGCGGAAGCAAAATGAAAAGTAAAGTACTCTCACAAAAGAAAGAATGTGTGAGACACAAAATGAGTAGACCATGAAATGGGTAAACTCATGTGGATTAGAAATGAGCTTGCCAAGAGCATGGAGTAGGCTCCTTAAGCTTCTAACCAAGTACAAATGAGGGGAGACGCCCTCCTTATATAGATTTGGGAGTGGCTGTCAAAAGTACATCATATGTGGGATAAGTCTCCTGAAAGGAGAATGAATACAAATGGTAGAAGCACATGGCAAGGCACCCAAATACAAAGGAAATACAATATAAAATGGAAATAGACTAGAAATGGAGTGCCTCCTGGATACAAAATGGAGATGCACTCATGTGGATAGAAATGTAGATGAAGTAGGAGCAATCATGTCATAACACATCTCTGGTTGAATATTGTGATTTAGATTGGGCAAAAGACATTGATGCTAGAAAATCAATTTCTAGATATTGCTTTTCTTTAGTGTTAAGCCACTAAAAGTCATATTGGTCAAAGTCAAAATCAACATGGGCAAAGTCAAAGCGTCGAAGTTCAGGGTCAAAGTGCACAGGTAGTGCACAATTAATTATTCACAGAGGGTAAAGTGGAGAAAGTTGGTTGGAGGTAGCAGAGGTATTTCTCTAATTTCCCTAAGGATCAAAGTTAAGAGAGCATGAGTGAAGACTTAAAAGGGAAATGTGAAGGTATGTGAAGCGGCAGGGTACACACAAGTGAAAGTATGGCCCAAAGTAAATTTTTTTTTGTTTTTAGTCTAAAGTCACTACAGGACAAAACAAGGATTCGGTGGCTACCCACTTCAGGAGACAATCTTGAGACATCAAAGGGAGCACCAAGATACTTTGGCAGTTAGGAGCATACGTGAATCGACACTCAAATGAAGGCAAGGACTATTCTTGGACTATTCTAAGTGTAAGCAAGAGTGAGCATAGTCGAGGCAAGGCAAGAGAGAGAAGGGCAGGGGAGACAATGTGCAACGAAGAGAAGTGAAGTGCAAGGTGTGCATGAAGAGTGATTAAGAAGTGTGCAGAGAGGTATTAAGCTATTCCCCCAAGGAGCCCAAGGTCACACTGCAGTGTGCGCGTGCCAACAGAAGATGTCCAATCCCTCCCCCTTATTGGAAGCTTGGTGCAAGGGCACAAGTGCAGGCTTGGAGAAGGTGGAGGTTTGGTGCAGAGGAGGCCGGCAACAACAAGACCTTGGGTATTTGGTATTTTGTAATTGCGCACTCTGTGGGATTTTGCACAGAAGCATTGGATTGTATTGTGCATCACCATTGTATTCGTCATTATAATCGATAGAGGCTTCGAGTGTGTATCTTTTTTCTTGTCTTTCCCTTTTCTCCTACAAACACTCAAATCCCTTCTTGTCCAAGAATCCCCCAACAAAATTTGACATGCCCGGTGGGACTCCAAGGAGATTTGAGCATAGGATAAGACATCTTGCAGTGTGGAGAAGCACTATTCAAGTGCCGACAGTACTACTTCATTGGGCTAAAAGGTACATATTCTTATCAATCGTCTCATACGAAGAGGACTATGAATAGCTCATGACCGCAACTCGGTCCCAAACATTGAGGGTCACTTGCAAGCAAACAAGAAGGAAGGCTGTTAGAAAATCATCTAGTCCACTTTCATCAACTTCATGAGTAAGGAGCATGGCGGGTCAGGTAGACTTGGAAACCCTACTATCAAGATTAAATATAAAATTTCCTTCTTTTAAAGGCCTAGCTCAGGAAGATCTAGACAAGCATATTAGAAGATTTTTAGCACTATGCAAAACTAGAGGCTTAATGGGAAGAGAGGATGCCTTTTTGATACTCTTCCCTGCTACATTAGAAGGATTAGTAGATAAATGGTTCAGCCAGTTTGCTGAGAACCATTTTACAACTCGCGACTTACTGAAAGATGCATTCAAAAATCAATTTCAGCATGGAAATACTGCAGAGATCATCATAGACGAATTAGAGAATTTGAGATTGGGTCCAGGTGAAAAGTTCCCAGAGTTTGTGACTAGGGCCAAGGCACTAATGGCTAAATTATCAGATCCACCACATGATTTTTTTGTTAAGAAATGGTTAGCTAAGCCACTTCCAGTGACCACCCAATGTAAAATCAAGGAATTAGTGTTGCCTACAACCTCCATAGAGGAATTCATCAACACAGCTACACGACTGGAGGAGATAAGGCAACAGTATGGAGCAATTTCTCCTCAACTACCATATTCTACAGAAATGGAGGATCCAATAATCAAGCTAAGGAAGGAACTGGAGGGCTTAAAAAGGAATAAACCCCACAAAGAGGAGGATAATGCTATTACTCAATCGAGGAGGGAGATTGAGGCATTAAAGCTCCAAAAGGAGGAGGAGGCCCAAGCAGAAGAATTGGCTCAGTTGCGACAAGAGTTGTAGGAACTCAAAGGGGGTGGCATCAAGAGTGGACTTTGATGTACCATGTGCAGCAAGTAAGGTCATATAGTAAGTGAATGTCCCTTTTTAAGTGTGACTTTCCAATTATGTTTTGGAGTTTATTGAACTCCAAAATATAGCAAGAAGTAGGTGGAACCCCCTAGGAACAAGTTGACCTTCTCACAAACTTTATCACAGAAAACCAGTCATGCTTGCAGAGCTTACTATTCTCCAATGGATTATAATTTTCTAAAACTATTTTAACCACATATACTAGACACCAAGAGCTTTCCAATGAGCCAAAGAACACTCAATTTGGATAAATACACAAGGCGATATGACCTCTGCAAGCTTTCAATGATTATGAAAATTTACACGAAGAAAGTAGATAGTACAAGCTTTCAAATGAGCTATCAAACATGTAATTTGGATATATAGTGAGGGAGATACAAGCTCTGCAATCTCTTCATACAAAACTACAACAACATAGAGATACACATATGCCTCTCTTGGACTTCCCACACGATCACGACTTTTCTGCTCTTTTTATAGCATGGGAAACTAATCTAAAACCATCCTAATACATCTAAATTCGTGGTAGACACTTGGGTGGAGGTATTATATGACTCAAGTTCTCAAATAAGCAAAGTATTGATGGACTTTGAGAACTAGCCACATCGACCTTCCACTAGGACACCACTACAGCTCCCTTGTGACTCACTAATTTGACTCACCATGTTCTAGAACTCACATGGTATTTTTGTTATCTTTTATGAATAATATGAGCCTTCTTGAAGTATTTGAAGACTTCCCAAAGGTATTTACATAATTTGAAACTTGTACCCTACATAAAACAAATGTAGCATAAGATACTTTACCAACCTTGCATTCCATGCCCTTGGTGCCTGCTTAAGACCATACAATGCCTTCTTTAACCTGCATACATGATTAGCACATTTTGCATCCACATAACCATCTCGTTGTGACATATACACTTCTTCATTTAACTCACCATTAAGAAAGGCATTCTTTATATCGAGTTGATATATATTCCACCTTTTACTTGCAGCTAAAGCCAACAAAGCTCTCACCGTTGCCATATTTGCTACTGGACTAAATGTCTCCTCATAGTCCAATCCTTGAGTTTGATTATATCCTTTTGCTACAAGTCTAGCCTTATATCTTGACACACTACCATCACTATTTCTTTTAATCTTAAAAACCCACTTGCAACCAATTACCTTTTGCTTTGGTGTCTTTGGAACTAAATTCCAAGTCTTGTTATCCTGTAGTGCTTCCATTTCTTCGCTCATTGCTTTCTCCCACTTTTCATCTCCTTTTGCCTCATCATAACATGTGGGTTCATTTTCCTGCTCAACTTTTGTCATAAAAGCATAATGAGTATTCATGAAAGATTCATACGTATACCTTTGAGGCTTCTTACTCACTCTTGAAGTTCTTCTTACCTCCAATGTAGATGCTCTTCCTTTCTTATTGGGAACCTTTGATGATTCTCCATACTCACATACATCACTAATTTCCTCTCCTTCATCATTAAATTCAACAAGTTTGAGTTTACCTTTACTTTTAACACTTGGAGGTGACTCTTGCCTTAATCTTCCATTGAAAGGTAGCTCTCTTTCTTCATCCAAACCCCTTTTCTCATCACTTAAACTTCTTGTGGGCTGAGGTAAGCACTCATCACCTTCACCTGTATCTTCTTCATCTTCATTTAAAACCTGCAACCTTTTCTTATCTACATACCATGAAAGTGATTCATCAAAATTTACATCTCTTGAAACAACCACCTTATTGGTATGAGGATTATAACATCTATATCCTCTTTGAGTATCTGCATAACCAATAAATATACACTTTTCTGATTTCACATCAAGTTTTGATCTCACTTCACTAGGTACATGTACATAACATACACAACCAAATACTTTCAAATGACTTACACTTGGTTTCCTTCCATGCCATACCTCATATGGTGTCAAATGATGAACTCTAGCAGTAGGTACTCTATTCATAATGTACACACTTGTGCTAACAGCTTCAGCCCAAAAAGAATTAGGCAAACACATATCATTTAGCATGCTTCTAGATACTTCTGCTATGATTCTGTTTCGTCTTTTTGCGACTCCATTTTGTTGTGGAGTATATGTGCATGTAACTTCTCTTTTGATACCTTCATCATACAAAAAATCAGTAAAAGCTTGAGAGAAATACTCTCCCCCTCCATCGGATCTTAGCTTCTTAACGTATCTTCCTATTTGCTTCTCGGCAAATGATTTAAAAATTTTGAAACAATCAAAGACTTCATTCCTATGTTTAATGAAATACACAAATGTCATTCTACTATGATCATCAATGAATGATACATAGTACTTATTACCAGCCAAGGATGTCTCTTTAGTAGGACCCCATACGTCCGTGTGTATAAGTTCTAGCAATCCACTGCTTACATAGCTTGAATGCTTGAAAGGCTGTCTACTCTGCTTACCCATTTGACATGCTTCACATAGATGCACCATATGTTGCTTAGTAAGATCAGGTAATCCTTCAACAATCCTCTTCTTTGATAGCTCCTTTAACCTGTGTACATTCATGTGTCCAATACTTTTGTGCCATAGATCAAACTCTGCTATTCGATGCATACCATAAGAGAAATAGTTTGTATGATTTGGGTTTACCTTGAATGTAAACAATCTACCTTGTTTTTGAGCTCTAGCAATTAACCTCCTTTGCTTTGGATCCTCAATGAAGCAACCTGCATGATTAAATCTTGTTTGCAAACCTTTTTCTACCATTTGACCAACTGACATCAAATTCTTAGTAATCGTTGGCACATAAAGTACATCCTTCAAGCAATTTGTCTTGCTCTTATCCTGCATAACAACATCTCCAACTTGCATAATCTTATGTGTTGTATCATCTCCTGTTTCAACATGACCTTTACATGAAGGATTATGCATATTAGAAAACCATGAAGCATCATGTGACATATGATTAGAGCAACCAGTATCTCCATACATCACTATTGCAATTCATCTTAGTTTCTACATTCATCATAAGAAGAGAATCATAATCATCACTTTTACCTTCAACTGCATAATTTCCTTGTTGTTTACCTCTTCTTGAATAGCCTCCTCTTTGATTACCACCTTGATTATTTTCATTTTGATAACAATCTTTGGCATAGTGTCCATACCTTCCACATATATAGCAATTGTTGTTATCTTCACCCCTTTGTCTTTGATTGTAGTTGTAGTAGCCTCTCGTACCTCTAGTGCTTGATCTTCCTCTTCCTCTTGTGTTGAAGAAGCCACTTGAAGTCCCTTGATCATCACTCCTTCTTCCTCGACCTCTATTTGAACCTCTTCTTCCTCTGTTTCCACCTCTTGATGATCCTACATAAAGAGCTTGTCCTTGAGATCCTTTTTGATTTGAAGTAGAGCCTTTTAGATTCATCTCCTCCGTGACCATAAGAGCAACAAGCTGATCAAAGTCTGGTAATTCTCCTCTAACATAAACTGAAGTAATGAATGGTTTCCATCTCTCATCATCCTTGAGTCCGTTGAAAGTATGTGCAACCAAGTCGTCGTCCTCCACATGAGCTTGAATTGATCGTAGTTGATCTGCAATCTCTTTAACCTTCAACAAGTAATCATTGAATGATGTCCTTGTATCTTTCTTTATGTTATTCAACTCATTTTTGAGTTGAATCTTCCTTGCTCTTGTACCTGTAGCATACAACCTTTCCAATGCAAGCCAAACATCTCTACTTGTGTCTAGATCTTGTATGTGTCCTACCATTGAATCTTGAATATTTTGTGATAAAATGAATATAACCCTTTTGTCTCTTTCATTCCAAAGTCTAAACTCCCTCAATTGTTGTTGATTTGATCCTCTGGTAATATAGGTTTGATATCCGTTCCATCAATCAAACCATACAAGCCTCTACCTTGCAAGTATGCTGTGATTCTAAATCGCCATGCTTGATAGTTGTTCTTATCAAGCTTCTCTATTTGTGCATGTTGATCGCCCATTGTGTAAATACTAAACTTCCTCCTTTAAATCTCCTTTTGGATATATATGATAAGAAGAAGTATGAGATTTACCTCTGTTATAAAGTTTATGCACCTTTCTTTGCTTGGATGTTGCTTGAGATGCTTCCTTGCTATCTCCTTCTACCTTTGTGTAGTGTCGATGATGAACCTCTTCTCCAATAGCTTCAAATTCTTCATCAAGGTATTATAACCTTCTCCAAGCTTCAATTCTTTGCTCTGATACCAATGTTGGAGTTTATTGACCTCCAAAATATAGCAAGAAGTAGGTGGAACCCCTTAGGAACAAGTTGACCTTCTCACAAACTTTATCACAAAAAACTAGTCATGCTTGCAGAGCTTACTATTCTCCAATGGATTAGAAGTTTCTAAAACTATTTTAACCACATATACTAGACACCAAGAGCTTTCCAATGAGCCTAAGAACACTCAATTTGGATAAATACACAAGGAGATATGACCTCTGCAAATTTGAGGTTTAATGGAGACCTTCAGCAGAGGTGAAACCAGAGAACACACACTACTTGCAGAGAGTACTGCTCTCAGCTCACAAATCCAATGATTATGAAAATTTACAAGAAGAACTTAGACAGTACGAGCTTTCAAATGAGCTATGAAACATGTAATTTGGATATATAATGAGGGAGATACAAGCTCTACAATCTCTGCATACAAAACTACAGCAGCATAGAGATACACATATGCCTCTCTTGGACTTCCCACAAGATCATGACTTTTCTCCTCTTTTTATAGCATGGGAAACTATTCTAAAACCTTCCTAATACGTCTAAATTCGTGGTAGGGTGGAGGTATTACATGACTCAAGTTCTCAAATAAGCAAAGTATTGATGGACTTTGAGAACTAGCCACATCGACCTTCCACTAGGACACCACTGCAGCTCCCTTTTGACTCACTAATTTGACTCACCATGTTTTAGAACTCACGTGGTATTTTTGCTATCTTTTATGAATAATATGAGCCTTCTTGAAGTATTTGAAGACTCCCAAAGGTATTTACATAATTTGAAACTTGTACCCTACATAAAACAAATGTTCGCAACATTATGCAGGAAAGCTGGTCATGAGGCCCAGGAATGCCAATCAAGAGGAATGCCTACAACAACATGTTGGACACAAGGAGGACCCCTACCACCAAAAAATGTAATGGCAGTTGCACCCAATCAAGGTAATAATTATAATCCTAGACAGAGGAATAATTTTGGAAATGGGCCTAGGAGCCCATCATTTGTTTTAGATGTGGAGAATGTGGGCACTATCAAAGTAGGTGCAGTCTACCAGAAAATGCCCCTCCATGCAGAAACTGCATAGAGGCCAGAGACCACTATACTAATTATTGTCCTAAGAATCAGGCATCTTCATCTGGGCCCCACATTGCAATGAAGAAACAATAGATCAAGCCAATGTTCCATCTCCATCTACCAGGGTGGTGCAGTTGGAAAAAATTAAATTTTTTACAGTGCAGACAAGGAGCAAAGCAAAGGCTCAAGTAGATATGGGACAAGAATCAAGAATTAATGGCTTGCACCAAGATAAAGAGAGATGTGAAGATAAGGCCACCACATGTGCAGACACAAGGCAAAAAGGAGTTCTCATATGTATCAGTGATGCCATTGGGCATGCATTCAACAGGGCTCATGAGGAGTTTGATAAGTCTGTTGGTATAATCTTAAGGAATCAGAAGCTTCACGATTACTCAAGTCCTTGAAAAAGGAGGTTAGTATTTTTGATTTAATAAGGATGGATGGGAAATTCAGGTCAGATCTTTTGCAATAATTGATGAGGCTTCCACAACAAGTTTAGTGGCCTAGGCTGCTGTCACACATAAAGGTAAAATTATAAGGGAAGCACCCCTCACAGATTACAATTGCCCTCGGCTCACAGTCTATATCAAATGTCATGAATTTCAAGGAGTTATTGTGGATGGTGGTTCTGGCATTAATTTGATGCTTGAACATACCATGAAGAAAACCTTGGCCTACAACCTTCAAGGCCTGCAAATTTTACTGTAACACTGGCAGACCAAAGCATAGTAAGACCTATGGGAGTGGTCCTTGGAGTCCCAGTCACGATACAAGGTACCATTTTTAACTTGGATTTTGTTGTTTTAAGGTTGCCACAGATAGAAGGAAGTTTTCCCCTATTAATTAGGAGACCTTGGTTAAGACATCCAATGTGTTGCATGACTGGGGCAAGGACACAATGTGGGTAAAGCAAGAGGGAAAAGAGTTGTAGCAGATAATCTTAGAAGAAGGACTAGACAATCAGAGAAATACCAGCATGATGTAAGCAATTGGTATTTGTATGGAAGATGAATTGTTGGATACACCAGAAGCAAATCTATTTGAAGAAGCCAATTTATATGAAGAAGAGAACATGTTGGCTTGGCTTCACGTAGGAAACACACCTACCTGCTATGGGTTTTGTCCAAACTCAGGAAGAGTTGAAGAAAAAGAGGAAAAAATTCAAGTAGCTGGGTTGGGGGAGCCAATAAAAGACCATAGAAGGGGAAAGAAATCTCCTTTATACAACCATTTAGAGGAAGCTAAATCTATGGATTGCAGCTTGGAAGGTTCAGAGTTAAAAGGTAAGACAAAGGACATAAAGGAGGATTCATTACCACTTCATGAGATCCCTCCAGGATGGATTCAAGAGGAAGAAGTACAAGTACACATCCATGATGAGCCGGCTTATGATACGACAGCTATGTGGGACAATGTAACTAATAAAAGCAGCGGAAGGACTAGATAGCATTGTAAATAGGCATCCAGTGCAGGAAGTTCCTTTGGGAAATGAGGATCAGCTGCGTCCCATTTTACTAGCCACATGGATAGGGAATCATCCGAAAGTGCTCGAAAAGGTAACATCTTTCATGAAGTCATCCAAAGATATTTTTGCTTGGCACTATAAAGACTTAGAAGGAGTACCACCTAGTTATGGAGAGCACAGAATCCCTCTCATTGAAGGAGCAAAACCAGTGAGAGGTAAGAGTTATAGGTTGAATCCTAAATACATTGAAGCCATTTATTTGGAAATTCAGAAAATGGAAGATGCAAGAATCATCATTCCTGTAGAGCATTCAGAGTGGCTATCTCCTATGGTAATTGTCCCAAAGAAAAATACTAACAAGATCAGAATATGTGTGGATTTTAAAGCATTGAACAAGGTCATAATTCCAGATGGATTTCCAATGCCATTTGCTGAAGAGGTTATAGAAGAAGTAGCCGGGCATACTCTTTACAGCTTCATGGACGGATGTAGTGGATATAATCAAATATCCATCCACCCGGGGGATCGAGAGAAGATTGCATTCATTACCCCTTGGGGAACTTATGTATATTTAAAGATGCCATTCGAATTGAGAAATGCTCCAGCTACCTTCAACCAAACAGTTAATCTCATTTTTGGACCATTGCTACTAGAGTCTCTCAGAATCTTCATGGATGACTTTTCATCCTTTCAGGTACTCTTGTAGAGACTCCATTGGAGTGTTTAGGGAAGCATCTAATTCAATTACAACAAGTTTTTAAGAGGTGCAAAGAAACAAAGCTGAAACTGAACCCAAACAAATGCCATTTTCTAGTGACGGAAGGTACTCTCCTAGGATATGTGGTATCTTCCAAAGGTATAGCACCTGATCCAGATAAAATTATAGCTATATTAAAGTTAGCTAGACCTAAATCTCCAAAAGAGATTCAAAGCTTTTTAGGCCATACGGGGTACCACCAAAGATTTATTAAGATGTATGCAGATATAGCCAGACCACCGACTAGGCTTACAGGCAAAGAAGTACCTTTTAAATGGGAAGAAGAAGAAGAGGAAAAAGCATATCAAAAATTAAGGTCAAGGTTAGTATCTGCTCCCATTTTGATCACACCTGAGTGGTAAAAAATCTTTCATATACATGTAGATGCAAGTGCCTATGTAGTGGGGGCAATTTTGACCCAACCCAGTGAAGAATTTAAAGTGGACAGACCAATTCAATATGCCAGTAGAATTTTGACCAAGGCTAAAAGGAATTATAGCACCACAGAAAGGGAAGCCTTAGCCACGGTTTTTGTTGTCCAGAGATTTCGTCATTACTTATTGGGAGTGAAATTTGTTATTATAACAGATCACCAACCACTAAAATACTTGCTCAAAAAACCATAAGAAACTGGTAGAATATGGAGGTGGTTATTGCTGTTCTAGGAATTTGAGTTTTCTGTAGTCCATAGACCCGGTAAAGAAAATGTCATGGTAGACCACTTGTCCCGGATTAACATAAGGGATCAAGCAATTGGGGTAAATGATGATTTTCCAGATTCCAATTTGTTTACTGTACAAGCTTAGGGTTGGCACGAGGACATAAAGTATTTTATTACAACTGGAAGGTACCCAGAAAAGGCAAGCTCAGTGCAAAGGAAGTAGCTACTAATAAGTAGCAGACCATTTACAATTATTCAAGGCAAACTATACAGGCATGGGAAAGATGGCTGTTTGAGGAAATGCATAGAAAAGGAAGAGACATGGAATATCCTAACAAGGGCATGAAGGTCTAGGTGGTGGGCACCTTCCAGGTCATATCATGGGCCAAAGAATTCTAGATGCGGAGTTATGGTGGCCCACCCTTTTTAGGGATTCAAATGATAGGGCTAAGATATGTGACATCTGCCAAAGATGCGGCCCTAAACCCACCAAGCAGAGAAATAACCCCCTAATAGTAGCTACAAATTGGTAACCATTTGAGAAGTGGGGAGTGGATTTTGTAGGGCCTATATATCCTCCCTCTTTCCCACATGGATATAAGTATTTACTAATTACAACAGACTATGGTACAAAGTGGGCTGAAGCCACTGCTTCAACTAATTGCACAACACAAACAATGGCTGATTTTTTATTCAGCAATATTTTCTGTAGGTTTGGGTGTCCTCTGGAGATTTGCACAGATCAAGGAACACACTTCGTGAATAAGATTTTACACGAAATCTTTAACAAGTATAAGATTATTCATAGGACTTCATGTCTTATTATCCCAGGGCAAATGGCCAAGATGAGTCCACACAAAGGTATTGATTAACATTCTACGGAAGGAATGCATGCTACAACTGGCCACTTGGGGTAAAGCTTATCTTGGTACATTGTGGGCATACAGATTAGCCTATAAAGAAACAACAGGATTTTCTCCATTCCAACTCGTTTATGGAATTACCCCCATAGAAGCATTTGAGTTTATACATGGCTCGATCAGAACCGAAGGGGTTGAAACAAAAAGAAGCTGAACAGTCTCAGATAGGCTCACAACCTTGCACAAATTGGAAGAATCCCGGATTCTAGCCTCCAAACAGTTAGAGCAGATTCAGTTCAAGAGAAAGGAAACTCATGATAAAAACTTGTGGCCTAAAACTTTGAAGCCACGTGACTTAGTTCTTTTACACAGACCACAAATGTCTACTCAAGCTAAAGGGAAATGGATCCCACACTGGGAAGGCCCTTTTAGGATCAATAAGATGTTGAATTGGAGCGCTGTGGAGTTAGAGACACTCAAAGGAGAGGCCCTGCCGTTGGTCAATATTTCAAGGCTCAAGGCCTATCATCAACAAAAATGAAGATAATGGACCACCTGGGTTCTCCAGGTTGTATAGGCAATTAGCTTTTGCATAAATTAACCCTAGTCCTTTCTTTCATTTCCACTCAACTAAGGTTTTAAAATTGAATAGACATTATATTCCTTTTCTTTTGTTTCAATAGTTTTCTTTTTTTATAGATAAAAATCTCACGTATAACTTTTACGTAGTTTTTTTTCTATGGCTCTCTAGTTTTAGAGAAGACTTTTGATTTTTCCCTTTCAATTAGTTCACCTTTTGGTGGGTGAAAAGTAATCTTTTCAAGCCCTCTCTTTTAAACATGCTTTATCACATAAACCACCCTTTTCTGTTGAGGTGATTAGTTGATTGTCCTTTGCTATAAATTGGAGTCCAACTGCAATGAGACATCGTCGATCTTTTCTGCCACCCTGATCTGTCGCATCTTGCTAATGATACATCCTGGCCATTTGATTGTATCAACCCACCTCTATCCCCCCCTCTCCAACATCCCCCTCCCCCACCACTCCCCCACCTCCAAAACTGCCCCCCCTCCTCCGCCGCCTTCCCCTCATCCCCCCGTCTCGACTGGCACCTCCCCCAACCTCACCCACTGCCATCCCCCTCCTCCATCTCTTAAACCTCCTCTCCCCGCCCACAACCACCTCTGCCCCCCTCCCCACCATCCCCCTCCCCACCACTCCCTCAACCTCTCCCTCGTCCACTGCATCCTCACCCTCCCCGCCCACATCCACCTCCAAAACCTCCTCTCCCACCTAGCCACCCATCCCCCACCTCCAGAACTGCCCCCCCTCCTCCGCCACCTTTGCCTCATCCCTCCGTCTCCACTGTCGCCTCCCTCTCCCTGTCGTACCCCAACCTTATCCACCGCCATCCCCCTCCTCCATCACTTCCTCCTGCTCTCCCAACCCCCAACCACCTTTGCCCCCCCTCCCCACCATCCCCCTCCTCCATCGCTTAAACCTCCTCTCCCCGCCCGCAACCACATCTGCCCCCTCCCCACCATCCCCCTCCCCCACCGCTCCCTCAATCTCTCCCTCATCCATTGCATCCTCCACCTCTCCCCGCCCACATCCACCTCCACACCCTCCTCTCCCACCTAGCCACCATTCCCCCGCCTCTAGAACTGCCCCCCTCCTCCACCGCCTTCCCCTCATCCCCCTGTCTCGACTGCCACCTTCCCCAACCTCACCCACCACCATCCCCCTCCTCCATTGCTTAAACCTCCTCTCCGCGCCCGCAACCACCTCTGCCCCCTCCCCACCATCCACCTCCCCCACCTCTCCCTCAACCTCTCCCTCATCCACTGCATCCTCCAACTCTCCCTGCCCACATCCACCTCCAAACCCTCCTCTTCCACCTAGCCACCACTCCCCCGCCTCCAGAACTGCCCCCCTCCTCCGTCGCCTTCTCCTCATCCCCCCGTCTCGACTGCCACCTCCCCCAACCTCACCCACCGCCATCCCCCTCCTCCATCCCTCAAACCTCCTCTCCCCGCCCGCAACCACCTCTGCCCCCTCCCCACCATCCGCCTCCCCCACTGCTCCCTCAACCTCTCCCTCATCCACCGCATCCTCCACCTCTCCCCGTCTGCATCCATCTCCAAACCCTCCTCTCCCACCTAGCCACCACTCCCCTGCCTCTAGAACTGCCCTCCCCTCCTCCACCGAAGCCTCCAACCCTCCCTCGCCAATTGCACCTCTACCCCCCTCCTTTGACGCCTTCCCCACATCCCCACGTATCCACTGCCGCCTCCCTCTCCCTGTCTTACACCGACCACACCCACCGCCATCCCCTCCTACACCACCTATCCCCCCCCACAACCACCTCTATCCCCCACTCCTCCACCATCCCCTCCCCCCACCACTCCCTCACCCTCTCCCTAATCCACAGCTTTCCCCCTCTCCCCGTCCACACCGACCGCCATCCCACTCCTCATCCGCTTTCCCCACCTTTACCCCGACCCAACAACCATCCCCACCTCAACCGCTTCCTCCCCCTTTCCCCGTCCACCTCCTACTCTATCCCCTGTCTCCTTGTCGTACCCAAATTTTTACCGAACTCCACCACCACCCCCTCACCTCCGCAACAACCCCTCTACTAGCCCCTGGCCAAAACACGCCAACATCCCAATTCCCCCCACTTCCTCCACACCATACACACCCACCCTCGCCCCCCTACTAACAACCACCACCCTCCACAAATCCCCAGTTTCTTCACTCCAAACTCACCGCACCGGCCACCCTCCCGTAAGGACCTCTCCAACCATTCCACCTCTCTCCTATTAACCACTATTCAGAAGTCTTGCTTCATCGGCAGTTCATCAATTCATCCGTAGTTTGTTCCATTAATTGCTATATTCATGGAAGAATCTATCGACACCGAAGACCATTCTGACCTTACACCTTCGGCACTGCATACAACCCAGCCTCATTATCCCCCTCTTGAGTACATACAACCCGATTCAGCCCATATTGACCACCAACCTGATTCAGCCCGTATTGACCACCACCCCAATGACTCGACTATCTCCCTCCCTCCATTGGCATCAACTCATAATCGAGATAGTAGTATTCTTCAACTTCCCAATCTTGATCCCCCTTTTCTTAATATTCCCACTTACTCATTACCATCCGATTCAACTTTGTTATATAGTCAACCTTCCATCCCTCGAGAAAACTCTCCTTCCATCGGTTCAATTCCCTCCAATTCTCCACATTCTCAACCTAATACCCCTTCAGCTGATTACGTCCACATATTTACTCCTATTGACTTGAGACTCAAGATTCGCATTCATTTATCCTTACCCTCTGTCTAACTGATTCGCCTGTTTTCTGAAGAAAACCTTCATCATGTGGGTCTTTGGGGATTAGCAAATGTTCTTTTGAATGACCCTACCAATAATAATGATGTTTACGAAGCTGTTGGCAGCAGTCAGGGAACCGAAGGAGCCACAAGACGAAGAGAGTCAGAGCGAAGGGACATCACAAGCAGACATGGCAGTCAAAGAAGATTTGGCAAGTAGGCCATCTAATTTTTCAGACATCAAGGAGTTGAGCACACAAGAAGAAAGAGCAAGTAGGGAGCTCAAAGAGGTGTATGACAAATCAACAGAGAAAATCCCTACACAAATAGTGATTTTCATCACCAAAAACCATTGTAAATATCATTTCGTATTTTTGTAGCTCCATTTTGTGCAAGCCAAGGAGTCCTTGAGCTTGAGGAGCTTTAGAAGTATCTACCTGCCAATTTTCATATTTTTTAGATCTCGTTTGAGCCCTCTAATAAGCCCTGGAACCTAATTTTTAACTAGGCCGGACACTAGGTCTGAATAGGGCCAAAGCTAGTCAAAAACTATAAAAGGAGCTAGAGAGCTCATTTTTGAGGTTAAATTGTAATTGAAACGAACTTGTAAGAGCTTTTTGAAAGTAATCTAAGAACTCCATTGCTTCTCACTCTTTGTCTTGCCGTGTGTGCGCGTGTGTGTGTATGTGTGTGCATGTTTGTGTGCTTCTCACTCGCGCACTTGTGCCTCCACTTGCTCGAGGTCTTCATACCATCCTCACGTCTTCCCGGATTGACATTAAAGGAGGTGCTACTCATCACTGAGTTACACCAAATTTTGGCGCCGTTGCCAGGGATCGAGCTTTGAGGACGAGCATGTGATGGTAAGACGTAGATTGGAGACGTTGGCGTTATAGGTAATTTCTTTACTTTTCCTATTTTTCTCTTTCTTACCTTACCACCATCATCACCATCATCATCATCCCCATCTTCCACCTCCATTTCCATCATCGCGAAAATTTCAGTTTTTTGATCATATCACCTTCTCCACCTCATTTCCCTCATTTCACTTGTGAGAGAGAGCAAGAGAGCGAAATTATGTGTGCTGTTTTTGCATGTTTCTTGAGCTGTCTTGCGGGTACAGGTCACATCATCGTCCCCAGCACTCTACGCAGGTACGGAATTCGAAGTAACTGTCTGTGTGTCGCCGACCTCTGTCAATCGCGACCGACAGAAAGAACGCTCAAATTACCAAACAAAGTGCAAAACCATGATCTACAGGCCTAGAGCTTCCCAAAAATGTGTTTAGTTTTTTGAAATTCCTCAGAATTCTGTCAATCGCGATCGCTCTGTCACTCGCGATCGACAAACCACGACGGACAGACCTGTCAATCGCGATCGACACGTCAATCGCGATCGACACGTCAATCGCGATCGACAGCCCACGACGGCTCTGTCAATCGCGACCGACAGAGTCAACGACCGATTGACCACGACCGACGGACCATACGCGTGACACGTGTCAATCGCGATCGAGCCATCAATCGCGATCGACTCATCAATCGCGACTGACAGCCCACGACGGCTCTGTCAATCGCGACCGACACAGTCAACGATTGTTTGACCACGACGGACAGACCCTCGCGACCGACTTGTCAATCGCGATCGACCCATCAATCGCGATCAACAGAGTCAACGACTGTTTGACCACGATTGACTGAATTTTTGGCCATGTGTCAATCGCGACTGACCAGTCAATCGCGACTGACCAGTCAATCGCGACTGACAGCCACGACGGACCTGTCAATCGCGATCGACACGTCGATCGCGACTGACCTGTCAATCGCGACCGACAGACTTTGCGAACACGTTAGAAGGGCAAATTAGGTCAAATTTTTAAGGCAAAAATATTGGTCTAAATTTTGGCCAAGTGTGGGACAAATACTAGGGTGTAGTATTGCATTACGTGAGCATGACCCAAGTAACCCGAGAATTCCTGTTTGCCTGTTAACCTAGTTTAATCCTGTTTTAGCCCCAAAA
Source organism: Ceratopteris richardii (assembly GCA_020310875.1). Lineage (NCBI taxonomy): Eukaryota > Viridiplantae > Streptophyta > Polypodiopsida > Polypodiales > Pteridaceae > Ceratopteris > Ceratopteris richardii. The sequence continues at coordinate 34,797,375 of CM035422.1, forward strand.
CCCTGAGCTGGCATAACTTTCTCATACGAAATCCGTTTGCCGTGATTTTTGTTTTGTTGGAAAGCTCGCGGGGTATTTTGAAGTTGACCATACCCAGGGGGAACAAAGTTCAGGGGTCTCTAGAGTGGTGTCCAAAAAGTCATAGTGCAAATTGGTGAAGTGTTACATGAATGAAAGTGATTGGTTCTGTCTTTTGACTTTAAGTCTTGAGCTAACAGTGGGCCTTTTACAGGTCCTTTGAGAGCAGCGAAGGGTACGCAAGGCAAGAGTAAGTGCAGGCTTGGGAACACGCGTCCTGGGCACACCAGGGCAACAATACAAGGAAAGGAACTCAAGGTTGGAAAACCCGCAACACCCTCTGTCAATTCTTAGTTTAGGCTAAGTGCGGGTAGTGTTAAAAGTAATTCCAGGCAACGATAGGCACGAGATAAATCAAAGACTATCTAAGAAATCAAGTGCAAGTCAAGAGATAACCTGTGTGTGTGCGAACGACAACCTTAAAAGGAAAAGAACCTAACGTGAAACGACCAAACTAAAGTGCGAAATTAAACTCAAGTATTCCTGACAATGTGATATCAGACAAGAGTATAAACACGATAATCAACATAAAAAGAACCAAGTAACCGATACAAAAGGACTCAGAAACGTGGTTGTACCTGGGAAAAATTGGGTTAATCAGTTAGGCATATGAACCTTAGATCAGGACGACACCTAGTAAGAGAGAGACAAAGCCTTAGGTCTTCAGAGGCTAGTGTCAATCATACTGCAAGGTCTTGGGCCCAACAGTTGAGTCACCACTCGCATTACCCTAGCTCTGATACCAGTGAATTAGAGATGTCTCAAGGCATGGACAGACCTACGGGAAGTTCAGGTGTGCCATACTTGCACAGGGTAGAAGGCCCTTACAAAACACAGTTGGAATACCTTAGGACCAACCGATTAGGTGCTAGCATCTATGAGGACGGCCTAGGAAGATCCGTGGTCCAGATTAAAAACCCTGACCAATCCATAGGACTAGAGCACCCAACTGTCAAGTTTGAAAGCGGAGCATACATGGACAAAGAAGGAACCATATACGTAGTCACCAGTCACCCAGATAGGACAGATGAATTTGGGAATGTAATCTCAGAAGCGGACTTAGGTGGCTTGGAACAAGGAAACATGGGTGTAGAACCTAGAACCCCCCGAGGCAAATCTATTCTCACTAGGATTATCACACCTGAGTGGGTTCCCCAAGACAACAAGAGCATAGATCTGCTTCTGAACCGAGAGACTGACGAAGCCTTTTGGAGGTATAAATCTGATCGGCCAATGGATATAGGAACTATCATGATCTATGAGTTTAAGGATCCTGATAGCCCAGGTAGAGTGACCTACTTAGATCACGCTTCGGAGAGGATCTTTGTGGTGACAGAAAATGATAGGCATGCTTACACTTGGAAGGGCGAATTTGTTTTTCCCCAACCAAGATCGAACGTATCCTATGGTCACCCTGGTGCTGGAACATCCCAAGCTCATGGAATGCAAAGAGACAGAAGTAGAGATAGACCAGAAGTAAGCTTTGCCAACCTAGTGGGCAGAGAAAGAACGAGGACGGAAACAAATAGAGTAGAACCTGAGGTACTTAGAGCTCACAGAAATCAAAGAAATACGGATGAGTTCCCTCTACCACGACCTAGAGAGCACACAAGGACTTTGAGACCAACTCAGCTAGTTAAGTCCATGAAGAATTACTTCGATGGCACCGGAGATCCATACGATCATGTGGCTGAGTTTAGGCAAGTCTTGAGAGCTGAACAAGTGGAGGATCTATTCACGCAATACAATGCCTTTGGTCTGACCCTTAGGAACACTGCCCTGACATGGTTTCAACCACTAAATGAGAGGCAGTTCAGGAGCATAGACCAACTCCTAGAAGCTTTCATTATTGAATTCTCTAAGAGTGGCATAAGGCATAATACCTCCTCGCTGATTCACAGCTTCAAGCAAACCCCGCAAGAGACCGTGAGACTTGCAGGAAGGAGATTTAGGCAATATCTTGAAAGATGCCCTGTTTCGGAGTTACCCACACCAGCCAAGCAAGTGGCTATATTCTTGGATGGATTGCTAAGTACCAAATTGAGATCTTATGTGTACTTGAAGGACCCTAGGACCATAGAAGAGTGTGTACGCATGTGTATTGACATTGAGGACAACCTAGGGGAGGAGTTAGAGCTTTCCAAGATATACAAAGATTCGGATAGTGCCTCTAGCCTCTCTTCCACGCAATCCACATCAATCGAGGAACTTGGAGAGAAAGTAGCTCAGAAATTACGTGTAACTAGCAAACAAATCCCAAGGTTCGCCCCTGTAAAAAGATGTTATACTTGTGGTGGCGACCACATGGCGAATGTCTGTCCCATTATGGCTCAACCCCAAGTTAATCCTAGTAGCCAGTACTGCACCATAGAACGGAGATACACAAATCACACATCGCAAGATTGCCCATACAACAAACAGGCGGTTAGGCAACCCTACCCTCAGCCATACCCTCAGCAGGGAAGATACCAGAACCCGTACCATCCACAACCATATGGCAGGCCACAACAACCTTATCAGCAACCATACCAAAACCAACAAAGGCCTCAGCCTGTGTTAGCTCAACAACCCCCTGCCCCAGCTAATGCGATCCCAGTAAAATATGCAGCAGCAGAAGAAAACCTGAATAGAGCTATAGTCCCTGTAACACCACTGCTTTCTGAAAGTGACCCCAGTGACCATAGCTTTGATTCTACACATGTCGATAGCCCCCATGCTTACTACATGCAATCTCCTGAACATGGTGAGTCTTACTATAGTGAAGAGCCAAACGAACCTAGTTGGGAGTCAGATTACACAAACGTCATGTATACAAACCCCAATCCTAAGCCTCAACCTAGGCAGGTAAGACCCCCATTCCCTAGAGGACCATGCTACAGATGTCAGGGGGATCACCTCAGTCGTGATTGTCCCTTACCTCCACCTACGCAACCCCAGTCAGTGACAATTCAGGGCTTTTGCCAAGAATGTGGAAAGGAGCATCTCTTACGAGATTGCCCTACGAATCCTAATAATATGCCAAAGATCACCCCTATTAACGTTATTGGGTTGGTGGTAGACTCCACAAGAAGTGTGACGTCCACTGCACCAGTACAGGTCGTGACTAGAGCTCAGGCATTGTAGCAGAATCAAGGGGTAAACCAGGATAAGAACCCAGAGGCTAGTGAAACCGAGAGCATAACAAAGAAAAGGACTAGAGCGTGGAAAGATAGTCGGGAAAGAATGAAAAGACAATGGGCTAAAAAGATGAGTGAACTTGAGGAAAGCATAAGAGAAACCAAAGCCAGGATAACTGAACTCACATCTCAAACCCCCTCTCACACTATCCCACCACCACCATTCCCATCGCCATCCGACCCGCCACCTTCCAACCCACCTCATATGATTCCACCACCCCCTAGAGTAGGATCAGTATTAGCTGATCCCACTCCTGAAGATATAGACATGATGCTTAAAGCATATCAGGCCAGAATCCAAGAAGGGTCAAATGTCACGGATCATGACAAGTGTTACCCTAGAGCTGACCTAGAGATAGAAAGAACCAAGCTTTGCGCGAAAATGGTCGCATTGGCTCAGACTATGTTTGAAGCCAGTCACCTTTTCAATTACTCGGGCTCAGCCAAGACGCAATTACACTTGGATGGACTTCTAGAGAAGTTAGAGGGCATAATTGCAAGATCTGCCAAGGAAGAAAAAAATCAAGAAAGGGAGAAAGCAAGCAAAAACATGACCCATTCCCCATCAAAAGTTTATGTGGCCAATTCCACTGAACCAGACAACCCCCCCTCCCTAGAAAGAATAGAGAATCTAATGGCACAATCACAAAAGGAACCAGCTTCTCAACACAAGGGCAAGGCAAGTGAAAGAGTAAGCATTCCTGCTCAAGAAGCCTATGTGCCTGAAGCCTATGTGCCTAACTCTACGGAGCCGGACACATCATCTTCTATGAATCGGTTCACACCAGAATTCCTACGCGAGATTCAAGAAGACAAATGGGCTAAAGAAAGTGAAGTCCCTCCTCCCATTGAACTTGTGGATGATGCACATGACCAATTCCCACAAGACATCCCATCCATTTATGGAGAGCAGGAGAGTACCCAATCTCAAGAAAGATTAGACTTCGAGTCTAATTCTTTACAAGAACTACCCCACTTCACAGGCCCATGGGAAGCAAGGTCCACATGTATGAGAGCACCTACAGTCATGGTAAGGAACGAAGATTCAGTCATACCTAGGAACACAGAGGTAGTGAAGAACACCAAAGTGCAATGCAATCTCACTTTGGAAGAGCTGCTTAAGGTTAGACCAGAAGTTTGGAAACATGTAGCCAAACAAGTACCTGAGATAGCAAAACCTCGTTCCCAGGTAGGATCACATAGGACAGTGCCAGAGATACCCTTGGATAAGATAGGAGATATGTGTGAAGGTGAAGAAGGGAACACCTATCTTCCCATTACTTACCAGGAGTACACCACCAAGGCAATTTTGGACTCAGGTGCAGGAGTTGCAATTGCCACCACTTCCCTATGGAAGCGTTGGGGCAAGCCAGCACTCAGGCCAACGAGAATGAAATTGCAGATGGCCGATGGTCATATTGAGAGACCCTTAGGATTGCTGGAAGGAATAACTCTCACCACTTGTGGTGTCGAGTTTGAGCATACATTTGCTATATGTGACTTCAGCAAAAATCATGCCTATGAGATGATTTTGGGAAGACCATTTATGCGACAGCTGCAAGTGGTACAGGATTGGGGAACCAACTCCTTGTATTTGCAACACTTAGGTGTTACAACCAAAGTAAATCTCAAAGATTACTCTCATAGAGATGTACCTCCTATCCAATGGAATCCCATCCATAGAGCCAAAGATGATACAGAGTCTGTGCATTCCATAGAATCCGGATCCTCGTGGATGCATGAAGACACTCACTTATGGATGTGCAAAGTAGCAGTAGAGGAAGAGAAGAGAGAAAAGGCCAGAGAAATAGGTGCAAACGAAACTCATAGACCCATTCAAGACCCAGCCTATGCACCTGTAGTCTTTCCTGATGAGGAATTTGAACCCCATGGCTGGGCAGAGATTTTAGCGACCATGGATGTAGCCATCAATGAGGAACAATGGACACCCCACTGTGATGAGGATGGCTATGACATTTCAGTCTTCTCCATAGAGCCAATCATGGGAGAGGCAGTTCTAGAAGAATGCGAACCTAGCCCTGATGCATTTGAGGATGAAAGTGACTCCGATCTAGAGTCAATCATTATGGACCCACCGTTTGCATCCGATGAAGAATACTTCCATGAAGTAGAATTTCAACCCCAGAGGTATGGAGAGCTTACAAATGATGTAAGATTAGCGACACATGTGACCCCGAAGGAAGAAGGGAAGAAACGAAAGAAGAGAGAAGTCTCACCAGAAGAGGAAGAATCTTTGTTTGAGGTCCCAGAAAATTTTAAGAAGTATGAGATAGATGACAGGAGAGTCATGATCAGAATGCCGAAACGAGAGGCACAATCAGGAGAGGCCTATGATAACAAAGAAACCACCAAGAAAATAGTAGTGGCCCTAGAAGAAGGAGAGGAGAGATGCACGTACATAGGCCATGACCTAACAGAGGAAGAAGAGCAGGCGTTAATTGCCTTGCTAAGAGAATACAGAGATGTATTCGCTTGGAGTTACAAGGATTTGAAAGGTGTTGACCCTGATATATGCTCACACACTATCCCCATGACCTCAGATGCTAAACCCTCTAAGCAAAAGCCCTATACATATAACGATAATTACGCTGCTAAGATTAAAGAGGAGATAGATAGACTGGTCGAAGCTGGATTTATCTATGAAATTGAGCACACTGAATGGGTATCCCCCATCGTAATGGTGCCCAAGAAAAATGGAAAGCTGCGCGTGTGCATTAACTTGAAAAAGGTGAATGCAGCCACAATTCGAGATAACTATCCGCTTCCCATCACAGAACATCTCTTAGAAAGAGTGGCAGGCAAGGAAGTGTACAGCTTCCTTGATGGATTTTCGGGTTACAATCAAGTAGCCATAGCTCCAGAGGATCAGCATAAGACAGCCTTTGCCACAGAATGGGGCATTTTTGCTTTTAGAGTAATGCCATTTGGGCTTACCAATGCATCGGCTACCTTCCAGAGGCTGATGTGCCATGTGTTTAAGGAGTTCCTGAGGAAGAACTTAGAAGTCTATGTTGATGATCTTTGTGCCCATTCCAACATTAGGCAAACCCATATTCCTCAACTCAGACAAATCTTTGACAAATGTAGAGAATATCAAGTCTGCCTGAACCCAGAAAAGTGCGTTTTTATGGTCAGGCAAGGCAAGATTCTAGGACACATAGTGTCAAAGAATGGCATATCTACTGACGAAGAGAAAGTGAGAGCTATAGCAGAGCTACCTAGGCCAAAGAATGTCAAGGAAGTACAAGCTTTCATGGGGCATTGTGGTTATTACCGACGGTTTATACACATGTATGCTGTCATTGCAAAGCCCATGTACGGACTTTTGACTAACTTTGAGTGGACGGATGAATGTGAGAATTCCTTCCAGGAGCTTAAACGAAGATTATGCTCAGCACCAATCTTGACCACATCAGATTGGAATAAGCCATTCCACGTTCATGTGGATGCATCCAATTATGCCATTGGATGTGTACTCGCACAACCTACTGGTGAAGGTAATATGGATCTTCCAATTGCCTATGCTAGTCGACAATTGAATGCAGCTGAACGAAATTACACCACTACGGAGAGAGAAGGCTTAGGCATGGTATATGCAGTTAAGAAATTTAGACATTATTTGCTTGCAAACAAGTTTAAATTTTTTACTGACCATCAAGCATTGTTATATCTCGTAAACAAGCCATGCAATACGGGGAGATTAGTAAGATGGTTTCTCCTTGTTCTAAACTCCTTTTCCTAGCCAGAGTCATGTCTGGAGGGAATGTTTTTGTCCTCAGGAAGGATACTAGTGGTTCACTCCAATCTGGCACTATGGATACTTGATAAAGAGTGGCGTGTTCCACAGGTGGTTTAGTGCAGCAGATCGGGCATTCCTTGCACAACTTTTGGACATCAGCTTCCATAGTTGGCCAATGTACTCCGAGTCTCCTTAGTGTCTGTAAGGTTCGTTGCTTTGAGTAGTGTTGCTCTAACGCACCTACATGTGCTAAATGCAACCATTTATTGTACTCGTCCTCTTCCACACAACAAGCCAAGATTCCTTGATCTGTGTGCTTGTACATGCTTCCTTCCATGATGTGGTACTTTTGAGCTTTCACAACCTCTCTATTATGTGTGTTTACTACAGGATGGTTAGGCCCGTATGTCAATATTGGTACCAATGGCTTAGCCCACTGTGGTACAACTTCCAAATTAAACAAGTAAGCATCAGGAAGATCATCTGATACTCCTTGTGGGGCTTCTCCCGATGTGAGCCTAGAGAGATGATCTGCTCTCAAATGAGTCCTACCTTTCCTTACCACAACCTCAAAATCATATTCCATTAGATTACTCACTCATTGGTGATAATCTATATAAGCGTGGTAAAGATGGTTACCTGAGACTATGTGTCCATGAGAGTGAATATCTCAAGATCTTGGAAACTGCTCACCAAGGCGTGGCAGGAGGACACTTTGGTCCACATAGGGTGATCAAAGCAATACTATTTGCGGGCTTCTGGTGGCCAACCCTTCACATGGATGCACATACCTATGTGAAACGGTGTGATGTCTGTCAGCGAACTCAGTATCCTATACGTAAAGACGAGATGCCACTGAAACCTATGATGGGTGGACGTGCATTCTCTAAGTGGGGAATAGACTTCGTAGGTCCTATTAATCCCCCAGCTAAGGGTTCCCATGCAGAATATATGATTGTTGCAACAGACTATCTAACTAAGTGGGTAGAGGTAAAAGCCACAACGAAGAACGATGCTCAAACAACTGCTAAATTCTTGTTTGAAAATGTGTTCACTAGATATGGGCTACCTATAGAGCTAGTTAGTGATAGAGGTACTCACTTCTTAAATGATGTTATTGAAAATCTACTCCAAGAATTCTTGGTAATACATAAGAAGTCTGCCCCCTATCACCCTCAAGCAAATGGCCAGGCTGAGAGCACCAACAAGATCTTATGCAATGTACTGACGAAATTAGTGAACAATAAACGCTCTGATTGGGACAAATAGCTACACCACGCTGTTTGGGCATACCGAGTCGCCTATAAAACGGTACTCCAAGCCACACCCTTTCAGATGGTATTCGGTCAGAACGCGGTGCTACCATTAGACTTCTTAATACCCACTTTGAAGGTGGCACAAGAGCATGAATGGACGGGTCATGAACTCTCCTCTAGACTTTTTGACCTTGAACGATTAGGAGAAACAAGACTGAGAGCAGCTGCAGGGATATATGCAGCAAAGAAACGACAGAAGGTATACTTTGATGCCCATGTGAAGGATAAGGGCTTGAAAGCAGGAGATCTAGTTTTAGTCTACACATTGAAACAACATGCAAGGAAGCTAGAAAAGAGAGGCTACGGACCTATGATCATCAACAGGATTTCCACGAGTGGAGCAGTACAACTAGCCACCTTAGAGGGTGATGTTCTCCCAAACTATATTAGCGGATGCAGAGTCAAGTTGTATCAGGAACCTCTCACAGAGGAAATGCTAAGTCGACTCAATACTGCTAAGAAACGCAAAGAGGAAGAAAAGCGAATCCGAGAGGAAGCTCAAGCAGAAGCCTTAGAGCGCATACGAAGAATGAAATTAAGAAGACAAGGTAGAGAGCGCCCTAGGCACGATGCACATGCAGATCAGGGATATGACATGGCTATGTGTGAAGTTTCAGGTGTTAGCTCACATAGGATAACTCATCGACGTCCTTTCATAACCTTAGATATAGGACAAGGAAAGAGTGCTAGGACTGTAAGAGCCTTGATTGACTCAGGTGCAGCCACTAGTGCTGTTAAATTGTCTTACTGTTAAGAGTTGCAATTAACTGTCAATCCTGTGGAAGCATATCTCATAGGATTGGGAGGCGTGGAAACCCCTTGCATGGGCGAGGTGAAACTTCCCCTCTATATTCATGATGAGGCAATGACAGTTAAAGTACTAGTATGTCAAGATGAGGACCTCACGGAACCCCTTGTCTTGGGTCAAGACTGGATCTATGACCAAGCAGTCAACTTAAACCTAAGAAGTGGACTTCTTCAGGTATGGGTGAATCAGGCTAGAATTACAATTGAGTTAAATAATGGAGCACTCAAGGAACTAGAAAAGACACGGACTCCTGGTCCCTCCAGGGGTACACATGAAGTTGACCATGCTGTTCTTGTCCAAGGCTATGTGATGCAGAAGAATGAAGAGCTCAAAAAAGGAGTCAGAACCGCAATGGAACTCCCTTCTTTTCCAAAGGCCAGAAGGAGGCAGCAACTAAGGGCAGATCAATCACTGAAGACTCTCCAGGCGAGAGACCAAAAGAACGCGCGACGCAGAACAACTCAGTCGATGAAGCAAATATGGGTGCAGAAAGACGAGCTGTTGACCGTAACTAAGTCGCAACAACGGTCTCAACTTCCTATTAGTAATCAACGACTTGATGCTAATAAAAGGACTCCTAAAACCTCAGTGGAGAAAATAAAATCTATTTGGGTACCCAAGAAGTCGATGAAGGCTGACCCACAATCAAGACAAATTTGGGTGCCTAAGGCTTGCTTGCGGGCTCAACTAATCCCACACAATTCACATCATACACGACAGGGTTCACTTGCTCAAGCAATCGCCACCCACTCTTGTCTAATACACTCGAACACACTGCCGCCTAGAAGCACGCACAGACTCACTCGTAAATGGGTCCCGATGACACAAAGACCAAAAGCCATTCATGGTGTTTGGCAACCTAAGACTTGTAATAAACCCCCCGACCCCAATCTGTGAATTCATCTCCACTTACTAACTACATTAGCCAGACAGCTCACCTTTCTAGCTCCTAGGACTAACCAGGCATTAACTACACACACTGTCATCGTGCACTTACTAACCACTGACTCATCATCTACCTCATGTTAATGTTGTAACGGGGACAACAACGGGTTTATTCTGTCCATTACAATGTTAACACCTGGTTCTATATTCTCAACGAACCAACAAGCAAGCAGGGCCATGGCAGAAGCCGGAGGTGCCAGTTCTCAAGCCGGATCCGGTGCACAGATTGTGGACATAGAAACACTCCTACTCGAACCCCATCTGACCGAAAGACCGCAAGAACTTCAAGCTGTGCATGTGCTCCCAATTCAGGATCCTCCCCAGGGGCACACCTCTCAAGTGGGCAAACACGCTCATTGGTTCAGTGATGTTGCTGGACCATTGGGTGATGGAACTTATTTCTGGGAAGCTGAATTGGAGTTTAATGGTAAATGGGGACGTTACCATTTTTTCACGCGCGAGTTTGAGAGCTATCAAAACGCCGAAGTCATGCGTTCAGTATGGACCAAAGCCGGCTTGGACCGTTATTTCAGGGCCCACTTACCAAAACCGGATTTCTTACGTTGTTCATATCTTATCAGTACCATCACGCCAAGCAGGGCCAAGGGAGGCGACAGCACCTTTGTGTTACCCTCACTGCTGCCGGGTCATGAGCTTAAAAGATTCAAGCTGACCCTCAATCTGGTACGAGAAGCATTGGGCATGTATGGTATGCACATCCCCACTGAAAAGGAAACAATGGTTCCAGGCAGAATGAAACATAAAGATCTCAATAAGCTGAAGGATATGGTAGCAATGACACCGACCATCGCTCTGCACCTATGGACTGTCATGCAGCATTTTGCCTTCCCCGCCCAGGAAAGATTCACCATGCCCCCAAAGAAAATATGGTTTAGCTTATATCTGGCAGAGACAGAAAGCCTCCCCATCAACGTACCACATTGGATCATAGATCAGATTCACCTAGCCCATCAAAGGTGGAACAAGAAGCAGAAGAATGTGCTTCACGGATGTTGTGCTCTAACCAAGATAATCTACCGATGTCTTGCCTATGACGTGCCTATTCAGCGGGCACTCATATGGCCCCGGGCCTAGGAATTCCAGAGAAGGCTATCAGCGGCAGGTCCCCCATCAAAGAAGATGAGAGGGGGAGTACAATTACCCTGCGCTCAACCAAGGGGAGCCACCACTACACCAGAAATTACCCCTCCCCAGACACGACGCATTAGGCCATTCACCATCCGGCTACCAAGACCAAGTACAGATGGACCCAATCTGCTATTTCCACCCGTCCCATCAGATTTGGAATTTCCACAGGGCTTTACTCTCAATGATCTCACTGATGAAGAAGTGGCTAGACTAATCTACGACTCTAATCTCGAGACTGAAACAGAGCGAGCTCAGGATCCACAACCCCATACAACAACGTCAGCCCCCACCCAACCACAAGTTGTAGAAGTCGACGTCGAGGAATAAGAGACCGAACAAGAGGAAGAAGCCTACGAGGAACAAGAGTATGACGAACTTTCAGAGTTAGCAAGTGCCCCTGCGTATTCGGCACAAATAAAAAGACTATATCGAAGCATGCAACTAGTTCAAGAACAGCATAAAATGTCACTGGAAGCGGGCAAGAAACTCATGAACCAATTGCTAGCGGAGGAAGGCGTGGATGATATGTTCATTGAGTCCATAAACCTACATGCCGATGCAGTAGGATTGTATGAGGCCATTCATGAGGCAATGGCCTACATTCACCGATTTGAGAAAAGGGTTCCCGCTCGTCCCATGAGGTCCGGGAAACAAATTCATATCAATGTATCAACACCAGGAGAGACAACGCAAGCAAACGAACATCAGGAAGCACCACTGTCACCACCCTCCCCACCTCTCACTACACAACTCACTCCACCACATGACACTAGCACCACCACGTCCACTACCACCACAATCGTCATGGGAATTCCACTCTCTCCGGGAATCCAATTCGGGGGAGTCCAAGTCAGAATATTTCAGAAGCATGTCTCATCATAGATGGATCGGCACCAATAATGACCAATATGTGCCATACTGCATACTTTTGGCCGATTACAACGCCGAGATTCAACGACAATGCGGCAAGCCTCCCACATTCGCTACACAATTTGGTCCAGATGATATACCGGAAAGTGCTACGCGTGGGTCCATCCATCAACCCACCTGGAGAATCAGGATTTTGGAAACATATCCTGAAATGGTCCGAACCTGGAATAATATGCCGTTGTTTATTAAATATAATCCTTGTTACATTCCAGTTCTTCGACGATGCACCTGGCCTGAATTCACTATTGCCGTCAGAGACATCAAAGCCTGCACAAAGTGGTTAAATTACGTTTATCTAGCACCTCCACGAGGACCCCCCACGGTGAACTACATGATTTCTACAATCCGTCATTGGAGTATTCGGCTACGCAATAATCCCGATGTGATGGCCCAGATGTGTATGAAAATATTTGAATTAATGCTGATCACTTTCAGGACGTTTAAGAACATTCAGGACCCTCACTTCTCAGGAGCAGGCTTCGTGACAGGAAACCAGGATCTGGTGTACGATATGAGTACCACCCCATCAATTGAAGTAATATATGCTTGGCACGCCAGAATCAAGTACCTCCCAGCCTGTTTTAAACAGACATTTGAGGAGATGTTCATCACAGGATTCTGGGAATATCACTCCGAAATCTTTATACCCAGGCCATCACATCTCCTCCAATTATTTGCTGTGGAGAGAACTATTCATTCAGAATAATTGAGGGTGCCTCATCCGGATGTTCCCGGACCTGTGAATTGGGATGATTTGCTCACAGATCTAGCACGCGGGTTACGACTTGAAGAACACCACCTAGCCTCCGATGTCGTCCAATATTATGTTCAAAAATCCTCTAGACAAGGGTCTGTCAGGGGCGACAGACGCGAGAGTGGGGGGGGTGTTGGCAGCAGTCAGGGAACCGAAGGAGCCACAAGACGAAGAGAGTCAGAGCGAAGGGACAACACAAGTAGACATGGCAGTCAAAGAAGATCTGGCAAGTAGGCCATCTAATTTTTCAGACATCAAGGAGTTGAGCACACAAGAAGAAAGAGCAAGTAGGGAGCTCAAAGAGGTGTATGACAAATCAACAGAGAAAATCCCTACACAAATAGTGATTTTCATCACTAAAAACCATTGTAAATATCATTTCGTATTTTTGTAGCTCCATTTTGTGCAAGCCAAGGAGTCCTTGAGCTTGAGGAGCTTTAGAAGTATCTACCTGCCAATTTTCATATTTTTTAGATCTCGTTTGAGCCCTCTAATAAGCCCTGGAACCTAATTTTTAACTAGGCCGGACACTAGGTCTGAACAGGGCCAAAGCTAGTCAAAAACTATAAAAGGAGCTAGAGAGCTCATTTTTGAGGTTAGATTGTAATTGAAACGAACTTGTAAGAGCTTTTTGAAAGTAATCTAAGAACTCCATTGCTTCTCACTCTTTGTCTTGCCGTGTGTGCGCGTGTGTGTGTATGTGTGTGCATGTTTGTGTGCTTCTCACTCACGCACTTGTGCCTCCACTTGCTCGAGGTCTTCATACCATCCTCACGTCTTCCCAGATTGACATTAAAGGAGGTGCTACTCATCACTGAGCTACAGAAGCTCTTCATCTATTTCCTCATTTTTGCTCTGGTCATCTTTCCATTCCCGCTATTGCGGAGGGTCTGGGATCCTCGCTAATCAATTTTTGCAATCCTCCTTTTTTATATTCTGGTTTATCCCACAATGCCACTATTGAATTTTGTCGAGAACGTTTTGACTACAATGCCCGATTTTCCATGCGGATGGTGTTTATCCTTAATTCGTTCATCTTTTTCTTTTTGCTGCGAAGCTCGTCTTCTTCCATCCCATGGTCCGACATCAGAATTGCTGATCCTCTTTTTTGCTTCCTCAACAGCCGTCCTACCCCTATGCTACCCTCATCTATGGCTCCTTACAATTACGGTCACGTCGCCTTTGAGAGGCTCTGTCTCGGGGCTCTAAATCTTTCTCTATTTACTTCGCTTTGTTCCTAGCTTGGATATATCATTTACCATCACAACCCGCAAGCAGCATTCCTCCGTCAGCCCCACCTGCTTTACTGTCATCACCTAACATTCACCCAAGGCAAGTTTGAGCCCGTACTAGCGCCATCTATCATCCCTCCACTTCAAGCCTCCCTCAATCCCCTCACATCGCGCTTGACTCAACCTCCGCCTCCACACCTATCTGCATCACCAATGATCTTCCTTCCATTCCTCCATAGGCCTCCAATCATACCCTCAACTCCCCTCTGAATAATTTGAAATCTCCTTCCCAAGTCATTTTTCACCTAGCAATATCTTCCCAGCCCCTACCTCATCCCGACCCTGTCTTTCCTTCCCCTCAGCCTCCAATTCCTTCATCTTTTCAAGCTCCCGACCCATCTATTCCACTTGTTCCTCATCATTCTGATATTCCCTTCCCACCTGCCCCGACAGCTGACATCCCTACGACACCCTCCTTCTTAAATTTAATCCGTGATGCAAGTGCAATTGCTATTGGTAGTGCTAATGCATCAAGGGTATCTTTGGATTCGATTTCAGCAGCGACAACCATTCATCAACAGTATATCGCTACCATAGATAGCATCAATCGGATGGCCACATCTCAATGGAAATCTCTCCAAGAGTCGGTGCACTTACTCAAGGAAGAAAGAGATAAATATCGTGATATGGATACAATCATGTCAATTTCTCTCGGTAATAAAATAAAATACCTTGTCCTCTTATCTATCTCCTCCGGCTTCATTCTTTTGTCGTTTCTTGAAGTTCAATTGCTTTATGGTCTCTTCGGGACGGAGAGCGCATTAGGTGGTGGGCATCTGTTAAGCCCCTAAAAGTCATATTGGTCAAAGTCAAAATCAGCATGGGCAAAGTCAAAGTGTCGAAGTTCAGGGTCAAAGTGCACAAGTAGTGCACAATTAATTGTTCACAAAGGGTAAAGTGGAGAAAGTTGGTTGCAGTTTGCAGAGGTATTTCTCTAATTTCCCTAAGGATCAAAGTTAAGAGAGCAGGAGTGAAGACTTAAAAGGGAAATGTGAAGGTATGTGAAGCGGCAGGGTATGCACAAGTGAAAGTATGGCCCCAAGTAGATTTTTTTTTTGTTTTTAGTCTATAGTCACTACAGGACAAAACAAGGATTCAGTGGCTACCCACTTGAGGAGAAAATCTTGAGACATCAAAGGGAGCACCAAGATACTTTGGCAGTTAGGAGCGTACGTGAATCGACACTCAAATGAAGGCAAGGACTATTCTTGGACTATTCTAAGTGTAAGCAAGAGTGAGCATAGTCGAGGCAAGGCAAGAGAGAGAAGGGCAGGGGACACAGTGTGCAATGCAGAGAAGTGAAGTGCAAGGTGTGCATGAAGAGTGATTAAGAAGTGTGCAGAGAGGTGTTAAGCTATTCCCCCAAGGATCCCAAGGTCGCACTGCAGTGTGCGCGTGCCGACAGAAGGTGTCCAATCCCTCCCCCTTATTGGAAGCTTGGTGCAAGGTGTGCACAAGTGCAGGCTTGGAGAAGGTGGAGGTCTGGTGCAGAGGAGGCCGGCAGCAACAAGACCTTGGGTATTTGATATTTTGTAATTGCGCACTCTGTGGGATTTTGCACAGAAGCATTGGATTGTATTGTGCATCACCATTGTATTCGTCATTATAATCGATAGAGGCTTCCAGTGTGTATCTTTTTTCTTGTCTTTCCCTTTTCTCGTACAAACACTCAAATTCCTTCTTGTCCAAGAATCCCCCAACATTTAGGATTTAGGATTTTCTCTCTGATCAGTAAGTACAAAGCAACATGTGTTGCAGCATGTGAATTAGTATGTTTGAGGAGGATATGATGGCATATAGGAATACAAGAAGAGGAGGCTATAAAGTTGAAGTGTGACAACCAAAGTTGCATGGCCATCGCCAAGAATCTTGTTTTCTATGCACATACCAAGCACATAGAAATTTAGTATCACTAGTGCGTGAGTTTATCGAGGATGAGGTCGTGGAGATAAGCTATTTTCTAACTCAAGAAAATGGAGCAAACAACTTCATTAATCAATACTCCACCCTCAAGTGACCACAAATGATACATGGTGCTCTAAGTTGTAAGGCCGCCATTATGAGGAGAAGCCATTGTGAGAACTTGGACATTTGTGGAACCCTAATTTCCAAGTTAGATGAGGTCTATGTGTGATCATTTTTGGTAATAGATGATGTTTGTGAGACCCCTCTACCCATAGGGTCGAGGCGATAGGAATTTTGGTCGTGGAGATATTGTAAAATTATGCATTTTGCTAACTATTTTGTCTCTTGCAACTACATTCATCTATATCGAATCCCCTTGTATAAGTTGTATAAGCATGTCTAGAGTCTATCTAGATCGCCATCTAAGCTCCACATTGGGAGTGCATAGGTGGACAACACCATCTTTGTAGTTGCATTACTCTTGGCAATTTGAGAATTTGAGTTCTCTATCTCTTAATCTGCATTTTTTTCTCAAATTTGTCTATTGGTCTATTCCACTGTGCTATTATTGCTTACACACACCATAATAGAGTGTCCTTACTGAATGAAAAAATAGACATATTGCAGAAATAGCAAGAGACCTGATGTGTGAGAAAAATATGCCCCATTCTTATTGGGCAGATGTCCTTCACATTGAGGTATACATCATGAATAGAAATCTGATTGCAATTGTACATCAAGTTATGCCTAAAGAGAAGTTTATATGTAATAATCCACACTTATCGTATACAAAACCATTTGGTTGTATATGTGCATGTCTGAGATGATTTGAGGATGAAACTTGATCCAAAAGCAAAAAAATGTAGCTTCATTGGGTACTCCCTTGAGCAAAAGGGATATAGATGCTACAATCCAGTAGCATGCCATGTGAAGGGAAGCAGAGATGTGGTTCTTATGAAATGGTAAGATTTTATGTTGATGAAAAAGGACTTAATGTTGACTCAAATTGCAAAGGAAATATTGAAAACTCAAGTGTAAAATCTCAAGTCTTGAGTGGACCACATGTGTCACGTAGCAATAGTTCCAACTCAAACCTAAGTGGAAGATTGCATGGAAATTTTAGTCCAAAAAACTCATCAACTACATCAAAGAATGGTAAAGAAAATATTTTTGGTTGTAATAAAACATCCACAAGTTTTGAAGACATTGATGGAGAATCAAGTAATTAAAAAAAGAACCTTGATTAGGAACTTGGATTGTCCTTTGTGAAGGCTCTAAGAGTAAAAAAGGCATATGAAGATTATATAACAAGAACAAGTGACTTAGGACCAAGAAGAAATGGGAAGATGTGGAATCCAATGTAGCGATTAACATATGATAGCTACATGGCTCATCATTGTTCTTATATGAACGAGGTAATACAAGATGTTGAAACTTGTTGTTTTGAAGATGCGATTGGAAATGCAGATTAGGAGAAAGCTATGTATGAGGAGATGGCTAGACTTTATGGAAATGAAACATGGAAGCTTGTTCCATTACTACAAGGAAAGAAATCCATAGGTTGCAAGTGGGTTTACAAGGTAAAGCAAAACATTGATGGTAGCATAAGTAGGCATAAAGGATGATTGGTAGCAAAAAGATACACACGGACATATGGCATTGATTATGAGGAATCTTTCAACTTTATAGCTAAAATTGTTACTGTTAGAACACTTGTTGCATAGGCTATGGCTCAACCCCAAGTGAACCCTAGCAGCCAATACTACACCATAGAGCGGAGATACACTAACCACACTGCACAAGACTGCCCATATAATAAGAAAACAGTTAGGCAAAATTACCCACAATAAGGGAGATATCAGAATCAGTACTCCCAACGATATGGTAGACCACAACAACCCTATCAACAACCCTATAGACCCAACAAAGGCCTCAACCTGTGCTAGCTCAACAACCTCCAACTCCAGCCAATGTGATTCCAATAAAGTATGTAGTTGCAGAAAAAAATCTGAATAGAACCTTAGTGCCAGTCTCACCATTGTTATTAGAAAGTGACCGAATGGTCAAAGCTTTGACTAGACTCATATGGATAGTCCACATGCTTACTATATGCAGTCACATGAGCATAATGAAACATACTAATATGAAGATCCTAGTGAATCTAGTGGAGAGCTTGAATACACTAATGTCATGTATGCAAATCCTAACTCTACAACCTAGACAGATGAGACCCCAAGCACCTAGAGGGCCATGCTACAGATGCCAAGGTGATCACTTCATTCATGATTATTCCATGCCTACAACAATGCAACCCCAATTAGTGACAATTCAAGGCTTTTGTCAAGATTACAGGAAGAAGCACCTCTTACAAGATTGTCCTAAGAACCCGAACAATGTGCCAAAAAATCACTCCCATCAATGTCATCGGTCTAGTAGTAGATATCAATGGAAGTGTGACTCCCAGTGCCCCAGTGCAAGTAGTCACATGAGCTCAGGCTTTGCAGCAAAACCAAGGTTTAGGACATGAAAAGAGTTTTGAGGTTAGTGAAACTGAGAGCATAACAAAGAAAAGGGTGAGAGCTTGGAAAGATAGCCGAGATAGAATGATCTCTCAGGCAGACTTCGAGTCTAATTCCTTGCAAGAGCTACCCCATCATGGGAAGCAAAGTCTACCTGTATGAGAGCACCCACGGTCATGGTAAGGAATAAAGACTCAATCATACCTAGGAATACAGAGGTAGTAAAGAACACTAAAGTGCAGTGCAATCTCACTTTAGAAGAGCTACTCAAGGTTAAGATAGAATTTTGGAAACATGTAGCCAATCAAGTGATAGAAGTAGTGAAACCTCATTTTCAGGTAGGATCTCATAGCATAGTGCCAGAGATACCCTTGGATAAGATAGGAGACATGAATGAAGGAGAAGAAGGAAACACCTATCTTCCAATCACTCACTAGGGTTACACCACCAAGGCTATCCGACACTCAGGTGCACGAGTTGCAATTGCTACCACTTCCCTATGGAAGCACTCAGGCAAGCCAACACTCAGGCCAACAAGAATGAAATTGCAGATGACTGATGGTCAAATAGAGAGACCTTTAGGATTACTCGAAGGGATAACTCTCACTACATGTGGTGTGAGCATAATTTTGCTATATGTGACTTTAACAAGAACCAAGCCTATGAAATGATTTTGGGAAGACCATTTATGAGACAATTTGCAAGTAGTACAAGATTGGGGAACCAATTCCTTGTACTTGCAACACTTAGGAGTTACAACCAAAGTCAATCTCAAGGACTACTCTCATAGAGATGTGCCTCCTATACAGTGAAATCCCATACATAGAACCACTGACGACATGGAATCAGTGCATTCCATAGGATCAGGATCCTCATGGATGCATGAAGACACTCACTTATGGATGTGCAAAGTGGTAGTAGAAGACGAGAAGAGAGAAAAAGCTAGAGAGGTAGGTGTTAAGGAAACTCATAGATAAACTCAAGACCTAGCCTATGCACCTATAATATTCCCAGACGAAGAGTTTGAACCTCATGGTTGGGCAGAAATCCTAGCAACAATGGATGTATCCATCAATGAAGAACAATGGATACCCCACTGTGACGAGGATGGCTATGACATTTCAGTCTTCACGATAGAACCACTTATGTGTGATTCAGTTATTGAAGAGTGTGTACTGAGCACTGATGTACAGGAAGCAAGTGACTCGGATCTAGAATCAATCATTATGGACCCTCCTTTTGCATCAGATGAGGAATATTTCTACGAAGTAGAAGTTCACCCTCAAAGACATGAAGAGCTTATGAATGAAGTGAGATTAACCACACAGATAACCATCGAGAGTGAGGGTAAGAAAAGAAAGAAGAGGGAATTCATGCCAGAGGAGGAAGAATCTTTATTTGAGGTCCATGAAAACCTTAAAAAGTATGAGGTAGAAGATCGGAGAGTCATGATAAGAATGCATAAACGTGAAGCAGTCATAGGAGAGGCCTATGATAACAAAGAAACCACAAAGAAAATCATAGTGACCATAGAGGAAGGTGAAGAGTGATGCACATACATAGGACACGATCTAAGTGAGGATGAGGAGCAAGAGTTGATAGCCTTGCTACGAGAATATAGAGATGTTTTTGCATGGAGTTACAAGGACTTGAAAGGAGTAGACCCTGACATATGCTCACATACGATCCCCATTATCTCAGATGCCAAACCTTCTAAGAAGAGGCCATATACATATAATGACAACTATGCTTCCAAAATCAAGGAAGAGATAGATAGATTGGTAGAAGAAGGATTCATCTATGAAATTGAGCACATTGAATGGGTATCCCCCATTGTAGTGGTGCCTAAGAAGAATGGAAAGTTACATGTATGCATTAACTTGAAGAAAGTTAATGCAACCACTATTAGAGATAGTTATCTGCTTCCTATCATTGAGCATCTCTTAGAACGTGGTAGGCAAGGAAGTCTACAGCTTCCTTGATGGATTCTGTGGCTATAATCAAGTATCCATTGCTCCAGAAGACCAACATAAGACAACATATTTGCGGGTAATGCCATTTGGCCTCACCAATGTGCCAGCTACCTTTCAGAGGTTGATGCACCATGTCTTTAAAGAGTTCTTGAGGAAGAACCTAGAAGTCTATGTGGATGATCTCTGTGCTCATTCCAACATTAGATAGACACATATCCCCCTACTGAGAGCTATCTTTGACAAATGTAGAGAATATCAAGTTTGCTTGAACCCAGAAAAGTGTGTTTTCATGGTCAAGCAAGGCAAGATTTTAGGACATATAGTGTCAAAGAATTGGATATCAACAAACGAAGAGAAAGTGCGAGCTTTTGCAGAGTTACCTAGGCTAAAGAATGTCAAGGAAGTACAAGCCTTCATGGGGCATTGCGGATATTATCGATGCTTCATTCACATGTATGCAATCATTGTAAAGCCTCTGTACTCCCTCTTGACTAACTTTGAGTGGAGGAACGAATGTGAGAACTCCTTCAATGAGCTTAAGAGATGATTGTGTTTTGCACCAATCTTGACTCTACCTAATTGGAACAAGTCGTTTCATGTTCATGTGAATGCGTCCAATTATGCCATTGGATGTGTAATCGCACAACCTATTGGTGAATGTAATATGGATCTCCCAATAGCCTATGCTAATAGACAATTGAATGCAACTGAATGAAACTATACCACAACCGAAAGAGAAGGATTAGACACGGTATATGTAGTAAAAAATTTTAGACACTATTTGCTTGCAAATAAGTTGTGAACAAACCATGCAATACTGGCAGATTAGTAAGATGGTCCCTCTTACTAATGGAATATGACTTTGAAGTGGTGGTTAGGAAAGGTAGAACTCACTTGAGATTTGATCACCTTTCTCGACTGACTTCAAGAGAGTCTCCTCAAGAAGTGTCAAATGACCTCCCTGATGCTTATTTGTTCAATCTAGAAGTACTGCCTGAGTGGGCCAAGAATATGGTGCCGATTCTAACATTTGGACCCAAACATCCTGTATTGAAAACTAGAGACAAATGCCAAATGGTTAGATCTCAAAAGTACTATATAATGGTAGGTAGCATGTCTAAGCACACCAATCAAGGCATACTAGCTTGCTGTGTAGACGAGGATGAGCATGCCAAATGGTTGCAATAAGCACATGTAGGAGCACTACAACAACACCATTCAAAACATAGAACCCTTCAAACTCTACAAAGGTTAGGGGTATATTGGCCAACTTTGGAAGCAAATGTGCACAAGTTATGCAAAGAATGACCAATCTGCAGTAGTAGACCTCCACTGGAACATGCCACTCTTTATCTAGTGTCTTTAGTGCCAAACTGGAGTGAACCATTAGTAGCCTTCTTGAGGATGAAAACCTTCCCTCAGGATATGATGTTTGGCGAGACAACAAAGTTTAGAACAGGAAGTAGTAGATTACACACTCATAGGTGGTACTCTATACAAATGAGGAAAAGATGAATATCTTAGACTGTGTGTCCATGAGAGTGAGTATCTTAAGATATTAGAAACTGCTTATCAAGGGGTTACCAGGAGGAAACTTTGGATCATATCGTCTGATGAAGGCAATACTTTTCGTTGGTCTTTGGTGGCCAACTCTTCACATGGATGCACATACCTATGTGAAGAGATGCGATGTTTGTAAGCAAACTCAATATCCCATCTGTAAAGATGAGATGCCAGGGTTCACATGCTGAATACATCGTTGTTGCCATAGACTATCTAACCAAGTGGATAGAAGTGAAAGCCATGACAAAGAACGATGCTCAAA
Organism: Ceratopteris richardii; assembly: GCA_020310875.1. Taxonomy (NCBI): domain Eukaryota; kingdom Viridiplantae; phylum Streptophyta; class Polypodiopsida; order Polypodiales; family Pteridaceae; genus Ceratopteris; species Ceratopteris richardii. Next base: position 34,819,805 of record CM035422.1, read on the forward strand.
CGACAAGTAAGTTCTTGTTTGAGAATGTGTTCACCAGATATGGTTTGTCAATAGATTTAGTGAGTGATCGTGGTACCCACTTCTTGAATGAGGTTATTGAAAACTTGTTACAAGAATTCTTGGTAGTACACAAGAAGTCGGCTCCATATCACCCACAAGCCAATGGCCAAGCCGAGAGCACAAACAAGATACTATGCAATGTGCTGACTAAACTGGTGAATAATAAACGCTCTCATTGGGACAAATATCTACACCATGTTGTTTGGGCATATCGAGTTTCCTATAAAATGGTACTCCAAGCCACTCCCTTTCAGATGTTGTTTGGTCAAAATGTTGTCCTACCATTAGAATTCCTGATACCCACACCGAGAGTAGCACAAGAGCATCAATGGACCGGCCATGAACTTTCTTCTAGAATCTTTGATCTAGAATGCTTGGGTGAAACAAGATTGAGAGCAGTAGCAGGGATTTATGCAGCTAAGAAAAGACATATCGAGTTTCCTATAAAACGGTACTCCAAGCCACTCCCTTTTAGATGGTGTTTGGTCAAAATGTTGTGCTACCATCAGACTTCCTGATACCCACACCGAGAGTAGCACAAGAGCATCAATGGATCGGCCATGAACTTTCTTCTAGAATCTTTGATCTAGAATGCTTGGGTGAAGCAAGATTGAGAGCAGTAGCAGGGATTTATGTAGCTAAGAAAAGACAGAAGGCATACTTCAATGCCCATGTGAAGGATAAAGGTTTGAATCCAGTAGATTTAGTCTTAGTGTACACCTTCAAGAAACATGCAAGAAAATCAGAAAAGTGAGGCGATGGACCCATGATTATCAACAGGATCTCAACAAGTGGAGCAGCCCAATTAGCCACCCTAGAAGGTGACATCCTACCAAGTTATATGAGTGGATGCCGAGTCAAATTATATCAAGAACCCCTCACTGAGGAAATGCTTAATCGACTCAACATTGCCAAGAAATGTAAGGAACAAGAAAAACGAATTCATGAAGAAGCACAGGTAGAAGTTTTAGAACACATCCGAAGAATGAAATTGAGAAGATAGGGTAGAGATGAGCCTAGGCCAGATGCTTATGAAGCCCCAAGATATTGTGGCCATGTGTGACACACCAAGAGTACATTCCCATAGAATAGTTGACCGACGACCTTTTGTGAACCTAGTGGTAGGGCAAGGAAATGCCCGTGCCCGTGCCCGTGCCTGTGGCCGTGCCCGTGCCCGTGCCTTTGCCCCTGCCCGTGCCCGTGCCTTTCCCCGTGCCCGTGCCTTTGCCCGTGCCCGTGCCTTTGCCCGTGCCCGTGCCTTTGCCCGTGCCTGTGCCTTTGCTCATGCCCGTGCCTTTGCCCGTGCTCGTGCCTTTGCCCGTGCCCGTGCCTTTGCTTGTGCCCGTGCCCGTGCCCGTGCCCGTGCCCGTGCCCGTGCCCGTGCCCGTGCCCATGCCTGGGCACGTGCATGGGCCTTGATTGACTTAGGTGCAGCCACTAGTGCTGTTAGACTTTCTTACTATCAAGAGTTGAAATTAATCGTCAATTCTATTGAAGCCTCTCATAGGATTGGGAGGTGTGGAAACCCCTTGCATGGGTGAGGTGGGGCTCCCCCTCTACATTCAAGATGTTCTTATGACAGTTAAGGTGCTAGTGTGTCAAGATGAGGATCTCACTGAGCCTCTTGTCTTGGGTCAAGACTGGATCTATGATCATGCAGTCAACCTGAACCTAAGAAGTGGACTTCTTCAGGTCTGTGTAAGTAAGAATCACATTACCATTGAGTTAGAAAATAAAGCACTCAAGGAAATAGGAAAGGCACCAACTCCTGGTCCTTCAAGGAGCACACTTATGGGAAAAGATGCTTTTCTTGTCCAATACTAGGTGATGCAGAAAACTGCAAGTCTGGAAGATGTGAAGCAGTTGGAACTCCTGTCCGTTCTAGAGGAAGTCATGGTCAAGGAACTTGCAACCCTTGGGAAGAGGATGAGGTAGAGAAGTAGTAGTCGCAAACAGTGGATAGCTCCTACCAAGGTGTCTCAGCCACCGAAGCAAGTATGGGTATGAAAAGGCGAGCATCCTATTGCGGATAATTTAGAACCACCGGCTAAACCTCATACTAGTGTTCGATGACATGACACTAATAAGAAGTCTCTCAAAGATTCGCCTACGAAAGTAATGTCTATCTAGGTATCCAAGAAGTCAATGAAGGCCGACCCACAATCAAGACAAATTTGGGTGCATAAGGCTTGCTTATGGGCTCAAATAGCCACACATAAACCACACAATGTAAAGCATTATTCACACACTCGAACAACCGATACCCATAATTATTTGACATGCACAGACACATATTCCTCCATGAGCACGAGCAGGATCATTTGTAAATGGGTCCCTAAAAAGCCTCATTTCCAAGTAGGCACTATTGTAAAGCCTTCTGAAGCCTCCACAAAATCAAAGTGTAAATCTATACACTATGTTTGGCAACTCAAATCTTGTAATAAACCCCGTGATCCCACTATGTAAACCCATGTCCACATACTAACTATATCCACACTACACTGCACTACTCCAATTAGCACCTACGAGCCCTTCATCCACTAACCACACTTCCACACTCACGATCACACGAGCACTGACTAACCCGCTAACCACATCATAGTCCATCATGTTAATGTTGTAATGGGGAAAAATGGTCATTTTGTGTCCATTGCAATGTTAACATGTATTTATATATTCTCACAGAACTTGCAATCAATACCCTCAACATGGCAGAGGCTACAGGAACTAGCTCCCAGGTAGGCACGTCCTCAAATAGTGGACATTGAAAGTATCCCTATCCAAGCGGAGTTGACAAAATGGCCACAAGAGTTGAGAGCAGTGCACATCATACCCATTCAAGATCCTCCCAGGGGCACACATCGCAAGTTAGTAAGAACTCTCATTGGTTCACTAAAGTCGCACGACCCCTTGGGGATGGCACCTATTTATGGGAGTCTGAGATAGAGTTTAATGGACAATGGGGCCATTACCATTTCTTTACGTGAGATTTTGAATAGCTTCAAAACAGAGAGGGACTATGACCAGTATGGAGGAAGGCTAGATTGGACAACTATTTTCATGGTCAGTTACCTAAGCCGGACTTCTTGAGGTGTTCATATTTAGTTAGCACACTCACTCTTAGAAAAGATAAGAAAGGGACAAGCACCTTTGTACTTCCATCTCTTACATGAGGGAATGAACTTAAGCGTTTTAAATTAACCAACAATTTGGTGAGAGAAGATCTAGACATGAGAGGTATGCACATCCCTACTGAGAAGGAGACTATGATCCCTGAGAATATGAAGAATAGGAGCCTCACTAAGCTGAAGGATATGCTGGCAATGACCCCAACTATTGCCATCCATCTTCGAATGTGCATGCCGCATTTCACATTCCAAGCCCAAAAGAGATTTACGATGCCACCCAAGAAGATCTAGTTTAGCTTATATCTGGCAGACAAGCTGAACCTTACGATCAACATGCCACATTGGATTATCGACCAGATCCATCTTGCACATCAGCGCTGGTATAACAAATAGAAGTCAGTACTATATGGATGTTGTACACTCACTAGAATTGTGTATTGGTGCCTTGCATATGATGTGCCAATCCAAAGGGCAATAATTTGGACTAGGGCATAGGAATTTCAATGAAGGGCATCATCCACAAGGCCCCCATCAAAGAAAATCAGAGGAACTATGCAAACGCCATGTGCATAGCCTAGGGATGCTACACTGACACTAGAGGTGACTCTGGCACCCCAAAGATGAGTACGACCCTTCACCATCTGATTACCAAGGCGAAGTGCAGAGGGGGGCCTAATCTTATCTTTCCATCGATCCCCACCGATCTAGAGTTCCCTCAAGGCTTCACACTTGAGGATTTGACTGATGAAGAATTAGCTAGGATGCTTAATGGAGCCAACTTGTAGATAGAAGCAGAGCAGTTAAGCACACAACAGATTTCCACGGGCCAGCCTAAACCAACTCAATCAGTTGTTGTCGAAGTGGATGAAGATGAGGAAGAGATTGAAGAAGACGAACAAGATGAAGAACAGGAAGGACAACATGATGAAGAGGAGCATGAATATGTGCAACATGTTATACCAGAAACGGAGGGAGCCCTAGCATACATAGTACAAATATGGAATTGTACAATACTATGAACTTAGTTCAAGAACAACATAGAATATCCTTGGCATTTGGTAAAGCCCTGATGAATCTGATGCTTGAAGAAGGTGTGGATGGCCAGTTCATAGCTTCCCTCAACCTGCTCGTGGATGCATTGGGAATACAAGAGGCTGTTCACACTACGCTCGCCCACTCTCAGAGATTTGAACGAAGATGCAGGACATGACCACCAAGATCAGGAAAGCACGTACACACTGTAGTTTCAGAACCACACGACACCACTTCCATGACCACTCGCACGGCACACACCACTCAACATATCGAAGAACACCACACGTCAAGTGCACCACCATCCTCACTCTTACCACCCTCCCCTCCGACTCCACCCCCCTCACCTCGTTCTCTAGTGTTTCCATTGCAAAAGACATGTTTCTCACAAGGAAGAATGGAGAAAATGAAGGAAAAAAGAGAGGATGGGAAGAGAGAGCCAAATGAAAGAAGGATTTATACACATAGTTATATACGTTATCAAAACTATTGGATCTTGATACTTCAAATGAAGATTGGTGATTCAGGCGATGAAAACACCTTTGTGTGTGTTTAGTAGATTCCTCTGTGTAAGAGACCACCATTGTCTCTACTATCACAACCACTGTCTCAATCACTCTCAGTGAATCACATGATGTAGATCAATCCTCAGAACTATCATGATCCGACACCACCAGCTTTGTAACTATCACCACGGGATCTAGGGCTCTAACCATGGTTACAGGGAACCCATTTTCCCCTGCCATGCATCTAGGAGGCCCGCAGGCACAATTAGGCACACCATTGTACACTTTCACCACAGTCACCACACCTACCATCCCCATGTATACGGTAGTACCCACGACTACATCCACTCACAACCAAATGGAAATATCACCCACAATTGCACCACTCCCTCCCCCCATATTTCCACAATCTCCCATTCCACCACCACCAACATCACCATTTCCCACCATGACATTCACCACTCCTTTCCCTCTCCCCTATCCCCTTGCATTCCAAACCTTTCTGACACCCACCCCTGTAAATAATGTGTTCAACACTTTATATCAATGTGTTTATCAATTATAGTAGGATTATCAACATTTAGATGCATAACATACAAACCTGTTCAAAGACCACAAGACATTACACGAACGAATCACAGCCATGGAGAAGGACTAGGTGGAACTACAATGCAACTATGATACCTTACAAAGACAATATGAGGAATTATTGGTCAATCCCCCCAAACCAAATAAGCAGGTGCAACAACATTTTAAGGAAATCCTATGTGCACAACAGACAGACAATCACAAGCTACACTGTAACCTCGCATTATTGAGGAAGCACATGTCCGCAACATTAGAAGAGAACAAAAGATTCTAAAAACAGAATGAAGAAAATCTAGAAATGACAATGGAACGTTCACCTCAGGAGATCAACCCAGAGCGGTTCAAAGCCCTCCCTTCAGCCACCATGGAGATAATATTGGATACACATGTAGACCTCCTTGAGGCATATAATGCATTAGAAAATGAGCGTGACAAACTACGAAGGCAATTGGCTAGTCAAAGAGAGAAACAAAAGGATGCAACACTTACAACCGCCACACTTGAAGAGGTAACGAAATTGAAAGCACAAGTGGTTGCTTTGCAGACTCAACTTTTGCAGTATGAATGACAACCTTCTCCAACGATGGAGCTAGAACTTGAAGAGCTAGTCCTGATTGAAGTTGAAGAGACATTTGATGAACCCTACAAAGCCATGCCCGCAGCTGAAGGACGATAAACAGAGGAAGGGATTGATACATTCAAGATTGAAGCTCCAGAATGGCTACAGAAGTTAGAAAAAGTCAGCCACACTCATGATGACATAATGGTAGTTCAGATACAATCCATGTCTCATTTGGAAGAAATCGTAATCGAATCCGATTACTTCAAGAACTTATCTCATCATCGGTGGATTGGTACTTCCGACGATTAGTATGTACCCTTTTGTGTGCTAATGGCAGATTATAACGCAGAGATCAAGCATCACACCAAGAAGGAGCCAACTTTTGCAACCCAATTCGCCCTTGATGACATTCTTGAGAGTGCAAAACAAGGCACCATCTTCTAGCTTACCTGGAGATTAAGGTTACTAGAAAACTACTTGGAGATGGTATGCACTTGGAACAACATGCATTTGTATATCAAGGATAATCCCTATTATTGCCCTATTGTTCGACGACAATCATGGCTGGAGTTCACTAACACAGTAAATAATGTCAAAGGATGCGACAAGTGGCTTAACTATGTATATTTGGCACCACTGTGTGGTACTACAATGGTTGCATATATGATTTACACCATAAGGCATTGGGGCATTAGGTTCAAGAATGTACCAGACATCATGGCATAGATGTGCCTCAAAATCTTTGAACCTCATGCTTGTCATATTCCATACATTCAAAAAGGTTAGAGAGCCTCACCTCTCGGCCCTCGGCTTTAACGAAGGAAACCTTGATCTAGTATATGATATGAGCACCACCCCATCCATAAATGTTGTATATGCATGGCACGCTCATGTCAAATATCTCCCATCATGCTTCGAACAGAGATTCGAAGAAACGTTTGTCACAGGGTTCTGGGAGTATCACTCAGAAATCTTCATTCCCAGAACCTCTCATCTGTTACACTTATTTGTTGTGGAGCAGGCCCTACACTTAGACAAGCTGTGTATGCCACATCCAGAGGTACTTGGACCAATAGATTGGGATGCTTGTCTGAGGCATGAGGAAGATCAATTGGCCATAGATGTGGTAGAATATTACATCAAACGCTTGGGTCAACAAGGGTCTGTCAGAGATGATAGATGCTAGAGGGGGGGTGTTGACAACAATCAGGGCATCACAAGATAAGGGAGCTGACGTAAAGAATCAGAGCAAAGAGAAGGGCCAAGCAGGAAAAGCAGTCAAAGAAGATCCGACAATTAGGCCACAGAATTTTTCCAAGATAACTCACTTTTAATAGTGATTTTCATCACTACCTGAACATTGTAAATACCATTTTTGGTAGATTAGACTCCATTTTGTTCAATCCGAGGAGTCCTTGAGCTTGAGGAGTATTGGAAGTATTTATGTACAAATTTTCATAATTTTTAGAGCTCATTTGAGCCTCCAAAATAGCATAGGAACCTAATTTTTAACTAGGCCAGTCAAAAACTATAAAAGGATCTAGAGGCCTCATTTTTGGGAGAACAAATTGTAGATTGAACTAAGAAGAGCTCTTGTAATTGTCGTTTGATCTTAATCAAAGCTTCTATTGTACCACTCTTTGTTCTTACCTATTTGCATGTGTGTGTGTGTGTGTATGTGTGTGCATGCTTGTGTGCTTCTCCATCACCACTTGTGCACATCACTTGCTTGAGGTCTTCATACCATCCTCATGTTTTCCGGGATTGACATTAAAGGAGGTGCTACTCACCATTGAGCTACATATGTGGTAAATCCTTACTCTTGACCATACACGTCACCATTTCCATGAAAGACACGTTCTTTCTTTTAGCAACTCCATTTTGATGAGGTGTATAGGACACTATACATTGATATTTTATCCCATGCTTAGTTAGAGATGCATTAAAGTCAAAAAACATATTTCCCCCCTCGATCAGAATGGAAGGTTTCCATTTTGCATGCTAACAAATTTTGATCCATAACCAAAAACTGTTTGAAGCACATAAACACTTCTGACTTTGTTTTTAGTGGATACACCCATGCATCCCTGGAAAATTCATCAATGGAAGTCCACAAGTATACATAATTCCCAAATGAAGGTGTTTGCATGGGACCACAAACACTGCCATGACAAGGTGTAACTTATTAGTAGCTTCTTATTGAACCATCTTTTGGGAAGGAGGAACACTAGATTTTGCCCAAATTATAGCCTCCATAGACATGTTTGAAAGATGCATCAAGTTTGCACAAAGAGGAAACCACTTTAGATTTTTGTAGGCAAAGAAAACTAGTGAAATTCATATGAACAAAGCATGCATGCCAAAGCTTTGCATCTATGATAGCCTGAGAATCATTAATTGCACATGCTAATTCATTCACAAACTTCACATAGTCTATGAGCTTATACAATCCATAAAATTTTTGAAGCAATAATAACATTACCGTTTGGGAGATCACAAACTATACATTTGTCATCAATAAATTTGACAACCAAATCAATCTTGGATAATGCTGAAACTCATAAAAAATTTTCTTGAACCTTGGCACATAAAAGGCATATGACAACATGAAAGAACTACCATCAATAAGAATCAAGATGATCTTTCTAACTCCCATTATAGGATAACATGATTTGTTAGCACATATGATAGTATTCCCTGTAGGGGTAGACTCAAGTGAAGTGAAGAAATTACACTGAGGGGTAATGTGTTTGATTGCACCATTATCAAAGTACGAAACATCAGAGTGTACTATAAAAATATAATGCTCATGAGAAGATGGGTCATAGATACGAACAATAGTAAATGGCCATTGTTCATTTTGAACAAGATTAATAGACTTTGTTTTAGGTGTACAGGCCTTTGCAACAACCATTAATCCATCCTCTTTCTTCTTTGCCTCTTTTGTAGCCAATTTAGGATAACTTTTAATGATATGATTATTAGCCTTACATTACTCGCAAAATTGTTTCTGCTTTTCTATTTTCTTGTCATGTTTTTCTTCCTTCTTTGATTGTGCAACATTAGAAGATTTTTGCGTACTAATAGATGAGCTCTATCTACCTTTGACTTTTTGACTAGCTAAGAAAGCTTGATCTGCAACACATCATTGACTTGTTTTGCTTGGAATGATCTACTTGCAACAAAATAAATATTAAATCCTAAATATTGAGGCATTTGGATTGCCTTTCATAATCTATAGAAGAGTAGAAGCAAAACTCTGATATGAATCTAGAAGACTTTTAATAATAATATGCATAAGCGAACTACCTAGAAGGATCTCATCAGTAGAAATCAACTCTTCCTTCAAATCTTTGATCTTTGTCAAAAACTTTTCCATTTAATCTCCTTCTTTCATGTGCTCACTCTCCACCTATTTTCGGAGGCAAGCACCACGAGCCTTATTTCTTGCCTGTATTATTGGAGTTCGAGGTCTATGGAAGCACATGAACAACACAAGGAAGAAGAAGAAGTTTGGAGCACAACAACACAATACTGAATGTATTGCCACTAGAATGTACAAAGATACATTAATCTTTAGGGAAATAGGAATAGATACAAGCCGGGTGAAAAAAACCTCCTAAAGAGGGAAAAAAGTGCTTCGATGGTCCTAGTGTGTTCACACACATCACTACCTAAATATATCAATAAATCCCCCCTAGGAGTGATGTAGTGAATAAGGAGCTCTCATGTATAAGGAAGTGCCAAGTTATGTGGAATCAATCCACAAAACAAAATAAGCCCAAAGCTTTGCGGAAAGCTTCAAATTTCTCCGTAGGCAGAGCCTTTGTGTAAAGGCCTGCAATGTGATGCTACGTGGGCATATATGTCAAGCTGATCTCTTGAGCAGAGAACCTCTCCCTGACATAATGATAATGCACCTCAATGTGCTTAGTCCAAACATGGAACACATGGTTCCTTGCAACTATGAATGCACTATGACTATCAGTGAAGATGGTGGTGGAAGAAGATTGACAAACACCCAAATCAGCCATAAGATGTCTGAGCCACACACACTCAATAGTCACTGTGAAAGCCAACCTATACTCAACCTCACAATTGCAAGTGGCCACAGTAGGTTGCTTCTTGCTCAACCAAGATATACATGAGCTACCAAGCATGAAGCAAAAGTCACTAGTGGACACATGAGTGTCATAGCAACCAACCCAATCAGAGTGAAAAAGCATGTAAATTTGGTGGTAGTGATTCCCCCTTGGGATAAAACAATCCAACTAGCCGGGTACCACTAAAGTAGCGAAAGATGCGTTTAACCACCTACCAATGCTTGATACCTGGGCAATGCATAAACTTGCTCATCTCTCAGAAAACAAACTAAATATCTGGTCGAGTAATGCATAAGTAAATCAAGCATCCATTAGCATGTTGATAGAGAACAACATCAAATGCGTCACCAACATCATGAAGACTCAATCGTAAACCTGTCTCCATAGGAGCAACAATATGTTTACAGTCTTCAAGGCCAAAACACTACAATAATGTGTCAATATATTTCATTTGACACAAAGCCATTCCATCATCATTTTGCATAAGCTGAATGCCCAAATAATGATGCAAATGCCCCAAATCAGACATCTCAAATGAGGCATGCAAATCAGCCTTAAAATTAGTAATATGTTTGTCATGAGGACCAGTGAGTATTCAAATCACCATTGACAAATGTAGTTTTAATTTCCAACTGCATTCCAACCATGATGACCTGCAAGTTCACATGTGCTACGAACAATCATCATTCGACAAGTAGGAGCAAAGGTCTCATAAAAATCAATGCCTCTTTCCTGAGCATAACCCTATGCAACAAGCCTAGCCTTATACCTATCAATTATTCCATCATGCTTACACTTAAGCTTGTATACCCACTAGTGAAGAATCACTCACGAATTTGACATATAGACAGACATAAAGATAAAGAAAGATAACGAAAAGCGGAATCAAAGTGTTCAGAAAATCAAAGCCTTAGTGAAGGGACAAATTCACAACCGTTATGTACAGTGCAGAATCTTCCAGAATCAGAGTTTGTTAGAGTTCGTTACACCGAATCAAACTGTATATAAAGAGAGAATGTGCATAAGAATAAGAGGGGAAGCGTGCGAACAAGAACATGCGTGAGTAGAGCGTGCAGTTTAAATAGAGTGCATATAGAGGTCAGAAAGAGAGAAGAGAAGCTTTTTAGAAGACGCCAGAGATCTGTAAAGATGAATAACAGAAACCTGAAATGCCAAGTATTCATCTGAGAGAGATGGTAAGAAGAAACTACTCAGTGTAGGAGAGTTTCTATAGCTTGAGCAAGAAGAGGCCAAGTTAGTTTGTACACATCTTCTCTAATAGAAAACACATGTTCATGTGGAAGTTTGCGCGCACTGTTCGTATGTGAAGAACTCTGAGTATTTTCATGTTATGGTATAAAGTTAGTTAAACAGTTATAGTTCGTTCAATAAACGTGTTTTCCGGTACCTTCTCTGTAAACGAATGTTTTCGGTCAATTATCGTTGTCTCAGTAAACATATGTTTTGGTCAGTTACAATTTTCTTCAGAAAACGTGTTTTTCGGTAGAACAACGAAGTATATCTCGAAGAGTAAATTAAAGCTTTGTATGAGAGATAGCTTATCTTATAGCTAGACATCTCTACTAGCAGTTCATCAAAGAGTTCGGTGAAATGGATATATACACACAGTACAAAGTCTAACCGGAAAGAGGCATTCTGAACCGGAGAAGTTTTTTCTTAAACTTCAGAAAGTGTTCACTCAGTAAAGGAAGTTCACGCATCACTTCCTTACTTCTTGTATAATCACTTGAAGTAATTACAAACAGAATAGGAGTTGATTCCGGTAAGATTCCGGTATAATTACGGTGATAGTCTGGTGACAGTCCGGTGAAGTTCCGGTTGAATTTCAGTAAATTCGAAACACAGTCTTATATGTTTGAGCGATAGAAACCGTGCTAAGCTACTGCTGATTATAGAGGTGTTCTAATATCAATCTAGCTTAGCTCTCTTCAGTGGCACAGCAAATTCCGCAGGCTTGACAAGGATCAAGTCTTTGCCGCGTCGACCATAACAAGTGGTATCTGTGCTACCATACCGAAAGTGGTAGTCGTAGCTACAGTACCATCAGTGGTATCAGAGCGAAAGTTAATCACCAAGAAGTGGTATCAGAGCCGTGATATTCAAGAAGTGGTTTCAGAACGAGAAAGATTTTGAAGAACAGAAAGATTCTCAAAAGGTCACCGGAAGTAACAGAAACAAGTCGATCATGGAAGATCATGTCCAAATTGATAAATTGGACAGAGATAATTATCCCGCATGGGTAATGCACATGGAAGCCTTACTTATGAGTAAGGACTTAATGATGTATGTGACCGAAGAAGAAAAGAAGCCGACTTTCGAAGATGATAGTCAACCGGAAAAAGAAGAATTAGAAGCCTTGAAGCTGTGGCAGAAGAAAGATGCAACGGCAAGAGAAGAAAGATGCAACGGCAAGAGCTTACATTTATAATACCATTTCAGACCATCTACTACCGCACATTAGAGGTCTGGAGAAAGCGAAAGACATATGGAGTGCGTTGGAAGATCATTTCCAAAATACTATGAAAGCTAGGAAGGCTAGCTTATGGTCCGAATTCACAACGTTCAAAAAGAAGTTGAATCAAAGCATTAGTGACTATGTCACTAAGATGAAGGATCTAACAGATAGTCTTGGATCCATAAATGAAGATGTTGAAGATCACAAATTGATAGTGCAAGTGCTCACAGGTTTGAGAGGAGATGAAAGGTGGAAACCTTTCGTACTCTCCACTGAACTATCTTTAAATCATTTTGTACCAGATTTAAATCTGTTGCTTGGTTTGATGCTCACATATGAGCAAGACCTAAAAGGAGATGGAGATAAAGGACAAAGTTTTGCAATGTACATGAAGAACAAGAAGAAAGATAAAGGCAAGTCAAAAGATGAAGAAGAGTCGAGTTCTCAGGCTTATTATGCAAGAGGTAAAGGCACCGGCAGAGGAAGAGCAAGAGGTTTTGGAAGAGGAAGAGGTAGTCAGAATAACAACAAGAAGGCTTGCTGGATTTGTGGACTCAGTAATCATCTGGCTCATGATTGTTGGCACAATCAACAAGGATCAAATCAAAATCAGAACAGTAATAGCAGAGACAGAAGCGGAAGAAATCAGAATAACTTTGAAAGAGGTAGACAGAATCAAAGAGGAGGCTATGGTAGAGGTGGAGCAAGAAGTTGGGGACAGAATCAATCCTACAACACCACCTACAACAATTATGCAAATGACACACAAAATGAAAGTCATACATCATTGATGATGAACTCAATCAACACATCAGATAACAAAGACCTAAAGGTATTTTACATTGATTTTGGATGTTCTAATCATTTGTCAGGAAATATAGAACTCATGTCAGAATTGGAAAAAGGTAGTTCCATTCATACTGTTCAAACAGGTGACAATACGAGGCACAATGTACATTCAATTGGAAAAGTGAAATGTAAGAGTGGAGCAGATTTGCTAACCAATGTTTGGTATGTTCCGACAATACCAAAAAATTTAATTAGTGTAGGACAGATAGTTGAGAAAGGTTTTCAGGTCAGATTTACAAATGAAGGAGTATTTGTAGAAGATCCCGAGAATGGATATAATCAAATTGTCTCTGGTAAGAAAGAAGGCAGACTCTTTACTTTAAGAGTACAAGGGAACATTGGCCAAGCTATGCTCACACATGGTGAAAAGGTGATTACAGAACTTGATCTCTGGCATAAGAGATTAGGTCATTTCAATGAAAAAAGAATTAAAGCTATGATTTCAAATCAATCAGTGCTGGGATTACCGAATGTACAGAACCAACACATGATTCACAAGTGCAAAGCATGTCAGATGGGAAAAGCCCACAGGTTACCTTTCCAGAAGAAAGGATTCGAACATGATGAAGTACTCGAACTCATTCATACAGATGTATGGGGTCCAACAAAAGAAGGATCAATCAGGGGATCGAGGTATTATGTTCTATTCATTGATGATGCTACAAGATGGATAACTCTTTATGTTTTAAAAGAGAAATCAGAAGTGTTTGGAGCTTTCAAGCATTTTCATGCATATGCTGAAAGACTCACAAGTTGAAAGCTTAAGAGACTGAGGTCTGATGGAGGGGGAGAATACTTCTCCCGAGAGTTCAATGATTATCTTTGGAATGCAGGTATTAAGAAAGAAATAACCTATAGGTATACACCACAACAAAATGGTGTAGCAGAAAGAAGAAACCGAACTCTAATTGAGTTTGCACGAGCTATGCTAAAAGAAAAGGATTGTCCAAACTATCTCTGGGCTGAAGCCGTAAATACAACTACATACTTGGTAAATAGATTACCATGTACAGCTTTAGATGGAATGACCCCGTATGAAGATTGGTGGGGAAAGAAACCAACACTTGATCATTGCAAAGTGTTAGGATCAGTAGCTTATGCTTATGTACCATCACAACTCAGACATAAGCTTGAACCAAAAGCAGAGAAATATGTGTTCGTCGGATATGACGAAAAGCAGATGGGATACAGGTTATGGAGTCCTCTACCAAAACAATTTACTATTTCCAGAGATGTTACATTTGATGAACAGAAAAGCTAGTATACAGATCAAATTCATACAACGGAAGAATTTGAAGAAGAGGTAAGAAGAAAAGAGAAAGGGAAATCAATTGTGCAGGTGAATAGAGATGAAGACTATATGCAGGCAAGTACGTCCAGGATCGGATCAGGTATGAGAAATGAAGATGAACAGGGATTTGATGGAAATAGAATTATCTGCATCATCACATGAAACCTGCAAAGGCTGAGAAGTTGCCTCATTAAGACCAACACTAGACTGTCCACCTGTAAAAAGAGGCATCAAAGTATCATACATGTCTTTGGAGCTGACAGATGTCTCCTTGGTACATGAAAGCAATGGCTGAATAACATCTTCCACAAAAACAACATCACGGCTAACCAGAATGCGTTTAGTCTGTGGATGATACAGACTATAGCTTTTACTTTCAGAACTGTACCCAACAAAAATACATTTTACTGCCTTATCATCCAATTTTTTGCGATGTAGTTCAGGCACGAATGCATATGCCAAACAACCAAAAACACGCAGATGAGCAACAGATGGCTTGTGGTCATGCCAAGCCTCATATGGAGTGATAGATTGTAGCGCTTTAGTGGGACACCTGTTAAGTACATATGCTGCACACATGAGAGCCTCAAGACAGAAACTATGTGGTAAAGCCTGACTCTTGACCATACACCTCGCCATCTCCATGAGTGACCTGTTCTTCCGTTCAGCAACTCCATTTTGTTGAGGTGTATACGGCACTGTACATTGGTGTTTTGTCCCACGTTCAGCCAGAAATGCATTAAAATCAGAAGACATATATTCCCCCCCTCGATCAGAACGGAGGGTGCCCATTTTACATGTTGACAGATTTTCAGACAAAACCAAAAACTGTTTAAAGCACATGAACACTTCGGACTTTGCTTTGAGTGGATATACCCATGCATGCTTGGAAAAATCATCAATGAAGGTCACTACGTAAAGGTAATTTCCAAAAGAGGGTGTCTGCATAGGACCACAGACATCACTATGTACAAGCTGCAATTTCTATGTAGCCCGAACTGAACCATCTTTTGGAAAGGAGGAACGCTGCATTTTGCCCAAAATACAGCCTGCACAAACATGTTTTCCAGGTGCCTCAAGCTTGGGCAAAGAAGACACCATATCAAATTTCTGCAAGCGTAGCAAACTAGCAAAATTCAGATGACCAAAGGGTGCATGCCAAAGGTTTGCATCTGACATAGCCTGAGAATCATGAACTGCACATGCTGAATCATTCACAGATCTTTCATAGTCTATGAGCTTATACAACCCACGACATAAAATGCCAGAAGCAATAATGACATCGCCATTTGACAGATCATGAATTGTACATCTGTCATCAACAAATTTCACAACCAAGCCAATCTTGGCTAATGCAGAAACTGATAACATATTCTTCTTGATCCCTGGCACAAATAAAGCATCTGACAAAGTGAAAGAAATACCATTAGTAGTAGTCAGAATGATCTTACCAACTCCCATAACAGGATAAGAGGAGTTGTTGGCACATGTGACAGTCATCCCTGTAGGGGCAGGCTTGAGTGAAGAGAAGAAACTGCGCTGCGAGGTAATATGTTTGGTTGCCCCACTGTCAAAGTACCAAACATCTGAGTCCACTACAGACATGCAGTGCTCATGAGAAGATGGGTCAAAACTGCAAACAGTAGTAAACGCCTATTCTTTTTCCTGCACAAGATTAGCAGACTCTATTTTTGGTGTAGAGGCTTCTACAACAACCATTCCAGCCTCCTTTTTCTTTGCCTCTTTTGCAGCTAGTTTTGGACAGTTCTTTATGATATGATCATTCCCTTTACAGTACTTGCAAAACAATTTCTGCTTTTCTGATTTCTTCTCATCTTTATCCTGGTTCTTCGAATGTGCAGCATTTGCAGACTTCTGCTTACTAGTAGAAGAGCTCCATTTTCCTTTGCCCTTCTGACTAGCCAGGAAAGCTTGATCTGCAACACCCATAATAGACCTGTTCTGCCTGGACTGATCTTCCTGCAACAGAACAGAGACTAACTCCTCAAATGATAAGGCATTTGGATTGCCTTTCATCATCAACCGAAGAGTAGAAGCAAAACTCTGATATGAATCAGGAAGACCATTCAGAACGGTTTGCACAAGTGAGCTATCTGGTATAACCTCATCAGCAGAAATCAACTATTCCTTCAAATCTTTGATCTTCGTTAGGAAACTGTCCATAGAATCACCTTCATTCATGTGCTCACTCTGCAACTGTTTTTGGAGGTAAGCAACACGAGCCTCATTCCTAGCTTGGTACAATGTGGTAAGTGTATCCCAAGCATCCCTAGCTGTTCTGCAAGAGCGAATATGAGGAATAATGGCACGTTTGACAGACAAAGCTATCAATGCATATGCTTGTGCATCTCTGCCATCCCAACGAATCTGCTCTGCAATAGGTGGAGCAAAAATAACAGCACGAACAGGAATCTGCACAATATCATCTTCGACACCATCTTCATCAGCTTCAGCACCTGTATTCGTAGTACCTGTTGTTATAGGTGTAACAGGATGTCTTTCAACACCCTGCACAATGTTCCATAATCCTTTTGCAACCAATACATGTCGCATCATATAAGCCCATATTGGGTAGTTGGTACCATCCAACTTATCCTCAACAGCCAACATACAGAATACATCATTGCTTTCATCCATGGCCGGTGACTAAAATACCTTGATGCAGAAAATTGACTGTATCTCAAAAAGTTGAACAGAACTGCCTAGACGAGTTCTACTAAACCTGTAGCAGACTTCGAGACGCTTATACTGGCAAACAGAAACTGGTATATACCTTTGGCACAAAAAGACGAAATAGCCTGCACAAGCACTACGATAGTGCATTCGGAGGCCAAAACACCCTGAGTATGCTCACCAAAATTCGTACGATTCTGAGATTGCAAACGGAGGAGTGTTGACGACGCCCTAGATGAAGCGACGACCTGCTCTGATACCAATTGTTGGAGATAGATGTCTGCAAAAGCACGCGAACACCATAAGGAAGAAGAAGAAGCTTGGAGAACAACACACAAGACTGAATGTATTACTAGAGAATGTACAAAGATAAGTAGCCCATTAGGGCAATAGGCGTATATACAAGCTGGGGGAAAAAAACCTCCTAAAGAGGGAAAAAAGTACCCCGGCAGTCCTAGTGTGTTCACACACATCACTACCTAAATATATCAACACTTATTGCGATGAAAATAGCATTATTTTCTACTGGAGACCTCTTAATCTCCAAAGGCTTGATCTATACTGATTTAAGAACACCTCTATACCAATCATAGATCAAAATTTACACAAATGTTACCTTGATTTAAAAAAACATTTACTATCACTTCTCTGAGTGAAGTTTCTTCTTCTTCAAGAAGTCTGCTTCAGAATTTAACTTCATTACCTGCACATAACTTTGAATTTCTTCAATCTAATGATGAAAATATCTCCATGCCTCCTTTGCAACATCATATCATCCATTAAACCTTCAAAGGAATCATTAAAACTCTGATTTTATCATTAAGATCAAAGGTATGTCAAAAATTCTTCTCTTGAACAAGCGACTTTGACATAGTCAACTGCTAAGGTTGATTTCTCACAGCACAAGTCCTGTTTTGATAAATGATTTTAGCCATAGATTCCTTTCCTTTGAAGTTAGATTCTGAATTCTCACTTATTAAAAACTTTACACTCTGCACTGAGATCTAAGCAAAACATTGACACAAAGAAATGTGCGACTTTGAGAGTTCTATCTGCAGACTTTACATATACATGTTCCTATTGACCATACACATAACTTGAAAGGAATTAGACCATGAAACTTTGAACACAGCTTGACTAGCTTCTAGATTAGATGTGTACAAAAGATTTCCTGATCCACATGATCAAGCTGAGAGAAATCAGAGAAAGACTTGATGCTAACTCAGAAGAATGACTCTCTACACATCTATCTCATGGACACTTGGCATCTAATGACTCTCTCTCTCTCTCATTTCGTTACATTATTGACTTATATACATATGTTTCTAGACTCATCCCAGGTCTATTACATTATTCCTTATCATCCTAAGGATCATCTATATCCATTGTACAAGAATTCTCAACTATAATGTACATATGTATACAAGCTACATTTCTGAGATCCCTTCACTTTCTCCAATGACTTCTTTGGCTTCATTTTGATTTCTATCTTGCTTCAAGTTCTTCATAATCACCAATTAGGGAGTGATTTTCTCCAACATCTCCCCCTCAATCACTTGTTGTGATTATGCCATTCTTCTTTATTCCTGCCATCTCCTTGAACTTCTGTAGCTTAGATCCACCTAAGCTCTTTGTCAACATATCTCCAACTTGCTCTTTTGTTGGTGTATACAAAACTTCAATCTCTTTGTCAAGTACCTTTTCTCTCAAGAAATGATACTGAATTTCTATGTGTTTAGTCCTAGCATGAAAAACAGGATTAGCTGCCAAATATAATGAACTCATGTTGTCTCCAAAAATAATTGGAGTACTCTGATCAGTTCCAAAATTCTTCAATAAGGTTCTCAACCATATCACTTCTTTTGAAACCTCTACCATTCCTTTATACTCAGCTTTTGTGGATGACAAAGCAACTGTGTGTTGCTTCTTTGAGCACCAAGAAAGTAACTTATCTCCAATGTAACAAAGATAACCATGACTAGACCTTCTATCATCTAAATTAGGTGCCCAATCTGCATCACTAAACACTTTGATTCTTGTATCAGAAGTAAAACCATAGTACAAACCTTCACTCAGGGTCCCTTTGATATATCTGAGTACCCTTTAAGCTGCAATCCAATGAGTTTTCTTTGGACAATGCACAAAATGTGATAAGACACCAACTGCATATGATAGGTCAGGTCTTGTCAAGGTAGCATAGATCAAATTACTTACCAAACTCTGATATTTCTTCATGTCATTAAATTCTTCTTCTCCATACCTACTCAACTTATGAGTTTGGAGAAGATTCTTCAAGTATCTTTCTTGTGTAACATATACTCCATGTTGAATATACACAATCTACATTCCTAAGAAATAAGACAAGTTTCTCAAATCACTTATCTTAAACTTGTTTTCTATATGCTTCTTAAGCTCCTTGATTCCTTGATCATCTGTACCTGTGACAATAATGTCATCAACATAAATACACATATATATGAACCCATCTTCACTTGCCTTTACTAGCAAGCTACTATCTACTTTTGAAGATTGATATCCACATTCATTCAAGAACTTAACAAGCCTATAATTCCATGCTCTTGGGGCCTGCTTCAAACCATACAAAGATCTCTTGAGCTTACACACATAATCTGATCCAATTGAATCCATGAGACCCTCTGTTTGCTCCATGTACACTTCATCTGCAATATATCCATTCAAAAATGCATTCTTCACATCTAATTGTGACAATTTCCATCATTTACAAGTAGCAATAGCAATTAGGGTTCTAATTGTAGACATCTTAGAAACTAGACTAAAGGTTTCATCATAATCTACCCCACACCCACTTACATCCAATCACTTTTTGGTTCTTTGGTCTTGGCACCAATTCCCATGTCTCATTCTCAAGTAGAGCATCATAGCCTTCTTGCATTGCCTTCTCCCAATTCTGTTTACCTTTAGATTCTTCATATGTGATTGGATCTTCTTCTGTCTTCACAATATAAGCATAATCTTTTGTTGTTATGAAAGATGTATCATAGCTATACTGTCACGAGGAAGGAGATAAGGAAGAGAGCTCACACACACACTCTCACTCTCAAGGAGAAGCACACACACAGATTGAGGCAAGGAAGAATGATCTTCTTCTTCTTCTATTACATAAAAGGAATGTACAAGAATGACCTAAAAACAAGAATACAACAAGTGCAATATATAAAGACCAGTACATAAGGAAAAACCTAATGTCCGCAAATGAGTGAGCTGGCAAGAAACAAATGTGCCATCACTCTCGGTAGATAAATCTAATAAAGCTCAATGAAGTATTGCTGACATATACCGGCGTGACCACTATACATGTCAGAGAAACGAAAAACTGGTACGTGTCATCCTGGATCATCACATGTTGAGCTTGATATCTCAAGACTCCCCCTCAAGCTCAACGCCATATCCTGTAATCCAAGCATCTTCCGAAACTTCTTCAACTTCTCAACTCCAAGTGCTTTGGTGAAAATATTAGCAACTTGCTCATCTATTCTCACATAAACAAGATCAATATCACCTGCTAATACCTTCTCTCTGATGAAGTGATAATGTACCTCGATATGCTTTGTTCTAGCATGGAAAACAGGGTTCCGTGCTAACTGTATGCTACTAAGATTATCACAATAGATAGTGATAGGCTTTTGCACTTCCACACCTAAATCTACAAGTAACATCTCCAGCCATGATGCCTCACATGCTGCCATTGCAGCACCTCTATACTCAGCCTCTGTACTCGACAAAGCAACAGTGGGTTGCTTCTTGCTGCTCCATGTAATAGCTGCACCTCCAAGTGAGAAAGGAAAACCACTAGTAGATCTTCTATCTGGAGTACTACCAGCCCAATCTGCATCGGTGTATCCATGAACCTGCAAATCTACACCAGCTTCATAAAACAATGCATAATCCAAAGTAGCACTCACATAACGTAGAGTGCGCCTCAGAGCATCCAAATGTGGCTTCCTAGGAACCTGCATAAACTGACTTTCGAGCCCAATAGTGTATCTTAAATCAGGCCTTGTAATTGTAAGATATACAAGACTTCCCACAATTTTCCTGTACATAGTAGCATTTTCCAATGCTTCACCTGATGTAGTATCCAATTTCAAATTCTGATCTAAAGGCATAGAAATCGGCTTACAATCAGCCATACCATACTTTTGCAACATACTCAAGGCATATTGCCTTTGCGACATCCATATACCTGTTTGTGTATGTATAAACTCAATGCCCAAGAAATAGCGCAACACACCAAGATCTTTCATGTCGAATTCCTGCATAAGAAGTTTCTTTACCTCTTTGATGCTTTCTTCATTATCACCACCTACAATCAGGTCATCAACATAAATAGCCACAATAGTGATGCCATCATCCGTCTTCCTTGCATATAGTGAGTGATCTGCATCACACATAGAAAACCCAATGTTGGTTAAGTAATCAGCAATCCTTGCATGCCATGCACGCGGAGCCTGCTTCAGTGCATACAAAGCCTTTTGCAACCTGCAAACATATTCTGGATGCTTTGAATCTTCATATCCTTGTGGCTGGTCCATATATACTTCTTCCTGTAACTCACCATGTAGGAAAGCATTCTTCACATCCATCTGATGCAAAGTCCATCCTTTTGCTGTAGCTAATGCAACAAGTGTCCTAACAGTAGACATTTTAGCTACAGGGCTGAATGTTTCCTCATAATCAATGCCATATGTCTGTGCATAACCTTTAGCTACCAATCGTGCTTTATACCTGCTTATGCTACCATCAGCATTATGCTTTACCTTGTAAACCCATTTGCAGCCTATGGGTTTCTTTCCTTGCGGCAATGGAACCAGCTTCCATGTATCATTTCCATAAAGTGCAGCCATCTCCTCATCCATAGCTTTTTTCCAATCTGCATTACCAATTGCATCTTCAAAACAAGAAGGTTCAGCATCTTGTATTACCTTTGTCATGTAGGCACAATGGCGAGCCATGTAACTATCATATGTTAATCGTTGCACTGAATTACGCATCCTCCCAGATCTTCTTGGTCCTGGGTCACTTCTCCTTGTATCATCTGCATGTGCCTTTCTCACTCCTGGAGTCTTCACAGAGGGCAATCCAAGTTCCTCATCAATACTCTTTTCTGAACCACTTGAATCTCCATCAACATCTTCAAAACCTGCACTTGTTTTACTACCAGCAGAAAGCTTTTCTTTACCTTTCTTGGATGTATTTGATGAATTTGCTGGACTGAAATTTCCACGCAATCTTCCACTCCATGGATTTGAGTTGGAACTATTGCTTGGTGATGCATCCGGTCCACTCAAAACTTGAGATTCTGCACTAGATTTTTCAGCATTTTCTTTGTCATTTGGTTCAAGATTCAGTCCTTCTTTGGCATCTACATAGAAGCTTGACATTTCATCAAATACCACATCTCTGCTCACCTTCACCTGTCGTGTGAGTGGGTTATAACATTTGTACCCCTTTTGCTCAAGGGAATATCCATTGAAGACACATTTTTCTGCTTTCGGATCAAGCTTCGTCCTCAACTCATCTGGAACATGTACATATGCAATACAGCCAAAAACTTTTAGATGTGATAAGTTTGGCTTTTTACCTGTAAACTTCTCTTCAGGTGTAATTTGATGTACAGCAGCAGTCAGAGTTCTGTTCATGATGTATACAGCAGTATGCATAGCTTCTGCCCAATAACAATGAGGCATATTCTTCTCAGCCATTAAGGCTCTTGCTATTTCTGCAATATGTCTGTTTTTGCGTTCAGCAACACCATTCTGTCGTGGTGTGTACCCGCATGAAAACTGACGCCGAATTCCATGATTTTTTAGAAAACTGCTGAACTCAATTGACATGTATTCACCTCCTCCATCAGATCTTAATGTCTGAATGTACTTCCCTGTCTGCTTTTCCACCATAACTTTAAAATTCTGGAAGTGAGTAAATACCTCGCTCTTCTCTTTCATGAAATATACCCATACTTTGCGTGTATGGTCATCAATGAAAGTAACATAAAACCTGCAACCACCCATAGATGTGGTCTTTGCTGGACCCCAAACATCTGTATGTACTACTTCTAGTACATTCTCACTAACATTCTTGTCATGTGGAAATGATGCTCTTGACTGTTTACCAAATTGACATGCTGCACATAACTTTTGCATTTCTGCAACTTTGAAATTTGGTAGTCCATGGACAATCTCCTTTGACTACATCAGTTTCAGCCTTTGCAAGTTTGCATGTCCAATCCGTTTGTGCCATATCTCTATATCTGCAATAACTCCTGCACCTTTTGCAAACATGGCTGCATTCATTTCAGGAATCTTCACATTTAAGGTGAACATCCTACCCACTTTGTTTCCTTTGGCAACCAATCGTCCATCCTGCTTGTACTCTTCTACATATAATCCATCAGCATTGAACCTGACTTGTAATCCCTGGTCAACCATTTGTCCAACAGAAACCACATTCTTTGTTATATTTGGAACATGTAACACATCAGCAAGATGTTTTACCTTCCCATCCTCCATAGACAATGCTATGTTTCCTGTATGCTCAATAGGATGCGATGTATCATCACCTGTTTCAACATATCCAGGAACTGGCATTTTCTGCAAACTACTAAACCATTCTGCATGACTGGTCATGTGATTTGAAGCACCTGAATCAACATACCAAACATTATCATTCGATTTTGAAACACCAGCAGACATAGTATTCATCATGTGATGTTGAACCATAAACAGCTTCTCTGAATCATCTACATTTGTGGATGCATAGTTGTTTTGCTGCCTTCTGTTATTTTGATTCTTCAACCTACAATCACGTTCAAAGTGTCCAGGTTTACCACAATTCCAGCATCCTTTACTATCATTACCTGAATCATTTCTTTGGAAATTGCTGCGACCTCTTTGACTCCCCCTGCCTCGAAACTGTCCTCTTCCTCCTGCATGATTCTGTTGTGGACTTTGGTCTTGGTTATTGTTTCCTCTTCCACTTCCAAAACCTCTACCTCTGCCTCTTCCTCTGCCAGAGTAGAATACCTGCTCAGAACTGGGCTTTCCTTGGGAGTTTGAATCCTCACCAAGATTGTTTTCTTCAATAATCAGCATAGATACCAAATCAACAAAATTCGGAATATATCCCTAGTCTGTATAGAAGTTCTGAACTGCTTATATGCAGCTCCTAAACCACAAAGGCACACTTCCACCTTATCATCATCATCTACATTTACGCCAATAGATGCAAGTGACTCACATATGCTTTTGATTTTTAGAGTGTAGTCACTTACCGACATGCTCTTTTTCTCCAATGTATGTAGCTCGTTCTTGAGTTGCAATTTCCGTGCCTTTGTATTGGTCTCGTACAAAGTGACCAAACTGTTCCAAGCCTCTTTTGGAGTCTTGGCATCCTGTATGTGTCCAATCATGCTATCCTGTATGCTAACAGATAGCCAATACATTACCTTTCGTGCTCCTTGATTCCATTCCTCATATGCTCTTAACTGTTCTGCAGTCCGATTCCTTTCTGGTAACTGCGGAGCATTTTCATTCTCTCCTTCGATGTACTTCCAGTAGCCTTTTCCCATCAGGAAATTTGTCATTCTGAATCTCCAAGCATGGAAGTTGTTCTTGTCCAGCTTATCGCTCATAACCTGACTCATTCCATCTGCGTTTGCCATTTCTGCAACAATTCACAACACCGCAACACACTACAAGCAGCACTTCTGCTTGAACACTGTCGCACTATGACGTGACAGTTCGATCTCAGAAAAACACAGTTTTCGTGTATCAACAGTACATGGAATCACTTGAAATTCTGGATTTGGAATATATGAGTGTCACTGAACACAAGGCAAGTTACAGTTTCTAAAACTGACCTGGTTTTTCTGTGGGCCCCACCTTGCGGGCTCAAAACGAAGGTCGAGATGGCTCCGAAACTTCGATCTGACAAAAACGAGTGACCCTAAAGGGATAACATTCGAAAATATTTTGAGGTCTTCTACCTTCACGGCGATTTTCGTAGCAAACGGAGGCCGTTTGTGAAATCGCATTTTCTCCATGCCTTGCCGCGTAGTCTTCACCGTCGCCTTCTCCACGAGCTCTCTACAGCCACGCTGGCTCTGATACCATGTCACGAGGAAGGAGATAAGGAAGAGAGCTCACACACACACTCTCACTCTCAAGGAGAAGCACACACACAGATTGAGGCAAGGAAGAATGATCTTCTTCTTCTTCTATTACATAAAAGGAATGTACAAGAATGACCTAAAAACAAGAATACAACAAGTGCAATATATAAAGACCAGTACATAAGGAAAAACCTAATGTCCGCAAATGAGTGAGCTGGCAAGAAACAAATGTGCCATCACTCTCGGTAGATAAATCTAATAAAGCTCAATGAAGTATCGCTGACATATACCGGCGTGACCACTATACATGTCAGAGAAACGAAAAATTGGTACGTGTCATCCTGGATCATCACATGTTAAGCTTGATATCTCAACATGTACCTGATAGGTTCCTTTCTTTCTCTCAAAGATCTTTTGACCTCTGCACTTCTTGAAGTCTCAGCTACATTTGATTCTGGATCAAATCTTGGCATATCTTCATTATTGCCCTGCAATTTACTTTTACAGTCATCATCATCAATATATTCTTCACAGACTTTTACTTTTGTCTTCCCTTTCCTTTGTATTTCTTCAACATCTGCATGATCATTAGTTGAACCTGTATACCATGTGCTTTTCTCATCAAATGTAACATCTTTTGTAACAAGAAATGGCTTTGTAGATGGACTCCACAATATGTAACCCATCTGTCTATCATCATACCCACTAAACACATACTTCTCTGCTTTGGGTTCTAACTTATGTCTTAGTTGAGAAGGAACATAAGCATATGCCAAACATCCAAATACTTTTCAATGATCAAGAGTAGGTTTCTTACCCCACCATGCTTCATAAGGTGTTCTATCATCCAAGGCTTTGTAGGGTAACCTATTCACAAGGTATGTTCCAGTGTTGATAGCTTATGCCCACAAGTAGTTGGGACAACTCTTCTCTTTCATCATTGATCTTGCAAACTCTAGAAGCGTTCTATTTCTTCTTTGTGCAGCTCCATTTTGTTGAGGAGAGTACCTGCAAGTTACTTCTCTTTTTATACTTGCATTCCACAAATAATCCTCAAACTCTTTAGAAAAATACTCTCCCCCTCCATCTGATCTCAACCTCTTGAGCTTTTATCCTGTAACCCTTTTTGCATAAGCATGATAATGCTTGAGTGTCTTGAACACTTCAGATTTGTCCTTGATTACATAAAGTGTAGTCCATCTTGTTGCATCATCAACAAGCAACACATAATATCTGGATCCATTTATGCTATAATCCCTTGAAGGACCCCACACATCTGTATGAACCAATTCAAGAAAATTTGAATACTTGTATCCTGGTTTATTGTATGAACTTCTTTGAGCTTTACCTAACTGACAAGCTTCACACTTGTATACCATGTGTTGACCTTCAACATTTGGCAATCCAAGCACTACATCATTCTTTGACATTTCTTTTATGGCTCTCTCATTGAAATGACCTAAGCTTTTATGCCAGAGGTCTAACTCAGACATCTTTTGACTTCCATAAGTATACAATGCATGTCCCACATTACCTTGGACCTTGAAAGTAAAAAGTCTTCCTTCTTTTTGACCTGTAATAATACTTCTATATCCTTGATTTGGATCTTGCACATACACACCATCATTTGTGAATCTGACTTCATATCCTTTCTCCACAATTTTTCCTACACTTATCAAGTTTTTAGGAATAGTAGAAACATAAAGTACCTTGCTTAAGAGTGTGCTTCCACTCTTTGTCTTTACTGATCCAATGCTTTCCACTTTATGCTTGGTGTTATCTCCTATTTGAATTGGATGTCCACTCACCTTTGCTTCCATATCAGTTATCAATGATATGTTGCCACTCACATGATTGCTACATCCTGAGTCAATATAGAATACCCTTTGATCTTCTCTTATTGCTTCATGTGTTGCATTCAAGATGAGAGTCATGTCATCCGTCTGATCTAATGCATAATTATAATAGTTGTTATTGTAGGACTGAGGTTGAAAGCTTCTTCCACCTCCTCTAGCATATGAGGTCCTACCACCTCTTCCTCTAAAGTTACCTCTTTGATTTTTGCCTCCTCTACCTCTTTGATTGAAACTCTGATTATGACTTCCACCATTTTGATTGTTATACCAACAATCATTTGCCAAATGATTTGTTCTGCCACAAATCCAACAAGCTCTAACATTATCTTTATTCTTACCTCCTCTTCCTTTACCTCTTGAATTCATCTTCCCTCTTGTGAACTTAACTTGGCTTGAAGATCCTTCATCATCAATTGACTGCTTTACTTTGCCATTCTTTCTCTTGTCCTTGGAGTACATAGCTTGGCTTGCACTCCTATCATTATCTCCCTTAATGTCCTGGTCAAAAGTTAGCATGTGTCCTAGCAATTGATTAAGATCAGGAGTAAAATGATATAGTGACAATTCTATGGACAATATGAAAGGCTTCTATTTCTCATCTCCTCTTAAGCCTGTAAGTATTTGTCTTACCAACTTATCCTCTTCAATGTCTTCATCTATTGCTCCCAAGCTATCTGCAATATCCTTCATTCTTGCCACATAGTCAGAAATTGATCGTGAACTGTTCTTCTCGAATGTTGTGAACTCAGCCCATAATGAGGACTTCCTTGACTTAGTTGTATTATGAAAATGCTCTTCCAAAGCATTCCACACATCTCTTGCACTTTCTAATCCTCTGATATGAGGTAGAAGATAATCATTTATAGCCATGTAAATGATGCTCCTAGCTTGTTCCTCAAATTTGCAAGTTCTTCCCTAGTTGGAACACTAGAATCTTCAAACTCAGGCTTTTCTTCTTCTCCCGTGATGAATGCCATCAAATCTTTGCTCATGAGGTGTGCCTCCATCCTCATGAACCAAGCTGGATAGTTCTCCCTATTTAGCTTATCAATCTGCAAGATTTCTCCCATCTTTGATCTTTGTCTTCTGCAAATATTAGGATGAATGAATATACTTTGTTCCTTTAATGTAAAACTTCAGTCTTTCAGATCCTTTCGAGTTCAATCTTCACACTTCTTCAGGTTGTCTTCAAAACTTTAATCTTGTCCACCTTCAGTTTGAAGAGAGTCCAATATATGCAACAATCGAAACTTCAAATGCTCTTTCCTTTACTTTATATTGCACCTTTTGCTCTGATACCACTGTTGGAGACCTCTTAAACTCCAAAGGCTTGATCTATACTGATTTAAGGACACCTCTATACCAATCATAGATCAAACTTTACACAAATGTTACCTTGATTTACAAAAACATTTACTATCA